>JANAVB010034417.1:35144241-35274241 GCA_029216955.1 Iris pallida
GAGCTGTCTCCAGAATAACCTCTATATCATGTAGCCAAGCATCGACAGCAATAGCATCTTCACTGCTATCAAATAAGGGAGGGTTCAGGCACTTGAAGTTGTTGGCTGTACTGTTCCCTTGGTAACCAACTCTGCCTATGGCCTCTTATACTGTCTAGTGCATGGCATCGCCCCGACAATCTTGTGACACAAGAAAGTCCCGGATGAGTCCCATCAGTGTTCTATTATCAGGCTCTGCAGGCGGGGCTGGCTGGACTGGTGGCTCTGGATCCCAAGAAGGCATGACTCAGGATGTTTCCTGCTGGTTCACTGGAGTTGCTCCACCTTACTGATCGGTAGGAATAGGAACAATGCCACTGAAGATAATGACATGGAAAACAATAAGGAAGGACCAGATAGATCAAGGATAAAGCATCTTATCAGGTCAAGATTCAGGAAGATTAGAAAGCACGAGTAGAGATCAAAGGCGAATGCTGATTCAGACATCTACTCAGTAAAACCCTTACACATCTTGATTTTTAAGACCTGCATGGGCCACCACGTAAACCGTGTCATGCCCCAAAATCAGAATACTAGAGAGCGGGGGACTAACACAGCCCTACGTATATTGAAGTGCAACCCACCTCGTAATACGATCACGGCTGTCTAGATGCATGGGGGGTTAAACTACAATCCATCAGTCTCTATGGTCAAGAATAAGCCTCATGTCTCAATCTCAAGCAAGCATATAGATGTACAAGATGTTTAGATTATCAGACATACAAAGTAAGGCATCCCAAACATTACATATTCAGATGATCATAAAGCTAGTCATACAAAATGCAAGACTAGCAAGAGTTAAGTCATACATGATCAACCCTAGGATTTGTTAATCATGTTACTGCCCTTAGGCAAACAAAAATTTAGTTCCAACACGAGCTAACACTTGCTCGGCAGCTAAACGCCTCAAAAGAATAATTTATAATAGAGTGGAGAGCAAAATAAGAAATCCACTCGTTGTCAGGATTACGTCTGGTGTACACTATCTGACGGAAAGACTGGAAGATCCTCGGGTATCACTCCAAAATCTGGCCATACAAAACCAGCTGGGTCAGACCCGAGAAAGAGCAACTGCGACAAGGGATTCACTAAGGAGCTAAAACCAGATATAATAAACATGAGAACATATAAAGAACATAATAAAATAGCATGAGGGATAGGGTTAGAATAAAACAATAACTTGCATTAGGAAAAATAAGAGACGGGATATAATCCTCATGATGAATCATGAGACAAGCATTCAGGCACAGCCAATCAAGTCCTACGGCTTATTATCGTTAGCTAACTAGGGTTATCACATACCAAGTTAGTAGCAATATACAATAAGATATTTCCACAATCACAAGCCCTGCAGCTATGCAAGTTATCCAGGCGTGGTTGCTTTTAAGAGTTACAAGAGTTATCAAGATTACTAATGTACTTAATACTTATTATTTCAAGAAGTGCCCCACATGACATTGAGCTGGAATGTGCCCTACTCGTCGGCAGGCTACAAGTCCACAGGTGTGGCCAGGATAACGGGATCGCATGTAACTAAAAAATATTTCTATATGAACCACTTGATCAATCTAGTCATTATCCTAGTTAGATTCAGTATGAATCCCTGATCGTGGTAACCAGAAATCTATGTCATAGACATGATGCAAGACGAGACATGTAGCTTGTACAGGCACATTCAACCTTGGAGTCAATACAAGAGTTAAACTTAGCAAGACAGAAAGAGTTGTCGCAACTGCAATCAAGAGTACACATGTCATGTTAGGCTACTTGTCACTTGTCAATATTATTTGTCAAGAGGGCATCTCGACAGGCCACTATCAAGATTATACATGTCATATCAAGTTACTTGTTACTTGTCAGGAGTGCACCTCGATGGGCCACTATAAGACTTATAAAATAGGTCATATTATCATGTCGTGTTCATGCCAAGTTCTGATTCATACCCTAGATTTATCATGTTCAAGTCCAAGTCATGATTCATGTCAAAGTTGTAAACCCCCAAAAAATTATATTTTTATATACATATTAACATTTCTTATTATTATATGAAATAAGTTGTTAGAAATATATTCATGACTATAGAATATAAAGATTTTTTTTCATGATTAGAGAGATGAGACTCGAGCTGTTTTCATGCCAGCAAGGGAGTCGGGATAGATATCTCTCCTTCCTTGAGTGTTTCTGTAGGAGATTCTTATATATTACTTTAGTATATATATGAGATTTTCTATGAGCTATATACATATTAATTATGCTAAAAAAGCTTTTGATACATGTATAATTTATTAGAATTACTATGCTATTTTAAAATTTTTGTGTAATATAAATGCAAGTTATATATATTCAGTATTTTATATTAGAAGTTATATTTAACAAATATTATGTATAAATCATTTTCGTGAATAAATCTTTTTTTAGTTGGTAAAGATACTAGAACATAGTATCTTATTTAAAAAATTTAACAAAAATCTTTACGATTTTAATATTTTTATATATTTATTTGACATAAAATTTTATATAATGAATACATGTACAAATTTTATATATTTATACGAACACATGTGAATTGTGCCTAGCATTGTACACCATCGCTCCCAAGACCAGGACCAAGCCCGAGCCTTTTTTTAAATAAAGAATTTGATCCTTTGAAAATCAACCATTTGTTCACAAGTCTTTGATTTAAATCCTAACATATCCCCAAATCCTAAATATAAATTAAACTCAATCATGAGCCTGTCCAATCCAATTTGATGGAAATCTTATCTCGACTCAAACTAATCCTACTACCAGTGAATTATGAATCCTTTGTTAATAAAACCCTTCATCATTAAGTTATATAAATAGTACCATGCCTAAATTTTCTCTCAATCGAGAACCACATATCCTAGCCGACATACATCTCCCTCTCATGCCTAGCAAAAGTTCCTCTCTCAACCGAGAACCCATGACAACCATGTCACTCCTAGCATGCCAAACTCCTAATACGGGAAGCACATCCCTCGCCCGACTCTTCGTAACCACTACTAGTTCATCTCCTTGTGGTGGAAAACCCTGCCGAGCTTGACTCGTCGCGAGCCATCATTGGTTTCATAGCCAAGCTGTGCCTAGACCTCCTTCGCTTATCGCTCGCACACAAGGCCGCATAAAGTTGCCATCATTAGTGGCTGTCGGCGATTGCCCCTTGCAGGTAGCAACCCTCGTATGGATGACCACCTCCATACCCGGTCTTTCGTGAGCGCCCTTCCTTCACGCCTGCAATGGCGAACTCAGCATCGGAACCATGTTGGAACATCCAGACCTCTCCATATCTGAAACCGTCGTCGCCGTATACCGTACGTAGAAGACGATCCAAGCTCCACCTCCATGGCCAAGGTTGATAACTCAGCGCTAGTCGGGGAGCCCACGTCCTGCAAACAAATTTTGGGGCTCCTCTATCTAATATGATGAGAACCACTACCCGATGTGATCGTGTGCGACCAAGTGGTAGGACAAAACTAGCCGGCCATCCATGCTCCACAACATGACCGTCCTTGACTGATGCATGTATCGACCAAAAACTAGTAAAGAAGAAGAAGTAAAGTCAGATTTAATCTTCAACAGATCATAATATGGTAAGTTTTCATTCAACCCCTCCACTGACCATTATTTGCAACTTAGAGTTAAATCTATTTTGATTACAATTAAACCTAAAAACGCTTTCTTTATATATACATATATATCAAACTTTAAATAATATTAATTGTATTATATTATTATAGGCTCTTGGAAATGTTAGGATTGGGAACCGAACCCTGGTCTCCTCATCAGAATTGGGCTACCACTACAGGCAAGATACCTTGCCACCTTACTCTGTGATTTATATATTCTTATTTTCAGTTGTTATTTTCAGTATTTCTTATTTGTTGATATTAAAACTGTGTGTCCAAGTCACACTTGGGTGCAAGCGACTTTGTCGGTCGTTTTTCTGTCTTTTATTTATTTTTCTTGCATTAACTTAGTCTAGTGACCACCCCTTTGTTGATGAGGTATTGGTATATTTCATGCGGCCTTGACACATACTTTATCACGTGATGTGAGTCACATGTAGGACACGTACTCGCGTAGTCGGCCGGCCACCGATACGTATGAGGCGTACGACGGTTAGGAGTAACTGCCAATAGAATTGCATGCTAGTAGACTTGGCAGTTACTAGAGGTTTCTATGAGTCATGGATGTGACCCTACTAGGCATTGGGTGGGAAACAGTTCCTTAACGTGTGGCCCACGTATGCACTTTCTATTATTGTCGGTTATCTCCACTAGAGATACGGTCCTGGATCCTGATACCTGATTTCCTACTGGCCTCTAACATTCGAGAAATGTTATGCTTTGAGGTCCTTGGTATCCTGATGGAACCATACCTGAGTTCCTGCACCTGCGCCAGAGTGCCCATGCATTGAAGGTTTGTTCTTAACTGCATTTTACTGTAGAATTGGTAGGCACCCTATTGCATACATCCCCTTTTACTCTCTATTATATATCATATATTATATGGCATGTTCTTTATGTATCTTGTTACGCCCCTCTGAGGACCTGGTTATCTCTCCAGGTGTGTGCTTTATGACTTTTCGCAGGTGTTCTAGCCAAGGCTGTGATCTTCTCTATTTCTTCGAGGATGATTGCTCTTGGTTCGTCTTGCTATTTTATCGATCATTTCCTTGTTTATCTTCTTTCCTTTAAATTGGTTGGTAGTAGATTTGTCTCTGCCCAACTACATGTATAAATGACAAATTCTTGAGTTGATTATAATATTATTCTTTATTGTTGTGGATGAGATTTAGTTATCATGGTTTTACTGTATTTTATAGCTTATGTATATATACGGGATTCCATACATTTGAGTATACTTCGTATGTATACAGCTGGCATGTTTACATACTTAGTCCTAAGTATTTTGAGACTGGGGCATTACATATTTTTGTGGTGGCCCATGTAGGTCGAGTTTTTTACTTCGGTTACGTTACTGTACCGATGTAAGCCTGCAAATAGGATTAGGATATAGGATTCTTATCCTCAAGCTTGACTTCCTCCCTTGATTCCAAATCTCGAACTCTCGTCCGATTACCTTGACTTCCTTCTACTTGATTCCTTTCACTATAAATCTTATCTTCTTTCGTGCTGAATAGGGAGATTAGGAGATAACTCATACGAGTATACGTGTTATATTCCTCAGTTACTCTATTAGTTGACTTTATAAGTTGAGTAGTATGACTACAGCCTACTACCCATATCTTTGTAACCTAGTATTAAAGTGTAACAGAGTGATAATGAATATATGCTAGTGTAGGAGAGATATTTACCTAGAATATCGAGATTTGTAGCCCATACCTATTGGTCAACCAAGGCTTGATACAAGAACCAGTAGGACGACTGTATACGCAAGCACACCGGATAAGACTTAGATCCTTGTAAAACTCGAACTATTTATTACTGCTTTCAATGTATTCCTCCATACTTATACTTTAAACTACCATGAATGACGATGCTATTTATAGCCTAGTTTTGCAAGCTTATTCTTTATCGAGCTTGTTCATGACATATGTATACTGGGAACGCCCACAAGCATATTGTCTAATTAGAATCAACGTATTATGGTCTGATCAACCATAGTGCACTTGGTTCGCTCTTCATATGATTATCCCACATGGATTGAGATATAGAGGTATCTACGATCTCATCCGCGACTGCATTGACAAATCCTCTTGAATTACACATTCGCCTTTGAATTACGTAATTGTATTCAATGACATCTTTCTTG
This sequence comes from Iris pallida, assembly GCA_029216955.1. Lineage (NCBI taxonomy): Eukaryota > Viridiplantae > Streptophyta > Magnoliopsida > Asparagales > Iridaceae > Iris > Iris pallida. Next base: position 35,150,077 of record JANAVB010034417.1, read on the forward strand.
AACTCTTTATTGCTTTTGTCTTTCACTGATTGGAAAGACGAACGCTCGTATTTGATAGATATAGAGTATCCCCATGGCCATGGTAGTTATATGCACAAGTATAGCAACCATCTGCCAAGCCATATAACTACAACCTTGCCTAAAGTTTTGCTCGTCCTTCCCTCGACCCTAATACTAATATCGTGACCTTCTAGTCATTTGAGCTTGAAAAATGAGTAAGATCTTACCCTTGGGTAAACCACAAACCTAGGAGACTATCTAATCTCTAAGAATCAATTATTGTGAGTCTCCAAATATTCATCTTGATTCTTGGCTTAACTACCAACCCGTATGCCTTAACTCAAACCTTACTTGACTAGGCCTCCACAGTTTAGACAGAGAAGAATAGACCAAAACAAGGACAAGAATTGCAAGGACTGTGGTAGACACCCATTCCAAGATTAGAGATTCAGCAGATGTTACTCTAGGTACAAAATTCTATTATCAAAGAAGTGACTTAGTATCAGAACATCACATTCACCGGCTTAGCCAAAATCTGTAGCATGACGCCCCGTCATTATGTTGTATTAGTAATCAACAAGTGATGCATGAGTACTACATTCAATACCTCTAGAACTCTTGTGACTATAGTCTGGCAGGTTTGACACAAATAGAAATTCACGACCTAGTAGTTAGAGATCTTTCCCATGACATGCTTTAGAGTTCGTTATCCCACCGATAGACTCTCGTATACCATGGACAAGCGGGTCATTCCATCTTATCGACTCAGGTACCATTGTACACGATCATTTATATTTATTAGGACTCGGGGTACGATCCTCGAAACTGATTCACAACTACCCTATCATGTTATCGATCACTTCGTGACTTATTATTATCATAGGTCAAGGTACGATGTCGCGACTCAAATATTCCTATTCTCATTATTCCTAAAACCATGTCCTAGTCTCTAGAGTGAATAGATTGTAAGTTATTCTTACTTTTAGGAATTTGGGGATCACCGATTGATTGAGGTAAATTGGTTCTCACTAGGATGATAAATTAGTGACTCGTGAACTCCCACTATCTAATTAGATCTCTTGGTATCCTCTACCGTGACATTAAAATTTGGAGCACGAGACCAACTGTTACCTTCCAACAAATTTCACATGCAAGACCTGGACGACTCCATCTTTATATAGACATATCATGTCCCACTAAAACATGTCCCCTTGTACCCTATTTTTATGATGCAACTTTCGAGTCAAAAAGGCTATCTATAATTCCTACCATAATACCGATATACTTTCCGGCTCCAAGTAGAGACTCAACCTAGACTCAAATCTTTCGACCCAATATATGATGGTGATCTACTCGAAGCCCTCTACTCACATGCCACTAGTGTGCCACTAAATTGAGTCTTCTTGTGCTACTTAAACATAAAAGTCGCAGAAGGCGTATTCTCGGGCCTTAGGAAACTGGTTAACCAACCCGACTGAAAAATTTGCCCGACCACTTGACTTGGAACCTATATAAGACTACCCTAACCTACTAGAAATGCCACAGATTGATTTCATAACACCCCGTCCGATCAATATATATTAAAACATATGATTCATTCAATCAAAGATCGATGTCCCATTTGGGAATCCATTAAGATCCAGTTAGACCCACCCTTGCATATCGCCACAGTTGAGCTATAAAAACCAAACTTGATGAAATAGATCCTTATACCTATTAGGTAGACCTTATATCTTGGTCCATTAATTCTCCTCCCATAAAAGTTGTAATCATACCTCTTGTTGCCTATGATTGAGACGAATGGAATCCCATTGTACCCACTTATTTCCGGTTATGCTTGACCAAGACCCTTCCTATTGCTTTGATGAAACGTGGTCAATACATGGGCAATGTTAAATGAGTAATACCTAGGCTTTCCATAGAGTCCATGATATGATCAGTAGTACCTCATGTCCTTACACACCTCCTTGGAATTTGATCTTTAGTAGAAACCTCACTACTGAGTTTCCCAAGAATAACCAAGTTTTATAAGTTTGGTAGTACCATAAACTTAGTGTACCCTATCTTATAGAATGGGATGCCAAACTTGGGTCATATTCGTAACCATTCTTCTATCTGTTTGGAAGTTGCATCTTCGTATTGCACTCCATATCCCTTTTCCTCGTGCATTTAGATAACCATGGTAAAGATCGCAACCTTGATTCCTCAAATTTTATGCCATCATAGAACCATGTCTAGTAGAAATATCGAGAACAGAAATTCTGATGTGTATAGGCAAGCCCTCTGAGAATTAGCAAATGATTGTGGAAGATTGGATCCAATTAATTTAAACTAATAAAATAATGGTTCATAACGTCCACACCTATCTGTATCATCCGATGACCACCACCATGACCTCGACATTTGAAACACAAAAAAACTAGTGCTTACCTTCCAATAATTTTTTTAGACTTATAAACTAGATCGGTTAAGCTACACACCGGACATCCCTGCTCATTCCTATGCCCCATTCCAACTACACCACACGTATGGCACAATTACCTTAGAGCAAACCATGAGTGCCTATTATTGTTCCCTTTTGATTTTAACCAGACAATATCGACCCATCCCCTTAACTAATCTGAATAACCATGATCCAAGCAAGACACATCACACCTATGACAAATGCAGTACGTCCAAGCAAGCATGCTTGCTGATACAACTCCAAACACCAACCCACACAGAGTAGTCGTATGATTCAAAGTTTTTAAATGCTTACCTAATCTATTCTATAGAAGAAGTTATTAACCAAGAACGACATGACAATATTTAGGCCCACTTAGAATTTGAGACTGCGGACAGAAGTGTCCAATATTCTCGTGCCTCTTTCTAAAAATTGTCCTTCTTAGAAGTCTTATTACAACGATTTTCATGGTTAGCCAACTACTATAAGCTGGGAAGAGACTTGAATAAAGAAAACCCATCTTGTAGAATATGACTTCAATTTGGATTCCTTTTATAACTAACCCCTTCATCTTTTCGGAACCCGAGTTACGATTTGATGTACTTACTCCCCCCTTTTATTTAATCTCGTTGTTCTCGGTTATTAAGATTTACTTTAATTTCGAAGACGAAATTTTTCTAAGTTAGGTAGGATGTAAACCCCCCAAAAAAATATTATATTTTTATATATATACATATTAACATTTCTTATTAATTATATGAAATAAGTTGTTGGAAATATATTCATGATTATAGAATATAAAGATTTTTTTTCATGATTAGAGAGATGAGGCTCGAGCTGTTTTCATGCCAGCAAGGGAGTCGGGATAGAAATCTCTCCTTCCTCGAGTGTTTCTGTACGAGATTCTTATATATTAATTTAGTATATATATGAGGTATTTTCGATGAGCTATATACATATTAATTATGCTAAAAAAAGATTTTGATACATGTACAATTTATTAGAATTACTATGCTATTTTAAAAATTTTGTGTAATATAAATGCAAGTTATATGTATTCAGTATTTTATATTAGAAGTTATATTTAACAAATATTATGTATAAATCATTTTTGTGAATAAAATCTTTTTTTTTTTAGAAAATATTTTGGTAAAGGCACTAGAACATAGTATCTTATTTAAAATAATTTAAGAAAAATCTTTAAGATTTTAATATTTTTATATATTTATTTGACATAAAATTTTATATAATGAATACATGTACAAATTTTACATATATGTACAAACACATGTGAATTGTGCCAGCATTGTACACCATCGCTCCCAAGACCAGGACCAAGCCTAAGCCTTTTTTTAAAATAAAGAATTTGATCCTTTGAAAATCAACCATTTGTTCACAAGTCTTTGACTTAAATCCTAACATATCCCCAAATCCTAAATCTAAATTAAACTCAATCATGAGCCTGTCCAATCCAATTTGATGGAAATCTTATCTCGACTCAAACTAATCCTACTACCAGTGAATTATGAATCCTTTGTTAATAAAAACCCTTCATCATTAAGTTATATAAATAGTACCATGCCTAAATTTTCTCTCAACCGAGAACCTCATATCCTAGCCGACTTACATCTCTCTCCATTGCCTAGAAAAAGTTCCTCTCAACCGAGAAACCATGCCAACCATGTCACTCCTAGCGTGCCAAACTCCTAATACGGGAAGCACGTCCCTCGCCCGACTCGTCGTAACCACTATTAGTTCATCTCCTTGTTGTGGAAAACCCTGCCGAGCTCGACTCGTCACGAGCCATCATTGGTTTCATAGCCAAGCTGTGCCTAGACCTCCTTCGCTTATCGCCCGCATGCAAGGCCGCATAAAGTTGCCATCATTAGTGGCTGTCGGCGATTGCTCATTGCTGGCAGCAACCCCCGCATAGATGACCACCTCCGTACTCGGTCTTCCGTGAGTGCCCTTCCTTCACGCCTGCAATGGCGAACTCAGTACCGGAACCATGTTGGACCATCCAGACCTCTCCATATCCGAAACCGGCGTCGCCATATACCGTACATAGAAGAAGGTCCAAGCTCCACTTCCAATGGCCAAGGTCGATAACTCAACGCTAGTCGGGGAGCCCACGTCCTACAAATAAATTTTGGGGCACCTCTCTCTAATATGATGAGAACTACTACCCGATGTGATCGTGTACGACCAAGTGGTGGGACAAAACTAGCCGGCCATCCATGCTCCACAACATGACCGCCCTGGACTGATGCAAGTATCGACCAAAAACTAGTAAAGAAGAAGAAGTAAAGTCAGATGTAATCTTCAACAGATCATAATATGGTAAGTTTTCATTCAACCCCTCCACTAACCATTATTTGTAACTTAGAGTTAAATCTATTTTGATTACAAGATAATCCTAAAAACACTTTCTTTATATATACATATATATCAAACTTTAAATAATATTAATTGTATTATATTATTATAGGCTCTTGGAAATGTTAGGATTGGGAACCGAACCCTGGTCTCCTCATCAGAATTGGGCTTCCACAACAGACAAGATACCTTGCCACCTTACTCTGTGATTTATATATTCTTATTTTCAGTTTTTATTTTTAGTATTTCTTATTTGTTAATATTATAAAATTGTGTGTCCCAGTCACACTTGGGTGCAAGCGACTTTGTCGGTCATTTTTCTCGCTTTTATTTATTTTTCTTGCATTGACTTAGTCTAGTGACCACCCCTTTGTTGATGAGGTATTGGTATATCTCATGCGGCCTTGACACATACTTTATCATGTGATGTGAGTCACATGTAGGACACGTACTCGCATAGTCAGCCGGCCACTGATACGTATGAGACGTGCGACGGTTAGGAGTAACTGTCAATAGAATTGCATGCTAGTAGACTTGGCAGTTACTAGAGGTTTCTATGAGTCATGGATGTGACCCTACTAGGCAATGGGTGGGGAGAACAGTTCCTTAACGTATGGGCCACGTATGCACTTTCCTATTATTGTCGGTTATCTCCACTGGAGATACGGTCCTCGATCCTGATACCTGATTTCCTGCTGGCCTCTGACATTCGAGGAATGTTATGCTTTGAGGTCCCTGGTATCCTGATGGGACCATACCTGACTTCCTGCACCTGAGCCAGAGTGCCCATGCGTTGAAGGTTTGTTCTTAACTGCATTTTTACTGTAGAATTGGTAGGCACCCTATTGCATGCATCCCCTTTTACTCTCTATTATATATCACAGATTATATGGCATGTTCTTTATGCATGTTGTTACGTCCCTCTGAGGACCTAGTTATCTCTCCAGGTGTGTGCATTGTGACTTTTCGCAAGTGTTCTAGCCAAGGATGTGATCTTCTCCATTTCTTCGAGGATGATTGCTCTTGGTTCGTCTTGCTATTTTATCGATCATTTCCTTGTTTATCTTCTTTCCTTTAATTTGGTTGGTAGTGGATTTGTCTCCGCCCAACTATATTTATAAATAACAAATTCTTGAGTTGATTATAATATTATTCTTTATTGTTGTGGATGAGATTTAGTTATCATGGTTTTACTATATTTTACAGCTTATGTATACATACGGGGTTCCATACATTGGAGTATACTTCGTATGTATACAGCTGGCATGTTTACGTACTTAGTCATAAGTATTTTGGGACTGGAACGTTACAAAATTCAAGTCCAATAGTAACAAATTATCAAGTCAGGCTGTCGCCAGGCAAGTCAAGTATAGTGTATATGCACATCACAAAACATATAAACAATATACTAAAAAAGGAAGGCACAAGGGGGTAGGCGCATCACAAAGGGGCACCTAGGCAAGCATGGGCGCCAAGACCAAGGTGGTGCCTAGGCACAACTAGGCGCCAGGGTCAAGGTGGCCGAGTCAGAAAGGAGCGCCTAAGCACAACTGGGAGCTAAGACCAAGAGGGCACCTGAGCACTCATGGGCGCCAGGGCCAGAAGGATGGCTAGACCATCGTGGGCGCCAGGACCACAAGGTCGTCTGGGCCTTGATGACCAGAAGGGGCGCCAGGACCACAAGGGCGCTTGGTCCATAATGGGCGCATAGCCAGTTTAGGCGCATGGCCAGAGAGGACGCTGGACCATTGTGGACGCTAGGGCCACATGGGCCCCTAAGCCTTGATGGCCAGAAGGGGCGGGGGTGCTAGAGCCTGCTTGGGCGCCTGGGCCAACAATGCACCGGAGCACTGTTCTTCTTCTCCAAACAGCAAAGAAGAACCCATGGGAAACCAAAACTTTAAGGCTCCATAAATCCTTCAAAACAAGTCAAAATCAAGACTTCCAACGGTCTAAATGGGGTAGAATCAAATTCTCTACAACATAGAACCATTAGAATTTAGAAACAACAAAGTTTGAGTGATCAAAACAAAGAAAAACTAAAAATAATATAAACTTAGATCTACACAAATCCTTCCATTAAAACCAAAAGTGCCAATTCCTAAAGTGTCTTAGGATCAAGCAAGGAAAAGGTTAGAACAATAAAAGGGAAGACCCATCATGAAGCAAGTTTGCACTTCCCTAAGGGTTCTTGGTAGGTGGAAGGAGTTATGAGGAAGAAGAAGAAGAAGAAAGAAAGAAATGAGAAGAGTTATGAAGAGAGAGAAATGGGTTGACTTATATAGCAACCCTTCTCTTCTTAAACCATAATAAACCAAGCCAAGCCAAGAGTGGCATGATGAACCAAACCAAAATAAACCAAGTCAAGCTAAGACTAAACCAGGGTTAGGCTAAACAGGACAAGTCCAAATACGGGTCACTAGACAAAGCCTGAATTCGTATACGTATGCTGAAAATACGTATAATAGGAAACGGAAGTGACAATTCGGCACCCCGCACGTGTCGTGTGCGGCTGCTATCAGTCACGATCAGACATATAGGGATGGAATGGGTAGTTCACACGTCTACTAAGATATTTTCCTGCCCAACTAGTACTCATGGAATCAAATCACAAGCATGGTAATCACGTAAATGTCAATCAAGAAGTATAACTAAAATCCATGATACTAATCTCCGTGTGACGAGTGTATCAACAAGCAGGAGAGGCATATGTATAACATGTAAAGAAAACTATTAGAATTGAAAGCAATCAGTATATGTACTTGCTTGGGGTCCTTTGCTGGTGAAATCGATAATCTTATTCGGTGCAAATTAGCCACATTGGCTAGGGTCGATGTGAAGGAGTCCAGATTCGCAAGGAGATAAGAAGTATGATTAGTCACAATCAAGGATTTATGAACGAAGAGAAATTGCGCAAACAATAATTATACCATTTTGAAAATATTTATAATATTTGAAACACTATATTTTCCTAGCCAAAATATCTTTAAATATTTAATATTTATTTATAACATATTAGAACCCTTACATACAAGTATATTTAAAATAGGCTCAAAGTTCAAAATTATTTATTCTAAATAAGCATATATAATATTATCATTTTTAAAGGAACAATATATAATATGCCTAAAACATATTTTGAAATATAAATAATGTTAAGACATCATCTTATTTATTATTTGAAATAACACCTATTTATCAAAACATATGAGCATAAGTATTAGTCTTACAAAATATATGTTACATAATTCTATGTATATGCATGCTGAGTCCAATAACCCAAATAGTTTTAAAGCAATTCCCAAAACCATGTTGTTTGGGCTTGAGGCCCAGTATCATAATCAAAATAAATCTAAAAAATACTACTTTATATATTTTGTAACAAGGATAGTGATAAGGGGTTAATACATATTTAACTAAATAAATTATTAATAATAATAATATTATTAACATTAACCATAAAATCAAATCCCCCTATTAATAATATATTAATCAAAGTAATTAATCAATAATTAAAATCAATAAACTAAAATAAGTAAATAATTAAACTCAATATTACTAAGCAGCCCGATAGGCTCTTATAGTCCACTGGCCAATTCTAACATCTTCTTTTTTATTACCTTTTCTTAATACCACTACTATTGGTGCAGCCTATGGCTGAAGCCCACAACCCACACTCAAAATATATTCTCAACCTCACTCTCTCTCTCTATCTTTCCTACTCTACAAAAAAATTGAAAAGGAGGAAAAGGTAAAGAAGGAAAAGCAAAGGAAGATGAGAGAAATCGGGTGCCCACCTCGGCAGCTTTGGCGGAGGACCGGTACCGGAGGCATGGCTCTCGATGAGACTTGGCACGGCGGCAGCAAATCTGTAGCAATTGACCAATTAGCGGTGCCTCGGCGGATCAGTACCGCTGGATGGAGGACCACAGGATCTTGGTGCTGCCGCAGACGAGGGCCGCTGCCGCGGTCTGGCGGATGGTCCATCGACATCCGCTCAGCACGACACTCAGATCCAGGCTGTACAAAAGCTCTAGATCCAGAGTGGCTCAGGGAAGGTTAATTACTGGTGGGGCGAGTGACTGATGATGGAGGTGGTGGATGTCGGGGTCGTCGACGGCGGATAGCACGAGAACTATAGCCACCCATCTAGGGAGCCGGTAACAGCATAGTGGTTGGCGATTAGGGGACACGCCGACGGTTCTTCGGCAGAGTCGTCGACGGCCGAAAAGCTAGAGTTAGTGTTTTATTTGCTGTATATTTGGGTCATGTTCGAAAGTTGGACCCGTTCCTTTTGAGTCTCTGTGTTCGCGTCCGATTCGGATACGCAAAAGTATTCTACTATGGAGAACAAAATGAAAGAATGGTCACAAACAATGACACAGACACAAACGCCTGAGGTCGAACCCGAGGCTGGACACGATGATTGTTGTGGAAGATACGAACACTACGGCACGGGATTGGTGTATGGGATGTAATGTTTTTGAAGATAATCATGTCGGTGATAGCATGGGTTCCAGTGGAGACACAATCGCCGCTGATGGTTGTGGCATGTTAGCAAAATTGGTGATGGTGACGGTGGTTGTAGTGGCAGATTCTAATGAGGAAGTCGGGGCAAATTCTGGGGGTAAGTCATGATGGACACGGGGACAACGGTCGGGTGCAAAATTAGGCTGTGGCTAGTGTCGGGCTGAAGTATTGGTGTGATCGATCTGTTGGCGATGGCGGGGTGTGTAGGTGCTGGAACGAAGGTAAGGGTGAGGTTGTGATGGCCGGAAGGGCTATGGTGGTTTGTTTGATCTGTGGTCAGCAAGTTGGGTGGCATGAAGTTTAGAGAATGAGAGGTTTTAGGGTTTTAGATGGGAAATCGACTGCTATTCTTAACTTATAGGTAGTTTGTTTTTTGTGGGAACAGATAAGTAAAGTTTCTTCAAATCAGCTGCACAATTGTCAAAGGATTAAGGGAAAATCCTATTTGAAATCCTGGTGGTGCATGTTTAAATACAAAGATAGTCGGCCAATACACATTCAAAATGTATAGTAGCACCATGGCCCTTAACCATTTGTTTTTGTTTTTTAAAACATCTTCCCCATATCAACAAAGTTAATACCCATTACAAATAAGCATATTAAGTACCTAAAATTTATATTAAATGAAAATAATTTTGCCTACGTGTTTACAAATCAAAACTATATTTGATTATCGCTATAATCTCAAAAACACATATTTTTTTCTATTAATTGAAATTCTACAACGTATTTATAATCCTCAAAATCATTTTGAAATCAATCATTTGAATATCCAAACTTAGTGACCAAAATGCCAATAATAAATTTCATGAAATATCTTTATTGCAGCTAATTTATCCCTGAACAAAAATAGTGTTTTAGAAATATAAAAATAGGTGCAATTCTCAAAGAGAACACGTTTCCAAAACATGATCTCGAAAACATATAGATAAAATAAAATTTTAAAAAAGAAGAAAAAAGAAAAAAATCGGGAAGAGGAGTTACAAATCTACCCACCTTGAAAAAATTTTGTCCTCGAAATTTCAATGGCACGATTAGGTATGACTAAGAATATAATCAAAAATGATTTAATCAATGATCAAGAGTTAGATCGTGAATAGAAAAGGTACCACGAGTCAGGATTAAAGTATAGTCGAAAGGGTCTAATTACCGTGGTCAAGGATATAATCAAAATAGGATTTAGTTAAACAAGAAAAAGTCGTTCGACACGACTAACTACTGTTGGAATTATACAGGCCTGGTCAAGGATCAAAATTTAGATAAAGTCCAAGCATGGTTAAAGTCACTTAGGTACAACTAAGATGCATGCAAGTCATCCAAGCATGATCAAAATTTAAAAGTTGGCACGAGCATGATCAAAATAGTCATGATCACGATGGAATAAAAATATAATATTAGCAATAAAAGAGTTAGAAATATAGGCACGACTATGACTATAGTCAAAAATGTTTAGTCACAATCAGAGTTGTTAAAGAACGATCAAACCGAAATTGTTTTGACACGATCGAATTATAATCAAACAGTCTAGTCACAATCAAAATCGTTAGGTATGATTAAATCGAAATCATTCTGACACGAGGAAATATTTAAACATGATCATAGAATCTAGATATGATTATGAGTCTAGTGGAAGGAATCAAAATAAGCTTAAAGATTCCTAGAAAGACAGATAATGACTGGAGAATAGAAAGGTAAGAATGGTAGAACTAACAGTTTACTGAGAAGATGGAAAATAAGGTATCAAATCAATTGAAAATTAATAGCCATATACCAAAAGAACATATGTAGTAGCATAGAAAATATGGGGTTCATGCGGATCACAACTGACCGCATGAGTACTTTGGGCCAAATTGGTCCGCATAAAGAAGAGCCGCATGACAGACTCGGCATGCTCCTGCGGCCCATCTTCACTACCTCGGATTATATATCAAAAGAAACCAGACTGATTTAAGCCGCAGAAGGAAGAGTTACTTTTGCGGCCAAGCTGATCAGCCCTTTTGATAAAGCTGACAAACTTTGACAAAACTAACAGCTCTGACACTCTGACAAAAAAAGATAAGACGTGACACAGGGTCCACATGCCTGGACATGGTCATGCGTCCGGAAGGACTGCAACCCGAGCCCTATGAACCTTATGCGGCTCAATCTTTGTGCTTATGCGGCCAAGGGTGACTGTAACCTGAGCCGTATGAGTTTTATGCGGCCCAGAATATAGAATCTATGCGGCTCAAAAGTCCCCAAGCTACATGCAGACAAGGGAGACGGCGACTTAAGCCGCATGAGTTATGTGGCCCAGCATGACCGAACACTAAAAGACCTAAGCGGCTCAAAATGACTTAAGCAGATTGATCCTATCCTGTGATAGGACACGTGGCAGGCTGGCCAAGTCTCAACCACCCAGATTTGCTGCAACAAAATCTCAACAAGTCACCAACTGGCGGCCAAAGAACTGGTCTTTGTATGTTGTTGTAGCCACGTGGTAACGTGGTCATCTATACGGCTCAAGATATCTATCACTATAAATAGCTGGGTACCACACCCATGTAAAAGGTTGGCAACCTATGAAGGGCAATTTCTTCAAGAGCAAGGACCGTTTCAGATAGTCCAAGGAGTAAGGCAGAGTTGCTACATTTTTTCGAGCCTCCATTGTCGCCCCCCAAAATTAAAAACTAAACAATTGTACTTAGATTGTTTCCTAGGATTTCTTTCTAGGCTTTCTCTTGTACAAGCGAGTTTGCAATCAAATTCAATTCGTCTGTAATTTTGTTCTTGATATTTAATAGAAAACACGATGGCGACTCTGCTGGGACTTCCTTCTCCTCTGATGAGAAGTTGGTGACGCAATCTGATGCGTCCAAGCTCGGGTTTACGCAGCAAATGCTCGTGGTTCGTTTTGACCAACGAGCATTCGAAGAAATGCTCTCTGAAGGGAGCGTCTGCCCATCGCAAAAGCGAGCCAACCTAAAGAGAACCCGCAGGACATCGAAGTGCAAAATTGTTGCCCTTGACCAGGTTCTCGAAGAAGCTCCTTCTGTGGCCCAAGACAGTGATCAAAGCACTTCTGCGGCCTTGCTTCCGACTGCGGAGAACCCCACTGTCTCTAAATCCAGCAAAAGAAAACACTACGATGCTGAGTTTTTAGGGGCACAAAGGAAATCCATGTAGACGAGGAAGAGGCCACATAAGAGAGATAAGCAGTTTGCATATGTGGCAGCCAACTCTGGCCGCAGGTAGATGGCCCATACGGTAGTCAACTATTGTCGCAGGCAGATGGCCCATGTGGCAGCCAACTCTGGCCGCAAGCAGATGGCCCATGCGGCAGCCAACTCTGGCCGCAGACAGATGGCCCATGCGGCAGCTAATCCTGGCACATACAAGGTGTCTCATGCGGCCATGTCAGAAGCTCTGTGTTCGGCCGTCTCTCATACGGACCCGACTCCATGCGACCCATTAAGAACGTGGAATATTTCAATCTGGACTCTTCTTACTATGCGCCTTCAGGTGCTAAATCGAAGAAGTCTAGGCCAGTGGGGGCCCGACAAGCCCAGTTAACTGTCCAAGCTGTTGACCGTCAGCGGACACCGTTAACTGTTAATACGGGCTCCTAATGGAAAGTTGTACAGAACCACCCGCGTCCAGTCCCTCAGGGCTAACGGACAGGGTGGGTCTCAAAAGTCTCCCTCCAACGATCGAGAGCAAGTGCTTTTATTAGCCTCAGATCAAGGAGCAAACATGATACCTACGCACCCGTGTGCTCGGGATACCCGAGTCCACAAATTGGATGCAATGGTAGATCAGTCTGCTATCGACTTGCGAGAGGGTATTACTCACAAATGCATGAAGAAAGAAGAAACCTTGGCATGTGATAAGCCCTTTTTGGGATGCCGTTGCACCCAGGTCATCATCAACTGCTGCTGCGACAAGTCGACAGCACCCGAAGATCGGCAGTCCATTTTCCAACGACTACACCAGCCAGCACATGTCCGACAACCACTTGAGGAACAGGTACAAATTTCGGGAGACGAGGAATTTTCTTTCGCCTCATTTAATTTAACTTGAAAGGTTCTTCCCGGCAAGGGAATAAAGAAGACAAGCTCTTCTAGTCCGGCAATCTCAGCCAGCACTACAAGGAAACTCTCATCTGGAGGATTGTCGCCGACAACCACAGGGGGTGTCTACCTAGGCACTCGATCCAGAAAGAAGCTTCCAACACCCGGGGATGCACCCTCGGCCTTCGTGGGGGTAGATGAAACGGGAGGTAGCAGTCCCCTCAACATATGCGACAACCCGGTGTTCCAAGAGCATACACAAGGGGTAGCGATCCACTTGAATTATATGACAGACGTGGACGTCCATGAGGGTGACCGCCTTCGCCAAGATGATGTGGCTTCCTGCACAGGGGGTACCACCCCCTCCGACTCCGAGAAAGAGGACATTCCGACGTTCCCCGACGATTTCTCTGTACGAGGGTACGATACGGAGAGCACCTCTTCTATGGTCCCTTCCACGTCACATACAGACAGTCTTTATGGCCGGCGATAACCATGAAGGACCTACTGATCGGTAATGTCTAGAAGTACTTGAAGTCGTGCTCCTGTCCCTGGTCAAGTCAGTAGACGAAATCAAAGCTGCCTTGCCGACTCATCCGGCAAGGATGCACGAACAAGCAAGCTTGGGACCCACAGTCAACACGGACTCCAATACGATCGCTCCTTCTTTGGGTGACAATCCTTTAAGAGCATCCGTTCTTTCAGCTGCAGACGAAGCCAGGGAAGCAATGAGGGAAGTCTAGGATCTTCGAGCAATATTCAACGCACGGGACTACTCCTGGGACCCTAGAATACGGCAACCATATCCCGTTGCGTGGTGAGATGATCCTTTTCCGCTATGGTACAAACCATTTCATAGTGATATATATGACAGGAAGACCTCTGCTAGTCGGTACATGACTTATTTTGAGGTCACAATCGACCACTTGTCGTATAGCGATGCCATCCTCATACGATTATTCATTGGAGTATTGGAGGAGATCACGTTCGACTGGTACCGCAACCTTTCAGACAACTGCATCCATTCTTTTGAAGGCTTCAAGCACATGTTCCTAGAGCGATTCTACGAAGTGGGGCATGATGTGACAATGTCGTCTCTCATGGACGTCGCTCAGTGGGAGAGGAAGCTAACAAGGAACTATATCGAGCGATTCTGCCAAACTGTAATGAGATTATCCCAAGGCAATCTCGAAAGCTCCTTGATTGAAATCTGCCATAAGAAATTGCTCCCTGCAATCAGCCTTTGGATGGGCGAAGATCAGTTTAGGGATTGGACGACCTTCATCATAAGCGCCACCAATGCGGAGGCAAAGATAAAGAAAGCTTGCCAGCTGGGATTACACAACCCAGATGGAGAGGACAAAGGCAAATGTCCTGGTACCACCCCCAATAACAACAACAGTGGCGTCACCCCCAATAACCGGGACAATAAAGGCAAACAGGCCATGGTCGCTGGTACGACCAAGAAGCCTGAACAAAAGCAGGTCGAAACTTAGTGGCCCAAGGTGAATTACTCATTCGAAGATAGTCATGTCAAGCCTATCTTCGACATGCTCTTACAAGGGGACAGGATCCAACTCCCTCCACCAAGGCGCGAGCCTCGAGCGACGGAGATGGAGGACCCAAAATATTGCCACTTCCACCGCTATGTTCATCATTCCACTCATGACTGCTTTCAATTAAAGCGGTATATCCAGAGTCTTATCGACTCTAAAGATCTGTCGCTAGATTTTGAAGAGGTTACCGTGACGGCAAACATGGTATCAATTCAGTTCGGTGACTTTCTCCCAACAAATACTCAAGACGGGGTAATATCTGTCCCCCGGGCAACGATGGAGGTTACTAATCTTCCCTCCGTCCGATACCAGACGACTGGCTTGGTACCTCTCACCACGTCACGAAGAGAGGTCATGTGGGTGCACCCAGACTTAGTGCCCAAAGTTTTCCAGGCGGTGTCATCTCCAGCCAACAAGATGAAGGACAGGAAGTCCAGATCCTGCCATACAATTTCAGCCAAAGCTGCGGAGGCGGCGGCCATTGTTACCCGGTCTGGGGCACAAGTCCAGCCCACTCTGGGTAGTTCAGTCGAAGACCCTCAGCCAGCAACGCTGCCTGCCATTGATGTTTCGGGGCCATCTCAGCCTCCACCGGCGGACAGGTCCAAGCCGAAAGAAACCCGCTTCGACAGGCCGCTCCGTAAGGATACACCTCAGGAATTAGAGAGACCTTACAACTTTGACATATTAGCACAACTGGCCAATACACTGGCAAAGTTGTCGTAATACGAGCTCCTAACGCTCTCCAAGGATCTTCGTATCGCATTGAGCGAAGCACTCCAGAATGCCGACGCCTACTTAGCCCAGGTCAAACCTATAGGGGAAGACTCGTCAATAGATCTCCAGGGCAGCAATTGTGCAGACGCGATGCCCAACATCGTATTCACCCCACAGGATATGTTAATCAAAACCAACTTGCATGATCGTCCCTTGTACTACACTGGATACATAGGAGATATCAAGGTGGATCGGATGCACATCGATCCTGGCTTATCGATAGACATCATCCCAAAAGGCTTGCTTCAAGTCCTCGGCATCCCTATGCACAGGCTAGCGGCGACCAACACTGCCAATAGCGGTTTCAACTCGGGAAGGAGCTATCCCTTAAGAAAGATCCGATTGAAATGTCAGATCGAAGACCTGAGGATGGAGGTTACCTGCTACGTCATAGACGTAGATACGTCCTACAATATCCTTTTGGGGTGTCCATGGATACATGACTATATGATCGTGTCATCCACACTCCACCAATGCTTCAAGTATGTCAGCAAGCACGGCTTCGTAAAGACGAAATTCGCCGACATCGATCCCTTCAAAGGGGTTGAGTCTTATTACTCTTCGGAGGCTTGTCTATATAAAGAATCCAAGAAGCACATAACTGACGAACTAGAGGCCATAACAAGGCCAGAGGAACCTTTGAGATTCATCTCTTGGACTGAAAACCAAGCAAAGCCGTACCCCTTATCGCAACTTTACATAAAGAGGTGCCCGTTCTTCCGCCTCAGCAACGCAGTTGGAACCGATAGTCATCCGGCTCCCGAGATCCGGCCAGGAGCCAAAACCCGTCGTAGGGCCAATGGTGATCCGATTGTCGAAATCCAATCAAAGGCGACCGGAAGATACGAGGCCCTCTAGGGAGCCGATGGTGATCAGATTGCCAAGATCCAGTCAAAAGCAATCGGAAGACACGAGGACCTCTACTGAGCCGATGGTTATCCGTCTTTCCAAGACGAGCCGACAACCAAGTGTTGATCCGAGGCCCTCAGGCAAGCCAATGCCACAAGCAGAACCCTTGGTGGTCAAGTTGCCCAAGACAGCATCCCAATCTCCGGTCACGCAGGGGGTAGCTGAAGAGGAGGCAGAACTCGCAAAGTATCTTGTTGCAAAAGTAGATAGTCCCTCTCCTGATGATGTAATCCCTGTGGACAAAATTCCTTATTTCATCAATAAGAGGCTGCCGTTGAACTATCCTGAGTGTAAGAAGCTTAATCTGATGTATGCTGTAATGACGGTCTGGAAATTAACCTACGCACACAGGTGACAACCGTCCATACCATAAACTGACTTACTCCCAGTAGAGGTGCCTACTTCCTAGTCCCAGGCAGAAGAGAAGGGGATCACACGATCATCTTCGGCCGAAAAAAAGGTCCTCAACCTTTCATCCCACAAGAGTTTGATCTTGAACCCGATGCTAGAAGATTACCGCTCTACCTGTATAGTCCTCACGCCAAGTACTTCATGCAAAAGCAGGGGTACGACATGGAGGCTATCCCAGGTCTGAATTACGACAACGATCGGTGATTGCCTCTACAGCTGTCAACCTCGACTGGAAAACCTCAAGATTATTACGACAAATCTAAATGTGGCCTCGGTTATGCTACACCCGCAACAACGACCGAGAGATCCGATGAGGAATACGAGTGGCATTCTCACTCATCTGAATCACCAACATACGATTCCGATGACAGCATTAGAGATATATTCAGGCAGGCATTATCTGTCAACGTGGCATCCGCTAACATTAAAGAGGAAGACGAAGATCTACTCGAACCTCTTGAATTGGAGCCATGGGTCCAACAACTGGGTGCACAATGGAAGAAGCGCTTTGAACTACGTGACCCTCCCACTGAAGATGAGGTCATCCAAGTTGACCTCGATGATGAATCCTCTCCAAAGCCAATCTTCGTGAGTAAAAACCTGACGGACGGCGAGCGGGAGTCGTTGTTGCAACTCGCCAGAGAGTATATCGACGTTTTCGCTTGGAGCTATATAGATTTGCCAGGGCTAAACCCCGAGATCGCACTTCATAAGCTCAATATTCATCCGGACGTAAAACCAGTTAAACAACAGCAACGGCAATTTCGTCCAGACATCATGAACTCCCTCTATGCGGAAGTAAACAAGCTTATAGCTAGCAGTTTTATCCGTGAGGAGCAGCACCCAGACTGGGTAGCTAATATAGTACTAGTCATCAAGAAGAACGTAAAGATCCGAATCTGTATCGACTTTTGCAATCTGAATTCGGCATGTCCTAAGGATGAATTCCCTCTTCCCATCACCGATATAATGATTGATAATACGTGTGGCTTCGAACGCATGTCCTTCATGGATGTCTTTTTAGGATACAATCAAATCAAAATGTCTTCTGATGATGAGAAGCATACGTCATTCCGAACACCGATTGGCGTATATTGTTACACAGTCATGCCCTTCGGCCTGAAGAACGTCAGTGACACATATCAGCGAGCTATGAGCGTCATCTTCAGAGATCACTTATACAAGACGGTGGAGTGTTACGTTGACGACATCGCAGTCAAAAGCCGCTCCAAGAATGATCACTTACATGATTTGAGGAGTGTTCGACCTTATGCGAGCACACAATCTGAAGATAAATCCCACCACATCCTTCCTGGGTGTGTCCAGTGGAAAATTCTTGGGCTTTGTCATCACTTTCCAGGGTATTCATATAGATCCCGATAAGACAAAAGCAATCATGGAGATGAATCTACTGAGGAACCTCCGTAAACTCCACGACCTTCAGGGAAGACTAGCCTACATCAGGAGGTTCATATCTAACCTCTCAGGTCGATGTAAACCCTTTCCAGAACTCATGAAGATAGGCATCTCCTTCATATGGAATGAGGAATATCAATGCGCCTTTGATGACATTAAGGAATACTTGACGAATCTGCCAGTTCTGGTAGCCCCGGTCGCCGGAAAGCCCTTTCCGCTCTATGTACGCGCGATAGAACACTCCCTCGGCGCCTTGCTAGCACAAAACAATGATACGGGACACGAACAAGCCATTTATTAACTCAGCTAAATGATGGTGGGGCCGAAGTATAGGTACACCACCATGGAGAATGAATGCCTTGCCTTGGTGTTTGCCATTCAGAAAACACGACACTATGTGATAGGGTAGACCATCCATGTTGTCTCGCGAGTTAATCTCCTCAAGGTTCTCATGACCAAACCAGGTGTACTCAGTTCTCGTCTAGCCTTCTAGGCGATACTGTTATCCCCCTACGACATGGTTTTTGTTCCACAGAAGGCTATCAAAGGTCAAGCCTTGGCCAACTTCCTAGCAGCCCATCCAGGCTCAGAAACAACTAGAATCTATGAAGAAATCCCAGACGAAGTCATTAACTCAAACATGACTTCACATGATGATGTTTGGCGAATGTTCTTCGACGGTGCTTCAAGGATGGGGCCCCAAGGTGATATCGTCGCTGGAGTCGGGATAGTATTAATTTCTCTCTCTGGGTTGGTAGTCAATCGGGCATATTCTCTCACAAAATCATAATCAAACAATGTAGCTGAATATAATGCTCTGGTCATCGGGCTCTGACTCGCAAAAAAAGTAGGGGTCGAATACCTAGAAGCGTATGGCGACTCGTAGTTGATTGTTAATCAAATCCGAGGCTCATACGAGGTTCGCAACATGGACCTGATTCCTTGTCATCGGACAACAATCGCCATCAATGCAACCTTGGAAGGGTTCTTTATAGAGAATTTTCCCAGGCTCCAAAATATTGAAGCCGACGCCCTAGCAGGCCTCGTCGCTTCTTTGGTGGTTCCAAACCATGCTCATCATCTAGTCGACGTGGTAGGCCATGAGCTAGTCTATCCAAAAACAACCTTCAACTGGATACGAGTTACTCCGCCCAGATAACCAACGACGTGCAAGACTGGAGACTCCCGTTCATCGACTTTGCAGTCTACGGAATCCAGCCTAAGAATGTGAAAGAAGCAACTTCAATCAGAAGGCGTTCTCTCAGATTCTTTTATGACACAGAAACAAAAATGTTTTATCGACGATCTTATGACGGGCTACTATTAAGATGTCTATCAAATACAGAAGTCAAAGAAGCCTTACATGAGGCTCACGATGGCATTTGTGGGGCTCACCAACCTGGCCCGAAGTTGCAGGACCGTCTCCGTCGGATGGGTTATTTCTGGCCTACGATGGTAGCAGACGCAGTCAATTATGCAAATAAGTATAAGGCTTGTCAGATCGACACAAATTTTATACATCTACCATCCGAATTCTTGCACCCAACAGTGGCCTCGTGGCCATTTGAAGCATGGGGAATGGACATCGTTGGTCCAATCACCCTGCCGTCATCCAAAGGGCACCGGTTTATACTCGAAGTCACCGACTACTTCTCCAAGTGGGCGGAAGCTGTTCCGCTGGCAGAGGTAAAGACATCAAACGTGATCAGTTTCATAAAACATCACATCATTTATCGTTTTGGACTGCCACGGAGGATCATTCATGACAATGGTCCGCAGTTCGTAAGCCAAGCCTTTTATCGATTCTGTGACATGAATTGGATTCAGAATGTTGCTTCAATGGCATACAACCCATCATCTAATGGTATGGCCGAAGCCTTTAACAAGACCATAATCAAGCTTCTCAAGAAGTTTGTGTCTTCAAACAAGCGCGACTGGAATGAAAAGTTGGGCGAATGCTTATGGGCGTACCGCACTACGAGTCGGACGGCTACAGGAAATACACCGTTCTTTCTGGTGTACGGGAGTGAGGCAGTTCTCTCATTGGAGACCCAGATCCCCTCACTGCGTGAGGCCCTTACTTACCGGTTGACGTCGGACAATAACTACCGCCGACGGCTACAAGAATTGAAAGCTTTAGACGAGAAGCGTTTGCAAGCTCAACAAAGCATCGAGCTGTATCTAGCACGCATCTCTCGGGCCTTCAATAAGAAAGTCATGCAGAGGACATTCCAAATAGGCGATCTCATCTTGGCCGTTCGCAGACCGATGGTCATGATGCACAAAATCGTTGGCAAATTCCAGCCCAAGTGGGAGGGTCCATACGTCATCGAGACTGTATTCTCTAATGGCACATACTGACTCGCGAAGCAGAATGGAGACTTGCTCATGATACCCATAAAGGGCAAATTCCTGAAGAAATACTATGCCTAAAGACATGCTGGTAATTCCTCAAACCACTAAATCTCCCAGGCTATCGAGTTATGTACACCAAGTACCTCTGAACTCAGACTCTATTTGCTCCGAGTGGATTCACATCGCATATCCCTGAGTGGCAAGTCATGTATGCTGATACCTCTGAACTTCCACTCTAATGCTTTATCACACAGGAAACTTCCTGGTCCTGATTATCGCGTATCACGTCCATATTACCTCTGATATCGATAGTCTCTTGACTTAACACCTGTACCCAACCCGGAATAAAAGACATGGTGTTAAGACCACAAAACCTATCACGTCCATATTACCTCTGTTGGTTTTTGTCTCAAAATCTATTACTCGCACCACCAGTGCACAGAAGAGTAATAGGTACACCAAAGATTATTCCTGATTATCGTGTATCACGTCTATATTATCTCTGATACCGATGGTCTCTTGACTTAACATATGTACCCAACCCGGGATAAAAAATATGCTGTTAAGACCACAAAACCTATCACGTCCATATTACCTCTGTTAGGTTTCATTTCAAATCTATTATCCGTGCCACCAGTACGCAAAAGGGTAATAGGCCCACAGGAGTTATCCTAATCTATTACTCGTACCAGCGGTGCACAAAAAGAGTAATAGGTCCACAAAATATCATTCAAATCTATTGCTCGCATCTCCAGATGCACAAAAGGGCAATAGGTCCACAAAAAGTCCCCCGGTAGGATGTCCTTTATCAAAACACAAATACTGTATTAGGCCCTCTAGTATAAGCACCACAAATACCACAAGCAAAGAATGGAGTGAATGTATTATGTTTATTCAAAATCAATCACAAAGCACCCACGCGGGTCAGTAATGCTTATACGGCTCAGCCCATACGGCCCATCATACAGAACACATGTGGTCCAATGAGATAGGGCATGCATCGATCATGTCTAAAGCACAGAGGCGATACATGACAGGCCGACGCATAAAATATGCAATATGGCCATTCAAAATTTACTCGTCATTTTTTCCACCGTCCTTACTTTGATAGGTTGTTGCACGTCGGAATGAATGGAAGAAGAGTCCGCATCTCTCGACGGAGAAGTGAGTCCCTTCCCTTTGGCCGTAGTACCAGTCGACTTGGAGGCTTTCGGAGCTATGGCTGAGTTGGTACAGAAAGGATAACAAAGATGATGAAGACGAAGGAAAAGAAGGTGAAAGAGAAAAATCTCTCTCCGAATGACCTATACTTATAAGGTTTTCGAAATAGCACCGTTTCGATTCTCAAGTCCATTAAAGATAATGATGATGTTTGGGGATTTTATCCTTAGTAACCGTCAGCAAAAAAGAACCCAAATCCAAAACCAAATCAAGACATTAAATGCTGGCAATCTGGATGGGTTCTCCCTGCGGCTCAAGATTTTCCTGCGGCTCAAGGTCTCTCCTGACTCGAAGACTCCCTGCGGTTTGACATATCTCCATGCTTCTTATTCAAAGTATTCCAAATTTACAATTTAAAAACTTTGAAGGAGGTCTTGTAGAAGCATAAAAAATATGGGGTTCATGCGGATCACAACTGACCGCATAAGTACTTTGGGCCAAATTGGTCCGCATAAAGAAGAGCCGCATGACAGACTCGGCATGTCCCCTACAGCCCATCTTCACTACCTCGGATTATATATCAAAAGCAACCAGACTGATTTGAGCCGCAGAAGGAAGAGTTACTTATGCGGCCAAGCTGATCAGCCCTTCTGATAAAGCTGACAAACTCTGTCAAAACTGACAGCTCTGACACTCTGACAAAAAGAAGATAAGATGTGACACAGGGTCCATGTGCCTGGACATGGTCATGCGGCCAGAAGGACTGTGACCCGAGCCGTATGTGTCACGACCCGCACCCTAGAGTAAGGGCACGAGAAGTGGGTACGTCCAGCATACGCCACAGTGTCGACGGTAGAACGCTGTCCTAGGTCACAACATCTAACAATATAATGCTAAGCAGTTTATACTCTCCGAATGGGGATGACATAGCAGAAAGTAAACTCAATCACAACTAAGGAAGAAGAAGCACGATATGATATAGAACTCAAAGAAATACAGATGATCAGAAGAGTCTAAGTGTCTAAGATAACATCTCAGCAAACATCCAGAAATACAAGTCTCAACTACAGAGTATGAAAGAATATATACAATCCAGATCTCAAATAACAGAAATAAAGCCTAACTAAACTAGTCTCGAGACAACATAAGTAAGATAAAGCCTAACTAAACTAGTCTAGGCAGTAGGGGTAATGTCATCAGCTAGAGCTGGGTCCTCCTGAGAGTCCAGCTCACAAGTGTCGTCTAGGGCTGCCCCGCAGAAGGTATCCACACAGGCCTCCTCTTTGTCCTCTGTAATATTTTCAACAGGTCCAGTCAGGACAGGAACGAGCACAATACATCTCAACAGATCATAGCAGGTTAGAAAATATAAGCATGCAGTAGAGTAAGATACAGGAAACTGAAAGAAAGTACATGATATAAAAGAAAGAGAACTGTAAGTAAATAGCTACTGTATATATAGAACTAATAGTGGCTAGTGATGTAGAGTACAGGATAGCACATGTGAACAGGACATATTAGTACATGATCTACGCTAAGGAGTTTCACATGATCTACACTACTATAGAATTTGTTCACATGACTATTTGCACTCCCCCGTTTTCCCCAATCAATACACAAGGATCTAAGCAGGTTATGTTGTTATACATGATATCACATGAAGGCCCATGAAAGGGAGCACGTGAAAGTATACATGAAGGCTCCATGAACATGAGAGTACATAATTCACAAGAGTGTACATGTATGGTGAAAGTGAAACGCACATGACATAATGTACCCGATGCTCCCAAGGGGAATAACATCGCATGTAGAGATCCATATAATACTAATCCGTGATAAGGTCGTGACAGCATCAAGTAAAGTAATTTAAAGCAGGAATATAATTCTAATAAGATATAAAATGATCAGAGAATGTACTCGCCTGCTATCTGAGTGTCCGGATGAAATGTATTGTCCGAGGAGAGGTGTCTGGCTCCTAATCAGAACAGCACAAGTCACAACAAGTCTAAAATGATAACAAGATGCAATTCAATGTATTCTAAATGAATCTAGACCAAAGTCAACTCTTGGTCAACCTTGGTCAACCCTAGAAGTCAAACTAGGTCAACTATGGTCAAACTAGGTCCAACAAGTCTAAATTAGGTCAAACAAGTTATTTTAGGTCTAAACAAGCCCACAAGACTATACAAGCCTAAACCAAGCCTATCAGGTCTACATTAGTCTAATCAAGGCTAAACTAGCCTATACTAGTCTACCAAGCAACATCACTAAGCCTCAAGCAACCCACATTGCATATACCATATATATACATTCATGTTTATATTGCATTCTAGCATTTCACCATGCATTCAAGTCATTCATATATGCCTATACATACATGCATAAATACAAGATGCATATTTAAATTTACACATTCTATATAACAACTTGCATTGCTATACATTACCTATATTGCTATTCACACAACAACAACATATATATACATAATATATAGAGTGATAGAAAGAGTGAGGTAGAGGGGAGTGTGAATGTGTGTGTATTAGCATGAGAGTGTCAATAGTTGTGAATGTGTGTGTGTGTTAGTTGACAGTGAGTGATATTAGGAAAATCAGTGAGTAGTGAATCCCAGTCCCACATGACAGTTAACCCATAAACTAAACTCAGATTTTTGAAGAACTAACATACACATTAACTCTCAGGTTTTGAAAATAGTCCCACCCACATTAACAACCAGTTTTGATATCAAACACCAACCAATTCATCCCAAAATCGACATATAGCTAGAAAACATGTAGGTAAACAACATTAGGGTATAAAACAAGTAATTAACAGTATTAAACTAAACTAAAATGGATGCCAAAATCCAATTTGTCAAACTGGAAATACATGAAAATACATGGTTCTGTCCAAAATAGGGTAAATGGGATTTAACAATCGAAAACATGTTAAGATGGGAAATTTTTGGTTGGTAATGTAATATAGGGTGTGCACATGTCTTACATGTTATTTGTGTCCACCCAAGTGGACACAACCATGTCCAAACCATCTAGAGACTCAAACAACAACTGAACACTGAATTTCCAGTGCAGTCTCGTGCACAAGTGCACGCATGTCGTGCACTCGACACAGGCCAAACCAGACCTCGTGTTCACAACTCTAGGTTCACCTAGGGCCCAGCTAGGTGTCCAACATCCTGTATCGTGTCCTGGTGTGTCGTGTCCGAAGCTACAGAGCCGTATCAGGGGCCGAAAACCCACTGTACGCGTACAGTGCAAAACCCGTGTCCGACCACGTGCTCCCTCGACACGACACGAGAGGTCATGCCACTTGGGGTGTGTCGTGTCAGACACTGCCCCAACGTGTCCTTAAAGAATTACGTGTCCACGTGCTGTGTCCAAAGTGCAATCGCCCCCGAGTACCAGGACACTGGTCACGGGTTGAACATGTGTGTTCACGTGTCCAAACCGACACGATATGACACTAAATTAAGCTCTGTCGAATAGAAAACATCAAACCAGATCTAGATCTAGTTTTCTATTCAAACACTTTTTGAAAACAGTACAGAAAAGTTCTTTGAGACATTTAATCAAACACCTATTGTAGTGGACTGATACGTGCCCATTTAGGACACGAAATGGACACGAAATGCCACGAATTTCTAGGGTTAGCTAGGGGACACCTAGATCTAGGTTAATATGCAAAAATAATAGCATCTATAATAGAGTTTTAGGGATTTACCTATAGGTGTCAAAACTCCTCAAAAGCTCCAAAAAGGGGGTGGTTCCCAAACTTCACCAAATTGTTAACAAACTGAGATTTTCCTCCATGAACAGCAAGAGCGAGACAATTAGAATCTAATGCAATTTATTTGGATTAAAAAAGAATTAAAATGGATTTTCTAGGAATTTCTAAAGTTGGGGATTTACCTCCTTTTCCAAATGTAAACTTTCTAAAGGAGGCTAACCTAATGGAAGAGACTACTTATAGGGTGGGGTTCCCAATGTGGGTTGGCCGGCCATGCTAGGGTTAGGGTTAGGTTTTACATGGTGTTGGACTTTGGGCCTCTATGGGCTTAAGTCATTACTCATGACTTGTGAAGTCATAAGCCATTAATCCAATCTCCATTCTAATTCCTATTTCCAAATTGGTTCTAATGACTAGGATATGATTAACTTAAATCAAACTAGGGTTTCATAATCTAACCTAGTAGTCATGGCTAGGGTTAACTTCTAGGTTAGTCTCCAAAGTCAATACTAGTCAAAGTCTAGAATAGTCACTAATTAAATTATACTAAAAATCACATAAATTCTAATAAATCTCAATAATTCACAATAATTCCAAATAAATCCCAAAATTTTAAAAATAACCAAAATACCCTCATACTAGAAATGTGGTAGTGACAAATCTACCCTCCTTAAAAGAATTTTGTCCTCGAAATTGAAAGGCGAAATATAACAGATGAGAAGGATAGAAAGTATACCTCACGGTCCAAAAAGATATGGCTATCGCTCGCGCATCTCATCCTCCCGCTCCCAGGTAGACTCTTCTGGAGAATGATGCCTCCAGGCGACGCGAACCAAAGGTATCACCTGGTTCCTCAGAACCGTCTCCCGTCGATCCAGAATCTCCACTGGCTACTCTGGATAGCTGAGAGAAGGCCCAACCTCAATCTCCGAATGGTCGAGCACATGGCTAGGATCAGCCACATACCGTCTCAACTGTGATACATGGAAAATGTTGTGGACCCCCACTAGTGCAGGTGGCAAGTCTAGCCTGTAAGCCACGTCGCCGACTCTTTCGCTGATAACGAAAGGGCCGATGAAGCACGGGCTAAGCTTCCCACCTCCACAAAAACGTATCGTACCACGAGTCGGAGATATCCGCAGAAAAATCATGTCTCCAACCTAATCACAAGCAAGATCTCAAATTAACTATGATAAACAAACATGATCAATCAAAACACAACAAACAAACCTAAATCTAATCCTACTCTAATCTGTACCTCAAACTCCAACGGCTTCCGGTGGCTATCGGCCCAGTGCTGATGTCTGTCCTGTGCCACGCGAAGTCTGTCCCTGATGAGCTTCACCTTCTCGGCTGCGTCAACAACGATCTCTGGTCCCAGTAAAGTTCGCTCACCAATACCATCCCAAGATAAGGGTGTACGACACCTACGTCCGTACAGAGCCTCGAAAGGTGACATCTCAATGCTGGCCTGAAAACTGTTGTTGTAAGCAAACTCCACCAAATATAGATGATCCTCTCAGGAACCTCCAAAGTCCAAGACGCACGTCCGCAGCATATCATCGAGCGTCTGAATAGTGCTCTCTGACTGTCCGTCCGTCTGGGGGTGGTATGTAGTACTAAACTTGAGCTGAGTGCCCAAGCTAGTCTGCAGACTCCTCCAGAAATGGAAAGTAAAGCGACTATCCCGATCCGAGATGATGCTGACCGGAACCCCATGAATTCTGACTATCTGCCGTATATACATCTCTGCAAGCCTCTCTGTAGACGTACCCACCTTGAAAGGCAAAAAGTGGGCCGATTTGTTCAACCTGTCAACGATTACCCAAATTGCGTCTTTTCCTGTCACGACCCGCACCCTAGAGGAAGGGCACGAGATGTGGGTACGTCCAGCCTACACCGTAGTGTCGGCGGTAGAACGCTGTCCTAGGTCACAATATCTAACAGTTGAAGGTAAAAATCGTTATACTCCCCGAATAGGGGTGACATAATAGAATATAACCCAATCACAACTAAGGTAGAACATGAAAGGAAGATAGATAGATAATAAAGATGCAAGATCCAAATCCACAGAAAACACAGTAGAGAGAGAGCTAAGTGTCTATGATAAACTCCACAACATCCAGACATAATACAGATCCCAAATGTATATACAACTCAACTATAAATACTATGAAATAAGATAAACTAACTATGGAGCAATAGTCTCTACTGCTAAGGGATCCGACTGGAAGTCCGGATCGCAAGTGTCCTCTAAGGTTGTCCCATAATAAGTGTCTAAGCAGGCCTCCTCCTCATCCTCTGTAAAATTTTCAACAGGTCCAATCAGGAAGAGAACGAGCACATATCTCTCAAACAGTTCATAGCAGGTTAGGAGTATAAATCATACAATAGAGTAAAATACAGGAAGTGCTGAAAAGGAAGTACGAGTAAACAGGAGATATTTTGTAACTGAAAGTAAATACATGATAGTAGAGACTGTAAGTGGCTAAGTGATTTAGAGTACAATATGGTTATGTAAACGGCTTAGGGGCACATGAATACAACTAAGGAGGCACATGAATACAGCTACTGGGGATAGTGTTCACATAACCAATTCTACTCATCCCGCCCCAATCAATACACAAGGATCCATCCAAGTTACGTTATAAGCACATGAATACAGCTAAGGATACGTGAACTCATGTAATAAGTAGTACGTGGGGCACGTGATAAAGCACATGAAAGCACATGAGAACATGTAATAACATGAACTAGTACGAGTACAAGGAGTACCTGATACACATGATAAAGTAAATGAACATGAAATACCCGATGCACCCGTAGAGGGATAACATCTCAGTAAAGGATCCATATAGTACTAATCCGTGAAGATACGTGTCAGCATTATGTAGAGTAATCTAGAGCAAGAATATAGTCCAGACAGGTATAAAAAGATCAGAGAATGTACTCGCCTGCTAACTGAATGTCCAAGATAAAGTACTGTCCGAGGAGTGGTGTCTGGCTCCTATTTAGAACAGTACAAATCACAACAAGTCCAGAATAGTAATAAGATGCACTATGATGCATACTACATGAATCTAGGTCAATCTAGACCAAAGTCAACTCTTGGTCAACTCTGGTCAACCCTAGAAGTCAAACTAGGTCAACCAAGTCAAACCTAAGTCAAACTAGTCTATACTAGGCTAACAAGGCTATTCTAAGTCTAACTAGACTACACAAGTCTAATCTAGGCTCTACACTGACACACAGACACTCACATAGGCCATAGGCTAAGAGACTAGGCCATAGGCTAAGCCATGTCTAAAACCAACCATAAATCACATCTACAAAGACTATTCTATATCTAAATAATACACAAATTACAATATTAATATAATCTAATATAGGAAATCACACATCGATCTATCTTATAATATAACATAAAATTACACATTAACCCATAGGTTACTATACACAAATCACCCACACATATATGATATATACATTAGCACACACTCATATATATAGGAACCTATATATATATAAATATGTCTCAATTCATATATATGTATACATATGCAAAAGAGAGAGGGAGACACATGACTATGTGTCCTAGTGTATGTGTGTGTGTGTGTATCATGAGAATCATGGCAGTGGTGTGGGTGAGTGTCACATGAGAGTGTGATAGAGTGTGTAACAGTTAAGTGAGGGTGTTCATGTATGAAACATAGGTGTGTGAATGTGTGATGATACAAGAGGGTGTGATTTGTGTGTAGCTCAGTGTAAAATCAGTGAGATATTTTGTGTGTGTGTATAGTGAGAAAGCAGTGAGAAAACAGTTAATATCAGAACCCCCTTTAATTCAGATTTACATTGAAGAACCCCCTTTAATTCCCAGTTAATATCAGAACCCAATCTCAGTTTAAAACCAAATCAAACTCAGATCAAAACATATCCCAAATCTCAGTTTAAAATGAAACCCAAAAATCAGTTTTCAAACCCATACTTCATATTCCAGATTTCGAACCCCACACACACCAAAACAGCCCCAATTTCCTCATACATTTAGATAACAATTAGGTGAACATATTAGAGGTTTAAAACCCTGAAATAATTAGCAGTAAAATAGGTTAAAAGACTACCAAAATCGAAATATGAAATCTGGACAGAACAGAAAATAGGGACAGTTTATTAAGGTATCAGTAATATTAGGGAAATGAGGATTGAACAATAAAATTAATTAAAAACACAAATACAGTGGTTGGAAATGTGAAAACTAATTGTGCACATGCCATACAAGGTGTTTGTGTCCACCCAAGTGGACACAAACGTGTCCAATCACATTAAATACGAAAATAATGCACAAACTGAACCACACAGGATAATTATCGTACACGTGTTCACGGTGTCCGTGCACACGACACGACACGACACAACCCACATGGTCGTGTCCAAGTGTCAACCTAGTGTAGGGCTAGGGCTAGGACACCCTGCCACGTGTCCACGTCGCGTGTGCGCGCGATACGACACGCGTATCAGCGCACAAAAATGATAGCCGCTGAATCAGTGTATTCCCTGTGCGCACGTTCGTTCGTGTCCTACACGACACGAGAGCTCGTGTAACTCGACACACGGGGTGGCAGACATTGTCCCTCGGTGTGTGCCAAATCCCACGTGTCCACGTCGTGTGTCCGTGTCGCAAGTGCACCCGTGCAGCAGGGCATGCACAGTGCCTGTGCACGCGCGCGTGCGACCACGTGTTTACGTGTCCGTGTGGACTCGACACGACACTAAGACTACACAAAAACACAGAAAACATATAAGCGACACTTAGATCTAATTTCCTATTCAAATACAATCCCAAAATTTACTCGAAATTCCCATTGGGGCATTTCATCAAACACATCCAGCAATACACTGATACGTGTCCAAATAGGACACAAAATGGACACAAATTTTAGGGCTTCCTATTCCTACAGTTAGGTTAGGTCTAGGGCTCCCTAAATATGCAAAAAATTTAGAATTCTATGGTGTAGATTGGAATATACCTATGTGTATCAAAATCCTCAAAAAGCTTCAAAGAGAGGTGCTCCTCTTGATGGCCAAACTCCTCCAATGTGCTCCCAAGATGAAAATACTTATTACCAGCAGCAAGAATAGTAAAATTAGGTCCTAATGCAATTGGTGTGGAGGAAAAATGAATTAAAATAGATTTTCTAGGGATTAGGAAAGATGGAGACTCACCTCTTTCTAAACTTGCACAAATCCTAATGGAGGCTAGCCCTAATTTCTAGGAGGGATTATATAGAGGAGAGGGGATCAATAGTGGCTGCCATGGGATGATTAGGGTCAGGTTTGGTTCATGTGTGGGCCTATGGGCTATTAAGCCTTAAGTCACAAGTCATGACTTGTGAAATCATAAGCCATTTCTAAATCAATTCAAATCCTAGTTTCTCCAAATTAATTCTAATGGGTTAATTATCACTAACTTAGGTCAAGCTAGGGTTTCATATCCTAATCACATAGTCATGACCTGGGTTAGCCTATAGGACAGTCTCCAAAGTCAACATTAGTCAAAGTCAACTAAAACACCAAAATCAATTATACTAAAAATCTCTAAAAATCACATTAATTCTAATAAATCTAAATAATACATAATAATTCCAAATAATTCCCAAAAATTAAAAAATGACCAAAATACCCTCAAGCTAGAAAAGTGGTAGTGACATTCCCTCCTGGTGTACGCGGCAATCCAGATACGAAATCTATAGTGATATGCTCCCACTTCCACTCGGGAATGGACAGCGGCTGCAATAATCCATCGGGCCTCTGCCTCTCTGCCATGACCTGCTGACAGACCAAGCACCTAGCTATGAAGCGAGCTACCTCCCGCTTCATCCCATACCACCAAACATGCTCCCTCAGATCTCGGTACATCATGTTGGCACCAGGGTGTATAGAGTACTGAGATCTGTGGGCCACCTACATAACCTGCTACCTGAGATCTCCGCTGGGCACACATAACCTGGAACCGTGCCGCAAGGCACCATCCTCTGTAAGAGAAAACTCGCCATCCAGCAATCCTGCTCGAACCTGCTCTCGGAGACACCGCAGAGCAACGTCCTCAAACTGTGTCGACTTGATCCTCTCCACCAAGTCTGACTGAATCTGCAGGCCCGACATCTGTATCTGCACTCCGGGCACAATCACCTCAATCTCCAGGCTCTCCAAATCAGCAAGTAAATGACGGTCCATGGTCAAACACATGGCTGTCGGATACCTACTCAAGGCATCGGCAACCACGTTGGCCTTCCCTGGGTGATACTGAAGTAGGATGTCAAAGTCCTTCATCAACTCTAGCCATCTGTGATGCCTCATGTTCAGCTCCTTCTGAGTGAACACATACTTTAAGCTCTTGTGATCTGTGAAAATCTCCACCCTCTCTCCATACAGATAGTGCTTCCACAACTTCAGAGCAAAAATTACTGCTGCCAGCTCTAGGTCGTGGGTAGGGTAGTTCTTCTCATGGGGACGTAATTGCCTGGAAGCATAGGCAATCACCTTCCTATACTGCTGTAAGACACAAGCCAGCCCCTTCCCTGAAGCATCACTATAGATAGTGAATCCCCCTGTACCTGAAGGCAATGTCAGAATTGGAGCTGTCGTAGGCCGCTTTTTCAACTCATCAAAAACAACCTGACACTCCTCTGACCAAACATACTCAGCATCCTTTCGGGTCAACCGAGTCAACGGCTCTGCAACCCAGGAGAAATCCTGCACAAATCTCCTATAATATCCTGTCAGCCCCAAGAAACTACAGATTTCTGCAACTGAAGTCGGCGCTGCCTATGCCTCAACTGCTAGGATCTTCTTGGGGTCAACTGAGATCCCATCTCCAGTCACCACATGCCCTAAAAAGTCAACCCGATCCAAGAAGAACTCACACTTGGAGAGCTTCCCATAAAGCTGCTTCTTTCTGAGAGTCTCCAGCACTATCCTCAGATGCTCCTCGTGCTCCTCCTCAGTCTTGGAATATACCAAGATGTCGTCAATGAATACCACCACAAACTTGTCCAAGTACTGGTGGAACACCTTGTTCATTAGGTTCATAAACACTGATGAATACCACCATAAACTTGTCCAAGTACTGGTGGAACACCTTGTTCATTAGGTTCATAAACACTGCTGGTGCATTGGTCAGCCCAAACGGCATAACCAAAAACTCAAACTGCCCGTACCGCATCCTGAAAGTGGTCTTGGAAATATCCTCCCCCTTCACCTTCACCTGGTGATATCCTGACCTCAGATCAATCTTGGAAAATACCCGAGCTCCGCTCAACTGGTCAAAAAGGTCATCGATCCGCAACAGTAGGTATCTGTTCTTGATCGTAAGGTTGTTGAGTGCCCTATAGTCAATACACATCCGTACTGACCCATCCTTCTTCGGCACAAATAATACTGGTGCACCCTATGGTGACGAACTCGAACGGATGAAGCCCTTGTCCTGCAGCTCATCCACCTGCTTCTTCAGCTCCACCAACTCACAGTTGTTCACTCGATAGACTTGCTGAGAGATGGGTTTCGCTCTTGGAACCAAGTCTATCGAGAAATCAATATCTCTGTCTGGTGGCAATCCAGGCAACTCCTCCGGAAAAACATCCATATACTCTGCTATCAGGGGGTGTGGAATCGTCTGCTCCTCAACCGAGACTCCACAGAAAACTCCGCTGCTCTGCTCCGCCTGACGTCTGGAGTACTCGAACTCTGGCTCCCATGGCACTCTGAAGAGAACCCTACCCCCTCTGCAATCAATGCTGGCGTGGTGCCTGCTCAACCAATCCATATCGAGTATTATATCGTAGTTCGGCAATGGCATTACGAGCAAGCTCACCTCCAACTCACGGCCTCCCAAAACAACACTCCGACCCTTACAAACGTCACTCACAAGGATAATGCCACCATGGTCGTGATCTTGTAAGTCCTAGGCAACGATTCAGCTATGATACCATGTCTAATCGCAAATGATACTGATACGAAACTATACGAAGCACCGGAATCGAATAATACAAAAGCTGGAATGGAGTCGAGAAGAACCGAACTTGCGATCAGCTCTCCTATCACCTCTGCACCCTCAGCCGCCATGGCAAAAGCTCGCCCCTGCTGGCCTCCTCTGGCCTGCTGCTGGTGCTGAACGAACCTCTACTGCTGTTTCGACAGGGCTGGTCCCCTCTGCTGGACTGCTGGAGCTCTGACTGCTGCTCCCTGAGCTGCTCGTCCCCCAGACCTAGCACAATCCCTCAGCTGGTGATCTGCCGCTCTGCAAAGAAGGTACCTCCCGAGCCTCTTCCTGCACTCGTTCCATCCATACCCTGGCTTCTTGCAGAATGTGCAACTGACTGTCTGCTGTCTGGGTGCCTGATGCTGAAACTGCTGCTGGTGAACTGGCCTCTGCTGGAACGGCTGCGGCTGGAACTGCCTCGGCTGCTAATGCTGAAAGTGAGGCCTCTTGGCCTGGCCTCTGCTGCTGCTGCCTCCAACAGGGTCTCGCCCCCTCTTGAGTCTCAGCTCAAGATTGTCCTCAGCCAATAAAGCTCCCGTCAAAATCTCTTCGAAAGTGGCATCCATGTTGCCCTTGGTCAAGGACTTGACTTCCTTGACCAGACCCTTTCGGAACCTCTGGGCCTTTGCCGTTTCGCTCAAGCCCTTTACGAATCTGCCGAGGCGGCCGAACTCCCCAGCGTACTCCTCTACTGACAGGCTCCCCTGAACTAAGCTCTCGAACTGCGACTCCAAGGCTCGGAGCGCTGAATCTAGAAGAACTTCTTCTTGGAGAAGCCCTTGAACTCCTCCCAGGTCTGTCTAGCTACCCCCACCCTGGGATCCGACTGATACCAGGTGCGAACAAGATCTCGCATCTGGCTAGCTACTGCCTCTATCTGGAGATCTGCCGGTATCCGGGCCAGGCAAAAGATCTCCTCTTTATGCTCGATCCACTCGTCAGCATATAAAATCCCCTCCGTCCCCAAGAAGTCTTTGGGGCTCATCTTTTGGAACTGCTCTATCCCAGGTGTCCTCGGCTGCTGCACCTCCATAAACTGCTAGAAGTAGGAGAACATCTGTACCGCGTCCACGTATCCTGTAGGCGACGGTTGCTGGAAAGGCACCTCTGGAATGACTGGGTCCTGCCTCCGAGCTGGTGGAGGCATACCCCCTGCTGCTGCTGCTGAAGTCCCAATACGAGCAAAGGTGGCAGGAGCTGCAGTCTCCTGACCCTGCTGAACTGGCTGAGAGGTAGCGGTCCCCTCTACAACATCCCCATGAATGGCACGCTGTGACCGCGTCTCCCCCATCCTGAAGACAGACCAAACAAGGGTATCAATTGCTGAGAAAGAAGCGATATAACAAAGGCGGACAGTTAAAATTCAAAAGAAATCAATTGACAGTAAGGATTTAGATGGCAATAATAGAGTTTTTCCTAATGTGATTGAGTACCTGGAAAACTAATGTCTTATATCCTGCTGCAAGCTGTAGTGACACTCTGGTTCGAATACCCCTACACTTCTAGTCTAGACCTGCATGGGCCACCACTAAAAATGTGTCACGACCCGCACCCTAGAGTAAGGGCACGAGAAGTGGGTACGTCCAGCCTACGCCGCAGTGTCGGCGGTAGAACGCTGTCCTAGGTCACAACATCTAACAATATAATGCTAAGCAGTTTATACTCCCCGAATGGGGGTGACATAGCAGAAAGTAAACTCAATCACAACTAAGGAAGAAGAAGCACGATATGATATAGAACTCAAAGAAATACAGATGATCAGAAGAGTCTAAGTGTCTAAGATAACATCTTAGCAAACATCCAGAAATACAAGTCTCAACTACAGAGTATGAAAGAATATATATACAATCCAGATCTCAAATGACAGAAATAAAGCCTAACTAAACTAGTCTTAAGACAACATAAGTAAGATAAAGCCTAACTAAACTAGTCTAGGCAGTAGGGGTAATGTCATCAGCTAGAGCTAGGTCCTCCTGAGAGTCCAGCTCACAAGTGTCGTCTAGGGCTGCCCCGTAGAAGGTATCCACACAGGCCTCCTCCTCGTCCTCTGTAATATTTTTAATAGGTCCAGTCAGGACAGAAACGAGCACAATACATCTCAACAGATCATAGCAGGTTAGAAAATATAAGCATGCAGTAGAGTAAGATACAGAAAACTGAAAGGAAGTACATGATGTAAAAGAAAGAGAATTGTAAGTAAATAGCTACTGTATATAGAGAACTAATAGTGGCTAGTGATGTAGAGTACAGGATAGCACATGTGAACAGGACAGATTAGTACATGATCTACACTAAGGAGTTTCACATGATCTACACTACTATGGAATTTGTTCACATGACTATTTGCACTCCCCCGTTTTCTCCAATCAATACACAAGGATCTAAGCAATACATGATATCTCATGAAGGCCCATGAAAGGGTGCACGTGATAGTATACATGAGGGCTCCGTGAACATGAGAGTACATGTTTCACAAGAGTGTACATATATGGTGAAAGCACAGGAGTACATGATAAAAGTGAAATGCACATGACATAATGTACCCGATGCTCCCGAGGGGGATAACATCGCATGAAGAGATCCGTATAGCACTAATCCGTGATAATGTCGTGACAGCATCAAGTAAAGTAATCTAAAGCAGGAATATAATTCTAACAAGATATGAAATGATCAGAGAATGTACTCGCCTGCTATCTGAGTGTCCGGATGAAATGAACTGTCCGAGAAGATATGTCTGGCTCCTAATCAGAACAGCACAAGTCACAACAAGTCTAAAATGATACCAAGATGCAATTCAATGCATAAATAAATCTAGGTCAATCTAGACCAAAGTCAACTCTTGGTCAACCCTAGAAGTCAAACTAGGTCAACTATGGTCAAACTAGGTCCAACAAGTCTAAATTAGGTCAAACAAGTTATTCTAGGTCTAAACAAGCCCACAAGACCATACAAGCCTAAGCCAAGCCTATTAGGTCTATATTAGTCTAATCAAGGCTAATATACTAGTCTACCAAGCAACATCACTAAGCCTCAAGCAACCCACATTGCACATACCATATATATACATTCATGTTTATATTGCATTCTAGCATTTCACCATGCATTCAAGTCATTCATATATGCCTATACATACATGCATAAATACATAGATGCATATTTACATTTACACATTCTATATAACAACTTGCATTCCTATACATTACCTATATTGCTATTCACACAACAACAACATATATATACATAATATATAGAGTGATAGAAAGAGTGAGGTAGAGGGGAGTGTGAATGTGTGTGTATTAGCATGAGAGTGTCAATGTTTGTGAATGTGTGTGTGTGTGTGTGTGTGTGTTAGTTGACAGTGAGTGATATTAGGAAAATCAGTGAGTAGTGAATCCCAGTCCCACATGACAGTTAACCTATAAACTAAACTCAGATTTTTGAAGAACTAACATACACATTAACTCTCAGGTTTTGAAAACAGTCCCACCCACATTAACAACCAGTTTTGATATCAAACACCAACCAATTCATCCCAAAATCGACATATAGCTAGAAAACATGTAGGTAAACAACATTATGGTATAAACACATGCAATTAACAGTATTAAACTAAACTAAAATGGATGCCAAAATCCAATTTGTAAAACTGGAAATACATGAAAATACATGGTTCAGTCCAAAATAGGGTAAATGGGATTTAACAATCGAAAACATGTTAAGATGGGAAATTGTTGGTTGGTAA
Source organism: Iris pallida (assembly GCA_029216955.1). Classification (NCBI taxonomy): domain Eukaryota; kingdom Viridiplantae; phylum Streptophyta; class Magnoliopsida; order Asparagales; family Iridaceae; genus Iris; species Iris pallida. The sequence continues at coordinate 35,187,587 of JANAVB010034417.1, forward strand.
TGTAATATAGGGTGTGCACGTGTCTTACATGTTATTTGTGTCCACCCAAGTGGACACAACCGTGTCCAAACCATCCAGAGACTCAAATAGCAACTGAACACTGAATTTGCAGTGCAGTCTCGTGCACAAGTGCACGCGTGTCGTGCACTCGACACAGGCCAAACTAGACCTCGTGTTCACAACCCTAGGTTCGCCTAGGGCCCAGTTACGTGTCCAACATCCTGTATCGTGTCCTGGTGTGTCGTGTCCGAAGCTACAGAGCCGTATCAGGGGCCGAAAACCCATTGTACGCGTGCAGTACAAAACCCGTGTCCGACCTCGTGCTCCTTCGACACAACACGAGAGGTCATGCCACTTGGGGACTGATGTGTCAGACACTGCCCCAACGTGTCCTCAAAGAATCACGTGTCCACGTGCTGTGTCCAAAGTGCAATCGCCCCCGAGTAGCAGGACACTGCTCACGGGCTAAATATGTGTGTTTGCGTGTCCAAAGCGACACGACACGACACTAAATTAAGCTCAGTCGAATGGAAAATATCAAACCACATCTAGATCTAGTTTTCTATTCAAACACTTTTTGAAAACAGCACAGAAAAGTTCTTTGAGACATTTAATCAAACACCTATTGTAGTGGACTGATACGTGTCCATTTAGGACACGAAATGGACACGAAATGCCACGAATTTCTAGGGTTAGCTAGGGGACACCTAGATCTTGGTTAATATGGAAAAATAACAGCATCTATAATAGAGTTTTAGGGATTTACCTATAGGTGTCAAAACTCCTCAAAAGCTCCAAAAATGGGGTATCTCCTTGCTTCCCAAACTTCACCAAATTGTTAACAAACTGAGATTTTTCCCCATGAACAGCAAGAGGGAGACAATTAGAATCTAATGCAATTTATTTGGATTAAAAAGGAATTAAAATAGATTTTCTAGGAATTTCTAAAGTTGGGGATTTACCTCCTTTTCCAAATGTGAACTTTCTAAAGGAGGCTAACCTAATGGAAGAGACTACTTATAGGGTGGGGTTCCCAATGTGGGTTGGCCGGCCATGCTAGGGTTAGGGTTAGGTTTTACATGGTGTTGGGCTTTGGGCCTCTATGGGCTTAAGTCATTAGTCATGACTTGTGAAGTCATAAGCCATTAATCCAATCTCCATTCTAATTCCTATTTCCAAATTGCTTATAATGACTAGGATATGATTAACTTAAATCAAACTAGGGTTTCATAATCTAACCTAGTAGTCATGGCTAGGGTTAGCTTCTAGGTTAGTCTCCAAAGTCAACACTAGTCAAAGTCTAGAATAGTCACTAATTAAATTATACTAAAAATCACATAAATTCTAATAAATCTCAATAATTCACAATAATTCCAAATAAATCCCAAAAATTCAAAAATGACCAAAATACCCTCATTACTAGAAATATGGTAGTGACAGTATGAACCTTATGCGGCTCAATTTATGTGCTTCATGCGGCCAAGGGTAACTGCAACCTGAGCCGCATGAGCTTTATGCGGACATAATATAGAATCTATGTGGCTCAAAAGTCCCCAAGCTACATGCGGACAAGGGAGACTGTCACTTAAGCCGCATGAGTCTTATACGGCCCAGCATGGCCGAACACTAAAAGACCTATGCGGCTCAAAATGACTCAAGCAGATTGATCCTATCCTGCGATAGGACACGTGGCAGGCTGACCAAGTCTCAACCACCCAGATTTGCTGCAAGAAAATCTCAACAAGTCACCAGCGGGCGGCCAAAGAGCGGGTCTTTGTGTGCTGTCGTAGCCACGTGGTCACGTGGCCATCTACGCGGCTCAAGATATCTATTACTATAAATAGCTGGGTACCACACCCATGCAAAAGGATGGCAACCTACAAAGGGCAATTTCTTCAAGAGCAAGGACCGTGTCAGATAGTCCAAGGAGTAGGGCATAGTTGCTACACTTTCCCGAGCCTCCATCGTCGCCCCCAGAATCAAAAACTAAACAATTGTACTTAGATTGTTTCCTAGGATTTCTTTCTAGGCTTTCTCTTGTACAAGCGAGTTTGCAATCAAGTTCAATTCGTCTGTAATTTTTGTTCTTGATATTTAATGGCAAACAACATAGTCTCTATAATATTTGAAAATTATATGTATATATGAAGTTACTTTACCGAGAATTTATGCCTCGCCAATGTACACCTGGCTGCAGTAAAACCATGGGTTCGTGTCTCAAATATGATATGATGTCGAATATTTTGTTAACTCTATCCAAAATTGACATAATAACTCAAAGATTAAATAGGATTCATTAAGACAGAGTTTTTAATAATATTTGATAACCCACGCTTACTTAAAATTACTTCAATCTCAGGGATCATGCCATGCAGTGCGCTGCTGGCTGCAGTGAACCCACAGTCTCGATAATTTAAATATATAACGACAGTGCACTGCTATCTTGCCATTATGAGTCATCGAAAACTATTCCAACTATGTCCATAAAATTTCAAAGGAGATTCTAGAATTTTAAACAAGTCAATCATGATAGAAAATGTGTAAATATCTTTTCTTCACTGAAAATATCATTTTTTTCAAAAATTAAACGATCGATCCGGAAGAGAATGATCGAAGACACGAGAAATATAATTTTTAATTTCTATTTCTCCAATATTCAATATCGAGCGAAGAACATGTACATATATCTTGAATTCTGACAAGGCTACTCGGAATAGCTATATGGATGATTGAATTAGAAGTAAAAAAGTTCCTTATGGCCCAAGAGAATTAAATAAGCAATACGAATTTCGTGATATGACGATGAGGTGTAGAAGGGAGAAAATAAAATAGTACAAAATGATTCAGATTAAAAATATAATCCTAGGATGGCTTAGTTTACCAAACGATTAGTCTACCTACCTTAGGTCATATCATCATATCAAATACCCTAGTATATCTTTCTAGGTGACTCCTCAAGTTTATCGTATAGGGTTTGGAATTCAACGAATCATTGTCTAAATCGTATGGCGCATTTAGTAATCTTAACTACCCAATAGTCAATTGAAAAAGGATTTCCTAGTCCTAGTCATCCACCTAAAAATTAAATTAGTTCTAGTTGTGAATGAGCATTTTCTAGTCACAGGCTTGCAGTAGTACGACTAACTTAAGTACTACTACAAGTTCACAATCTTTTGCGAAAATGGACCTGCATGGGCCACCAAAATTTTTTTTCACGACCCGCATCCGCTTTTCGGGATACGAGTGTGTGTCCAAGCTAGCCTGCACCGCAGTGTCGACGATAGAACGCTGTCAAGGCCATGATACTCAAAATTATATAATATAATGCTCACAAATTAAAACTTTATTGCTCATTCATATTTCTAAATCAATTACAAGATTTATATTTAAAAAAAAATACAATATTCTTACATATTAAAATGACTACAACACATCTATCTAATCTCTAAGTTTTAGCCTACAAGTACACTCGTATCTTCCAAAAGCTAAGAGTAGTCTCGACTAACCTAAAAAATGTTAGTTCCAGTCAAAAATGGAATAAGCACACATATGACAAGCTATCCGAGACATAATAGAAATCGCAAAAAAATAAAAATAGCATATGAGAAGTAAAACTAGAAAATGACCAACATCATGGTATAGTGGAAAAGAACAGGAAACTCTATAGCGACTAGAAAGTAAAAATGTGAAGCATGGTGACATGGCAAGTGATGAAGAACAAGATGAAACAACTCAAACAAGGACTATCTACGTGTGTTGAAATATCAGATTCGACATGTGAACGGCTAAGGGATAAATCCGACACCCCGCACGTGTCATATGCGGCTGCTATCAGTCACGATCAGATATATTGGGATGGAATGGGTAGTTCACACGTCTACTAAGATATTTCTCTGCCCAACAAGTACTCATAGAATCAAATCACAAGCATGGTAATCACGTAAATGTCAGTCAATAAGTATAACTAAAATCCATGATACTAATCTCCGTGTGACGATCGTGTCAACAAACAGAAAAGGCATATGTATAACATGTAAAGAAAACTATTAGAATCAAAATCAATCAATATATGTACTTACCTGGTGTCCTTTGCTGGTGAAATCGATAATCTCATTGGGTCCAAATTAGCCACATTGGCTAGGGTCGATGTGAAGGAGTCTAGATTCGCAAGGAGATAAGAAGTATGATTAGTCACAATCAGGGATTTATTATCGAAGAAAAATTTCGTAAATAATAATTATACCATTTTGAAAATATTTATAATATTTGGAACACTATATTTTCCTAGCCAAATACCTTTAAATATTTAGTATTTATATATAACATATTAGAACCCTTATATACAAGTATATTTAAAATACGCTCAAAGTCCAAAATGATTTATTCTAAATAAGCATATATAATATTATCATTTTTAAAGGAACTACATATAATATGCCTAAAACATATTTTAAAATATAAATAATGTTAAGACATCATCTTATTTATTATTTGAAATAACACCTATTTATTAAAACATATGAGCATTAGTACTAGTCTTACAAAATATATGTTATATAATTCTATGTATATGCATGCTGAGCCCAATAGCCCAAATGGTTTTAAAGCAATTCCTAAAACCATGTTGTTTGGGCTTGAGGCCCAGTATCATAATCAAAATAAATCTAAAAAATACTACTTTACATATTTGATAACAAGGATAGTGATAAGGGGTTAATACATATTTAATTAAATAAATTATTAATACTAATAATATTATTAACATTAACCATAAAACCAAATCCCCATGTTAATAATATATTAATCAAAGTAATTAATCAATAATTAAAATTAATAAATTAAAATAAATAAATAATTAAACTCAATATTACTAAGCAGCCCAACAGGCTCGCATAGCCCACTGGCCAATTCTAACATCTTCTTTTTATTACCTTTTCTTAATGCCCCTACTGTTGGTACAGCCCATGGCTGAAGCCCACAACCCACACTCAAAATATATTCTTAACCTCTCTCACTCCCTCTCTTACTCTACAGACAAAAATTGAAAAGGAGGAAAAGATAGAGAAGAAAAAGAAAAGGAAGAGGAGGGAAATCGGGTGCTCACCTCGGCACCTTTGGCGGAGGACCAGTACCATAGGCGCGGCTCTCAATGAGACCTGGGCGGCGACAACAAATCTACAATAATCGACCAATTAGCGGTGCCTCGGTGGATTAGTACCGCTGGGCGGAGGCCCATCCGATCTTGGCGCTGGCGCGGACGAGGGCCATTGCCGCGATCGGATGGATAGTCCATCGATCTCTGCTCGGCATGAGGCTTAGATCGAGGCGGCGTAGAAGCTCTAGATCTGGAGTGGCTTGGGGAAGGTCAAGTACCGGTGGGGTGAGTGACTTAAAATAGAGGCGGTAGATGTTGGAGTCGCCGGCAACGGATGGCGCGGGAACTGTAGCCACCTGCCTGGAGAGCCGGTGATGGCGTGGTGGCTGGCAATCAGGGGACGCACCGACGGTTCTTCGACGGAGTCGCCAATGGTTGAAAAGCTAGAATTAGTATTTTATTTGATGTATATTTGGGTCATGTCCGAAAGTTGGACTAATTCTTTTTGAGTCTCTCTGTTCGCGTCCGATTCGAATACGCAAAAGTGTTCTGCTATGGATAACAGGATGGAAGAATGGTCACAAACAAGGACATAGACACAAAAGCCTAGGGTCGGACCCGTGGCTGGACATAATGATTGTTGTGGTGGACACGGACATTACGGCATGGGATTGGTGTATGGGATGTGATGTTTTTGATGATAGTCATGTCGGTCATGGCGTAGGATCCAGCGGAGACGCGATCGTCGCTGATGGCTGTGGCGTGTTAGCGAAATTGCTGATGGTAACGGTAGTTGTAGTGGGGGATTTTGATGGGGTAGTCGAGGCAAATTCTTGGGTGGGAGTCATGATGGAAATGGGGACAACGGTCGGGTACGGAATTAGGCTGCGACTAGTATCGGGGAGAAGTATTTGTGTGATCGGTCTGTTGGCGATGGCGGGGTATACAGGTGCTAGAACGACGATGATGGTGACCTTGTGATGTCTCAGAGGGCTATGGTTGCCGTAGTTGACCTGTTGTCAGCAAGTTGGGTGGCAGGGAGTTTAGAGAATGAGAGGTATTATGGTTTTAGATAGGAAATCGACTGCTATTCTTAACTTATAGGTAGCTTGATTTTTGTGGGAACAGATAAGGTAAAGTTTGTTCAAATTAGTTGGACGATTCTCAAAGGATTAAGGGAAAATCCCATTTTAAATCTCGATGGTACAGGTTTAAATACAAAGATAGTCGGCCAATACACATTCAAAATGTATATTAGCACCATAGCCCTTAACCATTTGTTTTTATTTTTATAAAACATCTTCCCCATATAAACAAAGTTAATACCCACTACACATAAGCATATTAAGTACTTAAAATTTATATCAAAGGAAAATAAGTTGGCCTATGGGTTTACAAATCAAAACAGTATTTGATTATCGCTATAATCTCAAAAACATATATATTTTTTCTATTAATTAAAATTTTATAAAGTATTTATAATCATCAAATCATTTTGAAATCAATCATTTGAATATCCAAACTTAGTGACCAAAATACCAATACTGAATTTCAAGAAATATCTTTATTGTAGCTAATTTATCCCTGAACCAAAATAGTCTTTTAGAAAAATAAAAATAGGTACAGTTCTAAAAAAAAAACTCGTTTCTAAAACACGATCTCAAAAACATATAGAATAAATAAAATAAAATTTTGAAAAAGAAGAAACAAGAAAAAAAGTGGGAAGAGGAGTTACAGAATCCCCATCTTTTGGGAGTAATTCTCGCTTTTTTGGGCGTCGAAGTGAGCGTATTACTCCTATAGAGACTGCTACATGTCATTTGACATTATGGGCCCAGTCTTTGACAGAGTATATGACCGTGGCATCGTTTGGTTTATAACGGGACTTGGTGTAGGAGGAAGTGTGCCGAATTCTCCATTCATTCCCGGGTCTTGATTGACAGGAGCAGAAGCGTTGGATGTCAATTTGTCTTTGATCTCCAGGACTACAGAAGTCAAGGTCTGTATAGTCTCATTCAATGTATTTAGGCCTGTCTCCAGGGCCTCTATACGTTCTTGATGACTGGACCCCTCGTTGTTTTTTATGTTGTCATCTTCGGCCATGATGTGTGGATAGATAAAAGGGATGGTAGAACTTTCACTCTCTGGTTCAGACACTTGAGTCTCATCATCCTAAGGGTAGACCGGTAGATTACGATCATCCTCTGACTCATTGTAATTGATATTCCCAGCCTGTTAGTTGCTTGTGCCTACGGAGGCAGCTATGTCAGTTCTATACAATCCTTCCTTAGGTTGGAATGGTGGAGGGTTGACTACCCCCAGCCTGCGACAAGAGTTTGACTTGAGTGTGGGTGTGTTAGAATGCACCCGTGTTGGGCGTCGTCGGTCTGTTGCCTCCAAGTCGGCCATTGGATTTCTTGGCCGAGGCGTGAGTATTCTTGGCAAGCTTCTTGAGAGAAGGAGAACTCTGTACCGGATTGTATGATGCAATAAGGAGTTCATCTTCTTCTGCACTCGACGCTCCTTTGCTGAGTCTCTCATATACAGGCACCATCGATCGTAGTCTTTGGAAGACAAACCGTCACTTCAATGGCGATGCTTCTATTTGGTAGCAGCAACAGTTGATGGTGATCTTGGTGCAGGTATGCCTTGGGCTAGCCACGTTATGCACAGCATAATCCTTCCTCGCCTTGAGTTTGTAAAAAAAACACTTTACACATATCAGAGGCCTCCACTTCTATACTCCTTTCATGCATGTAGGAAAACTGCGCGCATGAATGCGGACGCGAAGGTAGCTTCCTTCTTCTCAGTTCCTATGCATGAGATACGCTTAGGTCCTAATTAGAGGGATGCTGGTGAGGCAAGACTCACTTCATACCCACTGCAAAGTTGCTCGTATGAGCATGTTCCCACAGTTTGTACCCTTGGCTTGAATCATGTGCATGAGCGCTCAAGTGACAGCGGGGTGTTACTGGTCAAGGCATCGAAGCACTGAAACCAGTTTTGTACCGCTTTCTATCGATTGTGCACATAATTGTCAATACGGGCCTTTAGTCAACCATTGGCGTAGCACGTTGATTGTGTAGGGCATGTGCTGCCTTGGACTTCTTTCTACTACCCCTGGAAGGTGCATAGTATTCAGAGTCCAACTGAGTGGTCAATGTAGCACTTTGGTCGCACAGGGCATGTGTTGTCTTGGATTTCTTCGTGTCATCCCTGGAAGGTATATGGCACTTAGAATCCAACATAGATGTTGGCATAGCATGTTGATCACGGAAGATGTGTGCTACCTTGGATTTCGTTACGCTACCCCTAGAAGGTGCATAGCGTTCAAAATCAAACATAGTTTCTCCTGAAGGATACACAATTTTGTCTAAGACAGAAGTTCTATCCTGCAGTCGGCTTTCTGCGTGGGTGGGTAGCCAAACTATTCTTCTTATGCTGCACCTTTGTTGGTTGCGTGGCTAAGGAGTTGCAGTCTTCGTTGTGCTTCTAAACAATTGAAGTCGCCCAAGGTAGTACAGTAACAGCGGGTAGAGGCCACATTGTGGCTTCGTCGTTCAGGGAGGTTTTGAGGACGTCTCCCCCCATCTTATCATTCGTCGTAGCGGCCTTGGGCACTCAGGTATGTCGAGTCTTCTTCAATTTTCTGAACCTCTTCGAAGGGCTTGACTTCTCTTAGAGAGGAGGTCTTCAAAAGCTTGTTGGTCGAAATATACGACCAGCATCTTTTGGAAAGACCCCAATAAGTTATCGTCAGACTGTGTTGCCACCTTATTGCCATAGGAGAAGAAAGTCTCCAGCAAAGTCGCTATCTTGCTTCTCATGACAAAAGTTGAACGAACTTTTTGTATTCAAGCGTATAAAAAGTACAAAAAAAGGACTCTCAAATAGGAGATTTAAGTACATAAATTTTTAAGGAAGTATGACGGTGGAGATCGTGCATTGCAGCGGCTCCTTTACTCCGTTGACCATCTAATGACGGCTTGAACTTGCTCTGACTTTCTAATGCTTGAGAGTGTTTCTAATGCTTGAGAGTATTACTCGGGGTTGCTAATCAGAAAGATGTTGGCCTTTATAATGAAGGCCAACTCCTTCTATTTATAAGTCAGTACATATACGAGATGCATAGGGTTTTTCTGGACGTACAGGAGCACTGTGTATAAAGATATGAGAGAATCTATTGTAACTGCACGATGAGGGCTGCCTTTGAGTTGTCACAAAGCGGATGTTGAAATTCTCTTCTATCAAGATCTCGGGTGGTTATCAACATAACCGAATAAATGACACATGGCATGTACTTATGGCTCGATAATCTTGAACGGATGAAGCCGAGTGGGTTTTGCTCCTATCCAAAGAGTTAGATTTTGTCCCTATCTAAGGGGCAACAATTTAAACAAACAGATTGGGTATTGCCTTGTCAACAAAACCAAACTTCGTTCCTATCTTAGGAGCGACGGTTTAAGCAAACCGATCGAATATTGCTTCTATAAACATAACCAAACTCCGTTCTTATCTTAGGAGTGGCAATTTAAACAAACCGATTGGATTATATCTGAAAAGATATAGATGTCGGAGTGGCCATGTGCAACGAAGTTACTCTGCTTTAGGACAATAAGAAGACTGTGTCGAGGCAACAAAGTCACTGTGCTTTCGGGCGACAAATTGATTGTACTGATGCAACGAAGTTACTGTGCTTTAGGGCGACGAAAAGACTGTGCTGAGGCAACAAAGTGTCAAGTGAAGGAGCCATTGAATGGGTTGCACGTCTGGATTGAATTTGAAGAAGCTACACTGCTGGGTTGAACCAAAGCGGTTGCGCTTCTAGGTTGAACTGAAGTGCTGCGCTTCTGGGTTGAACCGAAGGGTCTACGCTTTTGGATTGAACTAAAGGGGTTGTGATTCTGTATTGAACCGAAGGCGCTGCGCTTCTAAATTAATCCGAAGGGGCAAGTTCTGTCGAAGTCATTTTCTCCTTAGAACATTGAATGACCGCCCTTGAATGGCTAAGTCAACATCCTCTTTAATCACCACTGTTTGGGGGCTCAAGAAACGATAACAAGGCTTATTCAAACGAATCTCTTAAATAAGATTCATTGTGCTGAGTCCTAGGTTCATCCCATTACTCTGGAGTCCTTTGACTAACCGCCACATGGCCTGTGGGTTGGACCACACGACCTATATATAAAGAGAAGCTTTTGGTTAACACTTTGCTCAAAGTTTCTTGTCATTTTCCTGTCATGCTCGACCCCGACTTAGCTTCGGACGGTCATGGCCCTTGCATAAGTCGATTGTTGGTTGTAGATCTCCTTGTTCAAAGATGATGTGGCTTTGTAGAAGAACTTCTACTGAGTTTCTAGAAGCGCTTGAGCGTTTAGCATAAGGTGTAACGCCCCAGAACCAGAATACTAGAAAGTGGGGGCGAACATAGCCAGCTACGTATATTGAAGTGCAACCCACCTCGCTATACGGTCACGGCTGTCTAGATACATGAGGGTTTAACTACAAGCCATCAGTCTCTTATGGTCATGAACAAGCCTATTGTCTCAATCTCAAGCAAGTAATAACAGTTACAAGACGTCAAAGCACCAAATATATAATAGGAAGGCATCCCATACATTACATATTTGGATGATCATGAAGCTATTCATACAAAATATGAAGACTAGCAACAGTTTTAGTCATACATGATCAACCCTAGGATTTGTTAATCATGCTACAGCCCGTAGGAAGACAGTAAGTAAAGTGCAATCGAGCTAACATGTGCTCATCGGCTAAATGCCTCAAAAGAATAATTTTACAATAGAGTGGGAGAGCAAAAATAAAACCCACTTGTTGCCAGGGTCACGCCTGGTGGTCACCATCTGGCTGGGAGGTAGGAAGATCCTCTGGAGCTGCTCCGGTATCTGGCCACGCAAAACCAGCTGGGTCAGATCCCAGAAAGAGCAAGTGCCACAAAGGAGGCTTCACTTAAAAACTAAAACCAGCAATTAGCACAAAAACATAATTATATAATAAAATACTTAAAATATAGAAAATTATGATGATATACGATGAGATAACCATGGGACTATTCAGATAACCAAGTTAAAACCCATAAACCAAACAAGGACCGAGGTTGCAACCCTTTGTCTGAACGGAACTTGGTTTCCCACCATTTATCGATAAAGTAAAGCACAAGCATTCAGGTCATGCAACAATCTTGTACATGATCAGGACAACACTAGACTGGGTTAGACTCCATCCAATCAATCACGGCCAAGCAATGGGTACGGCTTGATACTTTAACTAACTAGGGTTATGACAGGCCTAGTTACTAACAAGATGCAATGAGATTACTCCAACAGCCACAAGCCCTGCCGACCATCCAGGTTATCCAGGTCGAATGTCCGTTCATGAAGGGTGCAACACATGATAGTGTGCTAGAAATATGCCCTACTCGTCGGCAGGCTACAAGTCCACTTGCGCGCCCAGATAATGGGATTGCCTGTAGCTGGAAAATCTCTTCATGACTACTCGATTATTCTAGTTATTAGCCCCAATCAATTTCAGTAGGTACCCCTGACCGTGGAACTCAGGGGTCCCCATCCTAGACATGATACAAGACAATACTGGTTCATTTGTACAAACAAAATCGTCCACGGTGTCCAGGCCATTCATTCTTGTCATGTCATGCTAGCCGTCGCAACATCATATCGAGGTATATCATGTCAGGTTCACTTATCAAGAATACACCACGACGGGCCACCATTATGTCATGTTACTTGTCAAGAGTGCACCACGACGGGTCACTATCGTGTTCATGGACATAATCAGAATTAACATGGTATAAGCATAAATGTAACAACTAAATAGTAAAAGGTGTGCAAGGGCTATGGGAGGAGTCATGCGGCTCTGGGAACAGGGGCACACGGCTCGGGAGGGGACAGGGGCATGAGGCTCGGTTTATGCGGCACGGGCCAACCAGAGCCATGCGGCTCGGTCGAGCAGTGCCATGCGGCTAAGGAGAAATGGGCTCATGCGGCCAGGGGGGAGAAGGGCTCATGCGGCCGAAGTCAACCCAACCATGCGGCTAAGGAGAGATGGGCTCATGCGGCCGAAGTCAACCCAGACATGCAGCAAGGGCCACGTGACAAGGGCCATGCAGCCAGGAGGAAATGGCTCGTGCGGCATGGGGCTCATGTGGCCAGGAGAAAATGGCTCATGCGGCATGGGAACATGGGCTCATGCGGCCAGGGGGATTAATTTCATACGGTCTGGAGAGGACGGGCTCATACGGCTAAGTGAAGCAGACCATGCGGCTCGAGAAAAGGGTTCATGCGGCCAGGGGAAACAAAGCCATACGGCTAAAGAAAAATAGTTCATACGGCTAAAGTCGACCAGAGCCATGCGGCAGAAGTCAACTCAAGCCATACGGCTAAGCTGCATGAAGACTGGAGTGTCTATGCGGCTGCAGGGGACTTGCCGCATGAAAAGGCCATGCGGTCAAGCACTGTTCTTTTTCTCCAACTTTCTGAGAAGAAGAACCATGAAAGCCATGGCTTCCAAGCTCCAATAATCCTTCATCTAAGGTCAGAATCCGGACTTCCATAGGTCTAAATGGGGCAGAATGAAATGTTCTATAACATGGAACAATTAAAACATAAAAATAACCAGGTTTAATAGATCAAAACCCAAGAAATCCAAAATTGCAACAAACTTAGATCTACATGAAATGAGCCATGGAAATTAAAAATGCTAAGTACTAAATCATCTTAAAATCTCATGAGAAAGAAAATGGAACAACAAAACTTGAGTTCCTCCAAGAAGCAAGTTGTACTTGCCTAAGCCTCTCCTGGTAGGTAGAGAGAGTTAACGGAAGAAGGAGAAGAAGTAAATGAAGTGAATGAGGAGAGAGAAAGGGTTGGTGGCTTATGAAGGAAGAGAGTGGGTGGTAGGTGGGGTCGGTCCACATACAAAAACCGAACCAAGCCGAACCAAGCAAACCGAACCGAACCAAGCAAATAAAATGCCAAAATAAATCATGCAATGAGACATGCAACATGTGTCAAAATACGTACACGTATACCAAAATACATAATACGAACTACGGGCGTTACAACTCTACCCACCTTAAAAGAATTCTATCCTCGGAATTTAATTAAGAGGCTAGAGAGGCAAGGACAAGCTATACTAATCACAGACAAGCTATACTAAGCAGTCCACCATGTAACCATTCATTCAAGCAAAGAATTGAGAGCATAAGGCATAAGAAAGATATTATACCTTACGAGTCAAACAGATCGGGATATCGCGATCGGATATCATCTTTATGCTCCCATGTTGACTCACCCAAAGAGCGATGACCCCAAGCAACACGGACTAACTTGATAGTCTTGTTCTTGAGTATCTTCTCTTTTCGGTCGAATATGGATACGGGCCTTTCCTCATACGAAAGGTTGGTACCAACAACCAATTCCGAATGATCCAGAATATGGCTCGGGTCTGGGATATACCGTCGTAGTTGGGATACATAGAAGACATCATGCACCTCATGCAACGACGGTGGGAGAGCAAGACGATAGGATACATCACCTATTCGCTCTAGAATGTCGAATGGCCCTATATACCTAGGACTAAACTTTTCCCGTACGCCGAAACGAATGACGCCACGGGTAGGCGAGATCCTAAGGAATACATGGTCACCAACAAAAAATTCAAGGGGACGTCGATGAGAATCGGCCCAATGGTGCTGGCGATCTTGTGCGATGCGAAGATGATCTCTGACTCTTCTGACCACCTTAACTGTCTGAGTAATCATTTCTGGACCGAGCATCTGTCTCTCTCCAACATTATCCCATGCTAGCGGGGATCTGCACTTCCTACCATACAGTGCCTCGAACGGTGCCATCTGGATACTGGCTTGGAAACTGTTGTTATAGGAGAACTCCACCAGGTGCAGGTGATCTTCCCACGAACTACCAAAGTCGAGTGTACAAGATCTCAAAATATCTTCCAAGGTTCGTATGGTATGCTCTGATTAACCATCTGTCTGCGGATGATAAGCTGAGCTGAACTAGAGGTGAGTTCCCAAACTCTTTTGCAGACTGCGCCAAAAGTGCGACGTAAATCTTGAATCTCTATCCGAGGTGATACTGACTGGTACACCATAAAATCTGACGATCTGCCTGAGGTACATATCTGCTAGCTGAGCCGTTGACTGACCAACTCTGAACGGGAGAAAGTGAGCCACTTTTATGAGCCTATATATAATAACCCAAATAACATCTCTACCAGCTGGAGTCCTAGGTAATCCAGTCACGAAATCTATGGTTATATGCTCTCATTTCCATTCTGGAATCGGCAAGGGCTGAAGAAGTCCAGCCGGTCTCTGATGCCCAGCTTTAACCTATTGGCAAACCAAACACCGAGAGACAAACCGGGCTATCTCCCTCTTCATGCCATTCCACCAAAAGTGCTGACGGATATCACGGTACATATTCGTGCCACCGGGATGAATGGAATACTGCGAACTGTGAGCTTCTGCCATGACTTCCTGTCTGATATCTCTACTGGATACACAAAGACGCTTACCCTGTCAAAGTGTACCATCTTTATGAATGCATAACTCTGGCCATCGTCCTGCCTCACACTCTGCTCTGAGTCGCTGAAGCTTGGAATCTGTTGACTGTGCCATCCGGATCCTCTCGACTATAGCGGACTAAACTTGCATACTGGCCATTAATGTCACATTGGTAGGAAGGACAACTTCTATACCAATCTTCTGAAGATCTGCTAATAACTCTGGTTGCGTTGTTAGAAAATAAACTCCGGCTCTTCGGCTCAATACATCTGCAACGACGTTGGCCTTTCCAGGATGATACTGCAGGTTGATGTCATAATCCACAAGCATCTCTAGCCATCTCCTCTGACGCATGTTAAGATCCTTCTGAGTAAACACATACTTCAGGCTCTTATGGTCTGTGAAAATCTCCACCCTATCTCCATACAAGTAGTGTCTCCAAAGCTTAAGTGCAAACACTACTGCTGCCAACTCCAAGTCATGGATTGGATAATTTCTCTCATGATCACGAAGTTGACGTGACGTATAAGCTATTACCTTCCCATGCTGCATCAAAACACATCCCAAACCTCTGCCTGAAGCATCACAATACACTTAGAATCCCTCGGTCCCATCTGGAAGCGTGAGAATGGATGCCGTCATCAAACCTCGCTTCAACTTCTCAAAAGAATCCTAATATTCTATTGTCCAAGCAAACTGTACATCCTTGCGGGTCAACTGGCCAATGGCACTGAAATTCGAGCAAAGTGTGAAACAAATCGCCGGTAGTAGCCGGCCAAGCTAAGAAAACTGCGAACTTCTACGACTATGCTAGGTACTGGCCATGTCTCGATAGCCACGATCTTCTGGAGATCCACTTATACTACTCCTTTGGTGATGATATGACCCAAGTATGAAATACGATCGAGCCAGAACTCGTATTTACTGAACTTTGCGTACAACTGGTACTATCTAAGAATCTGGAGGACAACTCTGAGATGCTGCTAATGTTCCGTTTCACTCTTACTGTAGACCAGGATGTCGTCTATGAACACAATCACGAACTGATCCAAATGAGGCATAAAGATACGATTCATGAGGTCCATAAATATAGCCGGCACATTGGTTGCTCCAAAGGGCATAACAAGGAACTCCCACTTGCACGAATGAATCCTTTGGTCCTGAGTTCTTCAATCATCTTGTACAATATCTCTAACTCTGACGGCGCCATCCTATAGACTCTCTCCGACACTGGGGCTGTCCCTGGGATCAAGTCGATAGTAAACTCGATTTCTCGCTCTAGCGGCATTCCTGGAAGCTTTTCTGGGAAAACATCTGAAAACTCCTCGACTATCCGGGATAACTGTACTGCTGGTACTACCATCCGCAATACTGGAGGAGAAGGTTCAATTTCACCTCGGGAAAAGAAAAATTCTGGCTCGCCTGGAATGCTAAAAACAACCCTGCCAACATGGCAGTCTATTCTAGCATACTGGTTCCTTAACCAATCCATTCCTAAGACTACATCGTAATTGGCCATTGGGAACTCTATCAATCTAGCGGGGAACTCTCTACCGCTAACTAAAATCCGACACGAGGAAACCACTCTATCTACTCCCACAAGACCGTTACCAGTAAGTATATTGAGCCTTACTGATAATGACTCGGGCTCCAGTCCTATCTGTGTCGCAAATCGTGCAGACATGAATAAATACGATACACCAGAATCAAATAACGCTGATACTGGAAAGGAGTTGACGAGAATAGTACCTGCCACTACCTCACCTGGTGCCAATCCTTCTTCTACGATCATCGCCATCGCCTGACCATATCCTCTGGGTGCGGGTCCCGTCTACTGAAAACCTCTCTGTCTGCTCTGAATCAGGGCTTGGGCTTGTGCATACTGCTGGGGGTTCTGCTGTTGAAATGCTTCGGCCTAAGGCAGCAAGGGCCTCAGAAACGGGTACTGCTGCTGCTGCTGGACTGATATTGGGGCTGGTCCCCTAATCGAGGGACTAGAAAAGGTTGAAGAAGATGAACTCCCCCTATTTGGGCAGTTTCCAACCCTATGGTCCGGTGCTCCATAAACCAAGCACAATCCCTGTGCCTGGCGATATTCTGCCACCACATGTCCTGGCTTCCCGCAATGTGAACATCCAATTGCGGAAGAGTGCTTCTGCTTCTGCTGTTGAGGGTTCGTCGGGGTTGAATGTTGAACCGACGTCAATGAGGCCGCCCACCTTGGAATTCTAATTGTCAAAGCCCTAGCTGACGGGACTGGTGCTGAAGACTGATTCATGTGGCCATTAGATCGCTTCCGACCTCCGGTCCTGTCCACGATCCTCTGGGGGGTATACTCGTGCCTCTTGGCTACTCTTAATATCGTATCAAAAGTCTGATGCTCAAACTGCTCCACTGCCAATAAAATCTCTAGATGGAGCCCCTGCTAGAACTGCTGGGCTCTGGCGAACTCGGTCGCTACCAAGATAGGAGCAAACCGACTAAGTCTCGAAAACTCGGCCGCATATCCGTCGACCGTCCTGCCCATCTGTTTCAGATTGGTGAACCTCGTCTGTAGATCGTACCGAGCTGCAGCATCGAAGTACTTGGTATGGAATCTTTCTCGAAATACTGCCCACGCAACAGGTACCACTAATCCAACGGCATGTGTCGTCCACCAGCTGCGGACAAGATCCAATAACTATAGACGTACTACCGCCACCTTCTCGTTCTCGGGCGTCTTTGCCGCTTCTAGAATCACTTCTATATCCTCCAGCCAAGCATCTGCGACAATCGCATCCTCACTGCCGTCGAAGAAGGGAGGGTTCAAACGCTTGAAGCTGTTGGCCGCACTGTTACCTTGATGACCACCTCTGCTCAGAGCATCTTGTACTGCCTGGTGCAGGACGTCGCCCCGACGATCTTAAGATGCTAACAATGTCCTGATGAGACCCACCAAGGTGCCATCATCAGGCTGGACTGGCTGAACTGGTGGCTCTTGACCCCCATTAGGCATGACTCTAGAGGCTACTCCTGAATGCTGGGCTTGATCTTCAGGTTGCTGCTGGCCCACAGAAGGTGCTCTGCCTTGCCGATCGGTAGGACCAGGAACAATACCGCTGAAGAAGACGATACAGGGAACAATAAGGAAGGACCAGGACATATCAAAGTCACAAGCATGTGATCAGGTCAAGAATTCAGGAATTTAGAGGGTATGAGCAGAGATCAAGGGCGAGTGCTGATTGAGACATCTATTTGGTAAACCCTCACATATCTTGATTTACAAGACATGCATGGGCTACCACTTAAACCATGTAACACCCTAGAACGAGAATACTGGAGAGCAGGGGAGAACATAGCCAGCTGCGTATATTAAAGTGCAACCCACCTCGCTATACGGTCACGGCTGTCTAGATATATGAGGGTTTAACTACAAGCCATCAGTCTCTTATGGTCATGAACAAGCCTATTGTCTCAATTTCAAGCAAGTAATAACAGTTACAAGATGTCAGAGCACCAAATATACAATAGTAAGGCGTCCCATATATTATATATTTGAATGATCATGAAGCTAGTTATACAAAATGTGAAGACTAGCAAGAGTTTCAGTCATACATGATCAACCCTAGGATTTGTTAATCATGCTACAACACGTAGGCAAACAGTAAGTAAAGTGCAATCGAGCTAACACGTGCTCGTCGGCTAAACGTCTCAAAAGACTAATTTTACAATAGAGTGGGAGAGCAAAAATAAACCCCACTCGTTGCCAGGGTTACGCCTGGTGGTCACCATCTGGCTGGAAGGTAGGGAGATCCTCTGGAGCTGCTCCAGTATCTGGCCACGCAAAACCAGCTGGGTCAGATCCCAGAAAGAGCAAGTGCCACAAAGGAGGCTTCACTTAAGAACTAAAACCAGCAATTAGCACAAAAACATAATTATATAATAAAAGACTTGAAATATGGAAAATCATGATGATATACGATAAGATAACCATAGGATTATTCAGATAACCAAGTTACAACCCATAAACCAAACAAGGACCGGGGTTGCAACCCTTCGTCTGAACGGAACTTGGTTTTCCATCATTTATCGATAAAGTAAAGCACAATCATTCAGGTTATGCAACAATCTTGTACAGGATCAGGACAAGACTAGACTGGATTAGACTCTATCCAATCAATCACGGCCAAGCAATGGGTACGGCTTGATACTTTAACTAACTAGGGTTATCACAGGCCTAGTTACTAGCAAGATGCAATGAGATTACTCCAACAGCCACAAGCCCTGCAGACCATCCAGGTTATCCAAGTCGAATGCCCGTTTATGAAGGGTGTAACACATGACAGTGTGCTGGAAATGTGCCCTACTAGTCGGCAGGCTACAAGTCCACTTGTGCGCCTAGATAATAGGATTGTCTGTAGCTGGAAAATCTCTTCATGACTACTGGATTATTCTAGTTATTAGCCTTAGTCAATTTTAGTAGGTACCCCTGACCGTGGTACTCAGGGGTCCACACGTCGGCAACATCCATACGTGCCTTTCGATGCATATAGTACGCGAACACGTCACCTGGTTTGTCGGGGCACACTCCGTATCGGACAGATTTTCATAAAATTTCAGTTTTTAGAACAGTTTTTCCTTGATTTTGAAATCGATTAACTTCCTGCATAATAATCGAAAAGTAGATCTAATAGGTGCGTTTCAATCTCGTTTATATTATCCTCGACTGTTTTTAAGTAGTTTGTCAAAAACTCAAATATCTAGATTAGAATCTAGCTTCCAAGTTGGGGTCTAGACAGCCCTATGGTTTTGTTTTCGAGCAAGTTTTTGCTCGACTTTGAGTCGAGTTCTTGATCAACCTATTGAGTTTTAACAAATTCTCTTTGAAGGGGTTCGAAGAGGTATATGCAGGGTTTCGAGGGAACTTTATGAAATTAAAAACGGTCGAGAAACTATAGAAATATCAATTCGGGAAGAGGTACCTTGCAGTCGGTCCTGAACAGAGTTGGCTATGTTCTCTGTCGGCCAGAGAGGTGTTCTACGAAGTTCGATCGGTCGACGACGGTGGTAGAGTGTCAGGAACGTGGCCTAAGAATGGGGACTCCTCTGAGATCGGAAAACTCGAACACGACGGAAGTTTTCTTGCGGAAGTAGGGTTCTTCTATTTCGGTTTCTCGTGACCATATATGAAAGAGTAATCCGGGTTTCGATCGGATTTTAAATCCTATATCGCGTGCTCTGGGTTGGTGTTAGGCCGTTTTGATAGAGGATTAGAATGGGAAGAGATTTATGAAAGATTTTGGCAAGGATTTGGTTTCATATCCTTTTCGGATTCTTCATTATCGGTTGTTATTCCTCCTTTACACGCGTAGGTTTTCGTTAGTACTGTTCCTTTTGGGAACAGTACAGCTTAAGCTCTGTTCTTCTTCTTCTTTTTTTCTTTTTTTACTCATATAAATATATGTATACACATATATATGTATCTTAATAATTACAAAAAAATCATAAAAAATTTTATAAAAAATTTTAAAACTCGATATACTCAACTAGTATATTACCACCAAAACTTGGTAAGCAATACATCATATATATAAATCTTGTATATATATAATGCTAATTATTAGTCCTACTATGTACTATCATATACAAAATTTCCTAAAAATTACTATAAATCTAAAATAAATTAAATAAATACAAAAAAATATAGGGGGATTACTGAGGAATAAGCACTTCTTGTAGAGAACTTCAAGAAAATCTTGAGGTTTGAGAAATCAAACCGAAAGAAGAAATATTACCAAGAGAGTAATAAAGAAGAAACTATTTGCTAGAGATGCTAGAAGACAGGGCACATCAAGAAAGATTGTCTAATGACCAAGAAGACAAGTCATTACAAAAGCTCAAACAGAAAGTCTTCATCACAAAAGTAGGCAAACAGAAGCATATAGCATGAAAGCAAGGACAGTAACTCAGAAGAAGAGGAAAGACCCAACAATTCAGCGAATGTGTGTTTGATGGCATTCAATCAGGTAACAACTAATCTTGTGTATGATGACTTTACGTTTGATGAACTTTCTGATGCATTTAGTTCTTTATTAGATGAACACAAGAAAGTTTTGGACAAATATAAGCAGTATCGAAAAGAGATAAAAGCTTACACAACTGAAGTTGAAAGGTTGTCATCCCTATTTAAAGATATACGGTAAACACATTCCACTAGTAACACGGATGAAGACATATTATCTCTTGACCTTACTTGCATCATGCTCACAAAGTGGCTGAGAAAATAGATAATGACTATACAAAGCTGAATGAGTTATATGATCAAGAGAAGAAGAAATACATTGTAGCCACACAAAAGGTAGATGTTATATCTGCCAAATATAATAATGCAATAGAAATTTCCATAAGTTAGAGATTTGGTTGGGCAAACAGGTCATATCTGTTACTCAAACCAAGATCTATCAAAAGATACACATAATAGAAAATAATCAAAGAAAGCACATAAGCCTAATGTCTCACATAATCATGCTTTTGTTTATAAGTATCCAAGAAAGATATACAAGCATCATGTCTACAATATGAAATCAATCACTAGTACTAAATTACATGTACATACTGTGGTACACATAGACACATCATATAGTTTTGTAGAGTTAAGAAAACTTGTAGACATGAAAATATATGCCTACATGACTAAAACTAATATTTCTGGACCCTTAAGAAAATGGGTACCAAAGGTTACATCTACTCGTTTTGTAGGTGGGCCAACCCTCTTATGCAAGAAACAAATGGATTCTTGATAATGGATGTTCGTGACACATAACTGGTGATAAATCTCTATTTGCTACGCTATTGATGAAGAAAGAATGATACGTCTCCTTCGAAAGTAATTTGAGAGGTTATATAATAGGGAATAGTATTGTTGGTATGCCTCCTTACCAGTCACAATAAATGTTTGTCTGGTCACATAGTTAAATCATAACCTACTAAGTATTAGTTATCTTGCCAATAATGGTTATGGCATTAACTTTGTGAAAGTTAAATATTCTATATATGATATGACTACTTGGAATTTAGTGTATGATGGAATAAGGGAGGATAACATCTATATTTTCTATCTATCAGATAGTACTAATAATACAGAAAGTAACTTATAGCAAATAAAAATAAAAGTTTGTTATAGCACACGAGACTAGGACATGCAAACATGGACACCATAACAAGACTATCAACAAAGAAATTGGTGAAAGGATTACCCAAAATTTCATTCAAAAGAGACATAGTATGTTCTAATTATGAGAAAAACAAAGCAACTAGGTCGTCATTTAAATCAATAAATGCTTGATGATGAAGACTTAAAAAAGACTTCTAGCAAAGCACCTGAAAATACTGACACTAGAACAAGTTATCTGGAGAGTCTACCAAAGAAGATGAGGTTCATACTAGGCAATACAGAAACCTTGATCATAGGTGATGTATCAAAGAGAGTAAGTACACATTCACCTACTAAGAATATAGTTGCTAATGTTGCATTTATTTCTCAAGTAGAACTGAAGTCAGTAGTAGATGCTCTAAATGATGAATTTTAGATTTATGTCATGCAAGAGAAATTAAACCATTTCGAGAGGTACCAAGTTTGAAAACTTGTTCCCAAACTTATTGATCACTCTATAATTGGTATCCAATGGGTATTCTAAACAAAACTAAGTGAGGATAGCAAAGTCGTTAGCAACAAAACACGTCAAATTACTCATGGTTACAATCAAGAAGAAGAAATTGATTATGACAAGACTTATTGGTCGACTGGTTTAGCACTTTTATCAAGATCAAGATTGGTTGATGTTGCCAAAGGAGTCTCGATAATCTTTGCGTTGTCGAAGTCAAACTTCTTTAGCAAGTCCTTCGTATACTTAGCTTGATGATGAAGGTTCCCTGAGTGTTTTATTTGATTTGTAGTACGAGAAAGTAGTTTAGCTCTCCCATCATACTCATCTCAAACTCACTCTGCATACATTTAGCAAATTTTTGACATATATGTTAATATAATGTCATCCACAAATTTGTACTAATAAAATGTCATCATTTGAAGACTTGATAAACAAAGTTGTATCAACTCTTCCTTTTGAAAAACTATTTTCAAGTATAAAGGAACTTAGGCGATCATACCAAGATTGAGGGGCTTGTGTGAGTCCATAGAGTACCTTATGTAACTTAAAAACATGATCAGGAAATTCAAAATCTTCAAAACCTGGGGGTTGATTTACAAAGACTTCTTCTTTTATAAACTATTTAAAAATGCACTTTTCATGTCCATTTAAAAAAGTTTAAAATCGTAAAACATGCAAATGTACAAAGAATGTGAATAGATTCTGGTCTACCAACAGGAGCATAAGTCTCGTCATAATCAATTCCTTCTTCTTGTTTATAACCTTGAACCACTATATGAGCTTTGTTGCGTAGAACTTGTCCATCCTCACTAAGTTTATTTTGGAACACTCATTTGGTACCAATTATAGATTGACCAATATGTTTAAGAACATGTTCCCAAACTTGGTTTCTCTCGAACTGGTTTAGTTTCTCTTATATGGCATAAATCCAATACTCATCTAAGAATGCATCTGTTACTAGTTTAGGTTCTACTTGAGAAATGAATGCAACATTAGCAGGTATATCTCTGAGTAGAGGAACTTGTACCTACTCCCTTCGATACATCACCTATGATAAGAGATTCTAGATGGTCTAGCATGAATTTCATCTTCTTTGGTAGACTCTCTAGATAGTCTTTGTCAGCAACAGTATCTTCAGTTACTTTGGGCGTGTTCCTTGCGTCTTCATCATCGTTGTCACTTGCTATATGACTGTTGAGCTCATCAAAAAAAATGTTAATCGATTATTCAACAATTATAGATATCTTATCAAAAAATTCAATATTCCTTACTCTTGGCAGCATAACTATGGAATATTCATTCGTCTTCCTTTGAGTCGAACTTACCCAAGGTATCCTTGGTGTTCAGAATAAAATAGTGACATCCAAAAACTTTTAAATACGAATATTAGAAATACAATTAAACCATAATTTATAAGGTGTCTTCTTCGATATAGGTCAAATCAGAACCCTATTCAAAACATGACAAGCTATGCTTACAACTTCAGTCCAAAAGTATTTTAGAATATTGTGCTGGTTTAGCATGACTCTAGCCATATCGCTTAGAGTTCTATTCTTCCGCTCTATAACACCATTCTGTTGGGAAGTTCTAGGACAGGAAATCTTATGAGAAAAATATTCACATCGCAAAACATTTTGAAATCAGAATTTACGATTTTGCCTCCATGATCACTTCGAATACGAGTAATCATGAAACCTTTTTCGTTTTGAACCTTTTTACAGAAAATCTCAAATTCAAAAAGTGCATCATTTTTGTTTGATAAAAAGAAAACACATGTATATCAAGAGAAAGCATCAACAATTACAAAAGCATAGAGCTTAGCATCAAGGCTGGCGACTCTACTAGGTCCAAACAAATCCATATGCATTTATTGCAAAGGTCTGGAAGTACTTACAGCGTTGATGGATTTAAATGAGGATCTACTTGCTTTGTTTTTCTCGCAATCAGTACATACCATGTCTCTCTTGAATAATATTTTTGGTAGTCCTTTTACCAATTTTTTCGTTGATAGTCTTGAAATGGTATCCATGTTTGCATGTCCTAGTCTCATATGCCATAGCCAACTTTCATCTTGGTTGACTACTAGGCACTTACCTGCACTGTTAGTACTTTCTAAAAAGAAAATATAAATATTATCCTCCTTGATTCTTTCATAGACAGGATTACCAGTGGACATATCATATATAAAATATTTGTCCTTAACAAAATTAATACCGATAACCATTGTCAGCAAGATAACTAATGCTTAAGAGGTTACATTTTAATTTGGTTACGAGATAAAATTCTTTTATTTCTGGATAGGGGGGTATACCAACAATACCATTACCTATAATGTTACCTCTCAAATTATTTTCGAAGGAGACATATCCGTCTCTTTTCATCGATAGCATCGCGACTAGAGATGCGGCACCTGTCATGTGCTGCGAACATCCGCTATCGAGGCCATTTGCTTCTAGCATGAGAGGGTTGGCCCACCTACAAAACGAGTAGATGTGACATTTGGTAACCATTTCTTTAAGGGTCCGGAAGTGTTAGTCGTAGGTATCCAGGCATATATATTCTTATCAACTAGCTTTGTAACTCTACAAACTTGGAAATGTGTCCATGTGAACCACAATATGTACATGAAATTTTTGAGCTAGTGCTTGGTGGCTTGTTATTGACATGATGCTTGTGTTTCATCCTTGGATACTTTAAACAAAGGCATGATTATGTGTAACATTATGCTTGTGTGCCTTCTTTGATTGTGTCATGTTACGTGTATGTTGTGTCGTATGACAAATCTTTGGCTGACTAGCAGGTATCACCTGTTTTTCCAACTTTATCTCTAATTTTTTAGAATAAGCACATGTCTCATCATATTTACTAGATATAGCATCAAACTTTTATACAGCGATGTTGCACTTCTTCTTATCTAACTCATATAACTCATTCAGGTTGGCATAGTCATGATCTCTTTTCTCAATAGTTTTATGAGCATCATGCAAGCTAAGCTTCAGAGTTGATATTTTTCATTCATGTCACTGGTGGAAGGTGTTGCACGTATATCCTCCAATATGAATGACAATCTTTCAACTTCAATAGTATAGGCTTTGATCTCTTTTAGAGACTACTCATATTTATCCAAGACTTTCTTGTGTTCATCTAATAAGTTGCTAAAAGCATCATAAAGTTCATTAAATATAAATTCATCGTACAGAGGATTATTTGTTACCTGATCAAATACCATCAAGCAAACATTTGCAGAACTGCTTGGTCTTTCTTCTTCCTCTGATTCACTGGCCTCGCTTTCGTGCCAGGTGCTGGTATTTGCATAGTTTCTACGAGTTATTGACTTTCTGCTTGGTCGGTCATATCAACTGCTTTTCTTGGTTAATGGCAGTCTTTCTTGATGTGATCAGTATTTTTGTAACTATAGCAGATTGTCGCTTTTTTATTGCTTTCTTGATAACCTTTCTTCTTTTGGTTTGATCTCTCAAACCTCAAGAATTTTTTGAACTTCTTTACAAGAAGAGCTTATTCCTCACCATCTGATTCTTCATCGCCTAGGATTTCGCTTGAGACTCTTTTAGCATGAGCTTTGAAGGTGATGGACTTTTCTTTTGGAGTTGATTCTTCAAAGTCTTGAAGTCTAGTTCATAAGTCATCAGTTTGCCCATGAGTGTTTCAAGCGACATAATGGTGAGATCGTTTCCTTCTATGATCGCAGTGGATTTTAGGTTCCAGTTCTTCGTTAGTCCCTTGAGCACCTTAGAATCTTTTCATGATTTGAGTAATCCTTGCCAAAAGATGATAAAGGATTAGTAATATCAAGAAAACGGGTAAACATATGAGTGATTGTTTCATTTGGCTTTATCGTGAAAGCCTCATACTCTTGTGTCAATCTGCTTATTTTGGATTCATTCACTTGTGAAGTACCTTCATGAGTTATGTCACGCCCCGCTCCCGTAGGAGTGATCGTCCTCGCTAAGGCATGATGCCGCACGAGCCTAGATTGCACTTGTGCAAGGCTGTTTCATAACGGCCGATTACAGCGGTGGTGACGGGGTCGTCGCATAGAAGTCCCGAGCAGAACATTGAACATGCAGCAGAAATTTAGAATCAAAACACAAGTTATTCAAGAGAGCTCTTTATTGATATTTGAACAATAAGATTACAATAGGGAGCAAGGCCAAGATTACAAGTCTCTCGAGCTTACTTTTCTCTTATTTTACAAGTCACTCTGATTACTTTCATCTCTCGATACAATTGCTTGAGCCAGCAGAAGCTTTGGAAGGCAATGTCCATACATTATGTCCCACATAAGTCTTGTTTCCATGCGATCGTGTACTTCAAATCGCCAAGGAACTCCGTGCCTCGACGCATCAAAGCGAGCTCTGCGCCACAAGCTTCTACCTGTGCCTGCACATGAAAACTGTGCAGGTGTCAGTACTCAACTGTACTGGTGGAGTGAGCTTCTCGTCCACTCATACAAAACTGACACATTTATTTACTTTGTTCAACTTAAATCCTTTTCGATTGTCTTTCTAGTCTTGCCTTATGATTCATTTTAGAAAAAGACGTCTCGTCCTATACTTGGCAACACAACGACAAGGTCGTGCTATTCTCTATTCGTGACTTCAATGAATTTGAGATAGTGCCTCGCCGAGCAGAACCCACGAAACTCGACCGTGCTAAGACTTTCACTTGTTTGACGTGCCTCAAGACCTTTCTCATGCCAATAACATCAAGGGGACGACTCGTGCAAATCGTGCCAGTACACTTGCTTAGACTTGTTCGTGCTTCAAGATTGAGGCCGTGCCTCGCAAATTATCAAGACTTAACCATGCTACCGCTTTACGGCCTTCCTGTTCGACTTATAAACCAACTTAGACAAGACTTACGAAATATAGTGTCAATTTCATGAACATCCCGATGCCAAGTATCATGCTAAGCACGGTGCCTATGATACATTCCAATCTTAGGCCCAGACATTGTGTTAACGACTGGACATGCATTCAAGTTCTAGACTTAATCCAAAGGCATACACGCGGTTTTGCCGCTGCCAACCAATCAATATGAGTGGTCACTAGCAATGTCAAGCTATCTTAGACCCGACTCGGGGATATCGGACCGTCCCTCCGCGGGTAGCTAGCCCCGGAGGTGCCGAATCTCCCATGTGGTTATCCAGCATCCTACTTTGAGTCGTCTCGCTTCTCCCGGGTCGACATGATCCCGACGCCACGACGATCATTCGAGAAGACTACACCTTGTCGACAAGTTGTCCAATAACCATACAAGACTCAACTCGATCTACCAATATCCTTCCTTATTCATGACCATGCTTACCCTCTTTCTATCGATACTCCCAAGTAGCAGGACCAATCTCGCGAACTTCCTTATCGAGACTTATCGAGACTCCCAAGTAGCGAGACCGATCTCGTATGCGAGACTTATCGAGACTTAACGAGACTCCCAAGTAGTGGGACTGATCTTGCATGAACGAGGCATATCGAGACTTAGCGAGACTCCCAAGTAGCCGGACCAATCTCGCGTGCTTGCTTATCCATACTTATCGAGACTCCCAAGTAGCGGGACCGATCTCGGCGACAACCAGTCGCGTGGACTTCCTTTGTCCGTGGCATGCTTTTTACTAAACCGACCGTGGCTCATGCCTTAGACAGACCTGGTTCTCTAGGTGACACTATCTCTCAAGTCATATACATTATACGATGGGCCTTGTTCTCGAGGAACTACGCGACTTGACAACCGCAGATAGAGCAGGACAATGCTAGAAATAGCTTGGACTGACCGGCATAACTTTGCTTAACTTATTTGCGCAACGACTTGACGAGCAAAGGCTACGCCAAGCTTCGCATCGAGGGAACGTGCCGTGCACGCGTTCGACTTGAACAACCAAGTTCTCGGGCGCCTAGACTTAATCCACAAGCCGTGCAACACGACTTAAAATACGGGGCATGCGAAGGCTATGCCAAGCCTTGGACGACGGGACCGTGCATGCTTTATCAAGCATTCACGCAGGCGACGCCTATGACTTAGGCTAATTCGAGTGTCGTGGCAACTTAGGCCAACTTTCTTCTCCCAAGCCACGGAAGGAAGGATCGAGTGTCATTTTAAAAGCACGCTGAACCGACTTCTAAGCAGACCGTGGGACTATTTTTCATGTTCTAAGACATTCTGACCCGTCGGGATTATTCCGTTAGCTATGTGGATGCGTCTCTTTTTTTATCAAGCCTAACTTGTGCAAGTTGAAAACATGCGAGTTAGTAAGTGAAGGCTAAGATGAGGCAAGTTCACCGAAACTATCCCATCAGAGCGAGAAGTCACCTCGACCGAGCGAGCCTTTGAGCAACCGTTGTAAGGCTAAGTCCGAACGTCGTCGGCGTTTCGATTCCTCCGATTGACTTTGTGGGACGGGGGACTACATCATACACCACTCAGAAAAAATTTCGTCCTTGAAACTAAATGAGTACTTACACTTTTGGACCACTTTGATCCAAGGAATATCGTACACACTCCGTCTACGCGTTTCCTCGATTCTGAGCCACGCTCGTACTACTATCAATCCTTTCCTTTATCACAATTTCAGAATCCAAGACACTTTCCCATTCCTCAAGTCTTACTCGAATTCAACATGTCACTTGGTTGGATCGTGCACGCATTCCAGGCGTCCCCAAAATATCTGCATTCTGCCAAGCCGCGTGATAAAGAATTTGTTACTCTTACTCGAGTCGTATCGTGCACATACTCAGGCGTCCCTGAAATATATGCATGTCAGCCGAATCTTGTGAGGGGTATTCCCATACTCTTGATTCACTCTATCCATCCATACCAATCCTCAAGGTCAATCTTTCGATTGCTAACTCTTGAAACAGGGACGTCTCGCCTAACCGCAAGGCCATTTCTCAAGGCTAAGTCAATGTCAAGATTGGAATCATAGTTCTCCAACAATAATGCCAACACTGACCCCAATCCTAGGGTCAAACCAAAGTCGATCGTACGGAGTGTTTGCAAAAACAAAAGTATAAAACTTTATTGATACAAACTGTAATAAAGATTACAAGAATTCTGGGAAAATTACAACTATAGGAATCCAATCTTGATGACGATTGCTTTATCCCTTGGACGATGTGAACTGTAAAGACGAAGCCTTTGAAGTTGAAAACAACTCTGGAAACTGAAGGCAAAAGCCTCTGAAGTTGAAGACAAAAGTCTCGGAAGAATGCAGCAGCACTTTGGCAAGAACTCCTGAACTCTCTGATTTCTGATCTCTGATCTTGATCCCCTTGAAATGAAGACTTGAAACTCTATTTATAGAGTTCTGAAAATAACTAACTTTCAGTTATTTTGGACTGTGTAAGCTGATTTGTGCAGCAACTGGTTTGCGCAGCACTGGATTGCGCAAGCAGTTGTTGGATCGTGGGCCAACTATCTGGGACACATGGCATTATTTGATTGAAATGCGCATGATCGTGCATAGACAGTTGCCACGTAATGAGCAATTGATGGCATGAATGCCACATGTAATTGGTCAGTTATATTGGTAGAATATGCAAAATGAACTGCACAGAAATGGTTTGCACAACCACGGATTGCGCATGAGTGGTTTGTGCAAACACGGATTGCGCTGCCACCTGTCAGCAGCCCTCGAGCACTGTGCGGCGTCAAAAACGAACAGCCTCCTCGTTATTCGTGTTGTCAACTGTCAAGAAGATCTGATTTGATTCAGTCAATGATGACTTCTGCCACGTCAGCCTGCGCAGTTGGGAACATGCGCAAACCAGCCTGCGCAAAGTGATGTCTGCGCAATCTGTTGTCTGCGCAACTCATCAAAATGATGAATATCTTGAATTTTTGACTTTGTTGATTGATGCAACTTGATTTTTTAGGACCTACAAGACCCCCTTCAAAGTTTTCGAAAGTTGATTGTATTCAAAATTTCGAAATACTTTGAATTTTTGAATGTTGAATCATTTTGCGCAATATGATGAGCTGTCTGCGCAAAGCGAATAGACCACAAGTTTAGGCGCAATCCGAGGCGGCCGTTTCGTTTTTTGAAAACTATAAATAGTCCTCCTCATACTTCAAAGTATTCTTTACTTGCTGTCTTCGTGCAATTGAGAGAGAATTTCTGAACTCTTTCTTCCTTTCTTCTCCGACGATTTGTCATGGCTCCACGACGATCAAATGCTGCCGCTACTGCCGCCGCGAAGGAAAAAGCTCCGGCCGAGTCTTCTGACAGGGTTGTACGGCGAGCTTCCCGACACGAATCCGCACATCCTGCTCTGAGAGGTAGTTGAACCGATCGAAAATCCCTTCTTAGGGTGATTCGACTCCCTTGAAACTCATCTTTTTTTAGAGATAAGTTCACATTGCGCCACCCTTTTTAGGGTTTCGGTTGCATCAGTTCTTCATTTTTATGAAGGCTGCATTCTTGCGCAGTTTGTTGATTTGTGCTGACAGGAAGTCAGCGCAAACGATTAAGTTGCGCAGATATCAGCGCAAACCATTGCTTTGCGCACCTTTTATGTTGCGCAAACTGATGTTGCGTAAGTCATGTCAGCACAACCTGGGGTTGCGCAAATCATGTCAGCGCAGTCTATTGTTGCGCAAATCATATCAGCGCAGTCTGAGGTTGCGCAAATCATGTTTTATGTTTAAAAACAAAAACTTTGCCTTGGACTAATTTTTATCTGTTTGTTGATGCAGTTGAAGTCAATGAAGATCCAGATTACGAACATTTTACGGGAACCCTCACAGAGTCTGAATACAAAGAGGATCTGTCTCATGTCCATTACCCTCAGTATGATATGCCGGCCTCCCGTCAGGCAATATTGATTTCTCAGGACAATGAAACTTTGATGTGTTTGATGAACGGACAGCCTTTAGAATCAGCTGATGCTGTAATTCACAAGAAACCCTTATTCATATTCGGTGATGCCTTTGAGAGAGCCTCTCAGCCTAGGCCAATGATGGAAGATAGGGTAGTTCACCAGCAAGATAGATCCTTTTTTATACCCGACATTGCTCGATGCCTTCCTTTATCACGGTACGCTCATGCGAGCTACCCAAGGAAGATGGAGTGGAATATCACTCTATTTCAGGATGCTCGGGCAGGAAAAATCTTCGTAAAGAAGGGGCCACATCATAAGGACATGTTTTATAGCTCTTCCGACAGATATAGTGTTCTACTGAGAGGCTTAAGACCTGGCTGTATTCCACCAGAGAACTCTTCCATGTTAATGCCTGTTAGGACACCAATATTCGCAAATGAGTTTGCGAAGGTTGAAGAAAAATATCCTGAGCAAGATATAAGAATGACTGGATTGGTGAATCCAGACTATAAGCGATGGAGTTATATCGCGAATTGGGTTCTGGGAAAATTCTAAGACAGACTCCAACAAATCAACCTGTATGAAGCAGTGCATGCCACTGTATATGGATTTGCTCCCAATCCTCATATGTTCTTAGCCTTAGCTGAGAGATACAACTACAGGACTGGAACTTTCATGACCCCAGGGGGAGAGATGGGCTTTGCGCTCCACGAGATGAAGTATATCTCGTTCTTGCCATGGCAGATGCTCCGTATGAGGAGTATGTACCAACAAATAATGAGTTGAACAAGCTCAGAAAAGAGAATCCAGAGATGGTAACAGTGTTCGAAGAACTATTATGCCATTACAAGATCTGCTCTTTATTTTACAAGAGTGCCACTGCCAATACTTGTTATTCTTCAAAGTGGCTACCATATCTGTTTCTTAATCATATAGAGGAGAAGAAAACCAAGGAGAACGATAAATGTTACCCAACCTTCTTCAAACCTTTGAGCCATATAGAGGTCAGAAAATTAATGGAACAGAGTGGTCACTTTGATAACGAAGTGAACGATGACCATGAATATCCTCCTTTGAAGAGAGGAGATAATTTGGAAAGTTACTTGAGAATGGGCTATAGACCCATGTCAGAAGAAGCACAATTGGCGGGATTCTTGACATACTGGCTGCGAAGGTTCGTGGTTCCCGGATCCAGTGCAGTGGATCGTTTTTACCGTGGCGTCTTGTTTGCAGCTATTAAATTGGTCTTTGGCTATAAAATGGACTTACTATCAGCAATGACCTGTAAGCTGAACGCTAGTCTCCGTTTATATGTTGACTTGATGTTGAAAGCGAAAAGAGAGAGAGAATTCCCTCGCTTAGAACTGCCATATACATATTTGTTTGGATGGTTGCTTCTTCACTATCCAACTCTAATGGATCCTGGCATGGGACCAGTTGACGGCAGTTTTCTTCGAAGGTATTCCGATGGAAAATGGAAATATACTTCCTTATCTGAATGTAGATTTATGTTGAATCTGAAAAGAGGCTGGAACTTCTGCTGCGCTCCTTTCCCTGCTGGGTATGATCAGATGCCCACAAATATGGTAGATTCGAAACTGCAGCCTCTAACTCGTGTCGCTTTTGAATGGTTGAAGACAATTCGACCATCTCATTTGGTCTACCGATTCGAAGAAGAGTGCTACTTAGAACCATACCTCCCAAGCCATTTTGCTAGACAGTTTGGGTATGATCAGTTCCACGTAGGAAACACAATTACCTGCCTCTAAGGCAAGGGTTATATGATAGACGGAGCTAGGGCTTGGGCTTATTACAATGCCCGTGATACAAAAGCCACTTTCTCCATGCCAGCAAGGACTACTCCTCAGGGTCCTCGAATGCTTTTTACATACTCCGTGTTTTACACATCAGCGAATACTTTTGCCGAGAATTTCCATCTCGCAGATAGTTTCGCCACTGCAACAAGATTGAGAAGAGGGAGAATTGCTCCATCAATCCCTATAAATGAGGAGGCGCAGGAACCGGCAGATGCACCTCTGGAGACTACAAGGGATATTATATTCCCCCAAGAAGTGAATACACCACTTCGTATTTCTCTGAAGGTGGGTAAATCTCCTGCGAAGAAGAGAAGAAGAGAGGAGCCTCCTGCTCCTGTGGCGAAGAAGAAATTGATTCTTGATGTTTCTTCTGAAAAGGTGACTACCAGATCTCAATCCCGGCAATTAGCCGAGATACATCAAGAAGTTGCCAATACACCAACTTCCGTGCAAAAGCAAGTAGAGCCAAAAAATGTAGAGAGTCCTGTTAGGCCTCTACACAGAAAGAAAAGAGTAGTTACCAGAAGAGTCTTGGAAGAGTCTTCTTCTATACAACTCCTGACTTCAGTAGATGCTGCTGCAGGACTTCTAATGGCATCTCCCACACCTGCTTCTGAATCAGGAAGCAAAACTCTCGAGGAGAATGAACAGAGGAGAGATTTTGCCCCAAGAATTGAAGAGCCTAGAGAACATATTTTAGAGGAAGAACAAGGTGTTGTACAACCTCATTCTCCTATTACAGATATTTCTCAACCTCCTCCTACTCCCAGGACTCTTCGTGAGGAAGAAGACCGTGAAATGATTGCAGCTCTGGAGGACTGCAGTTATAGCTTGCAGGAAGATCAGGCTGCGACTAGCAGTGGAAATGCAGCAGTAGAAGAAGAAGAAGAAGAAGAAGTCGAGGACGGTTCTTCATCCGAAAATATTGATGAGTATTTACAAGATCCTGAAAAGCAAACTGAAGAACATAGATCTCTTGATACTGCCAATGATATTTCAAATCCTAAAAAGGATATTGAAGTGGAGGCACCTGCAGAAAAAGCTGTCGATGTTGAGATAGAAATATCTCCTGAAGAAGTAGCCGACGAAGGTGTGCTAAAAGAAAATCCCGCCACCGACTCTCAAGGTATAAAACAAGATTTAACAATCTTTTCTTATTTTATAATGAACCGATAACTAATATCTTCATTTGCAGATCTTGGGACTTTGCCAATACCTCCAACGGACCTGATTATGGTGCCTATACCAACGGTGGTTATTAGCAGTAGTCATCATTTATCTTGTGGTTCTGAGGCGGGCAGCAGTCAGGCTGTTGCAGCGGAGGCTACTTCTGTTCAACAGTATTCCATTCCAGTAAGGAATGAACTCGTTGTTAAACCAAACCAAGGTAACATTGCTCTTAATTTGATCTTTTTGTTCATCAATAATTAGTAAAATAATAATTTTACTTTTGCAGAAGATCAAACAGGAGGAGCAACCAGCTCTACTCTGGCTCCCTTATTTAAAGAGCCTATTGTCCAACCTCAAAGAATCGAGCAACCTGTTACCCCGTCTTCATCGGGAGTAGCAACGACTCCTGGAACTTTAGCCATCAATCAGCAGGTTATCCAGTCATTTACTAAATGCTTCTTTGAATCACTGAGATCCCTTGTCCAAAAAATGATAGAGAAAGAAGGAGCTGACTTCATCATGGTTAGGAAGCCCACTTCTTTCTTGATAAGAGCCATAAGAGACCAAGGAGACAAAGCTCAGGCCACTCTCCTTGAACATATACTGGATGAACTAGAAGTCTCCATCAAGAAGTATAAAGAACTCAAGAAAAAAGATGTAGACTCTTTAGTACAAGCTGAATTTGAGCGGCTGGCTCAAGCTGCTGATATAGAAAGGTTAACTCTTCAAAATCTGTTAGAAGCTCATTCAGCAAAATCAGCTGAATATAATTCTAAAATAGAATCAATTACTCTAGTGGCTGAAAGAAAAGGACGGCGACTTGCTGAGCTGAAGGCTGAAATTACTCGCCTTCAACAAGAGTTTGAAGAAGAAACTGTTAATCACCAACTGGTGATTGAACAATTTAATGCATTGATTGAGGAAAGGAATGAGTATGAGACCACTCATGGTGAAGAGATCATCCGCAGGACAGTAGATATGCCCATTTTTGATGAAGACAGCGGGATGGAGGAGGCAAGAAAGATAGTAGCGTCAACACACGAAGAAGAGCTGCAGACATTGAAGCAGCAAATTGACAATCTGATTGTCCCTCCTTCTTGATTTTGTATTTGGGTTTTGTTGCTGTAGCTACATTTTTGTAATGTCTCATTTTTTTGATATAAAGGACATTTTGTTGTGGCTCCATCATTTATTGCATATCTTATTCAGATATAAATAATAGATAGATATTTATTGACAACTTAATCGAAAACGACAAGTTGCTGATGTAGAAGATGAACGATGATGAATCGTCAATGTATATGAAAATGAGTGAACGGGAATACCGTCAAGTAACGATGAAAGAACGGGTAAATCGTCAAATGATGTTGAAATGAACGAATTAACCGTCAAATGATAATAAATGAACGGGTTAACCGTCACAATAGATGAACGGATGAACCGTCAGATATTAACGAACGGACGAACCGTCGGATGAGTGTAAATAAATGAACGGATGAACCGTCAGATGTTTAATGAACGGACGAACCGTCGGATGAATGTGATAAATGAACGGATGAACCGTCAGGTATTAATGAACGGATGAACCGTCGGATGAATGTAATGCTTCATTAATTGAAGAACTTCTGTCTATAAATATAGCAGAAATCTGACAGGAACGAACACTTCTACTCTTCAACATAAAAATGTTTTCCGGAGAAGCATCTAAGAAGGTTGAGACTGTCTCGAAGGTTCAGAAGGGTATTGAAGAACGCCCTACCGATCCAATTCAGCCGAAGGAGGCAGAAGCAGGCGAAGGTTCGTTTGCACCCCAACCACCGCGGGACATTTTGGACTTCCTGCTCGAACCAGGAAAGACTAAAGAAGAAGAAGCCATGAGGATGGCCGCCTGCAAGTTTCTTGTAGGATCCAGCAAGGAGGTTCTCGGCTCTTTTGCTGACCGCATTTTTGGGAAGGATGGCAGTGGCCCTCGTCCCAATGTAGAAAAAGATGATAGTGACCTTTAATATGTACTATCATATAATAAAATTTAAATTTTATTCATGAACTTGATTTTGTCTGATAATTTACAAGTATTTACATTTATACATAATACTTCTTTAAGAATTTGCCATTGATAGGCATCATAGCAACTCGACCATCAAGTTCTGAAAGTTGATAAGCTCCGTTTGAGAAGACTTTGCTCACAACATAGGGACCTTCCCATTTCGCATCGAATTTCCCTTTGCTCATATGAGTCATAGTCATAGGACGTCTGACCGTTAGAACAAGTTCTCCTTGCTGAAAGGCTCTGACCTTCACTTTACGATTAAATGTCTTTGAGATGCGGGCTTGGTATAACTCAATATGCTGTTGAGCCATTAACCGCTTTTCATCCAATGCTTCCAACTCTTGAAGTCGAAGAAGGTCATTATTTTCTGTGGTGAGCTCATTGGCAATAGCAATCCTTAAAGAAGGAATTTGTAACTCCAAAGGAAGGACAGCTTCACAGCCATACACCAAAGAGAAAGGAGTAAAGCCTGTAGGATTGCGGACTGTAGTTCGATAGGCCCAAAGACATTCGCCAAGTTTCTCACTCCAATTCCGTTTGTTAGTGGATACAAACTTCTTAAGGAGCTTAATAATGGTTTTGTTAAAGGCTTCAGCTAAACCATTAGCGGCAAGATTGTAGGCCGTCGAAGCAACATTGTTAATCCGATGATCATCGCAGAATCTAGTAAACTTCTGACTAATGAATTGAGGTCCATTGTCATGAATGATTCTGCGAGGTACACCGAATCTATAGATGACATGGTGTTTAACGAAGTTGATGACACTGCTAGTCTTGACTTCAGCCAGAGATATAGCTTCAGCCCATTTGGAGAAGTAATCAGTTATCGCCAATATAAACCGATGTCCTCTAGAAGAAGGAGGATTAATAGGACCTATGATGTCCATACCCCAAGCTTCAAAAGGCCAGGAAGCAGCAGTCGGGTGTAAGAATTCCGAGGGCTGATGAATGAAGTCTGCATGGATTTGACAAGCACGACATTTCCTTGCATATTCAATGGCATCTGATACCATAGAGGGCCAATAATAACCCATGCGTCGGATGCGATCCTGTAATTTAGGACCAGGTTGATGTGCTCCACAAACGCCATCATGAGCTTCACGCAACACTTGTTTGGCTTCATCACCAGCTAAACAGCGTAGAAGAAGACCATCATAAGTTCGTCGATAGAGTGTTTTGGTGATTTGATTGTAATAAAATCGTAGAGATCGACGTCGAACGCTTGTAGCAGGATCTTCGGGGAGTATGTCATGTACTACGAAATCGATAAAAGGAGTTCTCCAATCGTCATCAATAACTTCGACTTCAGCAAGATTGCTAAATTCAATATTACGATTGTTCTCAATACAGAACAGTTCTCGGTTAGAAATAACCACCACCTGATGTCTTTTGATAGGAATGGCTAAGACAGCTGCAAGATTGGCCAAAGCATCGGCTTCAGTATTGCAAGCTCGTCGAACATAGTCGATGAAGAAAGCTTTAAATGATGTAGCTATATTGATTGCTGCTTCATGATAAGGCACCAGGTCTTGATGACGGACTTCATAGGTTCCTCTAACCTGGTTCACAACCAGTTTAGAATCACCATAGACTTCCAGATATTCAACATTCAGTTGTTTAGCTAGCTGAAGGCCGACAAGTAAGGCATTGTACTCTGCCACATTGTTGGAGCAAGGTTCATCTAAAGAGTAGGCTCTTTGGATAGTTAATCCGTCTGGAGAAACGAGAACAACACCAACACCTGCCACTATAGCACCATTTGGTCCAATTCTTGATGCACCATCAAAGAATAGACGCCAGGTTGGAAACTCTTCGGAGATCATGTTGACTTCTAACGTCTCGTCAGGAATTTCGTCATAGAGTTTAGATGTTTCAGGCACAGGATGAGCTGCTAAGAAGTCCGCCAGCGCTTGACCTTTGACAGACTTTTGTGGAACATACACCATGTCATATTGAGCTAGCAGGATTGCCCATGTAGCCAACCGAGATTTAAGTGTACTCGGTTTCTTCATGAGTACCCAGAGAGGGTTAACTCGAGATATAACATGAATAGTTTGACCAATGATATAATGCCTCGTCTTTTGTACAGCAAACATGAGAGCCAAGCATTCTTTCTCGACCGGACTATAACGGTGTTCAGCACCAATCATAGTTCGGCTAAGATAGTAGATAGCTTGTTCATGGCCTTCTTTGTTCTTTTGGGCAAGTAAGGCACCCAATGAATGGTCCATAGCACGGACATACATCAAGAATGGAATGCCAGAGATAGGTGGCACCAAAACTGGTGGGTTCATAAGATATTGTTTGATATCGTCGAATGCTTGTTGACACTCTTCAGTCCAAACAAAAGATACACCCTTCTTCATTAGTTGAGTGAATGGTCTGCAGCGTCCAGACAAGTTCGAAATGAATCGCCTGATGTACGCAAGTCGGCCTTGGAATCCTCGTAGCTCTTTTAGGATGCGTGGAGGACGTATCTCTTGGATGGCTTTGATCTTCTCGGGATCCACGTGTATACCCTTAGAGGTAATGACGAAGCCGAGAAATTTGCCACTAGAGACACCCAAGAATGACTTGGTGGGATTCATCTTGAGCTAATGTTGACGCATGAGATTAAATATTGTTCTCAAATCTTGGATGTGATCTTCTTTTAGACGACTTTTAACAACAATATCATCCACGTAGCATTCGACTGTTTTACGAAGATGTTCTCTGAAAATGGTACTCATAGCTCGCTGATAAGTTACACCAGCGTTCTTAAGACCAAATGGCATTACTGTATAACAATAGACTCCTCGATGAGTGCGGAAAGATGTATGCTTTTCATCTTCAGGATGCATTTTGATCTGATTATACCCGAAAAATCCATCCATAAAAGATATCCTTTCGAACCCACAAGTATTGTCAATCATGACGTCTGTGATAGGAAGAGGAAATTCATCTTTTGGACATGCTTCATTGAGATCTCGGAAGTCGATGCAGACTCGAACTTTTCCAATTTTCTTCAGAACTGGGACGACATTGGCTACCCAATCAGGATGCTGCTCTTCTCGAATAAAGCCACAAGCGATGAGCTTCTTGACTTCATCATCAATTGCGTCCATCATTTCAGGCTTAAATCGCCTTTGTTGCTGTTTGACTGGTTTAGCATTAGAAAGAATGTTCAGTTTGTGAGTAGCAATCTTAGGATGTAAACCTGGCATGTCTTCATAACTCCAGGCAAAGACGTCGATGTATTCTTTAATAAGAAGAATCAACTCTTGTTTGTCTGCTTCTGGAAGATTTTTGCTAATAAAGATTGGCCGAGGTGAATCTCTTTCTCCTACATCAATTTGAAGTAGTTGATCTTCAGTAGGAGGTTCACGTTGTTCAAATCGAAGTACCCATTGGTTATCCATATGTTGAGCCCAAGGATCTGTTTTCGGACTTTCTTCAACATCTTCATCACAGCCTTCTGATAGTTCAACAGAGACCATGTTAGAAGATACAATTATACGATGGATTTCACCGATGCTGGTATCAGAATTCCATGATCTGAAATCAGAAGAGTTAGAACGTTCTTCACTATCTGACTCAGAAGCTGCTGGGGATAACAGTGCAGGAGAAGTATATCCGAGACCTTTCTTGGTCCTGTCATAATACATTTGTAATTTTCCATTTGGAACTGTTGTACGAATGGGAGTTCGTCTACCTTTACCATAGTTAAGGCCGCTCTTGAAGTCGTAACCCATCTTTCGGAGGATGTCTTTTGATTGTTGACTATAACGATGGAACTGGAGACGTCCCGTATCGTTAACTTTGCTATCATCCGTATAGTTAATCTTTATTTCTGGTCTTTTATATAAAAATGATGAACTTTCACCTTTCTTCAAAGAAGGATGAATACGGTAAGAATCATCTGGATCTTCAAGCGAGACTTCTGTCTGAAGAGATTGTACGACTCCCAGTGTAATTGATTGGAAGCTATCTAACATATCCAAATAACTTTTAGTATAATAAATAACATCAATATACTGGAAAGTAGGTGCTTTTTCATTGATTTGTACATCAGTATTTACAACAGGACCTTTAACCTTAGCAGATTTGGTTAAATTGATTACAAGAGGGGGAGAAGAAGAACGTGGAGGAGGTTTGTTACGACGGAGGTCGATAACAAGTGGCTCAGAAGAGGTGAGCTCCCTTTTTTCCTTGTTGCGAGTTAGATCAGCAATAAGTGGCTCAGAAGGAATGAGCTGCTTTTTGTCTTTGT
Source organism: Iris pallida (assembly GCA_029216955.1). Classification (NCBI taxonomy): domain Eukaryota; kingdom Viridiplantae; phylum Streptophyta; class Magnoliopsida; order Asparagales; family Iridaceae; genus Iris; species Iris pallida. The sequence goes on from JANAVB010034417.1 coordinate 35,228,010, forward strand.
TACGACGTAAGTCGATAACGAGTGGCTCAGAAGAGGTGAGCTCCCTTTGATTTTCATCAGCATCAACTGATTTCTTTTGAACTGGTAAGTGAATAACCAGTGGCTTGAAAGATTGAGGATGAGAAACTCGCCCCTTAACAGGTATGATAAGAGTGTCTTGAGGTATTGCTTTTTGATCTTCTTCAGTATCCATAGCCAATACTACCTTCATAAATTCATCCTTATACATACGAGCATCGTTGCAATAAGCTTCAACACCCTTGAAAGGATAAAGGTTCGCAACTTCCTTGTGAACTTGTCCTTTGTCATCAACGTATTTAAAGCATTGATGAAGAGTTGATGGAACGACATTGTGTTCATGGAGGAATGGCCTTCCCAGGAGAGCATTATAAGAACAACCATGATTGTCAATGATATAAAAGGTCACCTTTGTGCGAAGATTGCCTATTTGGAGTTTTAGGCGGATCTTGCCCAAAGGTTCACTCTTTCCTTGATTAAATCCCAGAATAGTAGTGATCGTGGTTGAAAGACTATGCACTGGTATCTTCAATGCATCTAGCATTGTCTTTGGCATAATACTAAGTGCAGACCCTGGATCTATCAGGATACGATCAACCTTCATTGAATCTACATATCCTGTATAATAAAGAGGACGATCATGTCTATTATCTTCCATTAGCATATCATCCTGAGTGAAGGTAATATTTGGGATCAGTTCCAAGACACTATGACTGTGATGACAAGAGACTGATTCTGATTCTGGCTTCTTGAGAAGAGTTAAGCAAGTTTCAGCCTGCATCAGAGCTTCACTTAGAGTTTCTCATGTCTCTTTGGAAAGACGCAAGAGTTCAAAGATTGACAGCCTAGCTGGTGTATTGGCTAATTGAGCCAATATATCAAAGTTGTAAGGCTTCTCAAGCCTAGTAGGAGATGACTTCTTTAGAGGTTTGTCAAATCGAACTTGTTGCTTGCCTTTGTCAGCCGTTGTTGGCTTAGGAGGAATTGATACTACAACTGGTGAAGATGTAGAAGGGACCTCTTCAGCAGATGCGGGTTGTGCCGGAGTAGGTTCGGAAGAAGAAGCAGGATCCCTTTGACGTTCAGAATGATCTTTCAAATAAGCTTTTCCTGATCTGGTGACTAACAGAATCTCTTCGTCAACAATGGGATCAAAAGATACCATGTTGCAGATTTTGGTTTTACCTTTAGAACGAGTTTTCTTCTTGGAAGATATCTCAAATTCTGGAACAAGATCAGGATAGATCCACATAATTTCACCATTGTCAAGAGACAAGGGAATAAGACCTTCATTGGATGGAAGCGGGAGATTCTCAATCTCAAGGGTTGCTTTAGGAATCGGAATGACACCATGCTGTATCATCTGCGGAGGGAAATCTCCAAATTGGACTGAAACCATATTTGTCGTAACAGTCTTCTCATCTTGTTGCAAAGTGACTACACCTGCATTGACAAGCTCTTGAATCTTACCTTTGAGCACATAGCATGCTCGAGTAGGATGTCCAATGAATCGGTGATAGACACAATACTTGGGATGATCAGTTTTATTGACTTCATCAGGTTTCTTTGGATCAGGGAGTTGAATTTTATTGCTTTTGAGTAAACACTCAAAAATACTTGCAGTGTCATTTTCGTCAAAGGAATATTCCACTTTTGGACGAGATTCCCTCGGTGGAGGTGCAGAAGGAGTAGGAGTAGATGTAGGTGGGGCTACATTGACAGCCAAAGATTCTTTATTTTTGTTCAAGTTAATGTTCAAAGTCTCTTTCGCTTTGCGATTGTTCTGGCGATTGCCACCACCTGAATTCTGATGCTCATCGCGATCAGGGTTAGACATTTGTACCCCCAATTGTTTGAACTTGTCGGCACTTACATCAGCAGCTTTGGCATTGACGATGAATGAGGGCCAATCTTGGAATTGGGTTGATCCCGTCCACATACTGATAATAGGCAAAAGATTTGCCTTACAAGTATCAATAGTGACAGCAGCTGGAGTCCCTGGAGGCATTTTCAAAGCTTCACGGCGGAACCGTTCAATAAAGCTCTCAGCAGTTTCATTATGTTTTTGTTTGATTTTGTTGAGAGCTGACATAGTCATATCATTAAATCCTTCATAGAACCGTTCCAGAAAGATTTGTTTAAGACCTGAAAAGGATGTGATGCAACCATCGGGCAAACTTCTGTACCAGTCGTATGCTACGCCGGCTAAACAACCGACGAACACTCTGGTAAGAAGAGCGTCATTTGGCTGAAGTTGAACAGTCATTACCTCAAAATGATTGATGAATTGACTCGGGGAAGTACTGCCATCAAACAGAGAGATTGTAGGGATTTTATACTTTGGGGGAAACGGGATGTCCTTCCATTCAACCGGATAGGGCTGTTTAATCCCCAACCTTTGTAGATTGTCTTTCTCTTTAAATGCTTCAAATTGGGTTCGTAAGAGTTTGACAGCTTCATTGGCATCTTCTGATGAAGAAGAAGGAGCAGGTTGAGTTGTAGTGGTAGGAGGAGGAACAGCGTTGTAAGTACTACCCCCAGCTCATGAATGACTAGGCGTAGTTTGTACTTGCACTTGTACAGGAGGTATTTGAGGAGGCACTACCCCCAGCCCAGAATTGACAGGTATTGAAGACGCTATGATCTCTGGACTAGTAATAGGTGCAGTTGGTGGTGTAACATGCTGTGCTACAATGATGGAATGCATACTAGCAACCATCTCAGCCATAGTTTTTAATTTGTCTTCGAGTGCAGCAATTCGTTGTTCCTGATTTACGAAGGTTGAAGCATCTGGATCATCGGTGACAACATAAGCCGTCACTTCTCTAGGCACAGTGGAAGATACTGTTTGTTTAGAACTTTCACTGTATGCATCATAATCAGAAAACGAATCATCTCCTGACTGGGAAACAGGGAGATGACTTGAAGGATTTTGAGGAAGATTCCTTTGACCGATTGTATCTCGGCTTCGGGAACGGGTATGTTGAAATACTCCTTCAGAAGATTCTTGAAGTAATTCCAAATACCATTGGCTTGGCTTACGGAGTCTACCATGCTTAGAGCATCTTTTACCCCCAGTATCTCGGGAAGTCATGTTAACAGAAGCATACAAAACTTCATCTTCTTCTGACATAGGTTCAGATTTAGCAAAAGTTAAACGATCGAAGACAGATCGTTTTGTCGTTTGACAACAGCATTGGATGATGACTTTATGATTACAGTGATGATCAGATGGTTGAGATGGAGATATTGAGACATTATTCTATTTTTGTCTTAGATGTTCTCGAAGATCTACAACAGGACGAGGAAAGTTTCGAGGGATCTGTTCTTTGATAACATTTGGAACATGATTCCGATTCTTCAAATGTTTAGTCCCTTGAGTATACAGGGAAGTACTCACTTCATTGGCATAAGTGTCGGGATTTCTGACTTTGGAGATTTGTTTCTGATGATGTTTAACCTTCGGCATTGGCTGTTTGCATTTTACCGAAGTGGGTCGATTAAGATAAGTTCTGAGGTCAGCAAATTCACCCCCAGGAGTTTCTGTTTGAGACACTAACAGTTTTCCCTGTCTGGAACGACAAATTTGGAGAGTCGGGAGGTCCTGGAATTCTGCTATCGGAGTAGGCAAAATACCTCTTTGATTAGTACAAGTACTCTTGTTATAAAGGAAAGAAGAATCCTTGTTTGCCAGAGTTCTTGAATTGATTGGAGCCGAGACACATTGAGATGGATCTTCTTCAGTAAAGACTGAAGAAGACTGAGAAAAGACTAAAGGGCCTTTTCCTTTGTTTTGAGATGAAGGGTTAGCTAAAGAGCGTTTCCCTATGTTATCTTCCGAGTCATGAGACAAGGAAGTTTGAGAAAAGACCAATGGACCTTTTCCTTTGCTTTGAAGAGAAGGAGGAATAGTCAAAGGACTACCCTCAGTGGATTGCGCAGGGGCAATAGGGTGTTTGGGAAGAGGAGTAGAATCTTTTCTTTTATTGTGAGAAGAAGGAAATTTAGCCAAAAGGCTGTTTTTCTTGGATTGCGCAGACTTGGTTTGCGCATGGGTGGAAGGTGCACTAGTCATTTGTGCATTAGAAGCTTTGGTAGGAAGTGCATCAGGAGTTCTTGTCTTAGAGTGCTTGGGATGCACCTTAGTTACAAGAGTGCTATTTTGCGCAGGAAAAGCCACTGCCAATTGCGCCAGAGTCATAGGAGTCTTCTGTTTTGACAAGGCAGCATATGAAGTAGCCTGTGCAACAGTTGCAACAGATTGTGCAGCCTTGACTGCAACAGATTGTGCAGCAGTTACTGAGACAGACTGTGCAACAGTTGGCACAGCAGTTTGTGCAGCAGTCTGACTAGCAGATTGTGCAGCAATTGGTACAGCATCCTTGGTGGCAAAACTGCCAGATTGTGCAGACTTGGAGACCCAAGCTGAGCGCACTTTGCTCTTAGCAGAAGTAGCTACAGTACGGGGAGTGGTTTTGGAGTTGAGCATCGCCTCGTAGGCTGTCTGGTTGACCTTAACAACCAGCGTCTTCTGCGTCTTCCCGATAGACGCTACGTCACATTGAGTTGCTACTTCCTCGTCGGAGGAGAAAGTTGTCCCCAGCAGAGTCGCCATTTTGTTTGCAAAAACAAAAGTATAAAACTTTATTGATACAAACTGTAATAAAGATTACAAGAATTCTGGAAAAATTACAACTATAAGAATCCAATCTTGATGACGATTGCTTTATCCCTTGGACGATGTGAACTGTAAAGACGAAGCCTTTGAAGTTGAAAACAACTCTGGAAACTGAAGGCAAAAGCCTCTGAAGTTGAAGACAAAAGTCTCGGAAGAATGCAGCAGCACTTTGGCAAGAACTCCTGAACTCTCTGATTTCTGATCTCTGATCTTAATCCCCTTGAAATGAAGACTTGAAACTCTATTTATAGAGTTCTGAAAATAACTAACTTTCAGTTATTTTGGACTGCACAAGCTGATTTACGCAGCAACTGGTTTGCGCAGCACTAGATTGCGCAAGCAGTTGTTGGATCGTAGGCCAACTATCTGGGACACATGGCATTATTTGATTGAAATGCGTATGATCGTGCATAAACAGTTGCCACGTAATGAGCAATTGATGGCATGAATGCCACATGTAATTGGTCAGTTATATTGGTAGAATATACAAAATGAACTGCACAGAAATGGTTTGCGCAACCACGGATTGCGCATGAGTGGTTTGTGCAAACACGGATTGCGCTGCCACCTGTCAGCCGCCCTCGAGCACTGTGCGGCGTCAAAAACGAACAGCCTCCTCGTTATTCGTATTGTCACCTGTCAGGAAGATCTGATTTAATTCAGTCAATAATGACTTCTGCCACGTCAGCCTGCGCAGTTGGGAACATGCGCAAACCAGCCTGCGCAAAGTGATGTCTGCGCAATCTGTTGTCTGCGCAACTCATCAAAATGATGAATATCTTGAATTTTTGACTTTGTTGATTGATGCAACTTGATTTTTTAGGACCTACACGGAGTTCTCTACCCAAGCTCGCGTCACTCAGATTTCTAAACATCGAGCACGATCACCTAATTCGCATCAAGGCATTCGTTGCGCATAAAAAAATCTGCTCAAATCACCATTTCTAACCAATTTATGTATTCGATTACGAGGTCGTCTAGCTTGACAATATGTTGCGCCCCAATCTCACGCGAGTCCGATTATCTACGGTGGTTCATGAATCACCATGCAACACTCCCATGGAATAATCATTCTCATTGGGGCGTAACTCTTGTCTGAGTCCAGACTAATTCATTCTCGATACGCAGGTTGGACCTACTCAATCCTCAAGTTTAATCGTCAAGCACACTGAGTCATTCTCAAGTCCACCTTCGCTTCAAACCACAAGTCGAAGCAGTCAAATTGCCATGCTATGCAAGTTCGATCACCCCCGCTGTATGAATCACCATACCAGCGCTCACGTGGAGTGATCGCCCTAATCGGCATGACGCATGTGTGAGGCTAGAGTTGTGCTCGCATAAGATAAGAACGTCAACGTCGTGGTTATCGTCGAAGCAATCTAAACATTTTATTTTCATCCAAGCCACGATCTCAGTTCGATAGTCCGATCGTCATTCGTTCAACTAGAAAATTCTTGAGCCAAGTCTATCTCCTTTTCGACATATTTAAACATCCCGAATATAGCATCCATCGAAGCAATGATATTTTACACGATCATCGTTCCTCGAATCAGAGTACCCCCGAGTTATCGCACATCTATCTTTGATACACCTCAATACCATCGATGATGTAACCTGATGATCTTCCTTTGCAATGAACTCCGAGTCATGCAACTGATACTATTTTCCGAGTTGGATATACCACGATTCCATTCAACCAAATCCAAAATTGTAAATACGATCCTCTAGGCTTCCTCGATCAAGACATTCACTTTAATCCATCATTCTGAATCGTGATTCAATATCGTGTTCTAACTCGCGTTGCTCATTCACAAGTTTTTCGAATGACATCTCGTTCGGGACATTCGAAGTCACGACCAACTAAGCGTGATGCGTCCTAAGGCTTTGCGCGATCGCATCGCCTCGCCGACATACTCGTTGTTATTTCTAATCCTCAATTTTTGCTCGAATGATTTCCAAGACAAGCCATACACCACTCAGGATTCGAGCCATCTGATTTAATCCACAATCACGTTCGCATTATTCGCTAAAGCATCTTTCAGATTCGTTCGACGAATCTCTAGCATAATCGCTCACATATCGTCTCGACGTACTAAGTCGTTCGCACTATTCCTCAAAATCTAAACTAATCTTCCGTGTACGCCTAAGCGTTAGTTCGATAGCATTCCTATCGATATACACTATAAGTGTATCTCCGTTCCCTACCGAGCGATACTTAATATTGCTCGCGATTCGATTGCACCAAAAAGTTAAGATGCGCGACACACGGAACAACTTAGCCAAAAGGCCGTGTCCATAGCTATTCCGTACGGACTATACTCAGAGTTTCCATGCTTGGTTACTAATGTCGACGTAGGACTATTTGGGCACGCACGCGACTTGCTAAATTTAGCATGTATTTTCTATCAAGTCAAGTTTGATACCGTTCAGCACAAAGGCCTACCGATGCGTTCGACGATGGCCTATCGATGCGTTCAGTTAAACACTTGTACGAGCTTTTGCAAATATTTAGCCTTATTGTATGGACATGCCGCGAGACATTTGAGAGAGTGCGCACACTTCTTTTTCATGAACAAGCTTTCAAAACTGAGATATTCGACTTGTAGTCCAAGGACGTAAAGCCGTGCTCTGATACCATTATGTCACGCCCCGCTCTCGTAGGAGCGATCATCCTCCCTAAGGCATGATGCCGCACGAGCCTAGATTGCGCTCGTGCAAGGCTGTTTCATAACGGCCGATTACAGCGGTGGCGACGGGGTTATCGCACTGAAGTCCCAAGCAGAACATTGAACATGCAGCAAAAATTTAGAATCAAAACATAAGTTATTCAAGAGAGCTCTTATTTATATTTAAACAATAAGATAACAATGGGGCGCAAGGCCAAGATTACAAGTCTCTCGAGCTCACTTTTATCTCATTTTATAAGTCACTCTGATTACTTTCATCTCTCGATACAATTGCTTGAGCCAGCAGAAGCTTCGGAAGGCAATGTCCAAACATTATGTCCTGTATAAGTCTTGACTCCATGCGGCCGTGCGCTTCGAATCGCCAAGGAACTCTGTGCCTCGACGCATCCAAGCGAGCTCCGTGCCACGAGCTTCTATCTGTGCCTGCACATAAAAACTGTGTGGGTGTCAGTACTCAACTGTACTGGTGTAGTGAGCTTCTCGCTCACCCATACAAAACCGACACATTTATTTACTTTGTGCAGCTTAAATCCCTTTCGATTGTCTTTCTAGTCTTGCCTTAGAATTTATTTTAGCACAAGACGTCTCGCCCTATACTTGGCAACGCAGCGACATGATCGTGCTATTCTCTATTCGTGACTTCAATAAATTCGAGGCAGTGCCTCGCCGAGCAGAACCTACGCAACTCGACCGTGCTAAGACTTTCACTTGTTTGACGTGCCTCAAGACCATTCTCGTGCCAATGACATCAAGGGGATGACTCGTGCAGGTCGTGCTAGTACACTTGCTTAGACTTGTTCGTGCTTCAAGATTGAGGTCGTGCCTCGCAACTTATCAAGACTTAACCATGCTACTGCTTTACAGCCTTCCTGTTCGACTTATAAACCAACTTAGACAAGACTTGTGAAATATAGTGTCGATTTCATGAACATTTCGACGCCAAGTATCGTGCCAGGCACGGTACCTATGATGCAGCCCAATCTTAGGCCCAGACATTGTGTTAACGACTGGACATACATTCAAGTTCTAGACTCAATCCAAAGGCATACACGCGGGTTTGTCGCTATTCCGCCGACCCATCAATATGAGTGGTCACTAGCAATGTTAAGCTATCTTAGACCCGGCTCGGGGATATCGAACAGTCCCTCCGCGGGTAGCTAGCCCCGGAGGCGCCGAATCTTCCATGCGGTTATCCAGCATCCTACTTTGAGTCGTCTCGCTTCTCCCGGGCCGACATAATCCCGGCGCCCCGGCGATCATTCGAGAAGACTACACCTTGTCGACAAGTTGTCCAATGACCATACAAGACTCAACTCGATCTACCAATATCCTTCCTTATTCATGACCATGCTTACCCTCTTTCAGTCGAGACTCCCAAGTAGCGGGACCGATCTTGTGAACTTCCTTATCAAGACTTATCGAGACTCCCAAGTAGCGGGACCGATCTCGTGTGCGAGACTTATCGAGACTTAGCGAGACTCCCAAATAGCGGGACCGATCTTGCATGAACGAGGCTTATCGAGACTTAGTGAGACTCCCAAGTAGCGGGACCGATCTCGTGTGCTTGCTTATCCAGACTTATCGAGACTCCCAAGTAGCGGGACCGATCTCGGCGACAACCAGTCACGTGGACTTCCTTTGTCCGTGGCACGCTTTTTACTAAATCGACCATGGCTCGTGCCTTAGACAGACCTGGTTCTCTAGGCGACACTATCGCTCAAGTCATATACTTTATACGACGGGCCTTGTTCTCGAGGGACTACACGACTTGACAAACACAGATAGAGCGGGACCGTGCTAGAAATAGCTTGGACCGACCGGCATAACTTTGCCAAACTTATTTGTGCAACGACTTGACGAAAGGCTACGCCAAGCTTCGCATCGAGGGATCGTGTCGTGCACGCGTTCAACTTGAACAACCAAGTTCTCGGGTGCCTAGACTTAAGCCATAAGTCGTGTAACACGTCTTAAACCACGGGACATGCGAAGGCTATGCCAAGCCTTGGACGACGGGACCGTGCATGCTTTATCAAGCATTCACGCAGGCGACGCCTATGACTTAGGCTAATTCGAGTGTCGTGGCAACTTAGCAACTTAGGCCAACTTTCTTCTCCCAAGCCACAGGACGAAGGACCGAGTGTCATTTTGAAAGCACGCTGAGCCGACTTCTAAGCATACCGTGGGACCATTTTTCATGTTCTAAGACATTTCGATCCGTCGGGATTATTTCCTTAGCTATGTGGATGCGTCTCTTTTATTATCAAGCCTAACTTGTGCAAGTTGAAAACATGCGAGTTATTAAGTGAAGGTTAAGATGAGACAATTTCACTGAAACTACCCCACCTGAGCGAGGAGTCGCCTCGACCGAGCTAGCCTTCGAGCAGCCGTTGTAAGGCTAAGTCCGAACGCCGTCGGCGTTTCGATTCCTCAGATTGACTTTACGGGACGGGGCACTACAAGTTACCTCAAAAAGTTTCTGTCACGACCCGCACCAGCTTTTCAGGATGCGATTGCATGTCCAAGTCCATCCTACGCCGCAGTGTCGGCAGTAGAACGTTGTCTAGGTACCCGCACCCATTTATATATATATATATATATATATATATATATATATATATATATATATATGGGAAGGGATCAAAATCCTCCCTAACAAAGCCCCCTAAAAACCCCCTTAGTCTCAGCCGTTAGATCTGAAATATTGTGACCGTTAGATCAAAAGGGGGGTTCAGTGAACTAAAGGGCCGGTTCAGGAAATAATGTTCGATTCGGTTCAAAGCCTCTTCTTCGATTAAAACTAAACCGCCAGAGATCAAAACGAGAGGGAGAGGCTTTGAACCGATCGGCTTCTCCCAAAAAACCTGAGAGAAACACGAGAGGGAGAGGGAAGAGTTGATCGGAAACTAGAGGGAGAGATCGAGTCGATCGGAAAAGGTATTTGCTCTTTCTTTCTGTGCTGATCTACTTCCCTCTTCTTCGATTTTAACCCTAATTCTTCGAAAATTGTTACTGTTATTGTTATTACTGGCTTTTGGAGATTCGAAAGTTGAACCAGAGCAAGCACAGGATTTTATTGAGAGACAGCAGCTTTATTTTTTCGATTTTAAACCTAATCCTTCTCTCGGATCTGATTTTAACCCTAATTCTTCGATTTTTCTTACAAGAAAAATATGTTTTAACTGTAATTATTCCTTCTTCGATTTTTCTTAGAAGATAAATGGTTACGGCCCATAAAATTGCCGACAGCAGATCTATTTTTTCTTAGGGTTTAATATGTTTGTGATCTATTTTATCTGTAAGAATTGTTTTGTAATATATTTGTTGCCTAAAAAATATTTCATCTACTCTCAATCCATTTTAGGTTTGCCATGTCAGATATCTCGAGACGCTCCAACAGCACGTACTCTTCAAAGCTGGTCGAAGAGGAATGGAGGATTTGTTTTTGCCAAATTGAGACGCATCTCTCAATATGTGTGAAGACACAGAATGCTGGACGCCGATTTTGGGGTGTGGTAACTACAAATCTTCCAAAAGATGCAATTTTTTTGAGTGGAAAATGATGAATTTCCAGTCCAAGCGCGAAAATTTATCCTCCGATTACAAAAGGAGAACATGGAGATGAAGGAGAAACAATTTGATTTGGAAGCAGAAATTCATATGAAAGAAAGGAAGAATTCAAGGCCTTGCATTCTCATGTTATTTTTTTTATTGGTTTGTGTCTTGTTATTTGCAGCAGTCAATTTTTAGATGATTAATGTTTGAATTGATGTAAATTATTAATGTTTTGAAGACGTGGGTTGTGTTTGAGAATGAAAGAAGAAGTGAATTTAATGGAAAAGACTTTATTTTATTTATACTTGTTAGAAAATTGTTATTGTTATTACTGGCTTTTGCAGGTAATCTTGCTGATACCAAATCGTAGATATAAACCATGTTTTCTTAGAATTGTCAGACAGGGAAATCTGGAAATTCTTCTTCAAGTGAATAATGCTGGGGGCATAGGGTCGATCTATACTGTTAATGTTCATGTTTATACCACATGCTCGGATTGAGTTCTTTTTTTCTTTTTCTTTTTTTGTTTATGGGTAATAAGGTCCCCAGGAACATAGGTCCATGTGGTACAGCAAGAATGATGCAAACCTACCACTTTGTAGATTTTTTTTCTTCTTGCTGTAGATGTTCGTTATTTCTTTTCCAAATGGTTATGATGTACGCAGAAGGTTTGCAGTAGGAATTTTATTTCAAACTGGCCCTTAGCTTCAAACACTTCATCAAGAAGGGAGTTCTTTGAAGGAATTTTATTTACCCAACCTTCAAACTGGCCCTTAGCTAGCAGATTTTTTCACTTGAGCTCGACCATTAGCAAGACATACTATATGCACATTCAATAGGAAGGCCATGGTACTCACATCCTTCTACAAATTAGCAAATCTAGTATTATATCTATGTCTGACAGTTGACGCTTAGAGATGACATTGAAACATAGTGGAAACATAACAGAAATATCGGAATGTGCAGAGATAAATCTTCAGAGAGAATGTAAACATAAGGTTAGATCCATTCCCTGTAGGCTTACATCAGGAAACAACATTAAGCTTTTCTCTCTTTTCAATACAAAAAGAGATAAATCCAGGACAAGTTTGTACAGGAGAACAATACAAAAAGTAACTGACAAAATCAGTTAGAAGTGAAACAGAGCATTGTGTTGTGGTATCACATTTCAAAACATCCTCAGCTACCAGTATTAACATCCTCACATTTCAAAACATCCTCACATTTCAAAACATCCTCACATTTTCATTTGAATATATTGTGTTTTAACATCCTCACATTTCAAAACATCCTCACATTTTTGTGGTATATTAATTTCAAATCATCCTCAGCAGCAATTCCAAGTTTCTGCCAGCCAGCTCAATCCCGAATGATCGATGCAAAGACTACACCAAAGAAGCAAAATTTGACATCCAACCGGTACACAAGCAAGCAATCCATTACTCTAATCACTACAAGCATCTTCATCAACCATTTAAACATGAGCTTTGCTATGCCTGCAACCAAATTGTAAGCATTTAAACAAAAGCTTTAAACAATTATATTTAAAGGAATGCAGGACAAAAAAAAATTACATAGAACTGAACTGTATAGAGAGAAGAAATATGAAAGTTATCATTGGATAATGATTAAAAGCTTTAAACAATTAATATTGCTTTAGCATATTGAAGTTTGAAGTTTCCTTCCAGTTCATATTTTTTTTCTTTTTGCAAGCCACAGCACAATGAAGCTTCAGATATTACGTATTCTATATTTCTCAATTTTCTCATTTGAAAACAACTTCTGCTGAGTTTTTTTAAGCTTTATTCTAGTCGATTCAAAAATGAATCATATAGGACAAGTTCTCCGGTCAGGCTATCGATTCGAAAGGAAGTCTGAAAATGTGGACGCCTATTGTTTAAACATATGCAGTAATAATTAGTTTCTGCACTCAATACACAGATGTTTATATAGCTGTTGATATTGAGGCATGAGCATATGCAGGCCTATTATTTAAACATATTTTGTTCATCGATGTGCCAACTTGTACACTCTCTCGTACCTTTTGTGCTAAATTAGATCTTACGTCTGATGTCTTATAGATATTCTTCCTTTCACATTGCTTTCCTCAATAGCTTAGTTTAGAAGCTTGAAAGTAAAGGATTGATACACTCAATTAAGGTTGGCTAATAGATGTAGTTAATTTTTGTTGTAAATCATTTACAAATTTACTTTCTGATGCTAAGGTAATTTCCATTGGCAGTTGCATAAAGTTTATACATTAAGTTATTGTTTGTGAATGGAAAATGACTGTTGTTGTTTCTTGGTAAGGATGTTGTTATACAATTAGATTATCATAATTGCTTTGTTTTGATTTGTTTCCACTTGTTTTTATGAATTAACATGCTAATACTAGAAAGTTTTGAAAATTAACATGCTAATACTAGAAAATATTCCTATGAAAATCTGTAGGAGCCAGCAATAGCAATTTGGATAACTAATGACTATGGATTCATGGAATGTAAAAGAAATATGAACTGGAAGAAAACTTTCAATCTTCAATATGCTAAAGCAATATTAAATGTTTAAAGCTTTTAATCATTATCCAAGGGCAGACCAATATGAAAGTTAAAGTAATGCAGGACTGTTCCTACCAAGGACTGAACTGTATAGAGAGAAGAAATATTACATAGAAAGCATCTTCATCATTATCCAATATGTATGAATTCGTCATCTCCATCATCTCCTACGTGGAATAGATATACATAACATGAGTACAATAAAAACAGTATAAAACAGTAAAAATATATATCCATTTCAAAAAAAAAAAAAACATACTTGAACCAATGTTTTGAACTATCTAGGGAGTCTTGGCACAGTTGCGACTATCATGACCATGTCCTTTGCAAGAATGACAAATTCACAGTTTTTTCTTTTCAGTGCAACGCTCGAATCCACTCTTCATTCTTGCATCCTTTGAACCTGTGCCACTCTGACTTCCTTGAGACCTCTTCCTCCTTTTTGTTTGAGAAATACGCGGATCCAAAATGGGTACATCAATACCCTGATGGCCCTTATTTTCTTGAATTCTCACTTCATCTTCATTTTTTTTTGAAGTAAACTATCATTTATCTCCTGGATTTCTTCATAAGCTCTATCAAGTAGATTTGATAAAACTTTGTACCCCTCCATAGATTCACCACCCATGTACGCCAATTGTGTAAATCTCCTGCATAAGTCACTGACTCTTGCGGCTTGTAATCCAAAATGATTATCTTGCATTTCTAAACCATCAGAAGCCTTCACTTTAGATCGGTTTGCATCTTTCATCCACCTCTTCAAAATGAAATGAGCCGGAATCTCATCTACGTAATATCGATCAAACACCATGAGGATATGCCTACATAGTATTCCAGAAAATTCAAACAATTGACATCCACAAAAGGCTTCTTTTGTTACAACATTGAATCTGACAACCCACTCGTTAGGGATACACGTCCTGTAACGCACTTCAAATGTGTGAATATCCCCATCAACCTTCGTTTGGTCCGCCCTAAGTCGTGGGACCTGATCACATTCTTTTGAAAATTTATCAAAAATATTTCTTGTGTATATACCCGCGGAATGAGCCAATATCGGACTAGTGGTACTCAAAACACGCTTCTTGTAGATTGAAATATAATCTTCTTTGCGTTCAGACACATAGATCGACTCCAATGCTTGGTCATACTTCATTACGAATTCTCTCAGATTAGTATTGCAAGTTACAAAACGATTGAAGAACGTATTATGGCCTTCACTTCTCTGTGTCGAGTTCATACCTGCAAAGAAAGTGCATATTAGTCTTGCAAATCATAAAATGATTGAATAATATATTATGGCCTTACTTCTCTGTGTCGAGTTCATACCTGCAAAGAAAGTGCTCCGACAATATATAGGTATCCAAGACTCTCGAATTTCATACAAATGCTTCAACCACGCATTGTCTTCCAAACTATAATCTCGCAACAAAGATTCCTATTGCTCTTCAAACTCTACAGTTGTCTTTACAAAGCGGGTACATCTTTTAACTGCTTGTTTGAATTTGGATTTATTGAAAAAAACATGCGACAGTTTCTCCGCAAATTTCTTCTTAATGTGCCACAAATAAAAACGGTGACGTGTATTAGGAAAAACTTTTTTAATCGCCGTTGTCATTGCCAAGTCTTGGTCGGTGATAATAGAAATCGGTGGCACACCTCCCATAGCTTCAAGCCATGTCTGAAACAACCAGATGAACGTATCTTCGACTTCGTTTTCTAGAAGAGAACAACCAAAAAGTATAGACTGACGATGATGATTCACCCCTATAAATAGAGCAAATGGCATTTTGTACTTGTTTGTCCTGTACGTCATATCAAAGGACACGACATCTCCAAAACGACTATACGCCATGCGGCTGCGTGCATCAATCCAGAAAAAATTTGCAGCTCTGCCCTTACTGTCACATTGAATGGAGTAGAAAAAATGAGGATTCTCCGAGCTCATCTTCTTGAAATAATTCTTGACACCTTCTGCATCACCATCTTCATAATACACAGACCTCACATTCCTCATGTGATTATAAATATCTCTTTTGTCAAATCCAGCACAACCACCAAATATTGCAAGAACCTTACTAAGCTGGAGATTTTGTTGACTAAAACTCTCGGCCAATGCTTTAGCTGTTGTGGGCACACGTCTATGTGATCTAATTAAGACACGCTTGCTCGGCGTTACCAACAAATGATTATGTTCATCTAAAAATTTAGTAATCACCCACACTTCACTATCCCTCCGCAAGATACACATTCTTGCAGCACATCCTGTCTTCATTGTAGATGTGCTCCTTTTTATCTGTCCATGATCATCTTCTTCACCTTGTTTCTTGAAATTTCCTTCACAAGAACATGAGTAAGTGAATGACATAAGCTCGTTGTTGCTCTTATCCTTACGTTGTGTTCTTTTACGAATACCAAATCCAGTGTTTGTAGCATATTCTTTATAGGAATCTTCCGCTTCTTCAACGGATTTGAAGACCTTTCCAACCCACAATTTTTTTCTGTCATCGATCTTTGTTGGTGTCGATGCATCTCCGTTTTCAATATTTTCTCCCACTCCAATAGATTTTGCATCAAGACTTGTCATTGAGAACCCTAACTCAATTTGAAAATTAAACATAAATCATTTGAGAACCATAAATGTAAGACTAATATGCAATCGACACATAAAAGAATAACCATAAATGTAAGACTAATATGCACCAAGAATATCCACGACTCTCGGATTAAGTTTTCGACACAGAGTCTTGGATATTCAATTAAGTTTTTTAGAACAATATATAGGTATCCATTTGGTGTGGATGCAAAATCCATATCGTGCATATGTCCACATCGATTGAATATCCACAACAAAAAAGAAGAAGAATGAATTAAAATCTCGCACCTTTCTGATAGGAAGATGGTGTCGATGCATCATCGACAACTCCATTTTCAACATTTTCTCCCACTCCAATGGATTTTGCATCAAGACTTGTCATTGAGAACCCTAACTCAATTTGAAAATTAAACATAAATCATTTGAAAACCATAAATATAAGTATTGGGATCGAACAAATGAACAATGAAGTATAATCCCGCACCTTTCTGATAGGAAGAAAGAAGGATGAGAGACAAGACTTGGCAATGACAGCGTCCTCGTCCTCGACCTTATTTCAAAAATTCGCAGAAGATCAACCAAACCTTGTTCCTCCTTCTCTCTCTCTCTTCAAGCCGCGAGGGTATAATGCACCTTTCTGATAGGAAGAAAGAAGGATGAGAGGCAAGACTTAGCAAATACCTATCTGATCGACTACTCCCTCTGTGAAGTCGGAAGAAGCCGCGAGGGTATACTGCACCTTTCCGATCGACTACTCCCTCTCCCCCTCGTGCTTCAGTATCAGTTTGTTTGGAGAAGCCGATCGACTTCTCCGCTCTCGTATTTCTCTCTGTTCTGTTCTGTTCGTATTTCTCTCTGTTCTGCTGTCGGAAGAATTAGGGTTAAAATCGAACTTCACAACGATTTTGATTTGTTGTGCTTGCTCTGGTTCAACTTTTGTTGTCGTTGTGAAGGCTGTCTCTCAATTAAGATTCTCCAGCATCCCTTAATTTTTTAGAGGCCTAGCTCTACCTGATGTCTCCCTGTGCTTGCTCTGATTAGAGCCAGGATTTTGATTTGAAATTTTGGGCTTCTATCCTTTGTAGATAGATACCGTCGAGTCCTTAACAGTTTTCAATCTACAAGAAATTTCTAATGTCTAATACAAAGGAGCAACAGAGGCTTTATCCGGTGTGATCCTTCTCTTTGCTAGAACTTTTAGGGTTAAAATCGAAGAAGAGGGAAGTAGATCAGCACAGAAAGAAAGAGCAAATACCTTTTCCGATCGACTTGATCTCTCCCTCTAGTTTCCGATCGACTCTTCCCTCTCCCTCTCGTGTTTCTCTCAGGTTTTTTGGGAGAAGCCGATCGGTTCAAAGCCTCTCCCTCTCGTTTTGATCTCTGGCGGTTTATTTTTAATCGAAGAAGAGGCTCTGAACCGAACCGAACATTATTTCCTGAACCGGCTCTTTAGTTCACTGAACCCCCTTTTGATCTAACGGTCCCAATATTTCAGATCTAACGGCTGAGACTAAGGGGGATTTTAGGGGGCTTTGTTAGGGGGGCTTTTGATCCCTTCCCTATATATATATACAAAAAATGCTTCCAAGTTCAACATATATAAAATATTTATAAGTCTCTCTAACTTGATAATCCTATCATACAAAGCCTAATTAATAACAAAAGCCCAAGCCCATAAATAATGTATAATAAATAAGCCCCAAATTATTAATTTAATAATATCAACATATTATATAAAAACCCAAATCATAAATAGGTATATTAGCCAAAAATATATTTAAACATTTCAATTAGCTTAATCTAAAGGTCTGGCCCATAGGCTTCATACTATATTTGCACAAAATTATTCATTATAATTTTAATTTTTTAATAATACAAAATAAATAGTATTAATGGTATAATAGATATAATAATATAACAGTATATATATACATATACATATATAATACAGAAAATAATGATACTAGATATAATAGGCTTAACAGTCTTTGGCTTTACAAAGAAATAAATATTTTAATAACTCTCAAAATTACTCCTCACTGTCATCGAGATCAAAAAGTAATAAAAGTGGTAGCAGTGTTCGTCCATAGAGAAAGAGAGAAAAAGAGTACATTAAAACTCTTTCTTCAATTCGAGATAGTGAAGAACTTAAAGAGAAAAAGAAAAAAACGAGAAGGAGGAGCAAAGAAAAGGGACACTCACCTAGGATTTGACATGGCAGTGCTCCGACACTGAAATGGATCGGTCGGCAGGGACCGATCAGCGGTTGCTCGGCGGTCCAACACTGGAGGCTGTGCTGGCTTCTGTTCTCGTGGTGGTGGCGAGCGGGTCTACTCTTGGCACGGCGAAGGGAAACAGGTGGAGCGCAGCGTTGCTCCGCCGAAAGTGGGGTCGTGGCGGCGTAGCGATGGCTCACCAGTAGTGTGCGCAGGGAGCGGTGCTCTTTGCTGGCTCGCGGTGGAGGAAACGGGCCAGGCGAGGGAAGCGGCTCAAGGCGGTGGATGCTAGGATCGTCGGCCTCTAGCGGCCACGGCACGGGGAGCAGTCGGCGGAGGCGCGCTGCTCGGCCGGGAGATGGGCGGCACATGGTCTTCCGGTAGAGGTAAGGGCATAGTCATGGCACACTCGGCTCGCGGTAGCTATGCTGGGTTATGGACTCATGGTGTGGGCAGTGGTCTTCGACTAACGGCGAGGCGGTGGCCATGGTTTGGTTTCTCGATCGATCAGCAAAGGAAGCGGCTATAACAGGTCTTACGATGGCCCGGTAGGGAAGGAGAGCGTCGGGGTGTCAAGAGGGTACACGAGAAGGCTGTCTCGACGAGTCGAGGAGTGCGCCAAGGAGGTGTCGGCACATGATCTACTACTTTTGGCTTTTTTATGGGTCATGCGCGCTCGTCTGAGGCCCAGCATAAAGGCGAGGAAGTTGGTCATCGCATCCTGGCCGAGACACAATTGCACTAATGCAAGCTATGCGGCACCGGCTACACGCATGGAAGGTCGCACGGCCTCGGGTCTGCGTCCAAGGGGACAGGGCTAAGACGGACGCCAGGTAATAATGAACGACAGAAAAGGCCATGGTGTTCGGCTTAGAGCTCGCATGAGGTGGATGAGGTTTACGAAGGGAGAGATCAGGGGGTTTCTATATATAGAGTATAGATAGGGAGTCCAAGCTCCCTAGCCCAAGTGGTTAGGGAGGGGGGCTCACTTGGGGAGGTCCCAAGTTCGAGCCCCCCGTGGGCATGGGATGGCTGGGTGGTCGCGGGGCGGCCACGGTCCCAATCTGACGGCTTCAAGAAATTGACACCAAAAATATATATATATAAAAAGAGTATAGATAGGGAGAGTCGATTACTTTAAAGGTTACCTAGGTTGATTAAGATAAGAAGAAAGATATAGGTGAATATATGTTTAAATGATGATAATGGTGGTGTTTGGCTTCTGTGGGATAAAATTACGCTAGAATTCAAATAGATAACTATCCTCCATTTGATTAAATCCAATAGATTTTTTAAATCAAAGGTAATCTTAATCAAAGCCTTATAAATAATCGCAACTAGTATTTTAAAATATTACTCTTATTTTTATCGAATAATTTAAATTATACAAAATCAAATCCAAAGCAATCAACATAAATACTTTAAAATAACATTTAATGTTATCAAAATAATTTAAAACATATTATTTCTAATCATAATCAAATAACCGATTATCAGAATAATTTGAAGTAAAATTTATTATTATCAAAATGGCATAAGTAGTATTTGATACTGTTATGATAATCTAAGGTATTTAAAATCATAAATAAATTCGAAAATCATTTTTATTAATTCTAAAATCTATTTTCGAAATCAAAACACTTGAAGGTCCAAGATAATAATCAAATACCTTTTTGTAACACAAAATGGGTTTTCAAGAATAAATATTTTATTAAAACCAATTAGTATATTATTTATTTTTTTAAACCGTAAATTTTAAAATAGTTTTTGAAATGCAAAGTAATAGCAAAATAATGTTTAGACGTTTCAAGAGAAAACATTTCTAATCGTGATATTTACTTTGAAATAAATAGTTAGAAAATAAAAAATTTAAAAATCCAAAAAGAGGAGTTACAGTTTCCAAATGTCGTGTGATGTGACACATGTAGATACTCTGTTGAACTCAGTCTTATCAATGGCCCAGAATAATACATTGATCGCTCTTATGTCAAAAATGGCTTGTGTCTTTTCTGAATTCGTATATCTATCATGTGGCTTGTTCACAAGATTACCATCAATCACTATTCTAGGTGGCTTTTTGTAGTCGTCTATGACTATGGACCAGATATCAAAGTCAAGAGATTTTAGGAAGAAACTCATTTGTGTTTTCAATAGGTATAGTTTGTTCCATCAAATAATGGGGGTCTATTTGTTGATAGCCCTTTACCTGTGAATATAGATTTCACGGCTGTCATATATATATATACTCTCTAAAGTGTTATATTCGTATATAATCTGCTATAATACCAATTGTAGGAACGTTAAGCACCTCTAGAGGGAGGTGAATAGAGTGCATGTGTGCAGCAAAAAAATAATCAACAAATAAAATATTATAAGCAGCATCACAGGTACGAAGTACTAAGCAGATGATAGCAAACAATAAAAATTAAATGCTTAAAGTAAAAAGCATCATAGAAGCAAACTCATGACACAGCTTAGTCCAGTCTCGAGTACTCTTGCTTGATGTTAATCCACTATGGCACAAGCTTTAACCGAGCGCTTGCAGCTCCTTACAACACGAGTTTTCGTCCGAAGGACTCGCAACTTCAAATGAGGCAAACTTTGTAAACTCGAATGTTTTCAGAAAACTTTTTTTACAACTCAAACCAAACTCTAGATTGAATCGGATAGACATTTGGCTTGGCTAGGTATTGTTAAAGCTAAATATGAAAGTGTAGAGCTCTGGAATGCTTTTGAATATATAAAGAAGAGAAGAATGATTGAATGATTTGGAATAGAAATTTTTCCTCTATTTATGGCATTTTTTATGGTAGAACTCGGCATGAATTCGGGTCCACATTTTTCGTAATATGATAAGTAGGTACAGATCTTTAGGAAGACCAAAACGATCAGGAACTAACTTGGCCGAACTCGGGCCAAACTCGGTTAGAGTTCTCTCTATAAAGATTGCCCATTGTATTGTGCTTTTTGGTTTATTGGGTATTGGGTATAGGGTATAGGCTTAGTCTTGAATGTGGAGTGGATAGATAGACTATTTAGAAATCCAGTTGCTAATCCGATCAATCTTATATTTTTTTAGATTCAATAAAATGAAAAATACATAATAAAATGTAAAAAAATATGTCTTGATCAGCATCTGAAGCTTTTGTACGATGAAGACAACGAGTGGTAGCACGTTGGAAATAGACGTTCTATTTTTGTACCTGTAGTTGTGTATTATTTGTGTATCGACCAAAATTTATGTTGATTATCAAAATCAGGTGTGATATGACCAATGGGCCAACAAGTAACGCCATATATTTGATAAATCAGACCTATATTGTTACGTCCCGATTCTATAAAATGTTCGTCCTTACATCTATTTTTGCTGAATCGTCCTCTCTGGGGCGTGATGGCGTACGAGTCTAAAGTTGCACTAGTACAAGACAAGAACATTATATTTGATAATTCTTTTAAAAAAAAAATAAGTTACAACTTCATATATTACAGAGAATAGAACATGCAGTATAGAAAGATGGAAATATGCTTTTTATTAATAGCATGCAACGAAGTGCAAGTCGTAATTACATTGGACATGCCATTGCAGCTATATTTGATTAAAATAAAATAAAACACTCGATAAGCTGCCTGAAATAATACTTATCGTTCCATACATTTACACCCTTTTGTACATTAAAATCCTTCGAGATGAATTGACTTCAAAATACTTTAAAATAGGTAGAGCTTCAAAATACCTCCCTGAACTTCAGCTTGGGCCTAACACCATGCACCCTCAACGTTCTCGTCTCCTGTGGGATTAGAGGATTAGTACATTTGGGAAAGCACAAGTGAGCACGATGAACCCACTCATCTAAATCAATGTTGCTTATTAAGGTATGTATGCTTTCAAAGTTGTCTTTCTATTTAGAACAAGATGGATTTTAGTTCATATCGATAGTATTCTCGAAACGGTAAAGCTTAGAAGTTTATATTGATTCTTACCATGGTCGTGCCCGTCCCTGCATTAAACAGAGATAATACTTACTACCTACATAAGACAATAGATGAGCATTCTACTTTCTTATATGTGGTCATTGGTGTTACGATACAACAAAGGACGATTATTAATGGCATTGTGATGTACACTTTAGTTCAGGTTACAAGCCCAACTGAGGTCTCGCAATGCCTCGTGCCGAATCAGGACTCATATTTCCTTCTAGGTTGATTCGGTTCTGGTGCCTCAGATACCCTTTCAAGGAAAGCCAAACTTATGCACAAGTTGTCCATGACTACGCAAGTACGTGAATGGTTTAATATATTAAATAGATGCATGGCAAGGAATGGAATTAAACAGTATTATCATTTTTCATTCGTGCGACAGTTCATTTCCTCCAAGCCGTACAATCTGATTTAACGTCCCGTAGGTACCAAATACCCCGAGGCACCATGCCACAATCGACCTTTCATTATTTTTCACACCATGAAATAGTCTTTCTCTTTTCTAGAACCTTAACTTTTCTTTCAAAGTATGAAACTTATAGTTTAGAATAAAATTACTCTAAATTGATACAGTTATCTCGAGTTCTTTATCTTAGTGGTACAACATGCATTTAACTTGGCAACATCGAATTGAATGAATTCGAGGTAACAAGAATTTCATTTGAAGAAGTAGAAAAAAGGGGCCAAACCACCCACGAAGTATCGAATGTGCCGAGAGTCGGAGCACTTCACAACTATCAAGCTTCAGTTATGCTTGCTCCTATAATAGCACCAATATCGTATTAGCAATCCATCTTTAAATCCTAAGTTTCGAAATTCTTATAATGAATGAGAAAATCGACGCAAAAAAACATTCATCAAAACTAAGCAACGAAAACGTCAATAAAACAATATAGCAGCACGGTCCCGTCGAAAGGACTTTTATATAGATCTCACTCGCCGAGACACAGTTTGCTGCATCTAGGACTTACTGTAACATAATTCGTTCCATTATTTGGATCGATTCTCAAGCATTTGTCCAAATTAATTGTTTGATGCCACAAAGTGTTATCATACTCTAAGCTCCTAACTGAGTCAGACTAGTCATCTAAGTTTTCGACTGAGTCTGACTCGCCATGAGCCTATTACATAGTACGTCGCCCAAAAGGAACAGGGTACTATATAATATACCACTAAGAAAAAGTTTCATCCTGAAACATAAGAGAAAGGGTCCAAACTTTAATTAGAAAAATAATGAAGGGTACTTCTCCATCATCTCTATCTCCATCTCCCATGTCGATTCCTCAACTGAATGGTTTTGCCATAGTACGTAGACCAAGGACATTGACCGATTTTATAAGACTTTTTCCTTATGATCCAGAATTTGAACAGGCTCCTCCTTGTAGGATAAGTCTGTACGTAGCTCCAACTGATCGAAACTAACCACATGATTGGATCATGCACGTACTTTCGAAGTTATAAAACATGGAAGACATCGTGCACTTCATCCAATGCAGGGGGTAGTTAAATCTGATAAGCTATGGTCGCCACTCTCTCGAGGATCTTGAAAAGGCCTACAAATCATGGACTCAACTTACCCTTAATTTCGAACCGCATAACGCCCTGCATCGGTATTACTTTCAAGAATACATGGTCTTCGACCAAAAGTTCTAGCAATCGCTGACGGAGATCCGCGTAACTCTTTTGTCGACTCTATGTAATGCAGAGTCTATCTTGAATCGTGCAGACCATTTTGACGGCCTGCCCTACCAGTTTTGATCCAAGTAACTGTCGTTCAACAACTTCGTCTCAGCATAGTAGCGATCAGCACTTCCTCTCATAGAGCATCTCATACGGTGCCATCTGAATGCTCAACTGATAACTATTATTATACTTAAACTCCGTTAATGGCAAATGTGTATCCCAATTAGTTAATAGATCCATCGCACAAAGACGTAACATATCTTCTAATATTTGATTCACCTTCTCTGTCTGGCCATCAGTCTGGGGATGGTATACGGTACTAAAATTTAGCTTGGTCCCTATCGCAGCTTGCATACTCGTCCAGAAATGTAATAGGAATCGCCCATCTCTGTCTGTTGGCGGGTACCCCATATATTTGAACAATCTCGTCAATATAGATTTATGCTAACCAATCGACGCTCTATGCTACTTTGATTGCGATGAAGTGAGCAGACTTGGTCAATCTATCAACAATGATCCAAATCGCATCATTCACCTATGGTGCCTTCAAAAATCCAACAATAAAATCAATTGAGATGTTGTCCCTGGCGAGATTCTACAGCTCCCCGACTGGCCTTTTGTTCTCTGCTTTCACTTGCTGATAAGCCATGCACTGTGACACAAATGTAGCCACATCTTTCTTTATTTTGTGCCCCCAAAAGGTCGTACACAATTACTTGTACATCTTGGTGCTCCCAAGATTGTCATGTCCCAGAACCAGAATACTGGAGAGCGGGGGCAGACATAGCCATCTACGTATATGAAATGGAATCCATCTCACTATACGGTCTAGGCTGTCTAGATACATGAGGGTTTAACTACAAGCCAAAAGTCTCCTAAGGTCATGAACAAGCCTATTGTCTCAATCACAAGCAAACAATAGTAATTACAAGATGTCAGAGCACCAAATATATAATAGCAAGGCGTCCCATACATTACATATTGGATGATCATGAAGCTAGTCGTACAAAATGCCATGACTAGCAAGAGTTCAGTCATACATGATCAACCCTAGGATCAGTCAATCATGTTACAGCCCGTAGGCAGACAGTAAATAAAGATGCAATCGAGCTAACACGTGCTCGCCGGCTAAACGCCTCAAAAGAATAATTTTTACAAATAAGTAGAAGGACAAAAGAAACCCACTCGTTGCCAGGGTTTCGTCTAGTGGTCACCATCTGGCTGGAAGATCGGTGGATCATCGGGAGCTGCTCCGATATCTGGCCACACAAAACCAGCTGGGTCAGACCCCAGAAAGAGCAAGTGCCACAAAGGAGGCTTCACTTAGAAACTAAAACCAGCATATAGTAAGGAACATTAAAGTTAAATTATCAGAAATAACAACAATAATTGAGTACGAGGAAACCATTCAAGTAGCCAGACTACAACCCTTAAACCAAACAAGGACCGGGGTTGCAATCCTTCACCTGAATGGAAATCCGTCTTAAATACTATGGATAAGGTAATAAGACAATAAACGAAGAGAAAACACAGAACTGCTCCGGGAGCCAGGTTACAACCCTTAAACCAAACAAGGACCGGGGTTGTAACCCTTCGCCTGAACAGAACTGGACTCCTGATCTTTATTGTTAAGGCCATTATAGATAATCATGTTGCTGAAGTAAGATAGAACATGACAAGCATGGCACGGGGTACAAATAAGACAATAACCGAAGGGAAGACATAGAACTGCTCCGGGAGCCAGGTTACAACCCTTAAACCAAACAAGGACCGGGGTTGTAACCCTTCGCCTGAATAGAACTGGTCCCCCGATCGTTATTGTTAAGGCAAGCATCAATAATCGTGTCTTGTCACGATCTTGCACAGGATCAGGATAAGACTAAGCTGGAATAACTTCATCCAATCAATCACGGCCAATCAAAAGTACGGCTTGATACTTTAACTAGCTAGGGTTATCACAGGCCTAGTTACTACCAAGATGCAATGAGATTATTTCAACAGCCACAAGCCCTGCAGACCATCCAAGTTATCCAGGTCGAATGTCCATTTATGAAGGATGCACCACATAACTGTGTGCTGGAAGTGTGCCCTACTCGTCGGTAGGCTACAAGTCCACTTAATGCGCCCAGATAACGGGATTGCCTGTAGCTGGGAATCTCTTCATGTCTACTGAATTATTCTAGTTTATTACTCTTAGTTAATTACAGTAGGTATCCCTGACCGTGGTACTCAGGGATCCCATCCTAGACATAATGCAAGACAATACTGGTTTATTGTGCAAACGAAATCATCCACGGTGTCCAGGTTAGTCATTCTTGTCAGGTCATGTCACGTTAGCCGTCGCAACAGTAATTCGAGATAATCATGTCAGGTATGCTTGTCCTGCCATGCCGTGTTCAATTATTATTAACAAACCTATTAAATAAATTCATGATTATCAAGTTCATGACAAAAGGCGTAAGGATATAAAATGGGCGTAAAATATCTAATAAAATATCAATATACAGGGCTATAGAAAAGCCAAGCTTAAGAAAAATAAAACCAAAATGACATGCTGACATAAGACCAAGTCAGCCAAGGCCATACGCTCAGTGCAAAAGTCATACGCTCAGGTCAGGCTACGCTCAGGTAAGCCTACGCTCACAAAGGGCAGCGTATGAGGTCTATACGACCCCTTGTCACACAAGTGAGCGTATACAAGACGTACGCTCCAAAAAGGCAGCGTATGAACTTCATACGACTCCTTGTCACACAAGCGAGCGTATGCGAGTCATACGCCTCCAAAAGGCAGCGTAGGGACTCCATACGACTCATGGCTGTCCAAGTGAGCGTATGCAAGTCATACGCTCCAAAAAGGCAGCGTAGGGACTCCATACGACTCATGGCTATCCAAGTGAGCGTATGAAAGTCATACGCTCCAAAAAGGCAGCGTATGGACTCCATACGACTCCTTGTCAAGCAAGCGAGCGTATGCGAGTCATACGCTTCCAAAAGGCAGCGTATGGACTCTACTGCGCTACGCTAAAGAGCGCGTACAGCTCAGTAACGTAAGCTAAAAAGCTCGCGCACTGCTCACTGTCTTCTCCAAACAGCAGGAACTCTATGGTTGAACCCTAAGCTTCTAAAGCCCATAACTTGGTCAAAACAAGTCCAAATCCAACTTTCCAAAGGTCAAAATTGGGTAGAAGGAAATTCTCTACCACATGGAACCATCAAGACTTGAAAACAAGGGAATTTAATAGATTAAAACCATGAAAATCCGAAAATGACTAAATTCTAGATCTACAAAAATCCAAGCTTCAAAATAGAAAATGACAAGTTCTAATGTGGATTAGAAAGTTGCAAAGAAGAGGTTAGAACAATAAAAATAGTGGGTTTCTTCATGAAGCAAGATTGCACTTGCCTAGGCTAGGGTTTTCTTGGTTGGTGGTGGAGAGTAATGAAGAAGAAAGGAAATAATGAGGAGAGAGAATGGGAAGGGGTTAATAAATGGGGTTGGTTGTGGTAGGTAGGGGGTTCACCCTTGGTTCATGATGAACTAAGGCTAATCAAGCCTAGCCGAACCAACCCAAGCCAACCCAAACCAAGATGAACCATGGCCAATACGAGATAAAATACGTACACGTATTCTTAAATACGTAATACGAACAACAGGCATTACAAAGATGCAACGAGTACTTCGCATAATATGTCTCCATCAGAATTTCTTTTCTGAGTTCAGCATTTTCAAGAATGTGTAGTCTTTCCTTTAATCGCATCGTCCCATTCTCAACTTCTACGAAGTCGGTTGTCTTTTCTGTTGAAATCAGCTCACGGATCTTCTTTAGGAATGGATCGTCCTTCTATTCAGACTTTATCTTATTGTGCATGCTTGGCTCAAGATGTAATTGAGCCAGATGTGCCCCCCAATATCGAACTTGGAGTTCAAAACCCATTTCTGCTATGTATTGTTTTATCCATTGGTTGATAGCCATCTATCCCGCAAACATTTTGCTCAAAGCATCCGCTACAACGTTTCCCATGCCCGGCTTATATTCGATTGTTAGATCATAATCCTTGATGAGTTCGCCAACGCTGCTGTCATAAGTTTAGGTCCCGTTGGGTGAAAATATATTTGAGACTTTTATGATCCGTGTAGATGCTGCAAGCCACACCATAGAGATATTGTCGCCACAGTTTCAACGCGAACACAACCGCCGACAATTCCAAATCATGTGTAGGAAAGTTCTTTTCGTGCTGCTTCAACTATCTTGAAGCAAAAGAAATCATCTTATTCCTTTGCATTAGTACGCACCTTAAGCCAGTTTTTGATGTGTTGCTGAATATCTGAAACCCTTATGGCCCGTCCGGAAGTTAAGGATTGGAGCCGCTAAGATGAGCCGTTGCTTTAACTCATTAAAGCTAGTTTCACAGTCGTTGGTCCACATGAATACGACTCCTTTCTGGGTGAGGCGAGTCAGATGCGACGCTAACTTGGAAATGTTTTTCACGAATCTTCGGTAGTAGTCTGCCAAGTACAGAAAACTGTAAATGTCGTTAGACGAGGTACATTGTTTCCAATCCGTCACTACTGTAATTTTCTTCGGGTCGACAGCGACACCTTCAGCAGAGATAACATACCCAAGGAACGACACACTACTCATCCAGAATTCACATTTCCTCTGCTTTGTATATAATTTGTGTTCATGCAGAGTCTGTAGTACCATCTTCAAGTGCTCTACATGCCCTTCCTGGTCCTTCGAGTAGATGAGGATATCGTCGATGAATACGACCACAAGTTTGTCTATTAGGTGTCGGAAGACTCGGTCCATCAAATCAATGAAAGCAGCTGGGCCTTTCGTCAAACCGAACGACATGACTAGGAACTCGTAATGACCGTATCGAGTGCAGAAGGCAGACTTCGATACATCACCGGGCTTAATCTTCAACTGATGGTAGCCTGAGCGAAGATCGATTTTTAAAAATATTGTTGCATCCTGAAGTTGATCAAACAAATCATCGTTCCACGATGATTGGTAATTATTTTGTACGGTAGCTTTGTTGAGTTCTCAAAAATCAATGTATAGTCGCATCAATCCATCTATCTTTCTAACGAACGGTACTGGAGCTCCCAACGGAGAGATACTAGGGCGAATAAATCTGCAGTCTAGCAACTTTTATAGTTGTACTTTAAGCTCTTTCAGTTCAACTGGGCCACTCGGTAAGGTGCTTTCGATATCAACCGTGTATCCGGGAAGGTGTCAATGCTGAATTCTATTTCTCGATCTGAAGGCATCCCGAGAATTTTGTCTAGGAACACGTCGAGGAAATTTGCCACAACATCAGTCTGCATTGTGTCTGTAATATCCTTCCTAATGATTGCTAAGTACCCATCACAACCGGAATGGAACATGCGCCTTGGCGAGATTATCGATACCACCATGGCCGTCTTCGATACCATGTCATACGAATAGGAGAACTCTGTCTTGCCAGGTAGACGCATAACTCTCTTCTCTGTACATTTGTTAGTTAACTTGCAAGCACCCAACCAATCCATGCCTATGATTATGTCGTACTCCTTGATGTCTGGGACGATCACCTTCAAGGATAAGTTTCTTCCTTCGATGCAAATATGGTCGTCCCTATAAATTAAATTTGTAGGCATTTTGACTCCGGAGGAGTGCTAACACTAATGTTCATATCTATCGATGGCATGGCTAATTTATTTTATTTAGCAAAATCAGCAGATATAAAACTATATGTTACACCAGAATCGAATAGTACTCGAGCAGGTATAATTTTATAGAGTAGTATACATGTTACAACATTGTCGAAAGAAAATGCTTCATCTCAAGTCAATGCATAGACTCGGCCTTGTGCCCCCTTCATTGATTCTGTGAGTTTACTGACGCCGCATTTGCGGCTTGCGGTGGAGGCGCTCTATTCTGATTCTGATAGTTCCTCGAAGGATATTGGTTCGGAACGTTCCTTGGAGGATTTTGATTTGCCCTCTCCATCTGACATTCATTAGTCGTGTGGTCTAGCTGACCACACTAAAAGCATCCCAGTCTGCAATCAACTGCCCTGTGCCTATTTTTGTCGCTTCTATAGCTGTAGTTCGGGGTAGTAACCCATGTTCTTATCTGTATTCGGACGCTTCAGTACTCCAGAACCTCCTGCGTCGTTAGGACGCTTGCTGAATTTATAGCAGACAACTGGCATTGCTCGTTGCGACATGCGGTCAAAGATACGCTCACTATCAATAGCAACATCGTAGGACTTACACACCTTTGATTCATGACATCCCTAAGCAACTCATCAATCGGGCCCTCTTGAAAATGTTCGCACTAGGCTTCTTTGTTGTGCAGGAAGGCACCGGCAAATTTTGCGAGTCTTGAAAAGTTCGAGTCATAATCTGTAGCTGCCCTTCCCAGAAATTTGGAATATTTTTTATTATTAATTATTTTACTAGAATGGTGATTTTAGATTTTGTAGATAATTATTTAGTTAATTGTACGGTAGATGATTTTAGCCATAGTAGAGTTTTGGAGTACAAGGCGACTAGGAATCGTGGCACGGATAGTGCAATGGCGTGCTTTGACTATTGTGTTAGCCTTGATAGGGAAGGCCGAGCCATAGCGATGTCCTAACTAGGAAAACCAAGCCAAGTTGCGACTTAACCCTTACCGAAGGTTTATTTATTCATTATTTATATTATTGAATTTTAGGGAAAACCGATTATACCATTTTAGCCCGGACTGGACCCGAACTGAGCCCATGCCCATGTAGTCATGCGGGACGTCCAATAATGTTCGTGTTGATGTATTTTGGGTATGATGGTATCGTATTCCGCTTTAATGATCTAATGAATAATTTCTAAGTATTTTTAATTAAATATTATAAATGTTATTATTAATTGATATTCAATAATAATTGTATATAAAATAGATCCTTGTGCAGCTTGGGATTTCTAGACGGCACATAAAGGTATAAATACACCATCATTATTTTATTGAATTTTGTTATTATTATTATTATTATTATTATTATTATTATTTTATTGATGTTATTATTATATAATAATCTTATTATTGGTTATGTTATAATTGTCAAATGAATGTATATTTGTACTTATATATATATAAGGCCCTAGACTGAAAATAGATAAGATTAAATGTATGGGATTTAGAGTATTATATCTATAAGTTATACACGTGCATATATGGACATATATATATATAAAATATATTCATGAGTAAATAAGATATACATATATATAGAAATATATTCAATAGCAATATGTATTATATATAGAGATATAAATAGATATATAAATATATAGTAGGCTAAAGAATATGGTAGCACTGTGGACCAACTACCAAGCACCCACCCGAACAGACCCGAGCTAAAACTGCTCCTCAACCCGAGTGTAATCCCCAACATTAGCACCCCGGCCCAATTCTGGAAAACCGAGCCCTCAAGCCCATAGGCCTAGTCGACCCTCCCCTAAATCGAACTTCCAAAGCCAGCAGCCCGAGCCCTTAAGTTTTTAGCATCAGTTGGTTCATATATATCGAGTATATATATAGAGAGAGAGAGAGAGAGAACTGAGAGTCCTCGACGAAAACCCTAACACCGCCACCCTCTACACCTGCGCGCCAGGACCTCGGCCGCGCACCCTCTGCGCGTGCCGCCGCACGTCCCCGACGGTCGGCCAAGCAACCGCGGCCGCGCTGGAGCGCGCGAGCGTGCAAGCCGCTCAGACTGGGACAGCAGCGATCACAGCCAGGAAGGCCACTTCGCGACGCATTTTTGCAATGCACGATTGATCATTTTGCGATCTTCCTCCTCAAGTACGAAGCCTACATAAGCGTCTCTACATCCTTTTAATTACTTTGTATGTAGATGCGCTAGATCGGCCAAGAAATCGACTCGAAGTAGACAGAAAACTGTCCCGAAACAGGACATATAGCCAACCCAGGTAACCCTATTTGGGAGCAAATTTCGAGCAATCCAATAAGCTTTTGTCAAAACTAATTAAAGGGAGTGTTAGACAACATGTAGGAGATCATGACACTTTTTGTAGTTTCAGATTTTATACAGTAGGCATAAAGAACTCAGTTTTCGAAGTTAAGCAAAAACTACTTTGAAAATAGTTTAGAAAACTTGGAAACTCATCCACACGACGTGCGTCCCGCCATTTCGGGCGACGTGGTCGCGAATCGAAAGCATTGAAAGCTGCGTAACGGCTTCGTGGTCGTGTGGGCTTTGACGGAATTCAAATTGGTCGCGTGTGCGCGTCGAATTTGATGCGTATCCGTCAAAATTCACCGTATCGACCACTTTGCAGAAACTCCAATTACTTTGTGCACGCTCGTCAGATCGAGACGAAACTTACGCCAGCAGGACCGTATCATTTTTCTGGTCTTGTATGCCAAGTTTGGTTCGATTCTGAGACAGTTGATAAAATTGCCGTTTTGCGGGCCCTACGGTCCCACTCAACGGGCGATTTTGTGCACGGTCTGCCGAAATCCAACTTTGGACATACGGTTGGATTCATATCGAAAAACTGGATTCGTAGACATATAGTTTGATAACTTTAGAGACCGTTGACTCTGGCACGCTTTTCGGTGCAAAGCGGGTCCAACGGCGGACATCGTTTTGGCCCGAAATTACCGTTTTGCTCCTGTGTTCAGAATTGGACTGAAGGACAGGAAATTCTAGCTAATTTGACTATTCTGAGAACATTGGTAATGTTTATTTCAGCTTTCGGGGACTGTTGTACGGGTTTTGACTATTGTGGCATATTGAGTAGCTCAGACTATCGGTTTTACCAGCAAATGACCACAGGCGAGTACAGTTTATTGTATGCATTTCGATATTGATCTTTACTATATTTTATTAATTAGTCATTGGCTATGTGATTTTTATACTCTATTATAAATTGTTGAGTCAGGAATGAGAAGTACCAAGGATGTGTGATCCGACCGTAGACCGTGTTTATTTTCATGCAGTAGACCTTGTAGACCGTGTTTATTTTCTGCAAGTAGACATTGTAGACCGTGTTTATTTTCTGCAAGTAGACATTGTAGACAGTGTTTATTTTTTTGCAAGTAGACATTGTAGACCGTGTTTATTTTCTGCAAGTAGACATTGTAGACCGTGTTTATTTTTCTGTAAGTAGACATTATAGACCATGTTTATTTTTATGCAAGTAGACCTCGTAGACCGTGCGGTGTAGTGTCCCAGACTGATCACATATCAAAGGTACTTCTAACAGTTGGGGAAAGTATTTTGTGTCTATTTATTTGTTACTGATTTTCCGTCTTTACTGTTTATTTTCAAAACTCATGATTGATGTCTAACCTTTGTTTTATAGTCATTTTTTTATTCGAAATTGCATTCAGTGAATTGTTCTCGTTCCATTCCTGACTGGAAACCAACATTTTCAGGTTAGCCGTGGGTTCACTTAGCTTGGGGAGTGACGGGAATATTTGCAGCCAGAAGCCTAGAGACTAGCTAGATAGTTGAGTTGGAGTCATTCTATAATTGTACAAGTTTATATTTTCTGCAAATGTAAAACTTGTGATCATTATAAATTAAATTAATTTTGTGAATGAGCATTATTTGTGATTTTGATCTTCATGGCCGTGACAGCGTTTTATCGCCGACATTGCGGTGTAGGCTGGCTTGGACACGTCTCGTATCCGTTTAAAAAAATGGGTGCGGGTCATGACAAGTTTTTATGGTGGCCCATGCAGGTCAGTCTTTGCAAATCATGCGAACTTGTGATAGTACTTAAGTTAGTCGTACTTTTACGAGCCTGCAACTAGAAATGCTCATTCACGAATTAGAAATTAATTTAATTTACGACAATGACTAGGACTAGGAGTCCCTTATACAAATTTACCGATGAGTAGTCTAGGCCATGCAATGTAGATAAGGAGTTATTAATTTTGATAGTTATCAGATCTCCATTGGTACACTAGTATCTCTTGATATGACGATGTAATCTAATTTGGATAGTTTATTCCCTTGGTAAGGCAGGACTTCATAGAATTAATGATCTAACCTTGATAAATGGTGCAATTCCTTCTCCTTACCCTTTGGATATCATCCTCACACTTAGTCAAATTGCCTATTTAGTTCCTATTTTTTTCCTAAGAATTGTTATTTTATGTTATCCATAGATGAACCTCAAGTTAGTTTCGATTCAAGTTTTTTCTCAAAGGCTTGAATACACATGGAATAGTTAGAATGTTTGTATTTCTTTTGTCCTCAGTTATTTCTCCCTGTTTAATCCTTTATTTTAAGGGTTGTGACTAATAGGACAAATGTTTACGCTTTATTTTATAGTCAACTTGTTTGAATCTATAGAAGCCCATGAAGTTTTACAGATATAGTTAAAAGAATATTAGTTGACTCATAATGGCAGGACAGCAGCGCATTGTCGTCATTTATTTGAATTATGGAGACTATGGACTCACTGCAGCCAGCAGCGCACTAGCGAGACACGACCCTAGAGTTAAAATTTTTAAGGAAATTATAGGTTATAGAATATTCCTAAAACTATGGCTAGTGGTCCTCTTTGATCATAGTTACCCAGGTGTCGAGATAAGGTAGAGTATCTGATAGCATATCACATCTGAATCACAGAATCAAGAGTTTACCATCGCCCGAGTATACGGACGAGGCATAATCCTCGGTGAAATAATTTCAGACGTGATTACAAGTTTAGGGTACTATAGAGGATAGGACCGTGCCATATATGTCCCATAAGATCCAAAGCCAATAGTAGTGGAAGTTGTAAGTTTGGTAGCATGTCTCTCGACCTAGCACTCCGTATGATCCTCGTGATCTATTGATGAGAAAATTGACTGACACTAATAGGTTACCTAGAATATAGAATTCAGAAGTCCATAAACCATTAGTCGACCAAGGCCTTAAGGATAAGATGATAGTGGGATGTCTATAGAAGCAAGAACACCAGGTGAAGTTTGATTCCCTCTAAACTCGAACTACTTGTGCCTCTTTTCAAAAATCTCGCGTACTTGTATCTTGACTATCTTGACCAACGCTGCTATTACAGCCTAGTTTTTGCAAGCTTACTCTGTTCTCGAGCTTGATTCGAGGCATATGTTTAGTGGGGACGCCTGCTAACTTATTGTCTAATCAGAATCAATATATTATGGTTTGATCAACCATGATGCATTTGGTTCGCTCTTCGTTTAATTACACTACGTGGATGGAGATATATAGGTATCTAGGATCTCATCCGCGACTGCTTGACAATTCCTCATGAATTATACGTTCGCCCTTGAATCACGTGATTGTATTCAGTAACATCTTTCTTGAACTCTTAATTGTTTTTGTCTCTCACTGGTTCGGAAAGGCAGAAGCTCGTAATTGATAGAGAGATGCCGCGTATCCCCATGGCTATGGTAGTTGTATACACAAGGGTAGTTATCATCAGCCAGCCATGTGATTGAGTTACTCGTTCTCCTCTCGACCCCAAACTGTTATCGGGACTTTCAAGCCATCTGAATTTAAGAATGATTAGTGTTTTACCCTTAGTCGTAATGCCAACCCAGAAGACTACCTATTCTCAAGAAACAATTCATTGTGTCTCTAAATATTTTCTTGAATATTGCCTTTACTTTCAACCCTTATGCCTTGACTCAACCGTCCCTCGACCAAAGCCCATAGTTTAGACATGAGATGAATAGACAAGGCTAAGGACAATAATTTACCGTGACTATGGTAGACACTCATCCCGAGATTGGTTTCCAACAAGTATTACCCTAGTCACGTAAATTTTATTATTAAAGCCTAACTAGTATGGGAACCCCACAGTCACTAGCTTAGCCAATACCGTAGCTTAAATACCCTGTCATATTATGACCTACCAGTTGTCAACAGCAATGCATGATCACTACAACTCATGTATACTGTGGACAAGCATATCATTCTATTTTAGCGACCATGTGTCATGGTACATACTCGTTTTCCATTTAGTGAGGAACGATCCTTGACTCGACTTATAACCATCGTACCCCGTTACGCCGTGCTTGATTCTTTATTAACAAGAGTCGAGGTACAATACCTGGATTTTGGAATTCTTCTGACCTCATTATTCCTAAGACCATGTCCTAGCTTCTAAGGTGGGTAGACCGTAAGCCTTCTAAAATTTTAGGATACACGAGGATTACCGATTGATTAGAATAACTTCCATTAGGATGATGATTAGTGCCCTTGGACTCCCACTTTTCATTTAGATCATTTTGTGTTCCCGGCCGTGCCATTAATATTCGAAGCACGAGACCAGCTGTTACCTTCCAACAAAGTTCATATGCAAGATCTAGACGAGTCCTCCTTCATCTAGGTATATCATGTCCCACTCAAACATGTCCCCTTGTACTCTATTTTTATGGTATGACTTTCGGGTTAAAGGACTAGCTATAATCCTTACCATAACACCCGTAAACTTTTCGACTACAATTAGAGACTCAACCTCGACGCAAACCTTTCAACCCAATATATAGTTGTGATCTACTCGAAGCCTACTACGCACATGTCACTAGTGTGCCATTCAATTGTGTCTTCTCGTTCTACTTAAACACAAAAGTCACGGAAGGCGCATCTTCAGGGCTTACAGAACCTATTCAACCAATCCGACTGCCCAAGTAGCCTAACCACTTGAGTGGAAACTTGTTTCAGGTCACCCTAACCTAGTAGGAGTAGTTTTATCATTGGAATCTTGTCCAGTCAATATAGATTGAAGTTCAAGGTTCATCTAACCAACGATTGATGTACAATTAGGGAACCCATTAAGACCCAGTAAAAACCCATCCATGCATACCACCATACTTGGACTATAACACAAAACTATTTGAAATAGGTCCCTACCCCTATTTTGTTGTCTCCATCTTTTAGAATGTGAAGTCATTCGTAACCTTATTCCATCTACCTGGAAGTCGCGACATGATCTTGTGTTGCATTATATCCCTTGCTCGTGTGTTTAGATAACCACGGAAAAAGATCACAATCTTGATTTCTCAAATTCAGTCCTATTTTTGAATGTTGTCTAAGACTCCGAGAACAGAATTTTTTGTATTTCACGGATTTGTAGCCCCTCTAAGAAATAAGGGTTCTATGATTTAGCAAGTGATTGGACTAGAGTAGCCCACTCTAGCAAATAAGCCAATGGTTCATAGACTTTCATTCTATCTGCATCATTGGATACACTCTACCGCTCGTGAAACTTCATAAATGCTCTCGATTATTCTTCTTTATCTACCTGTCCTTCCTATTTCAGCGTGACGTATGGTCATGCCTATTAGAATTTACCAATATTTCTTAGCTACCTGTGTAAGTTGTTGTTGGTTAAACTTTGGATTGCTTGATAGATATGAGAGGTTTGCAGGTGCCATATAAAGTAGATATCTATGGGTAAAAATTTATTTAGCAATTAGTTGGAAGATTATAAAGTTTAGCAACATGAGAATTGAGGGAGTAATGTGACCAAAGGTAGGTAGAAGTCCTCAGAGTTTCGAAATTGCAAAATGGCTATGAGGATGATATAAACTGTTTTTTTGAGGAATTAAATTCGAGGAGATTAAGGTAATGGTAGATTTTCTTGTTGAATTTAAGAAATAGTTATGAATTAAAATTTTGAGGACGAAATTATTTTTAAGTTGGGTAGATTTGTAGCTGCCCTTCCCAGAAATTTGGAATATTTTCTATTATTAATTATTTTACTAGAATGGTGATTTTAGATTTTGTAGATAATTATTTAGTTAATTTTACGGTAGATGATTTTAGCCATAGTGGAGTTTTGGAGTACAAGGCGACTAGAAATCGTGGCACGGATAGTGCAATGGCGTGCTTTGACTAGTGTGTTAGCCTTGATAGGGAAGGCCGAGCCATAGCGATGTCCTAACTAGGAAAACCAAGCCAAGTTGCAACTTAACCCTTACCGAAGGTTTATTTATTCATTATTTATATTATTAAATTTTAGGGAAAATCGGTTATACCATTTTAGCCCGGACTGGACCCGAACTGAGCCCATGCCCATGTAGTCATGCGGGGCGTCCAATAACGTTCGTGTTGATGTATTTTGGGTATGATGGTGTCGTATTCCGCTTTAATGATCTAATGAATAATTTCTAAGTATTTTTAATTAAATATTATAAATGTTATTATTAATTGATATTCAATAATAATTATATACAAAATAGATCCTTGTGCAGCTTGGGATTTCTAGACGGCACATAAAGGTATAAATACACCATCATTATTTCATTGAATTTTGTTATTATTATTATTATTATTATTTTATTGATGTTATTATTATATAATAATCTATTATTGGTTATGCTATAATTGTCAAATGAATGTATATTTGTACTTATATATATAAGGCCCTAGACTGAAAATAGATAAGATTAAATGTATGGGATTTAGACTATTATATCTATAAGTTATACATGTGCATATATGGACATATATATATATAATATTCATGAGTAAATAAGATATACATATATATAGAAATATATTCAATAGCAATATGTATTACATATATATATAGAGATATAAATAGATATATAAATATATAGTAGGCTAAAGAATATGGTAGTACTGTGGACCAACTACCAAGCACCCACCCGAACAGACCCGAGCTAAAACTGCTCCTCAACCCGAGTGTAATCCCCAACATTAGCACCCCGGCCCAATTCTGGAAAACCGAGCACTCAAGCCCATAGGCCTAGCCGACCCTCCCCTAAACCGAACTTCCAAAGCCAGCAGCCAGAGCCCTTAAGTTTTAGCATCAGTTGGTTCATATATATCGAGTATATATATATATAGAGAGAGAACCGAGAGTCCTCGACGAAAACCCTAACACTGCCACCCTCTACACCTGCGCGCCAGGACCTCGACCGCGCGCCCTCTGCCCGTGCCGCCGTACGTCCCCAGCGGTCGGCCAAGCAGCCACGGCCGCGCTGGAGCGCGCGAGCGCACAAGCCGCTCAGACTGGGACATCAACGATCACAGCCAGGAAGGCCACTTCGTGACGCATTTTCACAACGCACGATTGATCGTTTTGCGATCTTCCTCCTCAGGTACAAAGCCTACATAAGTGTATCTACATCCTTTCAATTACTTTGTATATAGACGCGCTAGATCGGCCAAGAAATTGACTCGAAGTAGACGGAAAACTGTCCCGAAACAGGACATATAGCCAACCCAGGTAACCCTATTTGGGAGCAAATTTCGAGCAATCCAATAAGCTTTTGTCAAAACTAATTAAAGGGAGTGTTAGACAACATGTAGGAGATCATGACACTTTTTGTAGTTTCAGATTTTATACAGTAGGCACAAAGAAATCAGTTTTCGAAGTTGAGCAAAAACTACTTTGAAAACAGTTTAGAAAACTTGGAAACTCATCCACACGACGTGCGTCCAGCCATTCTGGGCGACGTGGTCGCAAACCGAAAGCATTGAAAGCTGCGTAACGGCTTCGTGGTCGTGTGGGCTTTGACGGAATTCAAATTGGTCGCGTGTGCGTGACGAATTTGATGCGTATCCGTCAAAATTCATCGTATCGACCACTTTGCAGAAACTCCAATTACTTTGTGCACGCTCGTCAGATCGAGACAACTTGAGCCAGCAGGACCATATCGTTTTACTGGTCCTATGCCATGTTTGGTTCGATTCTGAGACAGTTGATAAAATCATCGTTTTGCGGGCCCCACGGTCCCACTTAACGGGCAATTTTGTGCACTGGTCCGTCGAAATCCAACTTTGGACATACGGTTGGATTCGTAAAGAAACTGGATTCGTAGACATTTAGTTTGACGAGTTTAGAGACCTTTGACTCTGGCACGCTTTTCGGTGCAAAGCGGGTCCAATGGCGGACATCGTTTTGGCCCGAAATTACTGTTGTGCCCCTATGTCCAGAATTGGACTTAAGGACAGGCAATCCTAGCTAATTTGACTATTCTGAGAACATTGGTAATGTTTATTTCAGCTTCCGGGGACTGTTGTGCGGGTTTTGACTATTGTTGCGTATTGAGTAGCCCAGACTATCGGTTTCACCAGCAAAGGACCACAGGCGAGTACAGTTTATGTCTGTATTTCGATATTGATCTTTACTATATTTCATTGATTAGTCATTGGTTATGTGTTTTATACTCTATTATAAATTGTTGAGTCGGGAATGAGAAGTACCAAGGATGTGTGATCCGACCGTAGACCGTGTTTATTTTCATGCAGTAGACCTTGTAGACCGTGTTTATTTTCTGCAAGTAGACATTGTAGACCGTATTTATTTTCTTCAAGTAGACATTGTAGACCGTGTTTATTTTTCTGCAAGTAGACATTGTAGACCGTGTTTATTTCTGCAAGTAGACATTGTAGACCGTGTTTATTTTTCTGCAAGTAGACATTGTAGACCGTATTTATTTTTCTGCAAGTAGACCTCGTAGACCGTGCGGTGTAGTGTCCCAGACTGATCACATATCAAAGGTACTTCTAACAGTTGGGGAAAGTTTTTGTGTCTATTAATTTGTTACTAATTTTTCGTCTTTACTGTTTATTTTCAAAACATGATTGATGTCTAACCTTTGTTTATAGTCATTTTCTTTATTCAAAATTGCATTCAGTGAATTGTGCTCGTTCCATTCCTGACTGGAAACCAACATTTTTAGGTTAGCCGTGGATTCACTTAGCTTGGGGAGTGACGGGAATATTTGCAGCCAGAAGCCTAGAGACTAGCTAGATAGTTGAGTTGGAGTCATTCAATAATTGTACAAGTTTATATTTTCTGCAAATGTAAAACTTGTGATCATTATAAATTAAATTAATTTTGTGAATGAGCATTATTTGTGATTTGATCTTCATGGACGTGACAACATTCTACCGCCGACACTGCGGTGTAGGCTGGCTTGGACACGTCTCGTATCCGTTTAAAAAATAAATAAAAGGGTGCGGGTCGTGACATAAATCAACAACTATTACCTTACTATACATCATGAACTCGTCTTCTTTCTGTCGATGGATGGCTCGAGAAATATACTGCTCAAGAAATATCTTTATGTCACGATTTGCAAGAATATCTTCATGTCACAATTGCTTTAAGATTTTATGCTTCTTTGCTCCCACCAATCATAGGCCATCAATTATAGCTGCAACACTACACAGGCTACTCTCTTACACCCTTTGATACTGAAAAAATTGAACAAGCCCTCGATCTCCATTATTCATCCCATGATCATGTCAGGTTCTGCTCAACCGTTAAACTTAGTCGGATTCATCTTACGGAATTCAGTCACCTTAAACATGGAAGAAGACTTCATCATTGGTGGTTGGACTTCATTATGAACTTCTTTCCTCTCTTCAATGTCGCGATCGTTGCATTAGTGTCGTCCGCCATAGCACTCATGGTCTGATTAGGGCATCCATTTGCTTATGTTGTGTACCAAATTGGGCTTGGATCTGTACCTGAAGCTGTTGTTATTGCACCCCCATCAGGCGCATCAATCTTTTCGTCATAGTTTCGCTAGGGCTGGCGCCCTCTGAACTAGTCAACTAATCGCATTGTTGTTTGGTGCGACAACATTATTTTTCTTAGTCATCTCTATAAAACAGAGTAAACCCATTAGCATTCTCAAAATATCTACAGGCTTACCTGTATGGACCTATTATTTCACATAGCACATGTCAAAAAGCATTCAATCGAGTAATCCTAACCAACATCCAAAATAAACATTATTTGAAAATTCGAGGAATTGAACCGTGCTTTGATACCAATTTGTCATGCCTTGATTCGATAATCGTTCGTCCTCGCATCGATTTATGCTGAATTGATTGTCCTCGATGGAGTGTGATGTCGTACGAGTCTGGAGTCGCACTCGCGAAGATAAGAATATTACATTTGATAATTCTTTTAAAACATCAAGTTGAAACTTACAATAGCAGAGAATTAAATACGCAGTATGGGAAGATGGAAATATGTTTTTTATTAATACCTTGTAATGAAGTGTAAGTCGTAATTACATGGATAGTTGTTTGCGGCTACATTTGATTGAAACAAATAAGACACTTAATAAACTGCCTAAAATTGTACTTGTTGTTCCATGCATTTACACCATTTTATACATTGAAAGCCTTAGAGATAAATTGGCTTCAAATACTTCAAATAGGTAGAGCATCAAAATGTCTCCCCGAACTTCAGCTTGGACCTAGTACCGTGCACCCTCAATGTTCTCGTCACCTGTGGGGTTGGAGGATTAGTACACTTGGGAATGCACTAGTAAGCGGGACGAACCCACTCGTCTAAACTGATACTGCATATTAAGATAGGCATGATTTCAAAGCTGTCTTTCTATTTAGAACTAGATGAATTTTAGTTCATATCGATAGCATTCTCAAAGCAGTAAAGCATAGCAGTTTATATTGACTCTTACCACGGTCGTGTCCGTCCCTGTATAAAATAGAGATAATACTTACCACCTGCAGAAGACATAGAAGAGCATGCTACTATCTTATATGTGGTTATTGGTGTAACGACATCACGAAGGACGATTATCAATGGCATTGTGACGCACCCTTCAGTCCAGGTTGCAAGCCCGACTGAGGTCTCACAATGCCTCATGCTAAAGAACGACCAATATTTCCCTAGGTCGATTCGGTTCCGATGTCCCAGATACTTTTAAGGAAATCCATACTTGTGCACAAGTTTTCCATGACCATGCAAGTGCGTAAATAGTTTAATATATAAAACAGATGCATGGCACAAATAGAATTAAGCAGCATATCATTTTTTTACTCATATATGTTTATTTCCTCGAAGTCGTACAATCTGATGTGGCGTCTCGTAGGCACCAAATACCCCGAGGCACCATGCCACAATCGATATTTTATTATTTTGCATTCCATGAAACAGTCTATATCTTTTCTATAACCTTAACTTTCTTTCGAAGTGTGAACTTATAGTTTAGAATAAAATTACTCTAAATCGATACAATTATCACAAGTTCTTTATCTTAGTAGTACATCATGCATTTAACTTGGCATCATCGATTTGAATGAATTCGGCAACAAGAATTTTATTTGAAAGGAGTAGAAAGGAAGGGTCGAACCACCCAATCGAATGTGCCGAGAGTTGGAGCGCCTCGCAACGATCAAATTTC
The DNA here is from genome assembly GCA_029216955.1 of Iris pallida. Taxonomy (NCBI): domain Eukaryota; kingdom Viridiplantae; phylum Streptophyta; class Magnoliopsida; order Asparagales; family Iridaceae; genus Iris; species Iris pallida. The sequence goes on from JANAVB010034417.1 coordinate 35,271,148, forward strand.
AGTTATGCGAGCTCTATAGTGGCACCAATATTGTTTTAGTGATCCTTCTTTAAATCCTTCATTTCAAAAAATTTAGAAGGAATGCGAAAATCAATACGAAAATACATTCATCAAAATCAAGCAGCAAAAACTTCAAGAAAACCATACAGCAGTCCGGTCCCGTCGAAGGAACTCTTATATAGAGCCCACTCATCGAGACGCAGTCTGCTGCATCTAGGACCTATTCCAACAGAAGTCGTTCCATTAGTTCGATCGATTCTCGTCGTATTCGTCCAAATCGATTATTTGATGCCATAAAGTATTATCGTATACCAAGTTCCTGACTGAGTCAGACTAGCCATCTAAGTTTCCGACACAAGTCTGACTCACCATGATCCCATTATATAGTGCGCCGTCCAAAGGAACAGGGCACTACATACATGGGCCACCACTAAAACCTATATCATGCCCAGAACCGAATACTAGAAAGCTGGACAGACAAGGCCAACTATGTATACCAAAGTTCTCCAGTACCCCAAGATACAGTCAAAGTTGTATAGAGATAGGGGTCACTATTATAAACCAATAGTCAATCCTAGGTCAAGCAATCCTGGGTATCTCAGTCTTAGGCAATATACAAATACAAAAAGTATGATCATCAGACATAAAACAGTAAAGCATCACAAACTATATATACAAAGATGATCATTAAGCTAGTACTACAAAATGAAGAAGTAAAAAAGATTCATAGTCACACGTGATCAGCTCTAGCCATAGTCTAAAATATCGCAAATCATGTCCTAGCCCGTAGGCTAAATTTTAAGGTCCAAAACACAAGCTGAACACATGTTCGGTGGCTAAACACAGCAAAAAAGAATATATATACAAATACTAGTAGGTAAAGAAATAATAGCCACTCAGACACTTGGTGCTCCGTGTGGTCACCATCAAGGGGAAGTACAGAAGATCTACTAGCTTTTCTACCAGATCTGGCCAAACAAACTAGTAGGTCAGGCCTCATATAGCAAGTACCAGAAAAGAAGCCAACTAATGAACTAATACCAGTATGTAAACATAATAAGGACTAAAAGAACACAATAAAAGAAATCATGAATTATGTAAAGGAACCACAAGAATTACTAAAGAAAACAGGAAACATGTAAGTAAAACTAGAGCATGTGAGCATGTACAAGATCATATAAAGTAACCTAGAATAGCATACGAGTACAATATAGGAATCATGGCATGAATAGTAAATATGTACAGGAACAGGCATTATCAAGATACAGGAACAACAAGCTAGAACGAGACTAGACTGGACTCCATCCATCACTCATGGCCAATAAATTGGTACGGCTTGATACACTAGTTAACTAGGGTTATCATAATCCTAATTACTAATATTACTTAACTAGGGTTATCTAAGCCTAGCATGTACAAGTTTGTTTTTTTTACAAGTTTGTATATATTATAGATATATATATATATATTATATATATATAAAAATATATATATATACAAGTTTGTATTTTTTTTACAAGTTTGTATATATATATATATATATATATATATATATATAGATTATTTATTTATATTTATTTATTTATTTATTTATATAAACTGTACATGCTATATTATATAAAAAAAAAATATATATACAAACTTGTACATGCTATATATATAAAAAAAAATATAGAGAGAGAGATATAAGATATACAAACTTGTACATGCTATATATAATATATAATATATTATATATATTATATATTATATATATATATATAATATATATATATATAGATATATATATATATATATATATAACAAAAAATATATATATATAACAAAAAACAAAAAAAAAAAAAACAAAAAAAAATAAAATATATATTATAATATATATATATATATATATATAAATATATATATATATATATATATACCTCTCAGAAACCTTAAAGAGAGCAGCCACCACCTGCTCTTCGGTTTCTCCCCATCTCTCCAAACTCCTCTACAAACCTCTCCAAACCCTAAAAAATGAGGAGAAGGGGAGACCGGCGATCGGAATCGTTCTCGGCACCACATACTCCTGCGTCGGAGTATGGCAGCACGACCGGTCGAGATCATCGCGAACGACCAGGGGAACAGGACCACCCCCTCCTACGTCGCCTTCACCGACTCCGAGCGCTGATCGGCGACGCCGCCAAGAACCAGGTCGCCATGAACCCGATCAACACAGCCTTCCGCAGAACAGAAGGAGACGGAACAACGTCTCCAATCTCGGTCAGCTCGACGTTGGCGAATGAACACTCTGCAGCTTTGCCATCGGTTCTGACCAGACTGATATCCTGCAACACTATCCCTCGGCACGGAGTGCTCTTACTGCACTGGAACTTGATCGCCACTTCTGACGCGCTTGTTCCTTTGATGTTCTGGTCTTGATTCGGACTCCATTGCTCGTGTCGTTCAGTTCTGCTGTGTCGACCGTTACGTCTGAAACCTCGGCCTCGGATTTATGAGCTCCCAAACTTTCGATGCTGATATATTATATATATATATATATATAATATATATATAAGATATCTAATATAATATATATATATATAATATAATATATATATATATATACCATCAAGAATGTGTCTATATATATAATATTATAATATATTATATATATAATAGATAATATACATCGCCCGATCAATAAATTTATTTATATATATATATATATATATTATATAGATATATATAATATATTATATATATATATATATATAGATATATATATATAAAATATATATATATATATATATATATTTTAAAAAAATATATATATATATATATATATATATATATATATATATATATTTTTAAAATATATAAATATATATATATTTTTATATATATATATATATAATATATATATATATATATATATAAAATATATATATATATATATATATATATATATATAAATATATATATATATATATTTTTAAATTTTTTTTTTTTAAAGAAAACCCCCCTTATTATTAACCAAGGCTCAAATGCAGAAGCCTGGCACGTATACAAGGCAAAAGCCGAGAGAAAGTACCAACAAGAAAATACATGGTGGGGG
>JANAVB010034417.1:35279241-35294241 GCA_029216955.1 Iris pallida
CTATGGCTTGGAACAGTATTTTGTCGCAGACTAGTTTGCTACACCTTGTTGTTTTGTTGTAGGTGTGGCCCACTGCTTCGATAGGAAGGTGCTGAACCTTGTTGTGGTCCAGATACTATATTGGATTCATAGCATGGAAAGATACTTTATCGTGGATTAGGGTGGCATCTCCTGTCCTTGTTTGGTTGGAGGGATGGTACATTAATTCAAAGGTGGGTATTGGACTATGTTATGATCCGATTTGACTCATAATTGAATAGTTTACATTCAGTTTTGTGGCATGTTCTTCATGTATCATGTTACGTCCCTCTAAGGACCTGGTGATTTCTCTAGGTGTGTAATTTTATGACTTTTTGCAGGTGCTCCAGCCAAGATCGTGGTCTTCCCTTTTCTATCGAGGAGGATTGCTCTTGGATTATCATTTGTTACTTTTACAAATTTATCCTTTATATGTATTTTTTTTCATTTAAAATGGTTGGTAGTGGATTTGTCTCCACCCAACGACTTGTACAAATGACAATTCATAGTTGATTTATAATGTCTTTTTTTATTTTGTGGATGAGATTAGTTGTCATGGTTATACTGCATTTTATAGCTTACGTATAATTATTATACGGCTTGTATGTCTACGTTCCTAGTCCTACGTATTTTGGGACTGGAGCGTTATATATTTTTGTGGTGGCCCATGCAGGTCAAGAGCATATTGTTTCGGTTACGTTACTGTACCAAGCAAGTCTGCATATAGGATTAGAGTCTAGGATCTCATCCACGTCTCTTTCCTTGATTCTATTTTTCAGCTCCGGTTTCACTAACTTGAATTTTATCCTACTTGATTCCTTTTCTACCTTAAATCTTATCTTTTTCTTCATACTTAATAGGGGTTTGGAATATGACTTGTACTAGGTATATATGCTTCAATTATTCTATTACACTATTAGTTGAACTCTTGTAAGTCGGGTAGAATGCCCTACAACCTAGCTTTCCTTTACCTTATGACCCATTAAAGATGATAATATGAGGATTACCTAGACTATAGAGTTTAGAGGACCCTAACCCGTTAGGTCAACCAAGGCCTTAGACAAGAAGACAGTAGGACGATTGTATAGGCACAAACTCCGGACAAGGCATAGCTTCATAAGGAACATGAACTATTTATATTTCTTTCATCATTATCTCGCGTACTTATCTTTTTGGACTATCTTGACTGATGTTGCTATTATAGCCTAGTTTTGCATGCTTATTCTTTATCGAGCTTGTTTAGGACATTTGTTTACTAGGGACGCCCACTAACATATTGTCTAATTAGAATCGGTGTATAATGGTCTGATCAACCTTAGTGCACTTGGTTCGCTCTTCCTATAATTATTAAAAATGGATTGAGATATAGTTGACAAATATACTTGCCCTCTAGGATCTCATCCGCAACTGTCTTGACAACTTTCTTTGAATTATTCCATCGCCTTGGAATCCCGTATTTGCATTTGATCCATCTCCCTTGAACTCTTTATTTTTTTCGTCTATACCTATTTCGAAAAAACAAATGCTTGTGCTTGAGTGAAGATAGACACAGAATGCCCCCTTAGTTCACCATACCACCTATGGCTATGAAAGCTATTTACACACAATTTTTTTCCATCTATTCGAAATTGGAGAACGATCTTCAAAACTTGACTCATATCTACTGTATCACAAAATTTATTACGTCATGTATTATCTGTTATAATCAAAAGTCAATGGACGATCTCACGACTTTGGATTTTTTGAGTCGTGTCTTAGTTTAGTTTCAAGAAATTTTTTTTAAAATATATAGGTCATAAGCCCCTCTAAATTTTAGGATTTACTAGGATTATAGATCGATTATGATAAGTTGGTTTCCACCAGATGATGATTCAGTGCCTCATGAACACCCACTTTCTATTTAGATTATTTGGTATCCCCTATCGTGACATTGATATTCGGAGCAATAATAGTTACCTCCCAACAAATTTCATATGCAAGACCTAGACGAGTCCACCTCTATCTAGGCAAATATCCCACTCAAACGCGTCCCCTTGTACTCTATTTTTATGATACGACTTTCAGGTCAAAAAGCCTAACTATGACCCTTACCGTAATACCGATGTACTTTCCGACTTCAATTAGAGATCCAACCTCGACTCAAATATTTAACCCAATATATGGTTGTGATATACTCAAAGTCCATTACGCACATGCCACTAGTATGCCACTCAATGGAGTTCCCATGTACTACTTAAACAAAAGTCACAGAAGACGCATTTTTTGGGCTTAAGAACCTAGTTAACCAACCCGACTGGCAAATAGTCCAACCACTTAAGTTTGACCCTATTCTAGGTTACACTAACCTAATAGGAATGGTTCAGATTGATTTTATGAGATCTTACCAGATAATATAGATTAAAACTCAAGATTCATTCAATCAAATATTGATGTCCAATTAGGGAACCCATTAAAATCTAATTAAACCCATCCATGTATATCGCCATATTTAAACTAGAAAATCAAACTTTATGAACTAGCTCCCCACACCTATTATATAGTCCACTAATCCTCCTGCCATAATTCCCTTAATTGTATCTCTTCGTAGACTATGTTATGCGATGAATGGAATCCCATTGTACCAACTTGTTTCCGGTTATGCTGGACCAAGACCTCTCATACTGCCTTGATGAAACATGGTCATTATATGAGCAATGTTAAATAAGTAATACCTAGGCTTCCTTTAAATTTTTTGACTACGATCAGAAGTACCTCACTTCCTCATACATCTCCTTGAAATTTGACCTTCTTAGAAGTCCTATTACTGTGCTTTCCGCGGTTAACCAATTTATATAGGTTGGATAGAACCTTGAACTTAGTGTACTCTATCTCTTAGAATGGGATGCCATTCGGAACCATTCTTCCATCTGTTGGGAGTTGCGATATGATCTTCGTATTGCCTTTATATCCCTTTGCTCGTGCGGTTAGATAACCGCAATAAAAGATCGCAACCTTGATTATTCAAATTCTCTACTATCATAGAATTGTGTCTTAGTTTCAATTTTGAGAACAAAATTCCCAAAGTGTATAGGTAAGACCCTCTAATAATTAGCAAATGATTGGGATAGATTGGTTCTAATTGAACTAATAAAATAGTGGTTCATAACGTCGATTCCTATCCGTATCATTAATACCACCTACCATGACTTTGATATTTGAAGCACAACACTAGCATTTTCCTTCCAACAAATTTCACACTCATGAGCTAGACCGGTCAAGCTACACACATGACATATAGTCCCACACGCATACACCTTCCTATGCTCCATTTTAATTATACCACACGTATGACATTTTTTTCCCTTAGAACGACCCATAGATGCCCACTTTCATTCTATTCTGAATTAACAATATAATATCGACCTATTCCCTCAAACAAACTGAATACCCATGATCCCTACAAGACGTAGCACACCTATGACATAATATTCCACTCAAGCAAGCACATGCCTCCTACACGATACCAAACACCAACCCACATACCCTAGTCATTATGACTTAAAAGATTCCAAACATACCTAATCAAGCCTTGTTTTCAAGGCTAATTCTATAGAAAGGTTTTCTATGCTTATTATAGACTCTCATCTCTTGGCCCATGAATTCTTCGTTTCCTAAATTCTTCAATCATATCTTAGTTACCTATGTTAGGCGAAGACTAAAATTTGACCAAGAATGCCATGACAATATCTAGGCTCAGTTAGGATCGAGACTATGGTCAGAAGTGTCTATTTTTTCGTGCCTCTCCCTAGAAATTATCCTTCTCAAAAGTTTTGTAACAACGATTTTTACGGTTAGCCAACTTTTATAACTTGGGTAGAGACTTGAATAAGAATACCTCATATTGTAGAATATGACATCAATTCGGATTCCTATGATAACCCCCTCCTCCATCGTTTCAGAAACCAAGTTATGATTTGACGTATCTGTCCTCCCTTTTTTTAAATCTGGTTGTTCTTGGATATTGTTTTTATTTTAATTTCGAGGACAAAATTTTTTATAAGTTGGGTAGGATGTAAAACCCCTTAATTTTATAGATTTTTAATAATTTTTAAATATTTTGGAATATTTTTTTCATTTTTTATTTATTGAATAGCTTAAAAATAAATTAAAGGATTTTTGGTAATAGCAAAAACCAGCAAGTAGTAAGTATTTTATATTTATGGTGAGTAGTTTACTAAAAATACATTATTAAGTATTTTTGAATTAATAAATTTTTCAGGAATTTTGTTTATAATTATTTATTATTGAAATATTTTTAAATATATATATAACTTGTATCTAGTTATTGAATTTCTATAAATAGCACAAGTAGCTAATAATTTATATACTAGGTAAGAAAAACTGGTGCACGAATACTTAGCAAATTACTTGGAAAATATTTTGATTTTTAGTTTTTTTGGAATTTTTTGTATATATAAATGTATAAATAAGTACCTATATATAGTTTTCATAAATGAAGAAAATAAAAAAAACCCTCCTGTGAACAGTGTTGTGCACTGTTCATCTATCATCCCCCCCCCCCCCGGAACCGAGCCAGAAATCGGTAGAAATGGCTCAAAGCCAGTTCAAAAAACAATTGACTCGAATTTTACACAAATTCATATCAAGTTTTTTGCATTTAAATCTTGGAGAATCCTCTTCTAGATTAGATTGAATCTAGACTGAATTCGATGAGCACATATCAGTAATTTTTGGATTAAATTCCCTACCTATAACAAAACTTAGAGACACCTATTCTTCTCCATCGACAAACCCCATATCTCGTGATCGTCCCAGAGTCACCTCCGTCGACCCAACAACTTCCCGCGCACCTCCTCCACCATATCGACCATCTGCCATCGCATGTGCCCGATGTGGATCGTCGGAGTTCCGCCCAATTGACAGAGAATAGGGAACCCCACTGTTTCGATACATAGTGTGAGACTCATCTCACAGTATCGTTATTTATATACGGATACGTATTTTGTATTGTATTTCGTATTTTCTTGGTTTTCGGAATGCTTTAAAAATTTCCAAATTATAGATTTTCTTCTTGGCCGGCATACCGACGGTGTACCGGAGTATACCGACGGCATGCCGCTCGGATATATTTTCCACATTTTAGATATTTCGATTTTAGATATTTTGTGAATAGTTTCCGATATTTTCATAAATAGTATTTTGGATATTTTGAGGAATAGTGTATAGATATTTTCATGGATAGTGTAGATGCATTCTATTATCCAATGGACAATTGGTTTTCTTTCAATGCTAGGATTGATCTAGAATGTGACATGGATCACGATCCAACGGTCACGATTAATTTACCTCTTCTATATTATCCATTAAGTTTCTCTCTCCTCGCTCTTTTCTTTCCTTCACCATTTCCCCTTCACTCTCTTCTCTCTTTCTCAAGCTTAGGAAGGCTTGGCCTTGAGGCCTAGAGTGTGGTTTCGGAACCTTTTGTGGTGGAGTAGAAGATTAGGCTCGGTTGCTAAAACCTAGGCAAGTACATCTTGCTCAAAAATGACACGACTATGCTATATTTTTGTTTTTCATAGAAATTAAAGTTTTATTGTTCTATAATATGCTCCTCTTAATTGTTAACATGTTTAATATATAGCACTTTTGGTTTTGATCGACAATATTGCGTAGATCTGAGTTTCTAGATATTTTTGAGTATTTTGAGGTATTGATCTATCAAATGTTTTAATTTGTGAAAACTAATACTTCCATGTTGTTGAAAATTCAATTCTATATAATTTTGACTTTTGAAAGTCCGAATTTTGATTTAAAACAAAGTTTTTATGGCCGAAACAAGTTTTGGCAAAAATCTGGATTTGTTGCTGTTTGAAAAAATGGTATACCACCGGTATACAGCAGTATACCGCCTCTATGCCAGTTTTTTCACCAGAAACCTTCTGTCTTTAGACCGGTATACCGCAGTATACCGCCGGTATGCCCTTTTTGTCCGTTTTTGCCCTTTTTGTCCGTTTTTGCCCGTTTTGTCCGTTTTTGATATTTTCTCGATTGTAATAGACTCTTAACATGATTAGATGACCTTGGATAGTTAAAGAACGATTGTACAATCTATATACATGGTACATGCTTATGTTCATGTATTGTTCTATGTTTAGATTAAAGATAGTGGCCTGTTATGGTGCACTCCAGATTACTATATATGCCTAGTTCGATTTAGTGGCTCGTAGTAGCGCACTCATGACTTGATTTTCTTATTGATTTCTAGACCCGAGATATGAGTACATGTTCTTTCTTGACACCGTGGATATAGCTTGTTGAATGATAATCTATTACATCTTAGCACTGGACAAACGAGTGTGAGTATTGTTCTGTGTATCACGTGATGTTAGTACGGGGATGTTCGTAAGTGATAACTTACGATTTACTCGTACATAGCACACATCATCTTAGGAAATTCTTGAGTGTCCACGACTTGAGAATTTGACATGAATATGATAAGGTAATGACTAGTAAATTCAAATAGATCATTGTAGGAGGAAATTTGCACTACCAATCCCGAGCTCCAAGGGCCCCATGAGGCATGGCTCAACCCTGCTAGGCAAGGGCTCCATGACCTACCAAGTTTGTGCGTATTGATATACGATCGAGTCACATGTCGTACCGGGTTGCGGCACAGTCAGTTATATATTTTCTTTTACAAGTATATGATATGGTTGTTCATGTTACAAGTCTAGACACGTTTCATGCCAGCAGTCTTGGGCAATAGATGTACTACTCGTACCCCTGGACATCCGGGTATCTGCAGTCAGGTAGTTGCAAAAATCCTCAACTTCCATACTAGTAATTAGGATTGTGATAACCCTAGCTAGTTAATGATAGCAAGCCGTAGGTAATGATAGGCCGTGCACTTTTGATTGTGTGTTACCTTATATTCTTTTGTGTCGGTGAGTTTCCAGAGGCTAAGTTCTGCTAGAAAAAAGATCTGTAACCCCGGTCCTTGTTTGGTTTAAGGGTTGTAGCTCCGATTCCTAGTAGTTCCTAAATCCCTTGTTGCTCATCGGATTATTCTGTTCCATAGCTATATTGTTCAGTATTTCCATTCAGTCATTTATATTCTTGAGATACGAGCATTGGTACCGCACTAGTCTCGATCCGCATTTATTTACTTTTGTCATTATGTTATTGTGTTGTTATTTGGTTTTGTCGTGCACCTCGACTTTCTTGTGGTACTTGCTATTTGGGGCCTGACCCCACTGGTTTTGTTTGGCCAAATTTTGGAGCCCAAGGATTCTCCCTACCTTTCTCTGGATGACCTGCCTCCTGCTTAGATCTGAGGTTGTTCCTCCTCGCGAGTGGGTTCCCTTTTGTACCGCTCGTGTTTCATTTCATTTTGGTGGTGTTAGCTAGGGCATGTGTTAGCCCTATTATTTCGAGAGTTTTTCAGACTTCGGTCAACATGATGTTATATTAGATCTAGACTGATATAGTGATCATGTATATTGGTAGTTTGCTAGTGTAGCATTTTGTATTCACTAGCTTCATGATCATGTATGATATAGTATTTTGGGACGCCTCTTTACTTTCATATTTGATATACTCTTGATACTTGTTGTTGTTGGATTGAGATAGGATTTGTTCGACCATAGGAGTCGTCAGTGGCATGCTAGAGTCTTCCCACTTGTCTTCTAGACAGCTTTGATCGTACATTGGGGTATTGGCGTACTTTGATATACGTAGTTGGCTTTGTTTCGCCCCTACTTTCTAGTATTCAGGTTCTGGGATGTGACAGGATTTTTTTGGTGGCCCATGCAGGTCTGTCTTCAGACTTGTGGGGGATTCATCTTGTTAGAATCTCAATCCTATAATTGTCTTCATTTGATCTCCCTTTGCTTATCGCATTCTCATTTTCTTGAACTGTAAACATGATTGACATATCCTTGTTCTGTTCCTGTCCATTATTGATATCTCGTGTCCTTATATTTCAGGGACACACCGTATGCTTCTTCTTTCGAAGGTTCAGTTGCTCCGCCGTCTCAGGCAGCTCAGATGGAAGGTCATGATCAGACCCTGCCTCCACATAGTCAGACTCCAGCACCATCTCAGCATCCGTCGGCAGCTCAATCTATTCCTGTTCAGTCAGCTCAGCCAGCTCCGTCAGTACCTTCAGTACAGCCAGTCCAGGTAGACCAGTGTGCCCTACTCGAGATGATACGGGGCATGATGGAGGCACAACAACAGCAACATCAGAATCAGCTTCAGATCCAGCAGCAGGTGGTTCAGTTGTACCAGTAGTTGCAGCAGGGCCATGACCATACCAACAACACCCTCTGCCAGGGCGTTACAGTAGCTTTGGAGGCGAGTGGACGTCGTGGTTACAACTAAGCATCCGACTTTAGTCGCCTGCGTCCAGCTCAGTTCTTCGGCACCGAAGACGCTGTATCAGCCGATTCTTGGCTTCAGGACACCGAGGCCATTTTGGAGACAGCTAGGACTCCAGCAAAGGATCAGGTAGCAGTGGTGAAGCTGCAGTTATTAGACATTGCCCGCGACTGGTGGGCAGCACAGGAGATGGGTCTTCCTAGGCCTATTAGTTGGAAGACATTTCGGGAGTGCTTCCAGGAGAAGTTCTTCCACACCTCAGCCAAGTTCCAGCTTCAGCAACAGTTCATCAACCTTCGTCAGCAGACGGGAACCGTGGATCAGTATGCGGCAGAGTTCAGTAGGCTCAGTCGATTTGCATCACACATGGTAGCTTTCGATGGTGATAGAGCTCGGAGGTTCGAGCAGGGCTTGCACTTGGAGCTTCAACAGCTTATGGTGGGCCATTTTTATGACACCTTTGATACAGTACTGAGAGCAGCCAGATCCTTGGAGATGACCAGTCAGAGGATAGCAGAAAGGACCGGAGGTCAGAAGAGGTCACACTCGACTATGAGGGGCATTACCATTCAGTCCTCAGCCCCAGCTCCAGCAGTCAGAGCTCCAGATCATCGACCTCCTCGTCAGACAGTATCATCAGCCCCGACAGTGGCATCAGTACAGCAGTCCAGGCAGTCAGGCCAGCCAGGATGTGATTATTGTGGAAAGCCAGGGCACACCAGAGCCCAGTGTAGGAGGGCCAATCATTAGTATCTCAGGTGTGGTGCGTCTGACCATATGATTGGGTCTTGTCCACTATTACGTCCAGAGCGTTCATGAGTTGCCCCAATGCCATTGGCGATCGAGAGGGCACCAGCAGAGTCAGCCCGATCCTATGTTTAGCGCCCGCTTCCGTCGCAGTCCCAGCAGTTTCAGCACCAGCGTACAGCACAGTATGCCCAAGCCCTGCGGGCAGGACCGAGCCAGCAGCAGACTACACGAGTACCCGTGAAGCATGGGCAGGCTTTCAACATGAGCTTGTAGGAGCTGTTGGCCGAGGGCGGTCAGATTGTAGGTGAGATTTTGAGCATTCCTTCTGTAGCTCCCCTTCCCGGATTTTTTAATATTTTATTATTTACATTATTGAATTTTATTATTATTACTATTATTATTTTATTATCATTATTTTTGAGGTCGTTATTTATAATATTATTATCATAATTATTGGTTATATTTATTTGGTTATCAAATAAATGTGATTTAATATATATTCATATTTGTAAGAAATAGACCTTACTCTAGAAATATAATATTGGGTTTTATTTAGGTTATATGGATATATATTATATAAGTATGTGTACGAGTATATAGGCATATGTACACATTTAAATAGATATATTATATATAAAAATAGATATATTAATTTTATTTGGAAGTATATTTTATATTGATTTTAAATATTATAGATTGAATATGGTATTTATAAACAAGGTATATAGGTGTATTTATATATATATATATATATATATAGATATTATATATATATATTATTATATATATTAATATATATTATATATATATTTGTATGGGTGTGAATAAGATATATGCCTATATATAAATATTTGTGGATATGTATAAGTTTGTATAAATATTAGTTATATTATGTGTATAATATATAGATTATATATATATATTAATATATGTATATGCATATATAGTTAAAATAAGAAAAAGAAAAAGGTTAATGAAAAAGAATTAGAAATAAGAAAAGAAGAAAGAAAATGGGATAGCTTCTGTTATTATGCTATATAGTTTAGTAGTGAATTGAATTGGATTGAAATGGAATGAATGTTTGAACTGGGAAATCCAATTCAACTCATTTTCGATATAGACCAGTTGCAAGTTGCTGGAACACAACATGCACGCACACAAGCAAACCAGCTTGCCTCCCAAACCGAGAAGGGGGGTGGGGACCACAACTATACGCGATCCCAGCAATACCCTGCTCAAACCCGAGCTTGCTCCAGCCCAAGCAAACCAGCGTGTAGATGAGCCCATCAACCAAGCTCCCCAGCAAGGAAAGCCCGACCCCATTGTTCGAATATAAGTAGCCGAGAGAGAGAGAGGATCTCTCTCGAAAACCTCAAACCCTAATCAACTCCACCGCGCCGACACTCCAGCCCCGGCGACTCCCACAACCAGGGCGCGGTCGCGCGCACCTAGGGCCGCCGCAGGTCGGTCGAACCACCGGAAAGCGCGCACGCGCGGGGAACACGACAGCGGCAACAGCAGCAGTTGCTTCAACGAAAGGAAGTTCGCGAAGGAAATCCTCCTCCACGCTCGGTGTCGTTGCGAACCGTTTCTCTGGTATGACGACAACATATACGCCTCCCAATCTCTTCTTTTAGTTTTTATTTAAACGATTTAGGTCGTCCAGAAAATCGTCGCGAACCTTGCCGAAAAACTGTTCTCGAAACAGTTCACAGAGCAGTCCAATCACCCTAGTTCAAGGATCGATTCCGATCGATCCAGGAAAATATTAGAAAAAACTATTTGAAGGGGTTTATTGACAACATGTAGGGCTTCAAATCCCTTTTTACGGAATTTGATTCCATCGACTACGTGTCGAGAAATCGAACTCCGAAGTTTCCCAAAAATCTGTTTTCAAAAACTAGAAATCTCTCCACACGTCGTCCCCCATTCCGGGCGACGTGGTCGCGCACCAAAAGGATCGAAAGCTGCGTAACAGCTTCGTGGTCGTGTGGGCTTTGACGGAATTCAATTGGTCGCGTGTGCGCGACGAATTCGACGCGTATCCGTCGAAATCGCCCCGTATCCGTTCAATGCAAATTCAGTCATAACTTTGTGCACGCTCGTCAGATCGAGACCAAACTTGCGCCAACAGGACTGTATCATTTTTTTGGTCCTGTATGCCAAGTTTGGTCCGATTCTGAGACAGTTGAAATCGACGTCGTTTTGCGGGCCCTACGGTCCCACTCAACGGGCGATTTTGTGCACGGCCCGCCGGAATCCAACTTTGGACATAAGGTTGGGTTCGTATCAGAAAACCGGATCTGTAGACATGTAGTTTGATGACTTTAGAGACCGTTGACTCTGGCACGCTTTTCGGTGCAAAGCGGGTCCAACGGCGGACACCGTTTTGGCCCGAAATTACCGTTTTGCCCCTGTGTCCAGAATTGGACGTAGGAACAGGCAATCCTAGCTAATTAGACTATTCTGAGATCATTGGTATTATTTATTTCAGCTTCCGGAGACTGTTGTACGGGTTTTGACTATAGTGGCACATTGAGTAGTTCAGATTGTCGGTTTCACCAGCAAAGGACCACAGGCGAGTACAGTTTATTGTCTGCATTTGGATATTGATCTTTACTATATTTCATTGATTAGTCATTGGTTATGTGATTTTTATACTCTATTATAAATTGTTGAGTCGGGAATGAGAAGTACCAAGGATGTGTGATCAGACCGTAGACATTGTAGATATCGTAGACATTGTAGATATTGTAGACATTGTAGATATTGTAGACATTGTAGATATCGTAGACATTGTAAATATTGTAGACATTATAAATATTGTAGACATTGTAAATATTGTAGACATTGTAGATATTGTAGGCATTGTAGATATTGTAGACATTGTAGATATTGTAGACATTGTAGATATTGTAGACATTGTAGACATCGTTACTTTTCTGCAAGTAGATATCATAGACCGTGCGGTGTAGCACCCCAGACCGATCACATGTCAAAGGTACTTCTAACGGTGGAAAAGTATATTGGTCTATTTATTACTATCGATTTTCTTACGGCTTTACTGTTATTTTCAAAACTCATGATTAATGCCTAACCTTTGTTTATAGTCATTTTATTTATTTGAAATTGCATTCAGTGAATTGTGCTGTTCCATTCGACTGGAAACCAACATTTTCAGTCTGGACTCGAGAGCTTTTCAGGTTAGCCCGGATTCATTTAGCTTGGGGAGTGACGGGAATACTTGCAGATAAAGCCTAGAGACTAGCTAGATAGTTGAGTTGTAGTCATTCAGTTATTTGTACAAGTTTATATTTTTATACAAATGTAAAACTTGTGATCATCGTAAATTAAATTAATTTTGTGAATGAGCATTATTTGTGATTTTGATCTTCATGGCCGTGACAGCGTTCTACCGCCGACACTGCGGCGTAGGCTGGCTTGGACACGTCTTGTATCCGTTTAAAAAAAAAACGGGTGCGGGTCGTGACAAGTTTTTGTGGTGGCCCATGCAGGTCTGTCTTCGCAAATTATGCGAACTCGTGATAGTACTTAAGTTGTACTATTGCGAGCCTGCGACTAGAACACGCTCATTCACGAACAAGGATTAATTTAATTTACGAGAATGACTAGGACTAGGAGTCCCTTACACAAAATTTACCGAGGGGTAGTCTAGGCCATGCAATGTAGATAAGGAGTTATTAATTTTGATAGTTATCAGATCCCCATAGGTACACTAGTATCTCTTGATATGATGATGTAATCTAACTTGGATAAATTATTCCCTTGGTAAGGCAGGGCTTCATAGAATTAATGATCTAACCTTGATAAATGGTGCAATCCCTTCTCTTGTCCTTTGGATATCATCCTCATATCTTAACCCGAATTACTTATTTAGTTTCTAGTTGCCCTAAGAATTATTATCCATTATAATTTCTGATTAGGTTAACCATATGCGAACCTCAAGTTAGTGTCGATTCAAAATTTTCCTCAATAGTTGAATACACATGGAATAGATTAGAATGTTGTATTCCTTTATCTTCAGTTATTTCCTCCATGTTCATCTTTTAATCTGAGGATTATGACTGATAGATACTTACACTTTATTTCATAGCCAGTTGTTTGAATCTCTAGAAACTCGTGAATTCTTACATATGTAGTTAAAGGAATGTTAGTTAATTCATAATGGCGGGACAC
Organism: Iris pallida; assembly: GCA_029216955.1. Taxonomy (NCBI): domain Eukaryota; kingdom Viridiplantae; phylum Streptophyta; class Magnoliopsida; order Asparagales; family Iridaceae; genus Iris; species Iris pallida. Next base: position 35,292,586 of record JANAVB010034417.1, read on the forward strand.
AGCGCACTGTCGCCATTTATTTAAATTAGGAAGACTATGGATTCACTGCAGCCAGCAGCGCACTGGCGAGACAAAACCCCTAGAGTTGAAATTTGTTATATAGGCTATAGAATGTTACTAGAAACTAAGGCTAGTGGTCCTCTTTTTCATAGTTACCCTTGAGTCTATATTGGTTAGAGTTAAGAAGTATTCGATTTCGTATCACATATGAATCACGAAACCAAGGGTTTACCACAGCCATAGTATACGGGCAAGGTATAACTCTCGGTGGAATGACTTCAGACGTGATTACAGGTTTAGGATTCTATGAAGGATAGGACAATGCCATGTATGTTCCGTAAGACCCGAAGCCAATGTTAGTGGAAATTTGTAGTTGGGTAACACATCCCCGATCTAGCATTCCGTGGTCCTTGTGACCTATTGACGAGGAAATTGATTGACGCTAATAGGTTACCTAGAATGTAGAATTTAAGGGGTTCATAACCCACTAGCCGACCAAGACCTTATAGATAAGAAGATAGTAGGAAGACTGTATGAACAAGAACACCGGGTAAGGTTTGATTCTCTCAAAACCCGAACTGCTTGTGCCTTCTTTCGAAAATCTTGCGAACTTGTATTTTGACTATCTTGACCAACGCCGCAATTACAGCCTAGTTTTGCAAGCTCACTCTGTTCTCGAGCTTGATTCAAGACATGTGTTTAGTGGGGACGCCTGCTAACATATTGTCTAATCAGAATCAGTGTATTATGGTCTGATCAACCATGATGCATTTGGTTCGCACTTCATTTAACTATCCTACGTGGATTGAGATATCGAGGTATCTATGAACTCATCCACGACTGCATTGACAATTCCTCTTGAATTATATGTTCGCCCTTGAATCACGAAATTGTATTAGTAACGTCTCCCTTGACTTCTTTATTGTTTTTATCTTTCACCAATTTGGAAAGCCGAAAGCTCGTGATGGTAGAGAGATACAGGGTATTCCCATGGCTATGATAATGGTAGGCACAAGTGTAGCTACCAACGGCCAGTCATGTGATTGAGTTACTCGTTCTCCCCTTGACCATCAAACTATTATCGAGACTTCAAGCCATATGAATTTAAGAATGATTAGGGTTTTACCCTTAGTCATAATGTCAACCCAGGAGACTATCTATTCTCAAGAAACAATTCATTGTGTCTCAAATTTTTCTTGAATATTGCCTTACTTTCAACCCTTATGCCTTGACTCAACTGTCCCTCGACCAAAGCCCATAATCACTAGCTTAGCCAATACCATAGCTTAAATACCCTGTCACACTATGATCTACCAGTGGTCAACAGCAATACTTGAGCACACAACTCTTGTGATAATAGTCCGACAGACTGAGCGTCAATAGAAATTTGTGACCCAGTTGCTAGGAAATCTTTCGTAAGATGTGCCTTAGAGTTGGTTACCCGGTCGATAACCCTTATATACTGTGGACGAGTAGGTCATTCTATTTTATCGACCATGTGTCATTGTACACACTCGTTTTCCATTTAGTGATAAACGATCCTTGACTTGACTAACATCTACCGTATTCCGTTACGTCGTGCCTTATTCTTCATTTACAAGAGTCGAGGTACAATATCCGGACTTTGAAACTTTTCGGACCTCATCATTCCTAAAA
>JANAVB010034417.1:35296741-35363573 GCA_029216955.1 Iris pallida
TATACGCGATCCCAGCAATACCCCTGCTCAAACCCGAGCTTGCTCCAGCCCAAGCAAACCAACGTGTAGATGAGCCCATCAACCAAGCTCCCAGCAAGGAAAGCCCGACCCCATTGTTCGAATATAAGTAGCCGAGAGAGAGAGAGGATCTCTCTCGAAAACCTCAAACCCTAATCAACTCCACCGCGCCGACACTCCAGCCCCGACTCCCCACAACCAGGGCGCGGCCGCGCGCGCCTACAGGGCCGCTGCCGGTCGACCGAACCACCGGAAAGCGCGCACGCGCGTGGAACGCGACAGCGGCAACAGCAGCAGTTGCTACAACGAAGGGAAGTTCGCGAAGGAAATTCCTCCTCCACGCTCGGTGTCGTTGCGAACCGTTTTCTCTGGTATGACGACAACATATACGCCTCCCAATCTCTTCTTTTAGTTTTTATTTAAACGATTTAGGTCGTCCAGAAAATCGTCGCGAACCTTGCCGAAAAACTGTTCTCGAAACAGTTCACAGAGCAGTCCAATCACCCTAGTTCAAGGATCGATTCCGATCGATCCAGGAAAATTTAGAAAAACAATTTGAAGGGGTTTATTGACAACAAGTAGGGCTTCAAATCCCTTTTTACGGAATTTGATTCCATCAACTACGTGTCGAGAAATCGAACTCCGAAGTTTCCCAAAAATCTGTTTTCAAAAACTAGAAATCTCTCCACACGACGTCCGTCCCGCCATTCCGGGCGACGTGGTCGCGCACCAAAAGGATCGAAAGCTGCGTAACAGCTTCGTGGTCGTGTGGGCTTTGACGAAATTCAAATTGGTCGCGTGTGCGCGACGAATTCGACGCGTATCCGTCGAAATCGCCCCGTATCCGTCCAATGCAAATTCACTCATAACTTTGTGCACGCTCGTCAGATCGAGACGAAACTTGCGCCAACAGGACTGTATCATTTTTCTGGTCCTGTATGCCAAGTTTGGTCCGATTCTGAGACAGTTGAAATCGACATCATTTTGCGGGCCCCACGGTACCACTCAACGGGCGATTTTGTGCACGGCCCGCCGGAATCCAACTTTGGACATAAGGTTGGGTTCGTATCAGAAAACCGGATCTGTAGACATGTAGTTTTACGACTTTAGAGACCGTTGACTCTGGCACGCTTTTCGGTGCAAAGCGGGTCCAACGGCGGACACCGTTTTGGCCCGAAATTACCGTTTTGCCCCTGTGTCCAGAATTGGACGTAGGGACAAGCAATCCTAGCTAATTAGACTATTCTGAGATCATTGGTATTATTTATTTCAGCTTCCGGGGACTGTTGTACGGGTTTTGACTATAGTGGCACATTGAGTAGTTCAGATTGTCGGTTTCACCAGCAAAGGACCACAGGCGAGTACAGTTTATTGTCTGCATTTCGATATTGATCTTTACTATATTTCATTGATTAGTCATTGGTTATGTGATTTTTATACTCTATTATAAATTGTTGAGTCGGAAATGAGAAGTACCAAGGATGTGTGATCAGACCGTAGACATTGTAGATATCGTAGACATTGTAGATATTGTAGACATTGTAGATATTGTAGACATTGTAGATATCGTAGACATTGTAAATATTGTAGACATTGTAAATATTATAGACATTGTAAATATTGTAGACATTGTAGATATTGTAGACATTGTAGATATTGTAGACATTGTAAATATTGTAGACATTGTAGATATTGTAGACATTGTAGATATTGTAGACATTGTAGACATCGTTACTTTTCTGCAAGTAGATATCGTAGACCGTACGGTGTAGCACCCCAGACCGATCACATGTCAAAGGTACTTCTAACGGTGGAAAAGTATATTGGTCTATTTATTACTATCGATTTTCTTACGGCTTTACTGTTATTTTCAAAACTCATGATTAATGCCTAACCTTTGTTTTATAGTCATTTTCTTTATTTGAAATTGCATCAGTGAATTGTGCTCGTTCCATTCCTGACTGGAAACCAACATTTTCAGGTTAGCCGCGGATTCATTTAGCTTGGGGAGTGACGGGAATACTTGCAGATAAAACCTAGAGACTAGCTAGATAGTTGAATTGTAGTCATTCAGTTATTTGTACAAGTTTATATTTTTATACAAATGTAAAACTTGTGATCATCGTAAATTAAATTAATTTTGTGAATGAGCATTATTTGTGATTTTGATCTTCATGGCCGTGACAGCGTTCTACCGCCGACACTGCGGCGTAGGCTGGCTTGGACACGTCTTGTATCCGTTTAAAAAAAAACGGTGCGGGTCGTGACACCTTCAGTTTATCTTACTCATGGGTTTTGTTGACGGTCTTGTATTCCACCTACATTTAGAGTACAATGGTCGCCTCGACATATTCGGCGAGTGAATGCGAGTTTCTTGTACCACTCATCTGCCTCCGTATCTCATGATACACGATATCTATCATGTATTCCGACTACGTAGGTGCATCCTGGATTAGAGCCATGTGTTCGACTGAGTCGTTGGTACCGACTTACTTCGAAACTTGACCCTTGTCCACTTTGTGAGTCAGCGTAGGCAAGCGAGGACGAATCCCTACTCAACTGACTCAGGGGTATATTATTCCATATGCCCCATTTTCTTGTATTATAATATGTATATTTATTATTTTCTGTATTTATTTAAATTCTGTATCTCAATATATCACTTGTACACGGGATGTTTTCTTACGATGAGTTATGATTTATATTGTTTTAGCATGTGTATTTTGCTCGACTGGCTATAGGAAATTCCGAGGACGAAATTTTTCTAAGTTGTAGAGAGTTGTGAGACTCATCTCACAGTATCGGTATTTATATACGGATACGTATTTTGTATTATATGTCGTATTTTTTTGGTTTTCGGAATGCTTTAAATTTTTTTCCAAATTATAGATTTTCTTCTTGGCCGGCATACCGACGGTGTACCGGAGTATACCGACGGCATGCCGCTCGGATAGATTTTCCACATTTTAGATATTTTCGATTTTAGATATTTTCGTAAATAGTGTTTCCGATATTTTTATAATATTTTGGATATTTTGATGAATAGTGTATAGATATTTTCGTGAATAGTATAGATGCATTCTATTATCCAATGGACAATTAGTTTTCTTTCAATGGCTAGGATTGATCTAGAATGTGACATGGACCACGATCCAACGGTCACGATTAATTTACCTCTTCTATATATATCCATTAAGTTTCTCTCTCCTCTCTCTTTCCTTTCCTTCACCATTTCCCTTCACTCTCTTCTCTCTTCCTCAAGCTTAGGAAGGCTTGGCCTTGAGGCCTAGAGTGTGGTTTCGGAACCCCTCTTGGTGGTGGAGTAGAAGATTAGGCTCGGTTGCTAAAACGTAGGCAAGTACATATTGCTCAAAATGACATGACCATGCTATATTTTTGTTTTCCATAGAAATTAAAGTTTTATTGTTCTATAATATGCTTCTCTAAATTGTTAACATGTTTAATATATCACTTTTTGTTTTAATCGACAATATTACGTAGATCTGAGTTTCTAGATATGATTTTCAAGTATTTTGAGGTATTTATCTATCAAATGTTTTAATTTGTGAAAACTAATACTTCCATGTTGTTGGAAATTCAATTTTGTGCAAGTTTTGACAAAAATCTGGATTTTGTTGCTGTTTGGAAAAACGGTATACCGCCGGTATATCGCAGTATACCGTCGGTATGCCGATTTTTGCACCAGAAACCTTCTGTCTTTGGAACGGTATACCGCCAATATACCGCAATATACCGTCGGTATGCCGTTTTATGCCGTTTTAGGCTGTTTTTGTTCGTTTTTGCCCATTTTTGTCCCTTTTTGATATTATTCTCGATTGTAATGGACTCTTAACATGATTAGATGACCTTGGATAGTTAAAGAATGATTGTACACTCTATATACATGGTACATGCTTATGTTCACGTATTGTTCTATGTCCAGATTATAGATAGTGGCATGTTATGGTGCACTCCAGATTACTATATATGCCTAGTTCGATTTAGTGGCTCGTAGTAGTGCACTCATGACTTGATTTTCTTATTGATTTTTAGACCCGATATATGAGTACATGTTCATTCTTGACACCGTGGATATAGCTTGTTGAATGATAATCTATTGCATCTTGTCACTGGACAATCAAGTGTGAGTATTGTTCCGTGTATCACGTGATGTTAGTACGGGGATGTTCATAAGTAATAACTTACGATTTACTCGTACATAGCACACGTCATCTTAGAAAATTCTTGAGTGTCCACGACTTGAGAATTTGACATGAATATGATAAGGTAAAAGACTAGTAAATTCAAGTAGATCATTGTAGGAGGAAATTTGCACTACCAACCCCGAGCTCCAAGGGCCCCATGAGGCATGGCTCAACCCTGCTAGGCAAGGGCTCCATGACCTACTAAGTTTGCGCGTATTGATATACGATCGAGTCACATGTCGTACCGGGTTGCGGCACAGTCAGTATTATATTTTCTTTTACAAGTATATGATATGGTTGTTCATGTTACAAGTCTAGACACGTTTCATCTGCCAGCAGTCTTGTTGGGCAATAGATGTACTACGTACCCCTGGACATCCGGGTATCTGCAGTCAGGTAGTTGCAAAAATCTTCAACTTGCACACTAGTAATTAGGATTGTGATAACCCTAGCTAGTTAATGATAGCAAACCGTAGGTAATGATTGGCAGTGCACTTTTGATTGTGTGTTACCTTATTCTCTTGTATCGGTGAGTGGCCAGAGGCTAAGTTCTGCTAGGGAAAAGATCTGTAACCCCGATCCTTATTTGGTTTAACGGTTGTAGCTCTCCGATTCCTAGTAGTTCCTAAACCCCTTGTTGCTCATCGGATTATTCTGTTCCATAGCTATATTGTTCAGCATTTTCATTCAGTCATTTATATTCTTGAGATACGTGCATTGGTACCGCATTAGTCTCGATACGCATTTATTTGCTTCTGTCATTATGTTATTGTGTTGTTATTGGGTTTTGTCGTGCACCTCGAGCTTTCTTGTGGTACTTGCTATTTGGGGCCTGATCCCACTGGTTTTGTTTAGCCAGATTTACCGCTGGAGCCCGAGGATTCTCCCTACCTTTCTCTGGATGACCCGCTGTGTCACGCCCCAAAACCAGAATACTGAAGAGCGGGGGCAGACATAGCCAGCTACGTATATTGAAATAGAAACCACCTCGATATACGGTCACGACTGTCTAGATATATGAGGGTTTACTACAAGCCAACAGTCTCTTATGGTCATGAACAAGCCTAATGTCTCAATCACAAGCAAGTAAGTAAGGTCGCAAGATGTATGATCATTAAATATACAATAATAAGGCGTCCCAAATATTACATATTCAGCTGATCATGAAGCTAGTCGTACAAAATACGGGGACTAGCAAGAGTTAAGTCATACATGATCAACCCTAGGATTTGTTAATCATGTTTACAGCCCGTAGGCAGACAGTAAGTAAAGTGCATCGAGCTAACAGGTGCTCGTCGGCTAAACGCCTCAAAAGAATAACTTTACAATAGAGTGAGCGAAACAAATAGAAACCCACTAGTAGTCCGGGTTCCTTCTAGTCGCCACGATCGGGCTGGAGGTTCGGAAGATCCTCGGGAGCTGCTCCGAAATCTGGCCACACAAAACCAGCTGGGTCAAACCCCAGAAGAGCAAGTGCCACAAAGGAGGCCACGAAATAAGAACAAAAGCCAGCATATCAGAACATAAGAAAAGAAAAGGAAGAAGGTACAAGTAAATAAAGAGTGCAACAGGACAATAAACGACTAGTGACGTGGGACCATTCCGGGAGCCAGGTTACAACCCTTAAACCAGACAAGAACCGGGGTTGTAATCCTTCGCCTGAATAGCACTCTGTCTCCACTCATTTATTGTTTAATAATAAGTAAAACAGTCAAGTTCAAGAGTAGTCAGGTACTGGTACTAGACAAGACTTAGACAAGGCTGGACTCCATCCATTCACAAGCGGCCAAGCAATTACTACGGCTTACTACTTAACTAACTAGGGTTATTACAAGCCTTAATTACTAACAAGATGCAAATGAGAATTTCCCAATCCCAAGCCCTGCAGACCATCCAGTTATCCTTCCGCGGGTTGAGAGTATGGTTGGGTACATCGCCCCGGAGACGATATACCCTTAGGTGACTTAGAGGGTGCAACACATGACAGTGCGCTGGAAATGTGCTCTACTCGTCGGCAAGCTACAAGTCAAATTAAGAGCGCCCAGATAACGAGATTGCCTGTGACTGGAAATTCTCCATGAACTATAGTTAAATCTAGTCATTAGCCTAATCCATGTTCAGTACGAATCCCTGACCGTGGGAAACCAGGGAGTCACGTCCTTGACATGATACAAGACAAGACAAGTGGATTTGCACAAGCAAGTAAGCAGGAACACCCACGGTGTCAAGTTGATTATACGAGTCAAGTTAGCCGTCGCAACAGCATCAAGATAAATCATGTCATGGTACTTGTCAGGAGTGCGCCACGACGGGCCACTATCATGGCAGGTTGGTCATGTCAGGAGTGCACCACTACGGGTCACTGTCGTGTTATGCTAGTTCCTTGTCATACCATGCCATGTACAATAGTCATTCCAAACATAATAAGTAAAATCAAGTTCATGACAAAGGCGTAAGGATATAAAATGGGCGTAAAATATCTAATAAATATCAATATACAGGGCTATAGAAGAGCCAAGCTTAAAGAAATAAGACCAAAACACCAAGAGCCAATGGGTTTAAGCAAGGGGTCAGGGGAGCAGCGTACGCGCAAGAGCACGTACGCAGGGGAGCAGCGTACGCACAAGGCACGCACGCAGGAGAGCTGCGTACGCACAAAAGCACGCACGCAGGGGAGCTGCGTACGCACAAAAGGCACGCACGCAGGAGAGCTGCGTACGCACAAAAGCACGCACGTAGAAAAGCTGCGTACGCGTAAAAACACGCACGCAGGAGAGCTGCGTACGCACAAAAGCACGCACGTAGGAGAGCTACGTACGCGTAAAAACACGCACGCAGGAGAGCTGCGTACGCACAAAAGCACGCACGCAGGAGAGCTGCGTACGCACAAAAGCACGCACGCAGAGGAAAGGGTCTTCTTCTCCATGGCTGAGAAGAAGCTCCCATGGCTCTCAAAACTTCAAAGCATCACAACTTGGCCATCCGAACTCCAAATCCGGATTTTCAGAGTTCCAACTAGGGTGAAATGGAATTCTCTTCCACATGGAAACATCAAAACCCATAAAAATCCAACTTAAATAGATCAAAACCATATAAAACCGAAAATAGGGAAAACTTAGATCTAGAACAATGGAGACTCCAAATCACAAAATACCAAGTTCTAATGTTGATCACCATGTCCTAAACTAGCAAATGGACAAATAAAATGGGGTTCTCATGTGGTGGCAAGGTGCACTTGCCTATGGGTTGGTGTTGTGTAGAGGAAGGAGAAGAGTGTTGTGTAGAGGAAGGAGAAAAAGAAAATTAATGGAGGTTTATGAGGAGAGAGAAAAGGTTGGTGGAGTTTTAAAGAGGGTGGGATGTGGTGTGTTGAGGGTGGAGCATAGGCTAAGGTGTTCCAATACACATTAAACCAAACCAAACCAACCCAAACCAATTAAAACCGAGCCATGTCAAAACCCAAAATACGAGAAATACCGAAATTCCACAAGTTAAAAAAAATAAAAATATATGCCAAAATCCAGATACGAGTATAAATACGAAATACTGGAAATACGGGAAATAAGGGTGACAACTCTACCCACCTTAAAAGAATTTCGTCCTCAGAATTTAATCAAGGAGCTAGAGATTGTCACGACAAGTTACATTAAGCACAGGCAAGTTATACTAAGCAGTTCAATCATACAATCATACAATGCAAGCAAGGAAGGGAAAACGTAAGGCATAAGAAAGATATTATACCTCACGAGTCATACAGGTAGGGATATCGCGATCGGATGTCGTACTCACGCTCCCACGTTGACTCACCTAGAGAGTGATGACCCCAAGCAACACGGACTAATTTAATAGTCTTGTTCTTGAGTATCTTCTCCCTCCGGTCCAATATAGACACGGGCCTCTCCTCATATGAAAGGTTGGTACCAACAACCAATTCCGAATGGTCTAGGATGTGGCTCGGGTCCAGAATATACCGTCGTAATTGGGACACATAGAATACATCATGTACCTCACTTAGCGACGGCGGAAGAGCGAGACGATAGGATACATCTCCTACTCGCTCTAGAATATCGAACGGCCCTATATACCTAGGACTAAGCTTTTCCCCGTACGCCAAAGCGAATGACGCCGCGGTTAGGCGAGATCCTAAGGAATACATGGTCGCCGATAGCAAATTCTAAGGGACGTCGATGAGCATCAGCCCAATGGCGCTGGCGATCCTGGGCAACTCGGAGGTGATCTCTGACCTTCCTGACCACTTCAACCGTCTGGGAAATCAATTCGGGTCCGAGCATCTACCTCTCTCCGACATCGTCCCATGTTAGCGGGGATCTGCACTTCCTGCCATAAAGAGCCTCGAAGGGTGCCATCTGGATACTGGCCTAGAAACTATTGTTGTACGAGAATTCTACGAGATGCAGGTGATTCTTCCACGAACTACCGAAGTCGAGCGTACAAGATCTCAGTATGTCTTCAAGAGTCTGGATTGTGCGCTCTGATTGACCATCCGTCTGCGGGTGATAAGCTGAGCTGAATTGAAGGCGAGTCCCCAAACTCTTCTGCAAGCTGCGCCAAAAGTGTGATATGAATCTTGAATCCCTGTCCGAGGTGATGCTGACTGGCACACCGTGAAGCCTGACAATCTGCCTGAGATACATCTCTGCTAAATGTGCCGTCGACTGTCCAACTCTGAATGGGAGAAAGTGTGCCACCTTGGTAAGCCTGTCCACAATTACCCAAATAGCATCTCTGCCGGCCGGAGATCTGGGCAATCCGATCACGAAATCCATGGTTATATGTTCTCATTTCCATTTCGGGATCGGTAAGGGTTGAAGAAGTCCAGCGGGCCTCTGATGTTCAGCTTTAACCTGTTGGCAAACCAAACACCGAGAGACAAACCGGGCTACCTCCCTCTTCATGCCATTCCACTAGAAATGCTGACGAATATCACGGTACATCTTCGTACCACCCGGATGAATAGAATATTGTGAACTGTGGGCTTCTGCCATGACTTCCTGTCTGATATCTCCACTGGGTACACAAAGACGAGTGCCGTGCCGAAGTGTACCGTCTTCATGGGTACATAACTCTGGCCTTCTACCTGCTTCACACTCTGCTCTGAGTCGCTGGATCTTGGAATCTGTTGACTGCGCAACCCGGATTCTCTCAACTATGCTGGACTGAACCTGTAGGCTGGCCATCAATGCCATGCTGGTTGGAAGAACCACTTCAATTCCCATCTTCTGAAGATCTGCCAATAATTCTGGTTGCGCCGTCAGGAAATAAACTCATGCTTTCCTGCTCAATGCATCTGCGACAACGTTGGCCTTCCCGGGATGACTGTAAATCCACATCATAGTCCACTAGTAGCTCGAGCCATCTTCTCTGCCGCATATTAAGGTCCTTCTGGGTGAAAACATACTTCAGGCTCTTATGATCAGTAAAGATCTCCACTCTATCTCCGTACAAGTAGTGTCTCCACAACTTCAAAGCAAACACTACCGCCGCCAATTCCAAGTCGTGGGTCGGATAACTCTTCTCATGATCACGTAGTTGACGTGACGCATAAGATATTACCTTCCCATGCTGCATCAAGACACACCCCAATCCTCTGCCTGAAGTGTCGCAATAAATTGTGAATCCTCCGGTCCCATTTGGAAGGGTGAGAATGGGGGCCGTTATCAAACCTTGCTTCAACTTCTCAAATGATTCCTGACACTCTGCTGTCCAAACAAACGGCAAATCCTTGCGGGTCAACTGGGTCATCGGTGCTGAAATCCTTGCAAAATCTGAAACGAACCGCCGGTAGTAGCCGACCAATCCAAGGAAGCTGCGAACCTCTGCCACTGAGCTGGGTACCGGCCATGACTCGATAGCCACAATCTTCTGGGGATCCACTTCCACTCCTCCTCGGGTAATGATGTGACCCAAGTATGATATGCGATCGAGCCAGAACTCGCATTTATTGAACTTGGCGTACAACTGATGCTCCCTAAGCGTCTGGAGGACGACTCTGAGATGCTGCTCATGCTCTGCTTCACTCTTGCTGTAGACCAGGATATCATCTAGGAACACGATCACAAATTGATCCAAGTAAGGCATGAAAATGCGATTCATAAGGTCCATGAATACGGCCGACGCATTGGTCGCTCCAAAGGGCATAACAAGGAACTCCCAATGTCTATACCTTGATCTGAATGCTGTCTTCGGGATGTCCTGCTCTCTGACTCTGATCTGGTGGTATCCCGACCGTAAGTCGATCTTCGAGAACACTGAAGCCCCTCTGAGCTGATCAAACAAGTCATCTATCCTCGGAAGAGGGTATCTGTTCTTGATTGTCACCGAATTCAAGGTACGATAATCAACACATAGCCTGGACGTACCATCCTTCTTTTTCACAAGAAGCATCGGGGCTCCCCAAGGCGATCCACTTGTACGGATGAATCCCTTGGTCCTCAGTTCTTCAATCATTTGTATAAAATTTCCAACTCTGAAGGCGCCATCATGTAGACTCGCTCTGATACTGGTGCTGTCCCGGGAATCAAGTCTATAGTGAACTCATTCTCCCGCTCCGGCGGCATCCCTGGAAGCTCCTCTGGAAAGACATCTGGAAACTCTTCAACTATTCGGGGTAACTGCACTGCTGCTACTGTCATCCGCAATGCTGGGGAAGATGGCTCCACTGCGCCTCTGGAAAACGAAAACTCTGGCTCGCCGGGGATACTAAAGACAACTCTGCCAATATGGCAGTCTATCCTAGCATATTGGTTCCTCAACCAATCCATGCCTAGGACTACATCATAGTCTGCCATAGGAAACTCTATGAATCTAACGGGGAACTCCCTACCGCTAACTACGATCCGACACGAGAAAAACACTCGATCTACTCCCACAAGGCCATTACCAGTAAGAAAATTGAGCCTCACTGATAATGACTCGGGCTCCAATCCTATCCGTGTCGTGAATCGTGCAGACATAAATGAATGCGATGCACCAGAATCAAATAATACAGACGCTGGAGAGGAGTTGACGAGAATAGTACCTGCCACAACCTCACCTGGTGCAACTTCTTCTTCTATAGCCATCATCATGGCCTGACCTCTAGCTGCGGGTCCCCTCTGTTGAAAACCTCTCTGCCTGCTCTGCACTGGAGCCTGGGCACACTGCTGTTGGAATGCCTGGGCCTGAGGAAACAATGGCCTCGGGTACTGCTGCTGCTGCACAGGTGCTGGTCCCCTAACCGATGGACTGGTTAGGTTGGAAGAGGATGAACTACCCCTATTCGGGCAGGCTCCTATCTTATGATCTGCCGCTCCACAAGCTAGGCACAATCCCTGCGCCCTGCGACAGTCTGCCACCACATACCCTGCCTTCCTGCAATGAGAACATCCCATCGCGGAAGTCTGCTTCTGCTTCTGCTGCTGCGGGTACGTCGGGGTCGAATGCTGAACCGACGTTACTGAGGCCGCCCGCCTCGGAGTTCCAATGGTCAATCCCCTAGCTACCGGGGTTGGAGCTGATGATTGGTGCATCTGACTGTGGGACCGCTTCCTACCTCCGGTCCTATCCACGATCCTCTGGGAGGTGTACTCATGCCTCCTAGCTGCTCTCAAGACTGCATCGAACGTATGGTGCTCGAACTGCTCAACCGCAAACAAGATCTCCAAATACAGTCCCTGCTGGAACCGCTGGGCCCTATCAAACTCGGTCGCCACCAAGGTGGGGGCAAACCTACTGAGTCTAGAAAACTCCGATGCATAACTGTCGACCGTTCTGCCTCCTTGCTTCAAGTTGGTAAATCTGGTCTGCAGGTCGTACCGAGCCACAGCATCGAAATACTTCGTCTGGAATCTCTCTCTAAATACTGCCCAAGCAATGGGTGCCACCAATCCCATGGCTTGTGCCGCCCACCTACTGCGAGCCAAGTCCAACAACTGCAGGCGTACCACCGCCACCTTCTCATTCTCGGGTGTCCTAGCTGCTTCAAGAATCACCTTGGTATCCTGAAGCCATGCATCCGCGGCAATCGTATCCTCGCTGCCGTCGAAGAAAGGAGGGTTCAATCGCTTGAAGCTGTTTGCCGCCTGGTTCCCTGGATGTCCGCCTCGGGTCAAAGCATCTTGAACTGTCTGGTGCAGGGCGTCGCTTCGACGATCCTGGGAAGCTATCAAGGTTCTGATGAGGCCTACTAAGGTACCATCATCTGGCTCTGCGGGCTGGACGGGCCGAACTGGTGACTCTTCCCTAGTAGGTATCACTCTGGAGGCGACTCCGGAATGCTGGGCTTGATCTCCAGGTTGCTGCTGGTCCACGGGAGGTGCTCCTCCGTGCTGATCGGCAGGGTCAGGTACAGTGCCGCTGAGGAAGACGACACAGGGAAACAATAAGGAAGGACCAGGACAGATCAACGATACAAGCATGTAATCAGGGCAAGAATTTCAGGGATTTGAAAATACGGGCGAAGATCAAGTGCGAATACTGATTGAGATATCTATTCGGTAAACCCTCACATTTCTTGATTGACAAGACCTGTATGGGCCACCACTTAAACCATGTCACGCCCCAGAACCAGAATACTGGAGAGCGGGGGCAGACATAGCCAGCTACGTATATTGAAATGGAAACCACCTCGATATACGGTCACGGCTGCCTAGATATATGAGGGTTTACTACAAGCCAACAGTCTCTTATGGTCATGAACAAGCCTAATGTCTCAATCACAAGCAAGTAAGTAAGGTCGCAAGATGTATGATCATTAAATATACAATAATAAGGCGTCCCAAATATTACATATTCAGCTGATCATGAAGCTAGTCGTACAAAATGCGGGGACTAGCAAGAGTTAAGTCATACATGATCAACCCTAGGATTTGTTAATCATGTTTACAGCCCGTAGGCAGACAGTAAGTAAAGTGCATCGAGCTAACAGGTGCTTGTCGGCTAAACGCCTCAAAAGAATAACTTTACAATAGAGTGAGCGAAACAAAATAGAAAACCCACTCGTAGCCCGGGTTCCTTCTAGTCGCCACCATCGGGCTGGAGGTTCGGAAGATCCTCGGGAGCTGCTCCGAAATCTGGCCACACAAAACCAGCTGGGTCAAACCCTAGAAGAGCAAGTGCCACAAAGGAGGCCACGAAATAAGAACAAAAGCCAGCATATCAGAACATAAGAAAATAAAAGGAAAAAGGTACAAGTAAATAAAGAGTGCAACAGGACAATAAACGACTAGTGATGTGGGACTATTCTGGGAGCCAGGTTACAACCCTTAAACCAGACAAGGACCGGGGTTGTAACCCTTCGCCTGAATAGCACTCTGTCTCCACTCATTTATTGTTTAATAATAAGTAAAACAGTCAAGTTCAAGAGTAGTCAGGTACTGGTACTAGACAAGACTTAGACAAGGCTGGACTCCATCCATTCACAAGCGGCCAAGCAATTACTACGGCTTACTACTTAACTAACTAGGGTTATCACAAGCCTTAATTACTAATAAGATGCAAATGAGAATTTCCCAATCCCAAGCCCTGCAGACCATCCAGTTATCCTTCCGCGGGTTGAGAGTATGGTTGGGTACATCGCCCCGGAGACGATATACCCTTAGGTGACTTAGAGGGTGCAACACATGACAGTGCGCTGGAAATGTGCTCTACTCGTCGGCAAGCTACAAGTCCAATTAAGAGCGCCCAGATAACGAGATTGCCTGTGACTGGAAATTCTCCATGAACTATAGTTAAATCTAGTCATTAGCCTAATCCATGTTCAGTGCGAATCCCTGACCGTGGGAAACCAGGAAGTCACATCCTAGACATGATGCAAGACAAGACAAGTAGATTTGCACAAGCAAGCAAGCAGGAACACCCACGGTGTCAAGTTGATTATACGAGTCAAGTTAGCCGTCGCAACAGCATCAAGATAAATCATGTCATGGTACTTGTCAGGAGTGCGCCACGACGGGCCACTATCATGGCAGGTTGGTCATGTCAGGAGTGCACCACTACGGGTCACTGTCGTGTTATGCTAGTTCCTTGTCATACCATGCCATGTACAATAGTCATTCCAAACATAATAAGTAAAATCAAGTTCACGACAAAAGGCGTAAGGATATAAAATGGGCGTAAAATATCTAATAAAATATCAATATACAGGGCTATAGAAGAGCCAAGCTTAAAGAAATAAGACCAAAACTCCAAGAGCCAATGGGTTAAGCAATGGGTCAGGGGAGCAGCGTACGCGCAAGAGCACGCACGCAGGGGAGCAGCATACGCACAAGGCACGCACGCAGGGGAGCTGCGTACGCACAAAAGCACGCACGCAGGGGAGCTGCGTAGGCACAAAAGGCACGCACGTAGGAGAGCTGCGTACGTACAAAAGCACGCACGTAGGAGAGCTGCGTACGCGTAAAAATACGCACGCAGGAGAGCTGCGTACGCGTAAAAACATGCACGCAGGAGAGCTGCGTACGTACAAAAGCACGCATGCAGGAGAGCTGCGTACGCACAAAAGCACGCACGCAGCAGAGCTGCGTACGCACAAAAGCACGCACGCAGGGGAAAGGGTCTTCTTCTCCATGGCTGAGAAGAAGCTCCTATGGCTCTCAAAACTTCAAAGCATCACAACTTGGCCATCCGAACTCCAAATCCGGACTTCCAGAGTTCCAACTAGGGTGAAATGGAATTCTCTTCCACATGGAAACATCAAAACCCATAAAAATCCAACTTAAATAGATCAAAACCATGTAAAACCAAAAATAGGAAAAACTTAGATCTATAACGATGGAGACTCCAAATCACAAAATACCAAGTTCTAATGTTGATCACCATGTCCTAAACTAGCAAATGGACAAATAAATTGGGGTTCTCATGTGGTGGCAAGGTGCACTTGCCTATGGGTTGGTGTTGTGTAGAGGAAGGAGAAGAGTGTTGTGTAGAGGAAGAAGAAGAAGAAAATTAATGAAGGTTTATGAGGAGAGAGAAAAGGTTGGTAGAGTTTTAAAGAGGGTGGGATGTGGTGTGTTGAGGGTGGAGCATAGGCTAAGGTGTTCCAATACACATTAAACCAAACCAAACCAAACCAAACCAATTAAAACCGAGCCATGTCAAAACCCAAAATACGAGAAATACCGAAATTCTACAAGTTGAGAAAAATAAAAATACATGCCAAAATCCAGATACGAATATAAATACGAAATACTAGAAATACGAAAAATGAGGGTGACACGCTGTCACGACCCGCTACCCAAATTGTTTGGCCGGGCCGAGTCATGTCCAGCCTACGCTTGAGATAAAGTACAGTAAGCTGTTCTAGAGATAACAAGATAAGACTAAATGTGCTCACAGTTCTATAAGTAAATAAAAGTCATAAATGCTCCAAACACAAAAGTCGTCTCATATAGTAATAAGTCCAAGTACAAGTCTGAAAGTAAAACTGGATACAGGTCCAGTTAGAAAATACGTAGTCTAATACATGACTACACTAAATATCCCAAGCAACTACGCAAACTAGACGAGTTTTCCCGCAGGTACATCCTCGTAAGACAAAGCCTGGTCCTCGGCAGTATCTCCATAATATGGGTCAAAGAGCAACTCCTCCTCAGTAAGGATACCTACAACGTTATCCTGTCAGGACGGGAGCAAGTACTGATTCTAGCAAACTAAATATACGAAGCATGATCAGGAATGTAATAAACTGGAATTATGGCATATCATGGTTTAATTGGTTCTTTTTAGAAATGACAACATACAGTTTAAAAGTTTAAAACCGTAGTATGTACGTGAATCGGTCAATAGGTGAATAGGATGTACAGCGGTACATATCAAGTTTTCTGGCATGCACATACGTGCACGAACGACATCGGTGTATATCCATACACAAACGCGGGATCAGAACATACGGCAAGGTCACATATAGAATGTCACCGAGCGCGGTAAATACATACGGAGAAGAGGGTCATGATTACGTACACTACTAACAGTTTCCCCTTAACCCGTTATTTAAACATTTGAGAGATATGAGATACTGTCCTAAGCATGGTAGAGACTGAAAGTAATACAACATGTAAAGTTTTAACTTGCTACCCCAAGGATCTGCATTTAACATGGTTGGTAAATCGCAGTTTATTGTTATAGCAGTATGTAAAGTTCGTAGAAAGTACTTGCCTCTAGCAAAGCAAAGCAGCGATATAAATGTTATAGATGTCTGGTAACTCGTCACTGTAGAAATAACACATAAACATAGTTTTTATACTAAGTTAAACACTAAGACACTAGTGGTGCAACACGACTTGTGACTGGGCATCTAGACAAAATGATGACTTAGCATAGAGACTAACGTGGGGTGACTCAATATTATAACTAACTTCCTATGGCTTTTACACTAGTGCGGGGTGAGGTTTAATACGACTAAAACTCAAATTAACACAAAACATTTAAAAGTCATAACTATTCAATAAATAAATCAACTGTACATTGTGTTCCAACAATTTTCGAGATAGACAAAAAACTCAATTTGCATCAAAAAAAGTACCAAAATGATCCTTGTTAATTATAGAAATTTATTATAATTTTTCTAGAATTTATTAACCAGTACTTGTATTTTATCAAAATCAGTTTTCATAAGTACACAGAAAGTGAGTTCTGGTTTCATATGCCAAAACTGTGGCAAAATTGTAAATTAAATACTGTAAAAATTATGCTAAATTAGCTAAATTAATATAGTATCTAAATACTATTTTTTCAGAATTTTTACAGTAAGTAAAGTATTTTTAGAAATTCAAAAACAGCACGGTACATAATCTGAAATTAAATAATTAATTATCTGCGTATTTTGTCCATGTACATAATTTGAACCAGAGTTCAAATACAGGATCCAATGCCATGAATCAAGTCCAATATGACTTGTACAGGTCTTGAATGTGTGAAAACACATTTGAGCCCAAAAACCCATGCTAGGCTTGGACACCAAATGGTTGCAGTAATTAAAATACACAAAAATACAAAGTGGTAAAAGTACAAAATAAATATTAATATTTTAACAAGGTAAAATTATACATAGTAGTCATATAAATATGACAAGTGTATTTACATATATTTAAGTATAACATATGTACAATATTACGTAAATTACATAGGCTAAACAGTTATGTATGTATACATATACATATATAACATATATATATATAAGGAAATACATATATATATATATATATATTTTATATATATATATATATATATATATATATATATATATATATATATATATATATATATATATATATAAAGAAATAAATATATAATATATATATATATAATATATATATATATATATATATATATATATATATATATATATATATATAACAGTAAATATACATATATGATAATAGTAAATATAATATATATAATAGTATACATATATATACACAAAATACATATACTCATATATATATATATATATATATATATATATATATATATATATATATATATATATATATATATATATATATATATATATATATATATATATATATATATATATATATATATATATATATATATATTTTATATATAAATATATATATATATATATATATACTTATACATATATATATATATGTATATATATATAAACTATATATATATATATATATATATATATATATATATATATATATATATATATATATATATATATATATATATATATATATATATATACTTATACATTAAAATGCTAAATATAGAATATATATTTATACATATATAAATATTGTACACATACGTATATAACAGTATATATATAATAAAATATATACAGAAATACATATATATATATATATATATATATATATATATATATATATATATATATATATATATATAATCATAAAATAAAAAAAATAAAAAAAGAAAAAGGAAAAAGAAAACAAACAACAAGGGGGGTTCGAACTCGGCCCAAAGGGTCGGGTTCTCAGGCTTGGTCGGGCTGGCCAGGGGGTCAGCCCGCTCTGTGTGTTAGGGATAGGATTTAGTTTAGATTTATTTAGGTTTTAGTTAATATATTATAAACCAGATAAAACAACTCTGTGTCCTGACAGTTAGGGACACGAGTCTAGTGTCTTAGGCTAGCACGACACGCACGAGTCTAGTCTCGCGTGTCCGAGCACTGGATTAGGGTCGTCGTGTCCAGGTGAACAGCATACGTGTGCACGAGACACGCACGACACGAAAATAAAGTTGACACGTACGTGTCCGATGTCTTGATGGGGTTCGAGGGTGCTGGAGGCGACGTGGTCGCGGCGGAGTGGTGGCGCTAGACTCACCTTGTCACGGCGAACTCGTCGGCGGTAGTTGTTGGTGGTGAAGGTCGCTGTGGAGGCGGCGCTGGGGGTCGCCGGAGTTAGGGTTCCGGTTATGGGTTTGGAGAAGAAGAGGGCTGTGGGGGCGTCGATGGTGGTCGAGCTAGGGTTAGGGCTGAGTCTGGGGTTTCGTTTTATAGGAAAAGGAAGTCGGTCGGTCGTCGGAAAAGCCAAGAAATATCAGGGTCGGTCGTCGGCGATGTGGAGGTGAGACGTGGGGGAGGAGAGAGAAGGTCGTGGGGGTGATTTAGGTTTAGGTCCCTAGAGTTTTAGGATTTTACAGAAAGGCCCCATCCCACAGCCAAATGCAAAATTCTATATTGCAAATCCCCTCCCGCTCGTTTAGGTGCAAATTAAATTTGCACAGAACACTTGGGTATTTGCAAACTGTATTTAAAATAATTTAAATAATTACAGAACCCTATTAAAACATTTTAATAAATTGCAAAATGGTATTTTAGTTATTAAAACTCATTTAAAAATTATTTTAAAGATTGTAGAAAAATTCCTAAAATCATATTAAAATATTTTAAAGCTAATTAGGCCATTAGAAACTAATTAACACTAATTAAATTAATTTTTTGAAAAACAGGGGCTGACACCCGCCGCCTGCTTAGATCTGCGGTTGTTCCTCCTCGCGAGTGGGTTCCCTTTTTGTACCGCTCGTGTTTCATTTCATTTTGGTGGTGTTAGCTAGGGCATGTGTTAGCCCTATTATTTTGAGACTTTCTCAGACTTCGGTCAACATGATGTATTATAGTAGATCTAGACTGATATAGTGATCATGTATATTGGAACTTTGTTAGTGTAGCATTTTGTATTCACTAGCTTCATGATCATGTATAATATAGTATTTTGGGACGCCTCTTTACTTTCATATTTGATATACTCTTGATACTTGTTGTTGTTGGATTGAGATATGATTTGTTCGACCATAGGAGTCGTCAGTGGCATGCTAGAGTCTTCCCACTTGTCTTCTAGACAGCTTTGATCGTACATTGGGGTACTGGCGCACTTTGATATACGTAGCTAGCTTTGTTTCGCCCCTACTTTCCAGTATTCTGGTTCTGGGGCGTGACACACAGCAAGGTACCAACTTCAACCTTTAATTTCTCCCTCGACGCTACGAATAATTTCGATCTACCAAAGCCCAAGTGTAGTCAACATATAGATCTTCAATTTTTAGCAATTAGATTTAGGTATAACCTAATTAAACCTGTGCGGGATCGACCCAAAGATCGCTGAAAACTGTTCAAAAAATAGAACAGTGTAAGGGTTCAAAACCCTAACTTGGAAGGCATATTTTGGCAAATTCAATGTGAAATCCAGAAATCTAATTAAAAATAGTGGTAGACAACCTTTAGGGCTTTACAAACCTTCTTGTAGATTTAAATTTCGTCGACCGTGTATCGAGTAAATCGATTCCCAAAATCGACGAAAATAGTTTTTTAAAATAATAAAATTTTGTAAATTTCCACCGATACGGCGTGCGCCCCGACAAACTGGGCGATGTGGTCGCAGTCCATGAGCATCGAAAGATGCGTGTGGATGTTTTCGACGTGTGGGATTCGACGGAACTCGATTTTGTTTTGTGTGCGCGACGAAATCGATGCGTATCGGTCGAGATACCCCGTATCGACCTCTTTGCAAACAAGCTACAACTTCGTGCATGTTCGTCATATCAAGACAAAACTTATGCCACTAGGATTGTATCATTTTTTTGGTCATGTGAGCCAAGTTTGGTCCAATTCTGAGAAGGTCGACCGAACCGCTACTTCGGCGGGCCTGCGACCCGATCCAACGGGCGAATTTGTGCACGGCCTACCGAAATCCAACTTTGGACATACAGTTGGGTTCATATCGTCAAATCAGACCTGTAAACATATAGTTTGATGACTTTAGAGACCGTAGGTAGTGGCACGCTTTTTGGTACAAAGCGGGTCCATCGATGGACATCGTTTTGATCCAAAATTATGATTTTGCCCCTGTGTCCAGAATTGGACTTTTGGGCAGGCATTTTTAGACATTTCTTATATACCAAAAACGTTCATGATGTTTATTTCAGCATCCGAGGGCGTTTGCGGGATTTGACTTTCCTTGTTTTACTGATCTGCTGGTTCGAGCTACTGGATCCTGTCATTTTGCATACCACCTAAGGCAAGATACCTTGCCATTACTATTTTTACTTTGCTCATTATACTGCATGAATTTATTTAGTTATTATTACTTTTTTGTAAGATAAATTATGCTATATTGTTATACTTAGATGCAATACTACTATCTAGTTCTATTTTCTGGTACTTAATTATTTATATGCTCATTAAACCTAGATTAAGAGACTACCTGCATTTATTGGCCTTGACACATGATTATCACGAGTCACGAGTCGCATATAGATCGGACTTGTGTATCGACTGGCCAGCGGTACATATAGGACGAGCGTGAGGCTATAACTACTAATAGGATTGCATGATAAAAGACTAGTAGTTATTAGAGTTAGGATATTAGGTGGGGAGAATACAATTGGACGTTAACCTCCTCCCTATCTATCGTAGACTCGCTCGCCACTGAGGAACGATAGATAGACTATATGCTATGGACTCGTTCGATATTATGGAATGGTATATAGTATTTAGACTCGCCATTGAGGTACTGCACTGTATTATTTTATTCTGACTGACTTAAAGGTTATGCGACCATACACTATTCTCGATTGCATTACACCTAGAGTGGTTAGGGACCTTATCCATTAGGTATAGATACTTTTGGTTTATGTACTTATGCCTGACCATAGCTTGGAACAGTATTTTGTCGCAGACTAGTTTGCTACACCTTGTCCTTGTTTGGTTGTAGGTATGGCTCACTGCTTCGATGAGAAGGTGATGAACCTTGTTATGGTCCGGATATTATATTGGATTCCTGGCATGGAAAGATAGTTCATCATGGATTAGGGTGCCATCTCCTGTCCTTGTTTGGTTGGGGGGTGGTACGCTAATTCAAAGGTGGAGTATTGGACTATGTTATGTTCCGATTTGATTCATTATTGAGCAATTTATATTCAGTTTTATGGCATGTTCTTCCTGTATCTTGTTATGTCCCTCTGAGGACCTGGTGATTTCTCCAAGTGTGTGCTTTTACGACTTTTCGCAGGTGCTATAGCCAAGATCATGGTCTCCCCTTTTCTATCGAGAAGGATTGCTCTTGGATTGTCCTTTGTTACATTTACAAATTCTTTCCTTTATATGTATTTTTTTCTCATTTAAAATGGTTGGTAGTGGATTTGTCTCCGCCCAACGACTTGTACAAATGACAATTCATAGTTGATTTATAATATCTTTCTTCTATATTTTGTGGATGAGATTAGTT
The DNA here is from genome assembly GCA_029216955.1 of Iris pallida. Lineage (NCBI taxonomy): Eukaryota > Viridiplantae > Streptophyta > Magnoliopsida > Asparagales > Iridaceae > Iris > Iris pallida. The sequence continues at coordinate 35,318,685 of JANAVB010034417.1, forward strand.
GTCATGATTATACTGTATTTTATAGCTTACGTATAATTATTATACGGCTGGCATGTCTACGTTCCTAGTCCTACGTATTTTGGGACTGGGACGTTACATGGAGAGCTCCAAGTACAGTGTAAATACCGGAATAAAGGGGATGCAAGTAACCAGAAAATCTTCCCTCTCAACGCATCTAGGTAATCAAGCTAGTTGTTTAGTCCTTAACATTTTCATTCAAGATCCAGGTGTGGCATTTTGCAGAATTCATCCTAGACGTGATACTCCCCTATGGATATGCAGTACAAGATAAGACAACCCCAGAATTTTTGATTTTTTTTATGTTGGCTTAAGTAATAATTTTTTGATTTTTTATATATTTAAAATAATATTTATTACTTAAAAATATATCCTTAGTCATGGTTAAGTTTTGTATGCATATTAACTAGGAAACATGGCATGGCTAATGTAATTGTATACCATGACCAGCGTATTAAGTATGGTATGGGCGACATAGTCATATTCATGTCCCTTATATAGAAACAAGTTAAGTTGTGACATATTTCATAAAATATGATTATATAAATATTTAATATATATTTTAGGATTTCTAAATAAATTCTCTTGCATAAAACCTATCAAAACCAACCCAAACCTCATCTAACCCACGTAGGCATGCAATGCATCTAAAATATATCCATCAATATATGGTTGCTAAATATATTCTCAAAAATATTGAGATTATATTTTATTTATTCATGAATATGTATAGTTTCTAAATATAGAACTTTCTATATAAGCACATGTATAAAAAAAAACTATCTAACAAATCAAACCCAAATCTTTCTATCCTCAAATATGCAACTAGATGCATGTAAATATATACATGGATGCCATATATATACATTATATGTATAAGATAAGATCATATTTATAGGATATCTTATATAAATATAAACATTAATATATACATATTTCTATATATGGAACTTTCTATGCATGAATAACAAACTACCTTCCTAAAAACCCACCTATTGGTCAAACCCCCTTTTTCTCATTGTGCACGCCTCCCCCTTTATTTCCCTCATATATTCAGCCAACCCACTCATCCAAAAGGCCGACATATAAATATATTTACTATCATTTAAACAAACCCTAACTCACTCTTTTTTTTCAGATCCCCATGGCCGACACCTATTCTCTGTCACGCCCCGATCCGGGAAATCGCTCGTCCTCGCTAGATTTTACCGAATCATCGTCCTCGCTGGGGCGTGATGCCGTACGAGCCTGGAGTTGCGCTCGTGCAAGGCAAGATAACGGTTCACATAGTGATTATCTCAAAGTCGTAACATAAGCAGCGGAAGGAAACAAAGAATACAATAAGAATCTCTTTTATTCATAATGAACTGAAGGTTACAAGGCTCTGAATAGCCCAACATAATATGCCAATTGGCTACAACGCTCATGATCTCTCTAGCTCACAAAGGATTACATTGTTCCATACGTTATGCCTCTTTATAGCCACCAAGTAGTCTTCGGTCGAACATCTCCATGTCGCAAGTCCGAACGCCCATGCGGTAGCTCCTCTTGGACGCCAAGGACTCCATGTCTCGGCACGTCCAAGCCAAGCTCCGCCCCTTGCTGAACATACCTGAACCTGCACATAAACTAGTGGGGGATTAGTGCTTTCGTCCTCGCTTCGCACTGATCAAGACCCGCTCGCACCCAAACCAAACACTAAATCATTTAGTGAAACATGCGACTTAATTGGTGATCTTTCTATTTAGCCTTAGGATCAGTTTCATAGCAATACTTAAACATAGCACATTATCATAAATGTGTCCCATACCGTGTCCCTGCGGCAGATACAATTAGACATAACATGAACATAAACATAGTGATCGTGCTCATCTTCGTCCCATTTTCCTTAGCCTGCACTGGTTAGAACTTACGTATGAAACCATATATTTTACGCAACATTACAATCATAAACTTAGACAATCCATAAGGGTCGCAAGCCCTGCACCTGCACCCAACTCTCAACTCAGCCCACCGGTCCTATCTATATGAAGGTCACGGTATTTTGCACCGTAATAGACTTGGCATCTCTTATGTGTAAGCCTACAATCACTTCGATACGGGTTGCTAGCCCAGTATCCGAAGGATCCCAAACTTACGGATATCATAGCTTATCACAGCACTGGACGGTCGCAATCCGTCCGAATGATGTGCACCATAAATACCACACATAATTCCCTCCTAGGCCGAACGGTCCCGGTGCCCCGGTCGTAACCGTCTGAGGGAAGCCACACCCGTGCACGGGCCATCCGAGTCCATTGACCATGCAATACGCGCCATAGCAAACACACATAACATTCCAACCAAATCCTCCGTTGCATAAACATAGTCTCGTTCCATAAACGGTTTCCCGTGCCATAAACATATTTGCGTCTCATCAACATAATCCACCATCCATATGGGGAGCTTCGTCGGCGTTATGCCCCAACACATCCATATTGATGCACGACGCCCAACGGCTTAGTCGTCTCGTACTCATATTCAGCGCGTACCATTCGTAAGTTATTCTCATAGTCTAATTCCGTAGTTATTCAGTCATTTCATAGCTTCCATGCACGAAGGCACGCTCAGCGCCGTAATCAATGTTCTACGCCTAGTGTTCAATGTTCTCGGAGCCGTGCACATGATGCACATCTCATATTGTCTTTCAATGTTCTAGCATCACCGCCCTACCGTGACTCGTACACTTGATGCACGTCGCTTCAATTGTTCGATTGTTCAATGTTCTACCTTAATGTTCAACACATACTTAGACCTTTCGTCGCTGAGCCACGCTCGCTAACTCGATAACATCTTACGCATACAATGACATCTTTTATTAGACGTGAAGGAATAGGGAGAGAGAGTCAAGAACCCGCCCACCTTAAGCCGATACGCCTCGTCGTTTTGCTGACTTCAAGCGGCTCGCTTCCATAACTTGGTCGCATAGCTAACTCTCAGACTTAGCCATTCCTTTGAACTACTTGGTTGATTTGGACTATCGTGCCTATGCCACATTCCGTTGCAAGGCCACGATTTGGCTTCGCGGACACTTCATTGCATAAGACAAAATGTCGACCTCTTATCGTCCAGCGTAAAAGCATAGCCTGCACACCAGATCAACTAAAATCAGCACTTGCTCAACGGAACTTATCCTTTGCATCGATTCAATCCATAGATTACAATCGACTCAAAGCTTACCTTTGGCCAATGTAACTCTTGCATCGATTCGCATCGATACTTCATCGGGTCAACGCAACTCTTCGAGTCAACGACTCATCGTAATGTACCGAGCGAAGCGGGGCATTACATAATATACCACTCAAAACAAGGTTCGTCCTCGAACCGAAACCAACACTTAATCCAAGTGTCTCGACATATCGTTTCATGATCTCGTGCTACTATCGTTGGAATCATACAACTTAGTTTGGATCATACACATATTTTAGGCGTCCCACCAATATATGCATTTCAGCCAAGCTCAGTTGTAGGGTATCGGGACAGCTAACAAGCTCCACTTAAATGCTCAAGCACCAATCAGTCTGTACTCGACTTAGTCAAATCTTAACGCCTATTCCCAAATACTTCTCGTATGTATCATCCCATAACATGCGATCCTCTTCCATACATCTCTACACATAACTTAACTCGAAACTATTAGTTCGATCTCATAAGTTTCTCGCTGGCCACCTAACACTTGCATTGCATCAAGTCATTGCGCATCCGATCGTAATAAGTCTCTGCAGTGCCTATTTGCCCAACCGTTTTATATCTTTCACATAACTCAAGTCTTTCACCTAATCACCCATAACATTGGCCTCAACGACATGGACTAAGTCCAACATGTCTCAAATTCCCTTGCCTACCATTCGCACTAAGTCTCGCTCGCAACTATCCATATGTGATTCATATTCTCAAACCATATACGTATCGCGTCTGGGGCTGCCCCCGCTAGGTAACTTATCCAGATATCATGCTTAATCTCTCCCGACACAAGAGGTCAACTTGAGTCTACGATGCTCAAAGGCAACAATCTTTCCGACCCAAGGTCTCTTACGATACGTCCATCTCCTATTCTCGATCGAGTATGTTTACTCAAGTCTCGAATCAATCTCGACTAGTTCGTTTCGTAACATAGATAGTGCGCTCAACATACATAGTCTAACCGTTACTCAAACCGCCTACGGCACATCTCTTAGGGTCATTCTATTATTCGTCGCTCTCGCGCATTGCAGAATTCTTGCAATCGCCTTACCGTATCGCTATACTAGGCACGTTCCTCAACATATACTCGATCATCGACTAACCAAGTCTATCTGCGTATCCATTCGATCGATCAAAAACTTTCTAACCATATCGATCTAGTCGAAGGCTACTCGCTAACTTCCGAAACACGATACTCACTCGCTTAGACTTATCCTCAACATGCACTACCTCATCTTTCATCCTCGACAAAATTTCCTTTTGCGACTTCTTTAGGGTCATACTATAGGACTTCAACATTCACTTGATTTGGCGGTCAAGTCTTCTAGGGTCATCTGCCCCGAAACTACGTTCGATAATTGAAGATCATCAACGAGGGACAGTTACATCAAACCATGCTATATCCTATCGCGGAACCAAATCAATTCCCGACAATTCCTACGAGACTTTTATCCCATCCGGCATAACTCACCAATCCATCGTTTATCTATCCCCGTACAACTGATGCGCCGTTAACTATTCGAATCACTCGTATACTACCGTCGACTATCCTTGCCAGTCGTATGACATCTACTCGCCTCAAGTCCGAGTTTACCTATCCGTGATCATAGCTCGACACACTCCATACTCATCAAAACCATCCTCGAACAACTTTCGCATCAAACCACAAGTCAAATCCAATTTGCCACGCCTTGCAAGTTTGATCATCCCCGCTGTATGAATCACCATACCAGCGCTCACGCGGAATGATCGCCCAAATTTGACGTGACGCATATACGATGCTGGAGTTGCACTCGCATAAGACAAGAATGTCAACAATGTGGTTATCCTCGAAACAATCAAGCAATTTTGTTTTCTTTCGAGTAACATCCATCGACTCTCAAATTCTCTGAAGCATTCCTACCGTTATCATCCAAACTGTCATAACTTAACTTGCATCCTATTCATCCAACAACAATGCTCAACACAATTTTCGTTCATTCGATCAGAGTATCCCCGAGTTATTGCATATCGTCTTTGATACGCCTCAATACCATCGTCGATATGCATAACTTGAACATCTTCGTTTCGCATAAGCTCCAATTCGTTGCAATCACTGCCATTATCCGAACTCGAATACGAATCAAGTCTTACACACATCCAGATATATTCTGTTATAACTAACTACCATAATCGTGACACAATTTTCAACTCACGTATCCATTCTCATATACCTAACTCGTACTTCCTGATCGTGCTACCGACTCATCTCGCTAACTCAATTCGTTCGCACGATTTCCTCGTACTACTCAGCTCATTCCGAATAAGTTCCGTACTAAATGTAAGTTCAATCGGACCGACTATTTCCTCAACGCAACATCCCTTCGCTATGCTCAGCCTATCATTCGACTTACACTTAACGAATCCTCGTCCGACGTATCCTCCGTGGATATGACTTCGCACATAATCGTTCAACTCACTTTATCAAGGCATACTTGCATCGACTTCTCTCAAGTCAGTCCTACTCAAGTCTCGGTACTACTTTGTCCGTTGAGGACAAACATATCTTAACCGATGCAATCATCTCGATGCGATCTATCGCAAGTCACCAAGCGGCTTAACATAACTATCGCTAAGTGGTATTCTATATACCACTCAGAATCGATCCTTATCTTTATCGATACAATACTTTGCTATACTGATCGCACAAGTGGTATTGCATATACCACTCGAAATCGAGTCATTACTCGACTTTACACTCCGCATAGGTCCGACATCTATTCATCAATCAACTATCCCGTATGGCGATCCTTCCGATCCCAGCTCTAGTGTTCGCTCAAGTTCGACATTCGTTCAAGTCTCACCGTGCCTTAGTAATCATATCGATCACACACGCAACATTCGCTTATTCAAAGCTCAACGCGACATTCAGCCAACATAACGTTTGCCTACTCAACTCGACTCGTTACTCATTGCAACTCGTGCAACAACTCATTCTCGATACTTAAGGTCTTTACTCAATCTCGTACAACATATCGCTATCCATCCGCATAGCCATACGACACGCATCATACCATATCGACTCGTTGCACCGATGCAACGAACGATTCACGACTTGCTGCACTCCGTGCAACCAACAACACATAACCATTCGCATAGCCACATAATACGCATCGCCTCACATATCGACCCGTTGCTCTTCATGCAACCAATGACACATATCTTCTCGCACTTCGTGCGACCAACAACACATATTTCCTCGCACTTCATGCGACCAACAACACATAACTTCTCGTACTTCGTGCGATCAACAATACGCATATCATTGCACTTCGTGCAACCAACATCACCATATTCGTTGCACTTCATGCGACCGACGACTCGCAGCTTTGTTGTACTTCGAAAAACCATAATCTCATAACCCGTTGCACTCCGTGCAACCAACACTCTCCGATGGCATCCGGAGATAGCGTTATAGTCAGGACATACTTGTGGCAGACATGCGCACTTAATATAGACTTATTGTATGGAACATCCAATGTAGCGTCGAGCAGATCCATGAGCCATGCGGTTGCGGAAACAACTTAGAGTCAACTGAATTCGATAGCGAAGCAACTGAGGGTCAAAGAGATTCATGCACGGTCCAGAGGATGGAACCGCTCTGATACCAACTTGTCACGTCCCGATCCGGGAAATCGCTCGTCCTCGCTAGAGTTTACCTGAATCATCGTCCTCGCTGGGGCGTGATGCCGCACGAGCCTGGAGTTGCGCTCGTGCAAGGCAAAACGGTTCACATAGTGATTATCTCAAAGTCGTAACATAAGCAGCGGAAGGAAACAAAGAATACAATAAGAATCTCCTTTATTCATAATGAACTGAAGGTTACAAGGCTCTGAATAGCCCAACATAATATGTCAATTGGCTACAACGCTCGTGATCTCTCTAGCTCACAAAGGATTACATTGTTCCATACATTATGCCTCTTTATAGCCACCAAGTAGTCTTCGGCCGAACATCTCCATGTCGCAAGTCCGAACGCCTATGCGGTAGCTCCTCTTGAACGCCAAGGACTCCATGCCTCGGCACGTCCAAGCCAAGCTCCGCCCTGTGCTGAACATACCTGAACCTGCACATAAACTAGTGGGGGATTAGTGATTTCGTCCTCGCTTCGCACTGATCAAGACCCGCTCGCACCCAAACAAAACACTAAATCATTTAGTGAAACATGCGACTTAATTGGTGATCTTTCTATTTAGCCTTAAGATCAGTTTCATAGCAATACTTAACATAGCACATTATCATAAATGTGTCCCATACCGTGTCCCTGCGGCAGATATAGTTAGACATAACATGAACATAAACATAGTGATCGTGCTCATCTTCATCCCATTTTCCTTAGCCTGTACTAGTTAGAACTTACGTATGAAACCATATATTTCACGCAACATTCCAATCATAAACTTAGACAATCCATAAGGGTCGCAGGCCCTGCGCCTGCACCCAACTCTCAACTCAGCCCACCGGCCCTATCTATATGAAGGTCACGGTGTTTCACACCATAATAGACTTGGCATCTCTTATGTGTAAGCCTACAATCACTTCGATACGGGTTGCTAGCCCAGTATCCGAAGGATCCCAAACTTACGGATATCATAGCTTATCACAGCACTGGACGGTCGTAATCCGTCCGAATAATGTGCACCATAAATACCACACATAATTCCCTCCTAGGCCGAACGGTCCCGGTGCCCCGGTCGTAACCGTCCGAGGAAAGCCGCACCCGTGCACGGGCCATCCGAGTCCATTGACCATGCAATACGCGCCATAGCAAACACACATAACATTCCAACCAAATCCTCCGTTGCATAAACATAGTCTCGTTCCATAAACGGTTTTCCATACCATAAACCTATTTGCGTCTCATCAACATAATCCACCATCCATATGGGGAGCTCCGTCGGCGTTATGCCCCAACACATCCATATTGATGCACGACGCCCAACGGCTTAGTCGTCTCGTACTCATATTCAGCGTGTACCATTCGTAAGTTATTCTCATAGTCTAATTCCGTAGTTATTCAGTCATTTCAAAGCTTCCATGCACGAAGGCACGCTCAGCGCCGTAATCAATATTCTACACCTAGTGTTCAATGTTCTCGGAGCCATGCACATGATGTACATCTCATATTGTCTTTCAATGTTCTAGCATCACCGCCCTACCGTGACTCGTACACTTGATGCACGTCGCTTCAATTGTTCGATTGTTCAATGTTCTACCTTAATGTTCAACACATACTTAGACCTTTCGTCGTCGAGCCACGCTCGCTAACTTGATAACATCTTACGCATACAATGACATCTTTTATTAGACGTGAAGGAATAGGGAGAGAGAGTCAAGAACCCGCCCACCTTAAGCCGATACGTCTCGTCGTTTTGCTGAGTTCAAGCGGCTCGCTTCCATAACTTGGTCGCATAGCTAACTCTCGGACTTAGCCATTCTTTTGAACTACTTGGTTGATTTGGACTATCGCGCCTATGCCACATTCCGTTGCAAGACCACGATTTGGTTTCGCGGACACTTCATTGCATAAGACAAAATGCTGACCTTTTATCGTCCAGCGTAAAAGCATAGCCTGCATACCAGATCAACTAAAATCAGCACTTGCTCAACGGGACTTATCCTTTGCATCGATTCAATCCATAGATTACAATTGACTCAAAGCTTACCTTTGGCCAACGTAACTCTTGCATCGATTCGCATCGATACTTCATCGGGTCAACGCAACTCTTCGAGTCAACGACTCATCGTAATGCACCGAGCGGAGCGGGAAATTATATTCTCTCTCCCCAAATTTTCATGGACTCCAAGATAACTACCCTCTATCATAATTTCATTTCTTTTCCTTCACAAGTTCCATCTCCATCTCCTCCAAACATCTCTCTAACTCTACAACCCTTTCCACAATACTTTTTCTCCAAATTTTCTATTAAAACTCCATTAAACTACCATCAACACCATCACCTTCACCTTCCCACGATCAAGAAGAGCACACCAAGAGAAAGCAAGGAGGAGGAGCACGCGTTGGGAAAATCAAGAACTCGCTTCCAATCCTTTTCTTGGCGTTTCTTGGTAAGCAATCCAAAAACCCTTTTCTTGATTCCTTTCCATGGCATGATCTATCATCAAATAAATACCAACCCAACCTTCTAACCCCATAAATTTTATATCTTGATCATCTATGAGTAGTAATAATAGATCATAACCATGTTTGAAAGTTGAGAAAATAGTTGAATCAAGAACATGTGCATTGATAGGAATTGTGAATAGTTTTGAGAGTGAGTTTTCAATGCTATATATATATATATATATATATATAAAAGTTACTTTTATCATATATTTATGTTATTTATATGCCCAAATTTGAACTGTAAATTTGTGTGCCATTAAACTCGGTTCTTGATTGTATTTTGGGCATAGTTTGGCACATAAATAGGAGCTAATTTTGAGGCTTAAAAAGGTTGTATATTTCTGAATAATAATCATGATTTAATATTTTATATGAGTTTTGATAAATATAGGTCATGGCCATTGTTTGGTAATATTTTGGATAAATTTCGACTAAAATTAGTAGGTGTAAACTAGCCGTTACCATGAACCGTATCTAAAAACCTAAATCTGGAATTCAGAGGTTCAATTGATTATAAATCATATTTAAATTATATTTTTATGGCTTTTAGATGATTTATATGCATGTCCTTGTTGGAGACTTAACCTTGAATTTTGGAAGTCGAAAGCTATAAAAATAGGTGTAGGTATTCCAGGAGAACATGTAAACTTGTTGAGCTATGAACCCAAGTGTCATATGTACAAATGATAATAATAATAATTTGATTTATAAGTGAACTCTTGGTTAGGACTTGGTATTACGGATTCAGCGGGGACTTGGAAGACAGGAAAGTATACCTTGCTAACTTGTACAATATTCTATGCATACTTATTTTTCCTTGTTCCTATGTACTTGTTGGTCATATACTTATATTTGTTATCATCTTCTCTGTGCACGTTTTGAGACACTTGTACCTTTACTTTCTTCATATAATTTTGTCTCACATGTTTCACTTGTATTCTATTAGATTCATGATACTTCTTGTTTGTTAGACATTCGTATTACTTGAGCATATTACGCAACTTATCTTGTTTTGGCTTGACTTGGACTTGACTTGATCCGGTTACCTGAACTTGAGTTGACCTGACCTTGATCGATACTAGGATTGGCTACTTAACCACTCTCGACTCGGGAGTCCCACACAGGGCTATGATAGAGACTTACTATAGATTGGGAGCACCACGTAGGACTACTTTTTATAGGACCGGGAGCACCACACAGGACTACGGTCATTCGATTTATTGTAGCCACGCTTAGTACCATTTCATTTTTCTCTATGACATATCATCATTTATAAGTTATTTTCTTGTGATATTCTTTCATTGTACTAGCAATTATTTTTTTCTATTCTTGTCTTTCCATGCATGTTATTTACTGTTACAGTAGGCTTGTATATTATGTATCTTATTATGTCCCTTCTGAGGACCTGGTGATCTCTTCAGGTAAATTTGTAGAGATCTGCTAGTAGACTTAGGTTAGTGTGTACTTTTGCAGGATTCAGGTATCATTAGTGGTACTTGATTATTGTTCTTTCGTTTATTTATTTATCACCATGACTTTGTTGCTATTACAGCTTAGTTTTTATAAGCTTTATTCTTCTTCTTGAGCTTGATCGAACATGTGTATTATAGGACGGCCGACTATATTACATATTGTTTATTCTTAATAGATTTATTCTTTACGTGGATTGAGATTTAGTTTAACTTGCCATTTTAGATATAATACCATAGTCTAGACAACGTATACGTATTCAAGTTGGGATTGGAGTCTACTTGAATCATAGATAGCATGTTTACATATCATATTCTTATGTATTTTGGGACTGGGACATGACAACAAGGTGCACTATAACAAGCCACAACAGGAATATACTGGAATCTGGAAACATGAGTGCACTATGACGAGCCACTACAGAAAATTTTATATCGAGGTATGAAATTTGATGTATTTACGTAGAAAATGAGAAGTTTAGGGATATTAAGATGGCGCCCAGTAACATTCTAGGATCTAGTGCCATCTTAGATGGCGCCTAAAATAATTTTTTTTTTCTAGGTTCCGGCGCCATCTTAGATGGCGCCTAAATTTTTTTAATTTTTTTATGTTACATGAGAAAGTTGATTTTCTCATCTCCTTGTATACAATTTTATATTTTTTTTTTGAGATATTTGTTTAAATCTAATATTAGAAAAACTCTTAAAGATAAGTTTAAAAAATCATAGATGTTTGTTAAAATCTAATATTAGAAAAATATCTTAGAGATAAGTTTGAAAAAATAATTTAAAATCTTAATTTTTTTCCTCTCAAATCTAAGATATAATTTGAAATAGTAGATAATTTTTTTCAAATAAAATTAAAATATCTTTAAAGATAAGTTCGATTAGATATTAGGAAAAAAAACATCTTAGTTGTTTGAAATCGTAGATAATTTTTTCAAATAAAATTTTTCCTACTAAATTAATTTCGTAAAATTATTTTTTGTAACATAAGCACAATTCCATAAAATTGATTTTTTCTTAGTAAAATAAGCACATGGAAAAAATTCACGAAATTAATTTAGGGGTTTGATTGTCGTTATTTTAGTTTAAAAAGTTGTTTTTCATGGAAATTTCCTATGGGTGGACCATTTTATCTTAAATTTATGTTAAATTGACATAATTTTTAAAAGTAAAAAATAAAGGTATGACAATAAAACATAAAATATATATTTGATACTAAATTATAAGATATTTTTATATTCTCATCTAACAAATTATTACATTTTTTGTATTCTCATCAGATAAATTATAAGATATTTTTATATTCTCAACTGATAAATTATAAGATATTTTTATCACCAAATATATATTTTATCTTTTATTTTTATATATTTTTTTATTTATATTGTCATTCTAATCTTAATTTAACTCGATAGAACTTTAAATTGTTACCAAATTTATCTAACTTTTATCTTGAATATATTTTTCAAAGTTATGATATTTTAAATTTTATCTAAGATTTGATTTAAAAAAGTTATCTACGATTCCAAATATCTAAGATTTGAGAAAAAAAATTTAAGATTTTAAATTATTTTTTTAAACTTATCTCTAAGATATTTTTCTAATATTAGATTTTAAGAAACATCTATGATTTTTTAACTTATCTTTAAGAGTTTTTCCTAATATTAGATTTAAACAAATATCTCAAAAAATTAAAAGATAATATTATATATAAGGAGATGAGAAAATCAATTTTCTCACGTAACATTAAAAAACATTTGGGCGCCATCTTAGATGGCGTCGGAGCCTAGAAAAATATTTTAAAAAAAATTGGGCGCCATCTAAGATGGCGCCAGATCCTAGAATATTACTGGGCGCCATCTAAGATAGCACCCTACCCTATTTCCATAATATCCCTAAACTTCTCATCTTCTACGTAAATACATCAAATTTCATACCTGGATATGAAATTTTTTGGAGCCACTATGAAGCTGGCTAGACAATACTAGAATCATCAGTGCGCCACGACGGACTACTATCAGGCAAGCAAGACAGTACAAGTACAAGACAAACAGTATAGCAACTACGTGCTCAAGCAAGTCATAAATAGGACAAGGCATGGCATGTAAGGACAACGTAATAAATCCAAACAGTCCGATAAAACCTAGTAAAAATATGTCATGGCATATACAAGAATCTAATATCAAGAAGAAATTAAGAAGCTAAGACGAAATCACAAAAAAGAAATTTGGGAGTCCATCCGGAAGATCCGGCAGATTGTCGCGGATCTCCAAATAATTATTCGATCGGTCATAATAGATTTTTGTTCAGAAAATAAGAACGTTCGGATGATCTGGTGGATTAACGTGGATTACCGAAGGATTTTTGAAAACTGGACAAAATCTCAATAAAATGCTAAAAATGATTTTTGGGCCAAAATTCGGTCACAAATCCCACTGAAGTCAAATCCAGCTATAACCATTACTATGGGTACGTCTCATATAGTATATGGACTAAGTCTCATGATAGTAACTATCGTATCACTCCCGATACCTAGTTTCCAACTAGGAAAAATAACAAGACTTTACAGAAAATGAAAACCTAGCTCAAGCCAAAAATTAGACGCAAGCATGTAGACGAAAATCATGAGAGAAACATATTAGTAAAGTATGTACTATGCAATAACGAACTTTTAATACCATAAAAAATGAAAACAACAATAAAACAATAATGTTCAGTAGCTCGACAAGATGTACTTGCCTAAAACGAGCTCTTAGCATAATTCTTCTACTCCACCACCAAGAGGGGTTCAAAAACCACACTCCTAAGCCTCGAGACCAAGCTCACTAGGAAAATGGAGAAGAAACGAAGAGATAAAGAAAGAAGAGAGAGAAAGTAAAAATTGAACTACAATAAAGGAATATATATAGACGGTTGAATTAATCATGGTCGTTGGATCTGCCACGTTAGCGGTCCACGACTCGATATAAATCAATCTCATCCATCCATCAAAGAAAACCAAGAAACCAATGGATAATAGAATGCTTCAGAATCAAGAAACCAATAGATAATAGAATGCTTCAGAACCAAGAAACCGTGGACGATAGTGCTCTTCACATACTATTCATCACAAATATCTCACATATACTACGATCAGGTTATCAGACAGATTTATGTGGATTACCGTCAAATTTTTTTTGTCACATCAAGTTTTTGCCTTCGAAAAAAAACATTTGGGTAATTCGGCGGGTGTCGCGGATCTCCGATGGATTTTTCGGAAGAAGGCAATAATTCTCACTTTGAGAAATTTATGGGTTCTCTGTTCTATATACGAGTCCTAATACAAGTCTATGGCAATGCCAAAGATATTTTACAAGCCTCAGACGGTCTAGAAATAACTATGGTCACCAAAACTCAATAAATCAGGAGTATCATACGATACCACAATCACAAAAATTAAAAAATCAATGAATAGTAAATACCCGTGCATCTGTATACAAATGTTGATACTGTGAGATGAGTCTCACAAATACATTGGTCCCTTTGATGCTTATTGCAAAGACCAAGGGATTCGACACCAAAAGACTCCACCAAAGACACCTCAGCTTAATAGTGTAGCGGAGCGTATGAACATGGTACTAATGGAAAGGGTACAATATTTATTATCAAAATTAAGTTGTCGGGAGTTATTGGTGTGAGGCTCTCAACACTATTGCATATACTATTAATTTGTCTCATAGTGTTCCTTTGCAAGGTGATGTGCTTGACAAAGTATTGTACGACAAAGAGCCATCTTACAGTCACCTTCGAGTGTTTGGTTGTAGTCTTCGTGGACGAGAGATCCAAACATAAGACGAAGATGAGGTAGCGTGTCTTTGTCGGCTTTGGTCAGAATGAGTTTGGCTATAGACTCTACGACCCAATAGAAAGAAGCTCTATATTAATAGGTACGTGGTATTCGTCGAGGATCAGATCATGACCAACACTCGGGATTTTAAAATTCCTTCTGAGGCTAAGGAATTGTCTGAGTTTGAGCCATTTTGCTCTAATCCAATCCAGAGGACACTACAGACGATCTAGTCACAAGGGAGCTAGTATATGGAGATGCTCCCAACCTTGATCATAAGCCTGCTGAAGGTGGTCAGAGTGACCCTCAGGAGGATGAGTATGCCAAGGAGACAGTTCCTAATGTTATGAGGTTATCGGTACACAGCCAACACCAGAGGTTCTATTGAGAAGGAGCAAGAGAGAGCATCGACCATCCATGTGGTACTCTCCAGATGAGTACGTGCTATTGACTAACGGAGGAGAAACCAAAAGTTTATAGAGGCAATGGAAGATGAACATAAGCAGGAGTGGATGCAAACCATGAAGGAGGAGATGGGTTCCTTACAGACAAAGTCTACTTGTGAGCTGGTACGGTTGTCAAAGGACAAGAAGGCTTTTAAAAATCGATGGATGTTCAGAGTGAAGCAGACGAATGATGCTACTCGCTCTCGATACAAAATAAGGCTGGTAGTTAAAGGCTATAGTCAGCGAAAAAGCATATATTTTGATGAAATCTTTTTCAGTCATCAAGTTGTCATCTATTCTGGTGGTGGTAGCATTGACAAGGAAAAGCATAGATTTTGATGAAATCTTTTTACCGATCATCAAGTTGTCATCTATTCATGTGGTGGTAGCATTGACAACAAGTTTTGACTGGGGAATTGAGTATATGGACGTGAAGACGACATTCCTCCACGATAATTTAAAGGAGGAGTTATATATGGAGCAACCATAGGGATTCTATGAGAAGGGAAACTCATACTTAGTCTTCCAGTTGAGAAAGAGTTTGTATGGTCTGAAGTAGGCTCTGATGTAGTGGTACAGGACGTTTGAGTCGTTTATGGGGGTCATGTTTATGCACGGATGACTACGGATCACTGTGTATTTGTGAAGTACTTTGTCGAGGATGCTTTTATTATACTATTGTTTTATGTAGATATGCTACTGGTGGGTCGGAATGTCACTAGGATTGCAGAGTTGAAGCACTAAATAGGTGCAGCCTTCTTTATAAAAGATTTTAGTGCAGCAAAGACTATTCTTGAGATGGAGATCAATTGAGAGAGAGATTCCAAGCTGTTGTACTTGTCCCAAAAGAAGTACATTCATGGGGTACTTTAGTGTTTTGGGATGAACGGGACAAAAAAGTAAGCAACCCCCCTTACAGCTCATTTTAAGCTTACTACGGAGCAGTATCTATCTACCGACGATGAAAAGGAAGATATGGAGTGGGTTTTGTATGCTTCAGCAATAAGAATTCTTATGTATTCTATAGCGTGTATAAGGCCAGACATCACTTACACAATTAGCATGGTTAGTTGGTATCTTTCCAATCCAGGAAGGATACATTGGGTGCGATTAAGTGGATTCTATGACACCTTCAGGGAACTACTAAATGGATGTTTCATTTGGTAGTGATGAGCCAAAGCTGGTCGGATATATTGATGTTGATATGGCTAGAGATGTAGACACAAGAAGATCGACTTCGGGCTATGTGATAATATTTTCTGATAGAGTGGTATCGTGATAGTCGTGGTTGCATAAGTGTGTTGTCTTGTCTACGACAAAGGCAAAAATATTATGGCTACGAAGGCTTGCAAGGAGTTGCCGTGGATGAAGAAATTCCTGCAGGAAGTAGGGCTTACGAAGAGCAGTACATTTTGCTTTGATAGCCAGAGTGCAATGCACCTTGGAAAGAAACTGACATTTCATAGTCAATCCAAATATATAAAGACTTGGTATCACTAGATACGAGATATGCTTGAAAATAAGGATGTGACGCTTGAGAATGTTCATATTGATGACAATGGAACGGATATGCTCACAAAGGTTCTACCAAAGGGAAGTTAGAGTACTGTAGGAGGATCGTCGGCATGACAAGCTCCTCTACCTAGTTGGAAAGGGGGAGATTTGTTGGTGTTGGGTGGGATTCCCAACCTATATGGAAAAATCCCAGAGTGCAACGAGATCGATCCACTCGGAGTGCGACGAGTGACATTCGGAGTATCTGAGGAACTCAAAGTATCGTAGCAGCAGTTTTCTACCCAGTCCCAAGGGGGACATGACCTGAGTTCGGTTCCAGGGGAACTCAGCTCGAGTTCAATCCCCCTGGAGTCAGCACATTGCTCGATTTACAAGCTCAGAAAAATTGAACTCAGACCGAGTTCGATTTTGTCGCGGTTGTGCGAATGATGGGGTATTTTGTATACCGTTGGATCATATCTAATGATCCAGATTGGTTTAGGGTTTGAGGGAGTTATTTTAGGTAACCCTAATATATGAAACAATGAGACAACTTTTGAAGAGGGAGAGAAAGGGATTGTCGGCTACTTCGAAGAGCAGATCCTTTCGAATAATCTTTTTCGTCGTCTTCATTCTTCGTGAGTATGTAATCAAGTTTTCTACTTCAAGTAGTTGTGGTGATCCGGTTAGATCGATAATAAGTCTATAAGGAGTCTGTATCTCTTTATTCCAATAGTGTAGGCTTTTTCGGGTTGGACTCCGACTGTCCCATGGTTTTTCTCATCTGGATTTTTCAAGTAAAAATCGATGTGCGTTTGCGTTGTTTAGTTCTTTGTGATTTTAGCGACTTGGGTTTTGTATTTTTGCTCGCTTCTTTCGCAGCTCTTTGATTTGGGAGAACGGTTGTCGCATTTTGTTCCAAACAAATTTTTGTATTAGTTAAATCTAACAGTTGAATCAATATACAGCTTAGTCCTGCATAACATACATGTTACTGAACTGTACCAGTAACTATATTGCCATATATATAGGACAAAAATTCTACAAGGATTTGAAATATTTTTTAGACCCACAATGTCGTGGGTTATTAACATTTGACATGTTTAGGTCAAGTAGAACATCAAAGAGGTCAGATCCATTTGCGAGAGAGAGTGACAGGAACGCGAGGTGGAGGGCCGAGGTCGAGGTCTAACAACAGACCAAGGCACGCGCGAGGGGGGTGGGGCTAGGTCGAGGTCGGACATCTGTGGTGACATCGGACGATCATTGGTAGGGTTGAGGTGGCAGAGGAGGAGTGGGTTTCAATTTGGGGGGAGATCATAATTTTCCAAAATAGAAAAAAATGAGGGAATGTATTTTGATCTGTTAATATTAATTATTTAGCAACGTCACAAAGAAGACGTCGCTCAACGTCATATAATATGCAACTTACTTTAAAAAGGGACAGCAGACATCGTCGATTAAGTGATGTTCAGCGTCGCCTTGTGACGTATGTTTCTAGATTATGTGAATGGTGTCGTAACTTCGTCGTATTCGTTGCAATGTACGATAATTTCCCTTGGAGTTGCTAAGTCACTGATAGCGACTTCTTTTGTTGGACTCGTTAAATACGTTGCTGTTTCTACTTATTTTTGTAGTTGTCGTTCAGCCAATGAGAGTTGTTCGAGGTCAACGGTAAAATAGGAAGAGTGTGGTGGGGTGGGGTGACTGGGTGTTCAGCTGACCAAGCTTCACGTATAGCTTAGTCGCCCATGGGGATCCGATGCGGTAATGGGCCAAGGTCCAACTTACATGGTCCAACCCAAGTCCAGGGGGCCTGCAGAACAGTCTACAACTGTAAAGGACCCTTGAGGCCAATATAGGACTCGAAAGACGATGATCGGACTAAAAAACCAACCAAGTGGAGGTATTAAAAGAAAACCGAGCAACAAGGAGACTGGTTTTGCTAAAAGCACCCGCCCTGAAAGCAAGGATTGCAATTTCAGCTTCAGCTGGTTACAGACGTACATGGCAAATTGTTTTTATGTTCATTACCAATAGTAATGCATGACCAACAACGAAAATCTCTTCACATCAACTCAGAGCAAATATCACATGCTACAATACTCGAGAGAGGACGCAGATGATAGTAAAATGGATCCCTAACATATTTGCTTCTACTAACGGTGCCGCGTTTCGAGCACAAGTTAATCAGTGTCGAGCACACCAGTCATGCTAATCAGTTCAATATCAAACTACCAATAACTATACCAGTCCACAATTTTGTCCAAAGTATCACAAAAGTAAGAGCCTGTATTTAACTGATCACCAATTGTTGCACCAAAAATAGCTAAGCTTCACTTCCTATGAACCCATAAATAGGGTGGCCAAAAGATATTACCGTGCTCAAACAAGGTTGGGGGACTTGTGTCAGAACATAGTCTTCATAGGCTTTCACCTATTTGATATATCACACAAAGCTTAAGCTTAGTATAGAGTCTGTTATACCCCTGATACAACACATTAATTTACACTGTACAAGCTACAAAAGTCCATATTGATATCTGATATTTAACTACCATGTAATGTGAATACATGCACCTAGAAGCCCCTCAACATACAACTTCAATACCTATATCATCACTAATTAAACCATATAACCAGCATCCATCTCCCTGTCCCCGCTTGCATTCCAGCCAGAGCTCACTTTGTGCTTACAAACTGGGCATGTGCCTTGTTGTTGCAACCAAGGATCAATGCAGGTCGAGTGAAACTGCCAACAAAATGATCCATGCCAGAGTCAATAGGTATGCCATACTACGAACTAAACAAATAAAATATAATCAACATCCCAATTTATATCTGTTCTCTTAACAACAGCAACACCACCTGACAATTTCACAGTACAAAGTGTTTCTTTTTTCAGTCATCTTGACAATATTACTGAATTGTATTACATAACTAGTGGATAACCCGTGCCATAATGGCACGGACACGAATCCGGCCTTCTCGACATAGGCGTGCAGGCATCGGGCCAATGCCAGGGAGTTCCGGACGGAGACGCGACCTCCTAACCCGGCCTTCTCGACGTAGGCGTGCAGGCACCGGGCCAGCGCCAGGGACCCGAGCCCGGTGGAGGCGGACACAGCAAAGACCACGGTGGCGACGTTCGGGGCGACGTGGGGCCTCATGGAGACGAAGACGCGCAGGGCCGTCGCGGGGCGTCCGAGGGCGGCGAGGCCCGAGACGGCGGCTGTCCAGAAGACATCCATGTGCGGCATTCCGTCGAACACCCGCAGGGCGTGGTCGGCGGAGCCGCGTCGGAAGTAGGCGGGGAGGAGGACGGTCTGCACGAAGGGGTCGGACCGGAATCCGAGGAGGAGGCGTGTACGTGGAGCGACCTGGTGGCGGCGGCAGCGGTGGTGTTGAGCAAGGAAGAGAAGGTGTGGGAGTCGGGAGAGACGCGGCGGCGGAGCATTTGGGAGTAATGGAGAGTGGATCGGCGGAGATGGCGATGGCGGTGTTGAAGGAGAAGGGGTTGGGATTGGTCATGGTAGAGAAGAGGGAGGCGGCGAAGGAAGGGTCGGCGTCGACGGCGCGGTGGAGGAGGCTGCTTGCGACGAAGGGGTTGCGAAAGAGGCCGGCGACGACGGCGTGGGCGAGGATGGAGCGGAGGCGGCGGAGGGAGGGCGGTGCAAGAGGAGCTGGAGGCGGGGGTGCCGTTGGAATAACCGGCTGCTCCGCACCCAACATGGGATCTCCTCCTCTCTTATAGAGAGAGGGACAATTTAGTCCTTTCATCATCGTTGAACCAAAGCACATGGGTCGGACCAAAAACCCACTGTGCTTTATATTATAAGATGTGTGTATATCAGAACCTGCTTTCGGTTCTATAAATTTCTCAGTTTGAAGTCGAGAGGACTGAAAAGTGAGCTCTAATAAGAAACATGCATAATTGAAAATTATGAATGTACTTCTTAACTTCCTCCTACATAGTATATGATTATCGGTACAAAGATTGTATCCCTACTAAAGGTGAGAATGATTACCTGGATCAAATTGGAGAAGCTAATTGTTTTATAAGTAACTAAATCAGTTACGGAGTGAAGAATTCCAAAAGGAAGATCAGTCAAGACAGATTATTAAGTTAAAAACACATTTTTCATCATTCCTCAAATTTGAAATCGAAATTTTTTGGCAGGCAAAAGTGACGCTACCTTATGCAAACATGGTAAGCTCCTTAGGACTTCTCCGGCATCTACTTGCTCCAAACAGATGGTGCATGTCAGGTCATCGTCTGAGCTCCTCGTACCTCCATCCGATTTGGTGGAATCCTGCTTTCTCTGCTCAAAAGAAGAAATAATGACGAAAATATTTCCTTGAGAAAAGTATGCATCCTAACAGGACATAATAGAATTGCGAGTACTTCACAAGATTACTTCAATACCAGCTAATCAAGAAAGGCTACCTAATAGTATAAGAAAGTGAAAATACAAAATAAGGACTCCATTCCCTGAGTAAGAAACTTTGAATACATACCAAGGTCCCAGGCATGCAAGAGCTTGAAGTAAAACTTTGTACTAAACTAGTAACCTGACAACAACTATTATAAATACAAATCTATGCAATAAACTACATCAACTCTTTTCCAGCACTAAGCATTGAGGTGTGAATGCAAAGATGAATGAGTGGCAATACATTAAAATATAGACAAAAAATGAGCATATCCGTCAGAAGTTAGAGGTGACGGTAATTGATGAGAAAAATCGGGTGATTTGGACATGTGCAACGCAGACCAATAGATGCATCAATGATGAGGAACAATTAGAATGTAATTAAAGGAGCCCATAGGACTAGGGGTAGGCCTAAACGAGCTTGGATAGAGGTTTTAAAGAAGGATATGATTTTTCTTAGCATTATATAGGACATGGCCCTTAAATAGAGCTCAATGGAAGAAAAGAATTCTAACAACTGATACCAAAATATGGAAGAAAGGCTCTGTTGTTGTTGTTGTTACATAATCCAAAATGTAAGGACTGAAATTCAGAAGAGCTCATTAAGTATGAGCGCCTCTTAGATGAACGGACTTATAGTAATTAATGATATCAGAGTCTTGGAAAATTAATCCATGATTATTCTGCCTAATAATCAGCTGGTGAATCCAATTAACCGGTGGCAGAGTAAGAAAAACATTTAAGCGGCTGCGTAACTAAGATAATTGGGAATCTTTTTGCCATAAAAAGTTTTCTTGCAAGATCTTTTACTAGTGTGGTTAGTAGCCCTCTTTTTGGAAGTTAGTCATAGATACTGTAGGTAATTTCTTATTTTTAAAAGTTTGTCATAGTAGATATGTTATTTTTTATTGTTGTTGTCATCATTGTCCTATAGAAAGAGTACTTGAAGAGACCACTTTATTGATTGGGCATAATCTCCTAATTTAGGAAGGTGTAAAGTACAAGCAGAAGTTGTGGTAAATAGTAGTAAAATAGGTATTTTAAACGAAATAGTTTGATAATTTTACGGGTTAAAACAAATTTTGTTGTGAAAAACTTCAAGCAAAGAGAAGTTTCCAGATTCTTTTTTTTTGCTTGTTCATAATGTAAATGTTTAGAATAGAGGAAGAGAATTTTAATTTAACACTCCTTCCTTAAATTTTAGTTTTTTCAAGATAGGTCCACCAACTCTTATTATATAAATTAAAATCATCAAAAATTTCAAGACCACTATTTACTAGGACACCAGATTACATCACCTCATGTAGTAAAGGGGAAGTCTATTATCGTCGACAACGGAAAGTTTTTTGCATTGATCACAACTAAAACACCTAATTGTACTTCCAACAACTCCATTTCATTTTCTTCATCTAACTCATCTCTATGTTGTCTCCTACCTCTCCAACCAAACATGGACCAATTCACCACTTCCCATTACCTGGGCCAACCTTCTCCCATGAAAACAAACTTAAATTTTATCCTCTTTCTCATCCCTCCTCGTCGACGGTCGAAGAAGCCACTCTTAGCCGCCGTACCTCCGTCAAGCAATATCACCCTACCCACACCCACACATGCATTCACCACCCATGCAGTACCGTGTCGTCGCCATTTGCCTAAGTACAAGTTAGCTCTCAACCACAAACATGGCCTGGTGGTCAAAGAAACTTGGGGTTTTTCTAATATCCAGAACCTTCCCATTTACTCCACTCAATGTACAATTGTCATGCATAATTACCTTCGACAATGCTCCCTCATCAACGATTCAACCGAAGTACACTCCTTGGGCTTCTCCTTCCCGTATGGGGATTACCACCATGATCTTGTATGTTACCAAGAGCCACAAGACATGTTGAAAAACTAGTGCACTCTGTTCTCGGAGGTTAGGTTGCTAAGGGTCTTAGCGTGAGCTTGTTAAAGGTATTGATGGTAGGAACTGACATATGAGGCCACAAAAGAAGAAGTTGCTCTGTATTTCCTATCATTGTCCTCTCCTTTTATGCCGTCTTCGGCAAGCGTTAATTTCAATCAACATCCCTTGCTAAATCTTTGGCATATTATGCCATAGAGATTTCCTATAGCAATTTGTATCACCTTACCTCTTCGTCTAGACTCTCAATTGTCTAGGGGAACTTGAGGATGCTCTTTGGTTATGTGAGCTTAAACTGCAACTCAAAAGATAGGTCTACCTAGATGCCAACTGGTCAGCTAGATTTCATAGCATGACCCTCTCATGTCATTGCTACCTTGGCTAGAAATTTCGCACCATATGTCAAAGTTGGGTCGACAGCCGATCATAAAACTTTGTCAAATATTCTATGGGCCTTCTTATGCTGCATAGTTGACCCTATTTTGATGGAAGAATGCTTGTACGGAGTTAACAGTGAATAGGGTCACGTCTCTCTATTAACTACAACCACTTTTAGCATTGTCCCAACCAAGCAAATTGTCAGTGACACCTTCACAAGGCCCTAACATCCCCTAGCCCCGCCCAAGAATTAAGGTATAGCACTGCGTGCCAACAAATCTCTAATGCACAATCCAAACCAATCCCACACAATTGTTTCTCATTTACGTCAATTGAAGCTACCTCCAACTTTCTTAAATATTTTCACGTTATTCTACCTTTTCTCATGTTGCTGCTAACCTATCCCAGTATCAGGAAATTGTCTTTATTGACCAACATTCTGATCCAACAAAACATTAAATCTTGTACACGTCTTGTAGAACATTTCCTTCAACGTGATTGCCTCATAATTGGTGAAATAACTATCTTCAGAAACTTCTCTTCTATTTAGTATCCTTCTAATTAGTGTTGTAGATGATCTCTACATTCTTGAAACACACTTAACTTCAAATCTTGCTTTCTCTCTATGGTCCCTCAATATTGCTTTCATGGTTAACATCTGTCCCATTTAGTGGATACAATCAATTTAAGATTCCATGTCAACCAATATGGTAGTCCCCCAATTCTTGGCTTGCCAGAATACAATAAATTTCAGTCATCATACTAGTTATGGAGTATAATCCTAATAACATTGTCAACCTCTCTACCATAGACATTCTTCTCATCAACTAAAAGAACAATATAATAAGCAAACAATAAACATAAACAATATCTTGGCTTACTCATTCATAGTAGGTCCACAATGACTGAGGCAAGTACTCGATGCAAATCCCTTACGCAAGCCTATGGTTTACGAATGACTTTTTCACCCATCAGTACAAATATTTTTTGAATCTGTTTAAAATGTGTGGCACTGAAATAAAACCCGGGTCTTCTCAAACCATGTTAAAGACCCTGTCACCAAAACCCTTAGAGTTTGCAGTGGCTCAAGGGTAAAATATGTATACTATCTAACAATATATACATGTATTCTATTTTTGAAATGTCAAGGTCCTAGTTTCGCTCGAGTTATAAGTATGTTCCCTTCATTGTCAACAGATTTACTTTAGCTTTTATCAGTGTTCGAAATTGAGGCCTAGGCGGCCTCCGGCCGCACCGGAAACCCCCTATGTAATGTCCCGCTCCGCTCGAGGCATTTGGTTCGCTTGTTTGATGCGATCAGAATGTTGGACCGAAACTTGTGTTGGAAATCAAGAGATTTTAGACTGATGCAATCTCTCTTAGCTGGCCGGATGAAATGAGTATTAGAACGTGGCCCGCTTGTAGGACTATGTTTGGTGGGAGATAGATGTGATCGATCAAGAAGACCCTTTATGCAAGTGAGTGGAACTGTCCCTTCTCCCTACTCCTTCATGCTTAATAAAACGTAGTATTGTGTTGCTATGAGTTGTCCTTAAATGTCCCATGTTTTAGTTGTTGAATATTAATAGAGATGCTTATGTTAGATAATGCTGAGATGAATAACACTTGAACATTGAACTGCTAATGTAAATTGATGCCATAAAATGAATTGATAACTTATTCTACATATCTCTATGTGACTTCAAGTTATCTGTTGATTTCCACTGCTACAATTCAATAATGTGTTCTGTTCAAAAAGAGAGATGTATCACTACTAACTTTAATTTGTCTGCTTGTGCCGCTGCGATGTGATTTATTTGAAGATTATCGATTTTGTACCATTTTTGTCTTGTACAAGTGCAAAATCAGACTTGTACGGCATCACGTCCAAGCGACGGCGATCGGGTCCCAGAGATAAACGCGAGGACGAATAACTCTGCGGAATCGGGACGTGACACCCTAGGCGGCCTGCCTAGGCGCTAGGCGGACCGAGGCGGTCCTAGGCGGGCTATTCGGCATATTATTTTTTTTGAAAATTTAAAAAAAATCAAAAAAATTGTAATTTAAAATTTCAAAATTTTCAAATTTAAAATTTCATAAAAAAATAAAATCAAATCAATTTTTTTAAAAAAAACATGGATGCTGCTTGTTGCTGCTGGCTGCTTCTTCTGCTGCTGGTGCTCCTTCTTGCTTATTCTGCTGCTTGTTTCTTGCTTCTTCTTCTTCTTCTTCTTCAAAGGAGAGGGAGGATATAAGAGGAGAGGGAGAAAACCTAAATAAAAGAACAAGAAGAAGCAGAGGGAGGAAAGGGAGACGAACACGTATACATAATATATATGTATATATTATTATCTATGTTGTCACAGGCGACGTCTAGACGTGCAGCCTAGGCGTCCTAGGCCTGCAGGTTGGAGAGGTCTCGCCTCGGCCCGGAAAATTTTTCCTGGGTGACGTTTTGCTCGCCTAGGCGTCCGCCTAGGGTCGCCTAGGGAAAAAAATGACCGCCTAGGGTCGTCCAGGAAAAAAAAAATGTCCGCCTAGGGTGCCTAATTATACTTACTATCCTTACTTGATGTTGAATATTGGTTATTTCATATTTGTTGTTTCTTATATTACTTTTTGCTTGTTGCTTAATGCTTATTGCTTATTAATTATACTACATATTGTTATATGCATAATTGCAAAAACAATTGATTCAAAGCAGCGGATCCTAGGCGGGCGCCTAGGCACGTCTAGGCGAGGCGGGTGACATGTCGCCTCGCCTCACCTAGCGTCCAGTACAACATAGATTATTATGCATGTATATATAAAGAGAAGAAGAAGCAGTGAAATCCAACAGCAGTGAAACCCCAAAAAAAGTATTAGCAAACACAAACACTCGAATCAGGGACCCTCCTCCCCCGGTTGAAATCTATGACTCCCACTTCTAGCCAACTTGTCAAAGTTGCTTTTTGTTTTAATTAACATATACATAACATATATGGAAGCTAATATACATTAAAAAAAAAAAATCAATTCAGCACCTAGGCGGCCTAAGCGCTAAGCGCCTAAACGCTAGGCGCCCCTTTGTACACCGAAACCGCCTAGCAAAATTTATAACACTGGCTTCTATAGAGAAGAAAGTTGCTTTTGGTGAAGTTTGACTTGTGTAACTCCCTTTTCTTCCTCATCACTGTCACAAAGTATGCTTCTGCCTTCACTAAACCGATTAAATCTCATAATACATGTTATATGACTTAGGTCCTTTAATTCTTATTATTTGCTCATTTCAAAAATACTAGTTATAAGGATATTTTTGCTTAAGTTTGTGTTACAGCTAATGCATTGGCCGGACGCTAACTAGAATTGAAATGGCCTAAATACCCCTTTTCTATATTAAATGTTTAGAGGTGTTCCTTAGACAATTTAGCGAAGGATCATCATCATCGTCGAAACCTTCTTCCATCAGAATAGGGTCCTCTATGGAGCATAAGAAAGCTCCATACAACATTTGAATAGGTTCACGTCTCTACAACCACATTTGGCATTGCCCCGACCAGGCATTGTCCTATCTTTTAATGTATTGCCACTCATTCATCTTAGCATTCACATTTTGGATTATGTAATCAATGCAATTAAGGGGCCGAATCATACTGATGTAATCTATATAGAAGTACCTCATCTTAACATGTGACGCTCACATATAAATAAATATTAGAAAAAAATTTGGCATGAACGTGGAAAGACTACCTCGCTCGAAGATGTTGAGGATGATGCTTGTTGCTGTGGTGACTCTTCACTGTTAACATAAAGAAAGCAAATTTGATTAAATTTAAATTCACTTAAGAGCAAAACAAGGTGAAATATATAGAAAATGCGAATAGGAGAATCCCAGTAGATAATGAACTGATGAAACATAGCATGCCTCTGTTGGCTTGAGGAAGAACCCTGGGCCTGATGCGACCGAGGTTTGTATCTATGCAAGGGAAGGGCATTGATCTCTTCTTCAGTCATAGCAGGAGCATCCGGAGCATTCTCACCATCCAGTGCCCGCAATGCATCATAATCTATAACCCAAACATCAACAATCGAATCTACTAGTTAAGATTACAAATAAATCACGCAACATCTATCCCATACCGAGATCGTCAAACTCCCGGTCGAGGAGAGCAAGTTGGAGCCTGAGGCTCTGCAGCCGCCCTCTCGTCGCGAGTGCAATGGACTGCGGCACATGCAGCCTCAGGTCCGTGTGCCTGAGCAATCCGTTTGCCGCAACAGCATGAGCCTGTGCTTGAGCCTGGAGTTGCTGGCACGTGGCGTACATCCTAAGCCCGGTGGCCATCAGAAACACCCCCAAAACCAGCCAAAGCTACAAACAAATACCATATCAATCTCGTCTTCATAATCCCAATCATCAACAAATAACAACATGCATCCATACCAGAAAGCTAGGGGACATTTGCGAGTTCAGGATCATGAACAGCAAAAGCACTGAAGAAAACAGTAATGTACGTATAAAATTTCTTTCCCCAGTATAAACCGATTTTCTAGATTCCAAAACCTATCGAAATTAAGAAGGAACATTATACCGGTGATGAGAAACGCCAACGAGTTGGAATTGACAGGCCGACCACCAGGATGCATTCTCTAGATCAATAAATTACAACAAATCCATAAAAAAAACCATATAAAATCAGAAAAATCCAAAAAAAAAAAATTGAGGAAGAAACAAACCAAAGCTCGCCTCTCCGGGATGAATCCATGGAAGCCAGTCTCGATGTCGCCGCGGCTTCCACGGAAGACGAAGCTCATCTTTCCCGACGCTTCCCACTGCAAAAATCCGTCGGAAAAAATAAGATCAGAAATTGGAGAGATCCCTATAACAGAAAATTTGGGAATTAGGGCTCACATTTGGAAAGACTTTGATTTTGATTTGATTTTGGGGTGAGAGAGAGGAGAAAGAGGGGAGGAAAATGGAATGTATGATGGTGCAGTGTTCCGCGGAGCAATTTAAGGAGGAAGCGATGGGGGAGGAGAGGATTCTAGAGACGCCGGTCGTAAATGCTTCTTCGGTGGGCGCTGTCTCAAGTGACCGGATTTAGACATATGGAAGAGAGAGAGGAGGGTACGTGTCCCTCCCCGTGGACTCGGAGTGTTCGTAAACACAACCTGTTGATATCTTTGTACTTACAATGTGTGAAACACTTTCTAAGCAGAAGAAGGAAATTTTGTGGGAATAGAAAAGAGAATTTGTAAGGGCACCTCCAAAATTATTTGGGACTAGTTTTTAGTTGGGGGTAGTCTAAGAAGGTAAAAATTATTAGAAACAGTTCCAAAATTACATGGAGTTAGCCCACTCCCCCTCCCCCAAAATATTTTTCCATTTCATTTCCTCTATTTCTTTCTCTTTCTTCCAAATTCTCTAAAACCCTAAAACCCTAAAACATTATTCTCTTCTCCACAACTCAATTCCAAATTCTTAACCCTAAATTTCTTCTACATTCCTTCAAATCCAAGAGATGGCACGCAAGTACAAACCCTCTTCACAATCTAGGTATGTTTTTCCCTAATTTCTTCTACATTCTTTTCAAATTCAAAGAATCTTTGTTAATTCTCTAAAAAAATTTGATAAATTAGGTTTAGAACACTTTACGGTTCATGAATGGATTTTTCGAAAACATAAATCCAACATTTTTTTTGAAACCCTAACCCTAGAACACGACAAAGTATCGTGTCGTTGTGGCCTTTTGGCTGCTATAGTCACGGCTGACAACAATAGGACGGTAGGTGTCACGTCCCGCTCCCGTAGGAGCGATCGTCCTCGCTAAGGCGTGATGCCGCACGGGCCTAGGTTGCGCCCGTGCAAGGCTTTCTCCAGAAACGGCCGATTTGAGTTAGGCCACAGAGTCGCACAGAGTGTTCCCATTTGCAGCGGAAAGTAAATGAACACAATTTGAAGCGAATTCAACTCTTTATTGATATTCAAGAAGTTTACAAGCGGCGCTAGGCCGAGATTACAAGTCGCTCAAGCTCTCTCTCTCTCTCTGAAACATAAAAGACGTGCCAAGTGGCTTACAAGATGGAATGATTCATGGCAATGTTCTGATACATTATGTCCTGTATATGGTGCTTCAGCTCCTTGCAACGCTCCAAGGCCCCAGAGTTAGCTCCGCGCCTTAGCACGTTCTAGGAAAGCTCCGCACAGACGACGTCTCCTGCATCCTGCAAGCAATCTGTGGGGTTATCAGTAATTTGTTATGCACTGGTGGGGAGGCTAGCTCGTCCACAATGTTATCATTACCAAACACGTTATATTTACTTTTGTGCACCGTCTATCATTCATTGTCTTTCTAATCTTGCCTTAGGATCAGTTTCATGGCATATTTCATGACCTATCTCGTGTTACTGATTTAAATGTGTTGCATGGAAATACATGCACGACTTACCCATACTTACCGTCCCCTTTCCTGTCCAAAGTAAACCAAGTTAGTCAACAATTCATATATACAACAACTTATCGTCATTCATGTAAACATTCAACGTCAAGGGTGTGTCCCTGCCTCGGGTCCTAGCACGTCGTAGGCGTGCTTTCTAACTCCTTTGCACGAAGTACTCTCGATTATTTGGTGTGTTATATTCAAGCCTGTTCAGAAGGCGCTTCATTTAGTTAACTTAGACTACTTGTTTCAATGTAAGGACTTGCACGTGGATTGCCACCAGCAAAGCCCACTTAATCTATATGCACCGGTCGCTGGCATCATAAGCCATTTTGGACATATTCTCCTTTGGCATTCTCACCTATCATAGCGTGATGGCTGGTATCACCTTGATAGTCTCTTGAAATGCTCCTGCACTTACGTTCCTGGGTGGCCAAGCCCACACTAAGGCCAGCACCGTAAGCCTCCTTAATTTTCGTCCGGGCCGGCCACGATCCTCCCTTTGATCATGATGCGGAAATCCCTTATTCTGCCTACCTCCCGTATACGAGGGAATTGTCCACGACCATTTCGTATTGCCTTATCATTTTTAACTTAACGGTTGTCTCCGAGCCATAGGCTAACCCTTAGCCATAATGCGTTATCGACCAGGTTGGCGGCGGCGTCCGTGCAGCACGGGTAGCGAGCCCCGATGCATGTTCCCGTCATACTTGTCGCTAACCATTCCTTTCTTTCTTATCTTTTATTCATTCTTTCTTTTCTTTCTTTCACTTGTCCATTCGTTCATTGATTCGTTCACTTATTCGTTCATTCTTTCATTCATACATTATGCAACTCCACGTGCGGGAGTCACCCTGGCGACCCATCGGTCCCATAGTCTTTCAATGTTGCTATACTCTACTCGGAACGACTATGTTTAGTCTTCCCGTTTCATTGTTGTAAATCATTCATTGTTTCATTGTTGAACGCATAAGGAACTTGAATGTAAGCTTGTGCCTTAGCACGAGCGTGGAGCGCGACGCAAGAGTTCTCACATTTTCTAAGTTCTTTTCCATATTCTATACAAGCATACAAGATGGGATTATTCCCTTAGCTAGGTGCGTTGAGTCATTTATTAGCATGTGCGGTGTTATCGCCTAGCGATTTTAGTGATAGTGTCCGTATTGTTAAGTGTCTAGGCTAAGCAAAGACGGGTTCATCGGAGCCACCCACCTTAGCGATATTCGCATCGGCCGAGCGATACTCCGAGCGCGCCTTTGAAAGTCTAAGTCTGGATTCATCCTTGACGGGAAAATGTAAGTCTTGCCTCGATTCTTTATCGATACTTCATCGGGTCGATACCTTCGAGTCGACGGTTCGTTTGAGTCGTTGCACTTGACATTTGAATCGGCATTCCGCGAGGGCGGAGCGGGTCATTACATAATATACCACTCAAAATAAGTCTCGTCCTCGAGACTTCTTGAGTGCAGGTCATCCTACCATTCATTATCTCATGTCGTGTGTGTATCTTAGACAATCCCTATCGAATGGCTTTATCGCTCGATGGCACCGAACTATGCTCGATTATCCTTCCAAGTTTGGGTTACATGCGTTTGGTGAATTTTATTGAATGACTGTTTACCATTTTAGAGTTGATGGTACTTATTCAATCGTCGTGTTTCTTCGACTTGGTTGCTATTTTTATCATGTTATGGGACTGAAATGGCCGTACGTGGTGCGTTGTCATTCATCAAACACGAAAGTCGTAGGCTGAGGCAAACTCACTCATTCGTTCATGCGCATCTCAATACCCACTTGCAGCTGCATTCGAGTTTATTATATCGCTGAGTTTGGATCGTGCACATATTCAAGGCGTCCCCCGAATACGTACATTTCAACCAAGCTTAGTGATTAGCGAAGTCGGACAAGCTACTCATGTTAGTTTCGATTTGCCGATCATTTTATTTTACTTCGATTAAAATCGAACTCATGTGCATCTCACTATCGTTTTATCTCGGTCCTCGAGATGATCTGATTCGCTTCTCAAGCGTTCTTGTCTATGGAATCAATACGATTTCTTCTTAGCGGGGTCGACCAAGTCTAAGTAATTCCCGTCCGATTCAAGACCAAGTATTGCACTATCATCGAGTATATCTTCCTATCAATGATTCAATTCGTTATCCCA
This sequence comes from Iris pallida, assembly GCA_029216955.1. NCBI lineage: Eukaryota > Viridiplantae > Streptophyta > Magnoliopsida > Asparagales > Iridaceae > Iris > Iris pallida. Next base: position 35,350,629 of record JANAVB010034417.1, read on the forward strand.
ACTTTACTTGCGCATCATCCATTCCTATCATTCACTTCGTTTGGGGCCAATCTCGTCGTCATTCATGCACAGTCCCAGTTCTCCCGTCCTACTCTAAGTCTTGTTGTCCCAAGTCTATCGTCCGTTCAGACGATACTGTAATGTCAATCGCACATGTTCAATCACTCGGCATAGGGTCGTCCGCCTATCCGCTAGGTCAGCTCACAAGGTCATAGGTACAAGTCGAGTTCTCAGTTCATTGTGCAAAGTCATTGCACGATGCTCGCCCCAATCCTATGGTCAAACCATTTTATTCGTTCGTACAAGAGTTTCTACCCAAGTTCGCTTCACTCAAATTTCTAAACATCAAGCAGCGTTCACCCCATTCGCATCACATGTTCTCTGTTCCAAGTCCGAGCTCGTTTAGGAAAGTCATCCTACGATAGGTTGTCTTCAATCAAATCCTTGACATGTCAATATCGTGCATCCGTACTAGCAATTATCGTAGTCTATCTCTTCAAGTATGTTTGATACAATTTACCTATCCATCATATCTAATTCACGTAGTCGATCACAAGGTCGTCTAGCCTTGCAATATGTTGTGCCCCGATCTCACGCAAGTCTGATTATCTATGGCGGACATGAATCACCATGTCAACATTTCAGCGGAATAATCGTCCTCATCGGGACGTAACTTTTGCGTTGAGTGTAGACTTGCTCATTTTTGATACGCGGATTGGGCCTACTCAATCCTCAAGTTTTCTTATTCTTCAATCGCAAGTCCTAACAATTCTCGAATTCACCTTCGCTTCAAACCACAAGTCGAAGCAATCAAAATTGTCATGTCATGATATTTTGAGTTCGACCATTCCCGTTGGACATGAATCACCATGCCAACGCTCACGCGGAACGATCGTCCCAAATCTGACATGACGTATGTGCGAGGCTGGAGTTGTGCTCGCGCAAGACAAGATCGTTGTCGTTGTGGTTATCACCGAACAATCAAGTCACTTCCCTTCTTCATCCAACCGTTCATTCCTATCAAAATTTCCAATATAGCTGTAGGAGCGTAAAAAGTGCTTCAAAGAAAGAGTCATCCTATTCATAAGTGATCGGTTTTTACGCCAAGCAGAGCGGGTAATCTCTTTTACGCCCAAGACTAGGCTAATCAATTTACGCCTAAGCAGGCTGATCATTTTACGCTTGGGTCTACACCTGTGATTTTACGCCAAGGACAGAGCAGCCTCTTTTACACTGGACAAAGCTGTCAAATCTAGCATTTAATGAAAACTCTGACATGAAGATATTAATGATGGCATTTACCACAGAATTCAATGGGATTTGTCTTGTACAAAGACCATTGTTTCGTTTATGGGGATCGAGCTACTTTACGCTCACTGAATGGTTTCTTTTACGCACGGAGTTTTACATGAGTCCTTACGCTCATAAAATAATGTGGCATAAAGTCTATTTGAGCTATTTTACGCTCAAGGTTATTCAATAAACCACTTTACGCTGGAAACCTATGACAGAGCTATTTTACGCTCATCTTACTGCTTTACGCCCCCAGAGGATGTTGGAGCTATTTTTATGCCCTATTCTTTTTGGCCAGTTTGGAACGTGGTTTGTCTACATGGCCTTCATGCCACATATTTCAAAGAACATGTGTACATGTATCCTATTCTTACTGAAATGATGGGATGCGTGTCAACGTATACAAAGGATGACTCTGATCATGGGTGACAGTTGTTAGCGTACAGACAGACTTTGATGCTCTTTTACGCACAGAAGCCCCAGTCTATAAATAGACTCATTTTTCTCAGAACAAGGGACAGAGAGAACAGGAGAGAATACAGAGATCAGGACTTCGAGATTTTGATTCTCCAGAGCATTTTTCTTCAACTTTTCTTTCAGAACAGAGTGAAGCAAAGCAGAAAAGCATTCGGCCTCGCCATCAGTGCCCAAGTGCGTCGATACCTTTCTGGTGACTTAGTTCTTCCAAGTTGTTCTACTTCAAGCAGTGATCTTCATCATCATCATATGGTCCAAGGAACAAAGTGATCATTTACGAATCAGACTTCCATAGCAATACTTTCCCAGAATCAAATTTGTACTTCTTGTACTTTTTCTCGTTTTATTTTCAAAATCCAACCTTTTGTTTGGCAATTTTGTTAAGTGAAACAAAACGGCGACTCTGCTGGGGACTACTTTCTCCTCCGACGAGGAAGTGATTGCTCAATATGATGTTTCGGTCGGTTCGACCAAGAAGACTCTGGTTGTGCACTTCGACCAGACTGCCTATGAAGAAATGCTCCGAACTGGAGGTGGTTCTCGCCATTCCATGTTCAAAAGTCTCGCAAAGCGCGAAAAGTTTGGATTCCCAAATCCAAAGTGGTTTCTGATCTCTCTGTTGTTTCTGATGACAAGGAATTCTTCCCACTCCTGTCGTAGGGGCTCCCGTTCGTAACGTGGCAGTCCTTACTTCAGAGTTGCACTCAAAGTGTGATGATTTATCTCCCGTTTGTAACGGTAAAGATAATCAGGTTTCACGCCCACTGCGTAAGAATTAAGTTTTACGCTCAGTGGTAAGAACCACATTTTACGCTCAAGGCATAAGAATGAGTCTCCCATTTGTAATGTGGCAGATTCTAATGTTTCTGAGTGTAAGAATCAGTCTCCCGTCGGTGACGTGGTAGGCCCACACAAATTACGCTCCTCGTGTAAAACAAAATCTCCCGTCCGTGACGTGGTAGATAATCAATTTTTACGTTTTACGCGTAAAGGTAAGTCTCCTGTCTGTGACATAGATAAAATTTACAACAATGTTTGCACATCTAATGTGAATGTACCTAAACACATACAGCGTAAAAATGTTGTTGGTAAAACTTCTGTCCTACACCAACAACCTTCTTATACTGCTTTACGCAAAGTACCAAACTTGCAAATTACGTGCCATGAAAATGGAGTTCATCGTGCTAAATCTCAAGATTTACGGACACAACTCCAAACGCGTAAAAATGTACAGTTTGGTTCTGCGAATGAAGCCAGTAATCTTCTTTATACACAAGGACTAAACGTTTTTCTACCCCAAATGTAATAAAGAATATTCCCTCCACTCCTTCTGACTTACGTGAATTGCTAATTCAAAAGCGTAAGAACTCACAATCTCCAGTGACGTTCCCCCAAGAAAAACATCATTGTGAATATTATCAGGTTGTGATCAATTGTTGTTGTTCAGTTTCAAAATGGTCAGTTTTTGATCGACTGAGTTTTTCGCTTCAGCCTCAAGCTGAAGACCAAGAAGATGAGCTGTCATATGCATCAGTCAACATGGCATCTCATACTAACAGAGGACGACCGAGACGGAACATGTCCCAAACTCTAGGTCAACAACAGTTCAACAGACTTCTTGATTCCTTTGAAGGAGTATATCAGAATACTCGATCAAGAAGACAAAGACAATTGCAAATTTCTGATTCAGAAGCTGGGGGTACTCAATCTTTTGAGTCATATACCGATATCTGGATTCATACTTCTATACTAATCCCTCTATATCTTCAAGAGAGGTTGAATCCTGCACTATTGGAGATGAACCAGAGACATCATCTGCTAATACGGAACAACGTCTCACTGCCGTGGAGCAATCATTGAAACACATGCTCAACATGGTGCAAAGCATGCATCAGATAATTTTGAATCAGCAAACTGCTCAGCCCACAGTAATAACTCCGTTAGTAGCAGCACAAACTCAAGATAGTCAAGGGGCTGATATACCTTCGAATATTCAAGAGCCTGCTGTTAATCAAAATTTTGCATCTCCAGATCCCATCATTCCAGAAGATGTACCACCTCCAATAGGGGTTACGGTACATCCAACAACTATTCAATCAAATGTGCTTCCTCAAACCAGTAAAGCCATTCAAGCAGTGCGTGAACTCAAAGCACAGTTTGAAGTTTTGAGGCACAAAGATCAGCTCCAGAGGTTAGGGATTAAGCAACCTTATCCTCCTCATTGGAATGATGTACCCTTCCTCCGAAGTTCAAGCCACAATCCATGGTTTTATTCGATGGAAAAGCATCTCCCAGTCAATATCAATTACTTTGATATTGACTGTACACTTGCAGAAAAATGATGCTCTCCTCACTCGAGTGTTCATTGGGTGCTTGACGGGTTCAGCTTATGACTGGTATCGTAGCTTACCCGATAACTCTATTTCGTCTTTTGACGAATTCAAGGAAATGTTTCTCTCCCCTTCTATGAAGGAGGTATGGACATGAACATGTCCTCCTTAATAGAAATAAAACAAAAGGAGAAAGAAGATACTCGGACGTTCATTGAACGTTTCCGATAGGCTACTCTAAAGATGCCTCCTGGTATGCCAGATTCAGCGTTGATCGATACATGCAAGATGAATCTGCGACCATCCATTGCTGTCTTCACAGGTTCCCAATTCACATATTGGGCTTCATTTATCATAGCAGCAGTTTCTGCCGAGACCAATGGTAGGTTGGCTCGGGAACATGGGATGATTTTCGCATCAGAAGATAAAGGAAGAAAATAATCCTGGTAATAATCCTGGCAATCGTAACGTGAAAGGAAAAGATACTCTTATGGTCAATCTTTCCAAGAACAAAACGACATCGAACAATCAAGAATCTTCCAGGCTAAAGGAAGAGTATTCTTTTGACGAAAGTGATATCCCAGGGATATTTCAGTGTCTGGTGAAAAGTGGCAAACTTTAGATTCCAGAGCCAAAAAGGCCTAATGAGGTGAATCTGACTGACAATCCCAAATATTGTATCTATCATAGATACATTAATCATCCTACCAGTGCTTGCTATGTCTTGAAAAAGAAGATCCAAGACCTGATAAATTGTGGCGCTATCGCTTTAACCAATGATGACCATACGGTTACAACCAACATGGTCTCTCTTCAGTTTGGAGATTTTCCTCCACAGCAAGTCCCAGATGGAATTATCCCAATTCCGAAGGCGACGATGAAGATCGTGAATATCCCGCCTGCCAGGGGAGAAAATATAGGATTGTTACCGCTCACATTGAAGAATGGTAAAATCATGTGGGTACATCCTGACTTAATACCTGAATTGGATAATGAAGGTAAAACTTTAAAATCTAAGAAAGGTAAGAAAGTCAAAACCTGCAACATGATTTCTCATGTTATTACAAATCCTGATGACTTGGATCACCTATGGGATGGCCTTCCTCTAGAAGGTAGACTGAAAGGACTAAACATCTGTCCTCCAAGTTTAGCTCCTCCTACCAAGCTCAAGCTTACTCATCAGCAGTGGCTAGCCATGAATAGTGTTCCTTTATACCGGGCACAACAAGTCTTTGCTGCTTATGAAAAGCTCCAACAGGGATTTTTCCTCGTATCCCGAATCCTTCTCCTCCCTTAACTACAGAGACGTCTATGCTTCATTCTCCTGTAGTTGCAGAGGTTTCTTCCTCTTCCTGTGCTGAAATACCTGCCCAAAGTTTACTGCCTATCCACTTGTATAGTCAGCAATCTGTCCTTCTCATGAGGAAGATGGGTTACGACTTTCAAAAGGCAGAAGGTTTGAATTATGATAAAAGAATACGTCTTCCTTTACAAATTCAAAATCAGAATTCCACTGCTGGATTGGGTTCTGAAGTGCCTCGTAACAACCCTCATAAGAAAAAGACTAAGGGAAGAAAGACTAAATCCTATAATGGTACTTCCTTCTCCTGAGTCTGAAGAAGAAACTTTTGTTGGTACAAGATCTGGAAAAGAGTACCATAAAGACTATAGGGATCCTCCAAAGAAGCAGAAGATGTAGTGGAAACTTTACCAGTTCAATCTTCTCTGTTCCTATTAAACCATCTGTGGTTGAAAAGGGAAACAGAAGGCAGTACGCTTTGATATCCCATTGAAGCCTGCTTCCAATCAGGGGGTGGTGATGAAGCCTTACAAATTTGACATTCTAGCTCAGTTAGCCAATACTCAGCTAGACTTTCTATATTTGAACTGCTTCGCCTTTCCAGAGAAAGCAGAGAGACTTTGAGCGAAGCTTTACTTCAAGCAGATTCATGCTTGGCACAACTCAAGACTCCTGATAATATACCAGTGTCATGTCCGTAATGCCATAGTGTATGGAAGCAATTCCCAACATCACCTTTACACAAGAGGATATGCTATTGAACAACAAGCATGATAGTCCTCTGTGTTACACTGGATATATCGGATCCACTGAAATTGACAGGATTTACATCGATCTTGGGTCTTCAATTAGTATAATTCTTCAGAGTATGTTAAGACCCCTGAGGATCCCTACTAGTGAGCTGACTTACACTAGTACTACGATAGTCGGTTTTAATTCTGGCAAGAGCAAACCACTAGGGAAGATTCGTCTGCAGATTCAGATTGGTGATCTTCGAACTATGGTAACTTTCTATGTTATCAACTCAGATGTATCCTACAATATTCTTCTTGGAAGACCGTGGATTCATGAGCACAATATTATGCCTTGAACTCTCCACCAATGTTTCAAATATGTGGACTCCCAAGGAGTTGTGAAGACTGAGTTTGCTGATATTAATCCATTCAAAGGTGTTGAAGCCTACTTCTCTGATTCAAGGCTTTATAAACAAGAGCATGTGAAAGATATATCAGACATGGCTGAAGATCAATCACCCTCTGAGGATCACTCTATTAATGAAGATCCGCCAGAGGAGCAACCTTTGAAGATCATAGTCAAGGGACGAATCCAATCCCAACCTGTCAATGATCAACCTTTGATGATCAAGGTTAAAGGAAGAACTCAAACTTTATCTGAGGAATCAATAAATATTCCTGCCAAAAGCCAAGTTCAACCTTTTTTGATCAAGGTCAAAGGACGTACTTCTTGTACGAATAATCCGAAATTACCATTGATTGTCAATCTTGGCAAATCTACGCAGAAGACGGATGATGGTCCACTGTTGATTAATCCGAAGCATAGCAATCAGACTGTAAATGATGTAAATATTGATCATTCTGTACTTTTTGATATCAATGAAGATTTCCTGTTCGAGTATATGGCTGTCAAGTTTATTGAGAGAATGACTTTATCTTCTGATAATCAAAGTCATCAATATAAGACAACATAGAACCGGAAGAAACTTTATACATTGATCATAAGGAGAATTCTTTCCCTCCTTATACAGATGTTGGACCGTATGCCCAAAGGTTCCTAACATCTTCTCTTTATCTTCTACCTATGGCCGCTTCATCACAAGCTTGCGTAACTTTTAGATGTCATGAAGAATCTTATTTCGTGGTTCCGTCTGATAAGAAAACAAGCGCCAAATTGTGTTTGGCCTGGCTAGAAATATCCCTGTTGCTCAGACAGATGAGCTGAAGGATAAAGACAAAGGAAGAATCCGAATTGATAAATACAGTCAGCAATCTATCAAGATCATCCAGAACATGGGGTATGATTTGAAGACTATGCAAGGTCTCAATCAGGGCAAGGGCAGACGATTACCATTATGTGGTGATCCGTTTTACCAAAAGACTCGTCATGGGTTAGGATATGATCCGTCTCACATATTTAATGACGATATACAAGAAGAATTCTCTTCCAGCTCTTCATAATCATCAGATTCAGAGGAACTTCAATAAATCTGGACAAGTACTCTCAGTCAATAGGGTTCAAACTGATGGTGAATCCGAACCATTTGAAAATTTCCCTCGAGCCACCATCAGTTCATTTATTTCTCTCATATATATTTTCAACAACAACCGTCTTCTTAATCTCCAGCTACCAAAGTTTGGTTAAGCTGATTACTTGTCTCTTTGAAGAGAGATTTTGATCTTTTTAGTATATAAAGTTGGATTTATTATTTATCATGTTTTCATAACCTCTAGATAAATACTAAATCCACCTTCTTTTCCTATCTATCATGTCCATTTTGACCTCTGCATAGATATTAAATCTACTTTTCTTTGGGTTCTTACATACTGTCATGTTCATATTACCTCTGATAGTATTATACACTCTAAATAGAAAATAAGATTACATTATCTATCATGTTCATATTACCTCTGGATAGATATAATGTTTGAGTTTAGAAAATTTGTCATGTTCATATAACCTCTGATGAGTATTTTCTACCCCATACAAAACAAGATTTCATCATAGACTTGTCACGTCCATATTACCTCTGATAAGTGCTTTCTATCTCCTACCTATTGTTTAAAATTCAACGATAGAATCACAAAACAAATCTTTCATTCATTTCTGGTGGGAATACTACAGAATGGATAAGACAAAAAGATGATAAAACACTCTCTTAAGGTGGAGTGGAAGCATCTTGGAGCAACTTTTTTAATTCTTCTAGCCGTCTGCCACGAGAACTCATAACCTTCTTGGTAGCCTCTGCACGTCGAGCTTCAGGAGTGCAAATACGGGAAAGTTCAGCGAAGGTGATTATCAAGTTGTCCTTTGCTTCATCAAGAGTTCTGATGGTCGACTCAGCCCCAAAAGCTTTTTCTTCTAAAATTGAGCTTTGGGTGAGGTGTAGATTTCGAGCATCGATCATCTTCTCTCTTTCAGCCTTCAAGCAAGCTAGCTCTGCCTCAACTTGCGGATTCTGTCATTCTTGCTCTGAATATCTATGTTCAAAGCGTCATAAGCCACTCTGTGGCTATGCAGTGCAGTTTTATGCCAGTCAAAAAGGCTTTTTCTTTGGCAACCTTCGGACTGTGTTCACGGAGGGCTGCATTATATGTAGTCTCTCGAGCAAGATAATCAGCTGTTAAGGCATCATATCTTCCTCGATGAGACTTTCAACAGTTTTACTAGACAGATTAAGATATTCTCTGATTGGCTGTTCAAGGTCCTCCACAATTTTCTCCAATGCGGCAGCTCTTTCAGTATCGTTGAACAAAGCAACGTTCTTGATGGTCGAAGCCATTGCCGTCTTCAGAGTCTCATAATTGAGGCCCTTATTTAGGACCATTGTTATCAAGGTTGCCAGGCTTTTATAAAGGTGTCAGTATAAATCTCTGAGGAGATCCATTTCTGTGCTGGAACTTGGCGTGGCAACAATATCTAACAGATTCCTTTCTCGAAAATCGGGAACAGATGTTGGTGGTGCAACAGTAGGATGAGACGAAGTCGTGGTTGCTACTACCGTTATAGCCAATTGATCCCTAGAAGCTTCAGGGATTATATCTCCAATCGGTGTAACAACAGATGGAGGTGAGCCGGTGACGTTACTACTGTTGTATGGTTCCCAGGGACCTCAGTATCAACGTCTTCAATATTTGTCACTCCAACTATTTTGGAGTTCTGGCAGCGGTAATGTCGGTGGATGTGGTGACAACTACAGGAGCTGGTTCAGATTCTGACATTGGCTTGTCAGAAATTGGTACTGGATCAGTGACAACAGTAGAGGATGTTATTATTTCCTCAGTTTCTGTTGGAAGTTCAAGCATGCCTCCAACATCTCCTTCAATTGATTGCTCCACAGGATTTCCCAATGTTTCAGCTGTGGTAAACTTTCTACAGCTAATTCTTTGTTCAAGTCTGGATCACCTCCAGTAGTTCCATCATCACCTACAGTGGGATCGACTCTAGTCTTCTCTTTGTGCTGATCCTCAGCAAGAGAAGACAATTCAGATTGTGCTTGTTGTGCCTCAAGTGATGGAGGATGTTCTTCTTGAGGCTCCATCTCAGGTTTTTGCACTCCCCCTTCTTCAGCATCTGAGTTTCCTGAAGAAGAAGCTTCCCCTTCAGACTCCTCATTTTCTTCATAGATTTCTTCTTCTTGAGGAGGAAGAACTACAGGCTTTGGTGCAATTATGACATCTGCAAAATGAACAAAAATAAGTTAGTATACAAAATCATGATATATAATTCCGTATAGGTTTTGTATAATACTTGGAATATGTACATTTTTTTAAGATATATATCATAATCACCATCCCAGTCATTATCCTCAAAGTCAAGAGCCGGTTCGTCTGATGGAATGCGATCTTGATCAGTAGTGGATACAGTAGTAGTACCCTCCGTAACTTGTGCCTTGGACGGCAAAGATAAATGAAGCAGGTGCTAAGACGTCCAGGAGACAAAAGTGTTACAGCTCCTGATCCAACTATTTGTGGAGGGGCTGAAGATCCTTCTCCAAGATGGACTGAGGAAGAATCGACAAGAAGATCTTCTTCAATATCCTCTTCTGGAGTGTGAACGCTTGGTTTGGAAGGCCCTTTTGTGGTAGACCTCTTCTTCTTTTCAGGAGTTTTCATTGGAGATGTGGCGACTGCACTCTGTTTTCTTTTTCGGCCTTTACCAATAATGATAGGTTCTGCAGCTGGTTCTCCAACTCCTGCTGGGATAACTACTAAAAACGGATATGGGATGCCAGTATCGTCAGGGATGTCTGCTGGTACCCTGACCTGCTCCTAAATATCTCCTTCTTTGGGCCACCTCAGACTACCCTTCATATTGTAACCATGGGCAAAAGAACAAATTGAAGCATAAAAGTGGGCATACGTATGGAGTATACGTAGTTCTGTAGTGCTAGTGGTAGTCGAAATCCTAAATTTAGCACCAGTCCGAGCAGCACCAAAATACCTCCAACCCCTAGCCCCGTCAAGTAATTTCCCATAGTAACAGAAATTAGTCAAAGGATTACCAACATAAAGTTGGTCGTACCCAAATTGGCGAGCAAACCTACTGGGTAAGTATGGTTCGAACGCACAATTATCTTCATTTTGTACATCATGAGAAGGTCTGATGCACTGAAGCCATCTAAAGACTGACTGTGGCAGTACAACTCTTCCTTCAACTTCATCTTCAAACTGGACACCAAAGCAATCTGCTGGAACTTGCGGCCGGGTACAGAAGAAGTTCCAACCGTATGAATAATTCAGAACTGCTCGGGTATCTGCCACAGTCGTAGCAATCCATGTAGCCTTGCTGAATTTTGGAGGAAGACCTCCGCATCCACCTGGGCCTGGCGGTAACAATTTGCAGTTGTGATGCAACAACCAGCCCATCAGATAAGTGTAGGGCATCTCTACTCTAGGGAAAATTTCCGATGAGGAGTATTGTTGATCAACTCCTCGCCGAAGGTCCTTAAACCTGCATTTATCCGACACACCATGGCTGACAGCAGGTTGATCCTGACTTTAAAAACCAGACGTACTGTTGGCCATAGCACACTGCGGTGAATTCTGTCAACAGTACCAATACCCGGTACAACCCATCTTCTCAACCATAAGGAAAGAAAGCCTGCCAGCAAAGCTCTCCGTAAGATTTTCTGACTACCATATCTGAGGAAGCTCAAGGCTTCAGTTCCGGCAGGAAATTCTCCAGTCTTCGTAGACAGATATTTATTCGAAATTTGTAAGTAATCATCATATCCTGAACCTTGTTAGAGGGGATTGTCGAATCTATGTTGATTACTGGAGCTTTGTTTTCTTGAAACCTTTCTTTGTCTTCCTTGGATATCTTATCCTTAGGAAGAAGAGATAAGTTGTCCACTTGTTGATATAACCTTTCTTGTCTTCCTTGGATATCTTATCCTTATGGAAGAAGAGATAGTTGTCCACTTGTTGATATATACGCCAAATGGGATGTACTTTCATGCATCTTGGTACAAATCAGGTAGTGGCACATCAGTTTTTTCGTATATCTCGATTAACTGAGGGTTAACTCCTATGATTTCAGCAAGCTCCCTGTTGGAGGGAACATATTCTTCATATGGGGCCCTCCCCATTGGCAGCTTCGAGATAAACTGCATCTCGAAGGGCAAGACCCATTTCACCTTTCGGGATGGCAAAAGTTCCAGTTAAACTTAGATATATCTCCATCAAGGCCAGAAATAAGTTTCCATTCGGAGGAATACCATAACTGGTGGAAGCTACTGCTTCGTACAAGCCAATATCTTTCAACTCTTCCTCAAAGTTCTTCATCATCCAAAGGCTTATCTGAATCCAACTCTGGTTGAATGGAGTCAACCATCCTGGCAGTCTGGGATTAGTTTGGGGATATAATACAGCATCCCTCATAAATTTATTGACAAACATCGGGGTTTGTACTGGCTGTATTAAACCCGAATCTTCGCTAGGATTAGAGCCTGACATAAGGCCAAAGATAGAAGTAACACCTCCATTGGGAACACTAGCAAAGTATCCCATATCATTGGCACGCTCTCTCTTGAAACATTTACCCGGTCGTCCATGACTGCTGGGAGTCAAATTCCACAACATTCGCCGAGGATGAGTAGCATGGACGAATGCTGACAAAGGATAATCTCTGTCCATATCTGGAAGATACATGGCTCTATTTCCAAATTTGAAAACCCAAGACCCTTCTTGGGGTGTGTCTGGGATTACAATCAATGGCATCTCCAAATAGAAAGGCTGGTTTTGCGAAGTGTTGTCCGTCTAGTGAACTCAACAATTCCCCATTTATTATGGATAGCAAGTCTATCCCCTGAGCTGCTATCAACTGTGTCCTCTCTGTCGGATACTCGGGGTTCGACTGAGAAAATTGGACATGCGATAAATCTTCCAAATAGTTCGAACCTACCATGCCAACTGATGATCCGAAAACTTCAGCAAGGGATGAACTTGCAAATCCACTGGTGAAATACAAAAGAGATCAAGTTAGTTCGAAGTTTTTTATTAAAGAGTTGATGAAAAGCTTATGAAGTCTTTGTTCGACAAAATCTTTCAAAAAGATTGATGAACTTTACGCTACCACATAGTAATGAGCGTAATACAACTTTTACGCTGGCATGTACGAACATGAGCGTAGTTAAGTTTTACGCTAGCACATTAACTTTGGGCATAAAACCAAATTTTACGCTGACACGTATACGTGGACGTATTCTTGTTATCTTTTAACGCTAACACGAACAACGTGGGCGTACATATTATTTCAGCTTTCGCTAACACGTACAACGTGGGCGTAAAAACTGAAAGTTTGGTTTAT
>JANAVB010034417.1:35363586-35532733 GCA_029216955.1 Iris pallida
CCGCTCGCACCCAACCCAAACACTAAATCATTTAGTGAAACATGCGACTTAATTGGTGATCTTTCTATTTAGCCTTAGGATCAGTTTCATAGCAATACTTAAACATAGCACATTATCATAAATGTGTCCCATACCGTGTCCCTGCGGCAGATACAATTAGACATAACATGAACATAAACATAGTGATCGTGCTCATCTTCGTCCCATTTTCCTTAGCCTGCACTGGTTAGAACTTACGTATGAAACCATATATTTTACGCAACATTCCTCATAACCTTAGACAATCCATAAGGGTCGCAGGCCCTGCACCTGCACCCAACTCTCACTCAGCCCACCGGTCCTCTATATGAAGGCACGGTATTTCGTACCGTAATGGACTTGGCATCTCTTATGTGTAAGCCTACAATCACTTCGATACGGGTTGCTAGCCCAGTATCCGAAGGATCCTAAACTTACGGATATTATAGCTTATCACAGCACTGGACGGTCGCAATCCGTCCGAATGATGTGCACCATAAATACCACACATAATTCCCTCCTAGGCCGAACGGTCCCGGTGCCCCGGTCGTAACCGTCTGAGGGAAGCCACACCCGTGCACGGGCCTTCCGAGTACATTGACCATGCAATACGTGCCATAGCAAACACACATAACATTCTAACCAAATCCTCCGTTGCATAAACATAGTCTCGTTCCATAAACGGTTTCCCGTGCCATAAACATATTTGCGTCTCATCAACATAATCCACCATCCATATGGGGAGCTCCGTCGGCGTTATGCCCCAACACATCCATATTGATGCACGACGCCCAACGGCTTAGTCGTCTCGTACTCATATTCAGCGCGTACCATTCGTAAGTTATTCTCATAGTCTAATTCCGTAGTTATTCAGTCATTTCATAGCTTCCGTGCACGAAGGCACGCTCAGCGCCGTAATCAATGTTCTACGCCTAGTGTTCAATGTTCTCGGAGCCGTGCACATGATGCACATCTCATATTGTCTTTCAATGTTCTAGCATCACCGCCCTACCGTGACTCGTACACTTAATGCACGTCGCTTCAATTGTTCGATTGTTCAATGTTCTACCTTAATGTTCAACACATACTTAGACCTTTCGTCGCCGAGCCACGCTCGCTAACTCGATAACATCTTACGCATACAATGACATCTTTTATTAGACGTGAAGGAATAGGGAGAGAGAGTCAAGAACCCGCCCACCTTAAGCCGATATGCCTCGTCGTTTTGTGACTTCAAGCGGCTCGCTTCCATAACTTGGTCGCATAGCTAACTCTCGGACTTAGCCATTCCTTTGAACTACTTGGTTGATTTGGACTATCGTGCCTATGCCACATTCCGTTGCAAGGCCACGATTTGGCTTCGCGGACACTTCATTGCATAAGACAAAATGCCGACCTCTTATCGTCCAGCGTAAAAGCATAGCCTGCACACCAGATCAACTAAAATCAGCACTTGCTCAACGGGACTTATCCTTTGCATCGATTCAATCCATAGATTACAATCGACTCAAAGCTTACCTTTGGCCAATGTAACTCTTGCATCGATTCGCATCGATACTTCATCGGGTCAACGCAACTCTTCGAGTCAACGACTCATCGTAATGCACCGAGCGGAGCGGGGCATTACATAATATACCACTCAAAACAAGGTTCGTCCTCGAACCGAAACCAACACTTAATCCAAGTGTCTCGACATATCGTTTCATGATCTCGTGCTACTATCGTTGGAATCATACAACTTAGTTTGGATCATACACATATTTTAGGCGTCCCACCAATATATGCATTTCAGCCAAGCTCAGTTGTAGGGTATCGGGACAGCTAACAAGCTCCACTTAAATGCTCAAGCACCAATCAGTCTGTACTCGACTTAGTCATATCTTAACGCATATTCCCAAATACTTCTCGTATGTATCATCCCATAACATGCGATCATCTTCCATACATCTCTACACATAACTTAACTCGAAACTATTAGTTCGATCTCATAAGTTTCTCGCTGGCCACCTAAACTTGCATTGCATCAAGTCATTGCGCATCCGATCGTAATAAGTCTCTGCAGTGCCTATTTGCCCAACCGTTTTATATCTTTCACATAACTCAAGTCTTTCACCTAATCACCCATAACATTGGCCTCAACGACATGGACTAAGTCCAACATGTCTCAAATTCCCTTGCCTACCATTCGCACTAAGTCTCGCCCGCAACTATCCATATGTGATTCATATTCTCAAACCATATACGTATCGCGTCTGGGGCTGCCCCCGCTAGGTAACTTATCCAGATATCATGCTTAATCTCTCCCGACACAAGAGGTCAACTTGAGTCTACGATGCTCAAAGGCAACAATCTTTCCGACCCAAGGTCTCTTACGATACGTCCATCTCCTATTCTCGACCGAGTATGTTTACTCAAGTCTCGAATCAATCTCGACTAGTTCGTTTCGTAACATAGATAGTGCGCTCAACATACATAGTCTAACCGTTACTCAAACCGCCTACGGCACATCTCTTAGGGTCATTCTATTATTCGTCGCTCTCGCGCATTGCAGAATTCTTGCAATCGCCTTACCGCATCGCTATACTAGGCACGTTCCTCAACATATACTCGATCATCGACTAACCAAGTCTATCTGTGTATCCATTCGATCGATCAAAAACTTTCTAACCATATCGATCTAGTCGAAGGCTACTCGCTAACTTCCGAAACACGATACTCACTCGCTTAGACTTATCCTCAACATGCACTACCTCATCTTTCATCCTCGACAAAATTTCCTTTTGCGACTTCTTTAGGGTCATACTATGGGACTTCAACATTCACTTGATTTGGCGGTCAAGTCTTCTAGGGTCATCTGCCCCGAAACTACGCTCGATAATTGAAGATCATCAACGAGGGACAGTTACATCAAACCATGCTATATCCTATCGCGGAACCAAATCAATTCCCGACAATTCCTACGAGACTTTTATCCCATCCGGCATAACTCACCAATCCATCGTTTATCTATCCCCGTGCAACTGATGCGCCGTTAACTATTCGAATCACTCGTATACTACCGTCGACTATCCTTGCCAGTCGTATGACATCTACTCGCCTCAAGTCCGAGTTTACCTATCCGTGATCATAGCTCGACACACTCTGTACTCATCAAAACCATCCTCGAACAACTTTCGCATCAAACCACAAGTCAAATCCAATTTGCCACGCCTTGCAAGTTTGATCATCCCCGCTGTATGAATCACCATACCAGCGCTCACGCGAAATGATCGCCCAAATTTGACGTGACGCATACGATGCTGGAGTTGCACTCGCATAAGACAAGAATGTCAACAATGTGGTTATCCTCGAAACAATCAAGCACTTTCGTTTTTTTCGAGTAACATCCATCGACTCTCAAATTCTCTGAAGCATTCCTACCGTTATCATCCAAACTGTCATAACTTAACTTGCATCCTATTCATCCAACAACAATGCTCAACACAATTTTCGTTCATTCGATCAGAGTATCCCCGAGTTATTGCATATCGTCTTTGATACGCCTCAATACCATCGTCGATATGCATAACTTGAACATCTTCGTCTCGCATAAGCTTCAATTCGTTGCAATCACTGCCATTATCCGAACTCGAATACGAATCAAGTCTTACACACATCCAGATATTTTCGTTATAACTAACTACCATAATCGCGACACAATTTTCAACTCACGTATCCATTCTCATATACCTAACTCGTACTTCCTGATCGTGCTACCGACTCATCTCGCTAACTCAATTCGTTCGCACGATTTCCTCGTACTACTCAGCTCATTCCGAATAAGTTCCGTACTAAATGTAAGTTCAACCGGACCGACTATTTCCTCAACGCAACATCCCTTCGCTATGTTCAGCCTATCGTTCGACTTACACTTAACGAATCCTCGTCCGACGTATCCTCCGTGGATATGACTTCGCACATAATCGTTCAACTCACTTTATCAAGGCATACTTGCATCGACTTCTCTCAAGTCAGTCCTACTCAAGTCTCGGTACTACTTTGTCCGTTGAGGACAAACATATCTTAACCGATGCAATCATCTCGATGCGATCTATCGCAAGTCACCAAGCGGCTTAACATAACTATCGCTAAGTGGTATTTATATACCACTCAGAATCGATCCTTATCTTTATCGATACAATACTTTGCTATACTGATCGCACAAGTGGTATTGCATATACCACTCGAAATCGAGTCATTACTCGACTTTACACTCCGCATAGGTCTGACATCTATTCATCAATCAACTATCCCGTATGGCGATCCTTCCGATCCCAGCTCTAGCGTTCGCTCAAGTTCGACATTCGTTCAAGTCTCACCGTGCCTTAGCAATCATATCGATCACACACGCAACATTCGCTTATTCAAAGCTCAATGCGACATTCGGCCAACATAAACGTTCGCCTACTCAACTCGACTCGTTACTCATTGCAACTCGTGCAACAACTCATTCTCGATACTTAAGGTCTTTAGTCAATCTCGTGCAACATATCGCTATCCATCCGCATAGCCATACGACACGCATCATACCATATCGACTCGTTGCACCGATGCAACGAACGATTCACGACTTGCTGCACTCCGTGCAACCAACAACACATAACCATTCGCATAGCCACATAATACGCATCGCCTCACATATCGACCCGTTGCTCTTCATGCAACCAATGACACATCTTCTCGCACTTCGTGCGACCAACAACACATATTTTCTCGCACTTCATGCGACCAACAACATAACTTCTCGCACTTCGTGCGATCAACAATACGCATATCATTGCACTTCGTGCAACCAACATCACCATATTCGTTGCACTTCATGCGACCGACGACTCGCAGCTTTGTTGTACTTCGAAAAACCATAATCTCATAACCCGTTGCACTCTGTGCAACCAACACTCTCCGATGGCATCCGGAGATAGCGTTATAGTCAGGACATACTTGTGGCAGACATACGCACTTAATATAGACTTATTGTATGGAACATCCAATGTAGCGTCGAGCAGATCCATGAGCCATGCGGTTGCGGAAACAACTTAGAGTCAACTGAATTCGATAGCGAAGCAACTGAGGGTCAAAGAGATTCATGCACGGTCCAGAGGATGGAACCGCTCTGATACCAACTTGTCACGTCCCGATCCGGAAAATCGCTCGTCCTCGCTAGAGTTTACCTGAATCATCGTCCTCGCTGGGGCGTAATGCCGCACGAGCCTGGAGTTGCGCTCGTGCAAGGCAAAACGGTTCACATAGTGATTATCTCAAAGTCGTAACATAAGCAGCGGAAGGAAACAAAGAATACAATAAGAATCTCCTTTATTCATAATGAACTGAAGGTTACAAGGCTCTGAATAGCCCAACATAATATGTCAATTGGCTACAACGCTCATGATCTCTCTAGCTCACAAAGGATTACATTGTTCCATACATTATGCCTCTTTATAGCCACCAAGTAGTCTTCGGCCGAACATCTCCATGTCGCAAGTCCGAACGCCTATGCGGTAGCTCCTCTTGAACGCCAAGGACTCCATGCCTCGGCACGTCCAAGCCAAGCTCCGCCCCGTGCTGAACATACCTGAACCTGCACATAAACTAGTGGGGGATTAGTGATTTCGTCCTCGCTTCGCACTGATCAAGACCCGCTCGCACCCAAACCAAACACTAAATCATTTAGTGAAACATGCGACTTAATTGGTGATCTTTCTATTTAGCCTTAAGATCAGTTTCGTAGCAATACTTAAACATAGCACATTATCATAAATGTGTCCCATACCGTGTCCCTGCGGCAGATACAGTTAGACATAACATGAACATAAACATAGTGATCGTGCTCATCTTCATCCCATTTTCCTTAGCCTGTACTGGTTAGAACTTACGTATGAAACCATATATTTCACGCAACATTCCAATCATAAACTTAGACAATCCATAAGGGTCGCAGGCCCTGCGCCTGCACCCAACTCTCAACTCAGCCCACCGGCCCTATCTATATGAAGGTCACGGTGTTTCACACCGTAATGGACTTGGCATCTCTTATGTGTAAGCCTACAATCACTTCGATACGGGTTGCTAGCCCAGTATCCGAAGGATCCCAAACTTACGGATATCATAGCTTATCACAGCACTGGACGGTCGCAATCCGTCCGAATAATGTGCACCATAAATACCACACATAATTCCCTCCTAGGCCGAACGATCCCGGTGCCCCGGTCGTAACCGTCCGAGGAAGCCGCACCCGTGCACGGGCCATCCGAGTCCATTGACCATGCAATACGCGCCATAGCAAACACACATAACATTCCAACCAAATCCTCCGCTGCATAAACATAGTCTCGTTCCATAAACGGTTTTCCATACCATAAACCTATTCGCGTCTCATCAACATAATCCACCATCCATATGGGGAGCTCCGTCGGCGTTATGCCCCAACACATCCATATTGATGCACGACGCCCAACGGCTTAGTCGTCTCGTACTCATATTCACGTACCATTCGTAAGTTATTCTCATAGTCTAATTCCGTAGTTATTCAGTCATTTCATAGCTTCCGTGCACGAAGGCACGCTCAGCGCCGTAATTAATATTCTACACCTAGTGTTCAATGTTCTCGGAGCCGTGCACATGATGCACATCTCATATTGTCTTTCAATGTTCTAGCATCACCGTCCTACCGCGACTCGTACACTTGATGCACGTCGCTTCAATTGTTCGATTGTTCAATGTTCTACCTTAATGTTCAACACATACTTAGACCTTTCGTCGCCGAGCCACGCTCGCTAACTCGATAACATCTTACGCATACAATGACATCTTTTATTAGACGTGAAGGAATAGGGAGAGAGAGTCAAGAACCCGCCCACCTTAAGCCGATACGCCTCGTCGTTTTGCTGAGTTCAAGCGGCTCGCTTCCATAACTTGGTCGCACAGCTAACTCTCGGACTTAGCCATTCTTTTGAACTACTTGGTTGATTTGGACTATCGCGCCTATGCCACATTCCGTTGCAAGGCCACGATTTGGTTTCGCGGACACTTCATTGCATAAGACAAAATGCTGACCTCTTATCGTCCAGCGTAAAAGCATAGCCTGCATACCAGATCAACTAAAATCAGCACTTGCTCAACGGGACTTATCCTTTGCATCGATTCAATCCATAGATTACAATCGACTCAAAGCTTACCTTGGGCCAACGTAACTCTTGCATCGATTCGCATCGATACATCGGGTCAACGCAACTCTTCGAGTCAACGACTCATCGTAATGCACCGAGCGGAGCGGGAAATTACATTCTCTCTCCCCAAATTTTCATGGACTCCAAGATAACTACCCTCTATCATAATTTCATTTCTTTTCCTTCACAAGTTCCATCTCCATCTCCTCCAAACATCTCTCTAACTCTACAACCCTTTCCACAATACTTTTTCTCCAAATTTCTATTAAAACTCCATTAAACTACCATCAACACCATCACCTTCACCTTCCCACGATCAAGAAGAGCACACCAAGAGAAAGCAAGGAGGAGGAGCACGCGTTGGGAAAATCAAGAACTCGCTTCCAATCCTTTTCTTGGCGTTTCTTGGTAAGCAATCCAAAAACCCTTTTCTTGATTCCTTTCCATGGCATGATCTATCATCAAATAAATACCAACCCAACCTTCTAACCCCATAAATTTTATATCTTGATCATCTATGAGTAGTAATAATAGATCATAACCATGTTTGAAAGTTGAGAAAATAGTTGAATCAAGAACATGTGCATTGATAGGAATTGTGAATAGTTTTGAGAGTGAGTTTTCAATGCTTATATATTATATAGATATATATATATAAAAGTTACTTTTATCATATTTTATGTTATTTATATGCCCAAATTTGAACTGTAAATTTGTGTGCCATTAAACTCGGTTCTTGATTGTATTTTGGGCATAGTTTGGCACATAAATAGGAGCTAATTTTGAGGCTTAAAAAGGTTGTATATTTCTGAATAATAATCATGATTTTATATTTTTATATGAGTTTTGATAAATATAGGTCATGGCCATTGTTTGGTAATATTTTGGATAAATTTCGACTAAAATTAGTAGGTGTAAACTAGCCGTTACCATGAACCGTATCTAAAAACCTAAATCTGGAATTCAGAGGTTCAATTGATTATAAATCATATTTAAATTATATTTTTATGGCTTTTAGATGATTTATATGCATGTCCTTGTTGGAGACTTAACCTTGAATTTTGGAAGTCGAAAGCTATAAAATAGGTGTAGGTATTCCAGGAGAACATGTAAACTTGTTGAGCTATGAACCCAAGTGTCATATGTACAAATGATAATATATAATAATTGATTTATAAGTGAACTCTTGGTTAGGACTTGGTATTACGGATTCAGCGGGGACTTGGAAGACAGGAAAGTATACCTTGCTAACTTGTACAATATTCTATGCATACTTATTTTCCTTGTTCCTATGTACTTGTTGGTCATATACTTATATTTGTTATCATCTTCTCTGTGCACGTTTTGAGACACTTGTACCTTTACTTTCTTTCATATAATTTTGTCTCACATGTTTCACTTGTATTCTATTAGATTCATGATACTTCTTGTTTGTTAGACATTCGTATTACTTGAGCATATTACGCAACTTATCTTGTTTTGGCTTGACTTGGACTTGACTTGATCCGGTTACCTGAACTTGAGTTGACCTGACCTTGATCGATACTAGGATTGGCTACTTAACCACTCTCGACTCGGGAGTCCCACACAGGGCTATGATAGAGACTTACTATAGATTGGGAGCACCACGTAGGACTACTTTTTATAGGACCGGGAGCACCACACAGGACTACGGTCATTCGATTTATTGTAGCCACGCTTAGTACCATTTCATTTTTCTCTATGACATATCATCATTTATAAGTTATTTTCTTGTGATATTCTTTCATTGTACTAGCAATTATTTTATTTTCTATTCTTGTCTTTCCATGCATGTTATTTACTGTTACAGTAGGCTTGTATATTATGTATCTTATTATGTCCCTTCTGAGGACCTGGTGATCTCTTCAGGTAAATTTGTAGAGATCTGCTAGTAGACTTAGGTTAGTGTGTACT
Source organism: Iris pallida (assembly GCA_029216955.1). NCBI lineage: Eukaryota > Viridiplantae > Streptophyta > Magnoliopsida > Asparagales > Iridaceae > Iris > Iris pallida. The sequence goes on from JANAVB010034417.1 coordinate 35,372,745, forward strand.
TTTGCAGGATTCAGGTATCATTAGTGGTACTTGATTATTGTTCTTTCGTTTATTTATTTATCACCATGACTTTGTTGCTATTACAGCTTAGTTTTTATAAGCTTTATTCTTCTTCTTGAGCTTGATCGAACATGTGTATTATAGGACGGCCGACTATATTACATATTGTTTATTCTTAATAGATTTATTCTTTACGTGGATTGAGATTTAGTTTAACTTGCCATTTTAGATATAATACCATAGTCTAGACAACGTATACGTATTCAAGTTGGGATTGGAGTCTACTTGAATCATAGATAGCATGTTTACATATCATATTCTTATGTATTTTGGGACTGGGACATGACAACAAGGTGCACTATAACAAGCCACAACAGGAATATACTGGAATCTGGAAACATGAGTGCACTATGACGAGCCACTACAGAAAATTTTATATCGAGGTATGAAATTTGATGTATTTACGTAGAAAATGAGAAGTTTAGGGATATTAAGATGGCGCCCAGTAACATTCTAGGATCTAGTGCCATCTTAGATGGCGCCTAAAATAATTTTTTTTTTCTAGGTTCCGGCGCCATCTTAGATGGCGCCTAAATTTTTTTAATTTTTTTATGTTACATGAGAAAGTTGATTTTCTCATCTCCTTGTATACAATTTTATATTTTTTTTTTGAGATATTTGTTTAAATCTAATATTAGAAAAACTCTTAAAGATAAGTTTAAAAAATCATAGATGTTTGTTAAAATCTAATATTAGAAAAATATCTTAGAGATAAGTTTGAAAAAATAATTTAAAATCTTAATTTTTTTCCTCTCAAATCTAAGATATAATTTGAAATAGTAGATAATTTTTTTCAAATAAAATTAAAATATCTTTAAAGATAAGTTCGATTAGATATTAGGAAAAAAAACATCTTAGTTGTTTGAAATCGTAGATAATTTTTTCAAATAAAATTTTTCCTACTAAATTAATTTCGTAAAATTATTTTTTGTAACATAAGCACAATTCCATAAAATTGATTTTTTCTTAGTAAAATAAGCACATGGAAAAAATTCACGAAATTAATTTAGGGGTTTGATTGTCGTTATTTTAGTTTAAAAAGTTGTTTTTCATGGAAATTTCCTATGGGTGGACCATTTTATCTTAAATTTATGTTAAATTGACATAATTTTTAAAAGTAAAAAATAAAGGTATGACAATAAAACATAAAATATATATTTGATACTAAATTATAAGATATTTTTATATTCTCATCTAACAAATTATTACATTTTTTGTATTCTCATCAGATAAATTATAAGATATTTTTATATTCTCAACTGATAAATTATAAGATATTTTTATCACCAAATATATATTTTATCTTTTATTTTTATATATTTTTTTATTTATATTGTCATTCTAATCTTAATTTAACTCGATAGAACTTTAAATTGTTACCAAATTTATCTAACTTTTATCTTGAATATATTTTTCAAAGTTATGATATTTTAAATTTTATCTAAGATTTGATTTAAAAAAGTTATCTACGATTCCAAATATCTAAGATTTGAGAAAAAAAATTTAAGATTTTAAATTATTTTTTTAAACTTATCTCTAAGATATTTTTCTAATATTAGATTTTAAGAAACATCTATGATTTTTTAACTTATCTTTAAGAGTTTTTCCTAATATTAGATTTAAACAAATATCTCAAAAAATTAAAAGATAATATTATATATAAGGAGATGAGAAAATCAATTTTCTCACGTAACATTAAAAAACATTTGGGCGCCATCTTAGATGGCGTCGGAGCCTAGAAAAATATTTTAAAAAAAATTGGGCGCCATCTAAGATGGCGCCAGATCCTAGAATATTACTGGGCGCCATCTAAGATAGCACCCTACCCTATTTCCATAATATCCCTAAACTTCTCATCTTCTACGTAAATACATCAAATTTCATACCTGGATATGAAATTTTTTGGAGCCACTATGAAGCTGGCTAGACAATACTAGAATCATCAGTGCGCCACGACGGACTACTATCAGGCAAGCAAGACAGTACAAGTACAAGACAAACAGTATAGCAACTACGTGCTCAAGCAAGTCATAAATAGGACAAGGCATGGCATGTAAGGACAACGTAATAAATCCAAACAGTCCGATAAAACCTAGTAAAAATATGTCATGGCATATACAAGAATCTAATATCAAGAAGAAATTAAGAAGCTAAGACGAAATCACAAAAAAGAAATTTGGGAGTCCATCCGGAAGATCCGGCAGATTGTCGCGGATCTCCAAATAATTATTCGATCGGTCATAATAGATTTTTGTTCAGAAAATAAGAACGTTCGGATGATCTGGTGGATTAACGTGGATTACCGAAGGATTTTTGAAAACTGGACAAAATCTCAATAAAATGCTAAAAATGATTTTTGGGCCAAAATTCGGTCACAAATCCCACTGAAGTCAAATCCAGCTATAACCATTACTATGGGTACGTCTCATATAGTATATGGACTAAGTCTCATGATAGTAACTATCGTATCACTCCCGATACCTAGTTTCCAACTAGGAAAAATAACAAGACTTTACAGAAAATGAAAACCTAGCTCAAGCCAAAAATTAGACGCAAGCATGTAGACGAAAATCATGAGAGAAACATATTAGTAAAGTATGTACTATGCAATAACGAACTTTTAATACCATAAAAAATGAAAACAACAATAAAACAATAATGTTCAGTAGCTCGACAAGATGTACTTGCCTAAAACGAGCTCTTAGCATAATTCTTCTACTCCACCACCAAGAGGGGTTCAAAAACCACACTCCTAAGCCTCGAGACCAAGCTCACTAGGAAAATGGAGAAGAAACGAAGAGATAAAGAAAGAAGAGAGAGAAAGTAAAAATTGAACTACAATAAAGGAATATATATAGACGGTTGAATTAATCATGGTCGTTGGATCTGCCACGTTAGCGGTCCACGACTCGATATAAATCAATCTCATCCATCCATCAAAGAAAACCAAGAAACCAATGGATAATAGAATGCTTCAGAATCAAGAAACCAATAGATAATAGAATGCTTCAGAACCAAGAAACCGTGGACGATAGTGCTCTTCACATACTATTCATCACAAATATCTCACATATACTACGATCAGGTTATCAGACAGATTTATGTGGATTACCGTCAAATTTTTTTTGTCACATCAAGTTTTTGCCTTCGAAAAAAAACATTTGGGTAATTCGGCGGGTGTCGCGGATCTCCGATGGATTTTTCGGAAGAAGGCAATAATTCTCACTTTGAGAAATTTATGGGTTCTCTGTTCTATATACGAGTCCTAATACAAGTCTATGGCAATGCCAAAGATATTTTACAAGCCTCAGACGGTCTAGAAATAACTATGGTCACCAAAACTCAATAAATCAGGAGTATCATACGATACCACAATCACAAAAATTAAAAAATCAATGAATAGTAAATACCCGTGCATCTGTATACAAATGTTGATACTGTGAGATGAGTCTCACAAATACATTGGTCCCTTTGATGCTTATTGCAAAGACCAAGGGATTCGACACCAAAAGACTCCACCAAAGACACCTCAGCTTAATAGTGTAGCGGAGCGTATGAACATGGTACTAATGGAAAGGGTACAATATTTATTATCAAAATTAAGTTGTCGGGAGTTATTGGTGTGAGGCTCTCAACACTATTGCATATACTATTAATTTGTCTCATAGTGTTCCTTTGCAAGGTGATGTGCTTGACAAAGTATTGTACGACAAAGAGCCATCTTACAGTCACCTTCGAGTGTTTGGTTGTAGTCTTCGTGGACGAGAGATCCAAACATAAGACGAAGATGAGGTAGCGTGTCTTTGTCGGCTTTGGTCAGAATGAGTTTGGCTATAGACTCTACGACCCAATAGAAAGAAGCTCTATATTAATAGGTACGTGGTATTCGTCGAGGATCAGATCATGACCAACACTCGGGATTTTAAAATTCCTTCTGAGGCTAAGGAATTGTCTGAGTTTGAGCCATTTTGCTCTAATCCAATCCAGAGGACACTACAGACGATCTAGTCACAAGGGAGCTAGTATATGGAGATGCTCCCAACCTTGATCATAAGCCTGCTGAAGGTGGTCAGAGTGACCCTCAGGAGGATGAGTATGCCAAGGAGACAGTTCCTAATGTTATGAGGTTATCGGTACACAGCCAACACCAGAGGTTCTATTGAGAAGGAGCAAGAGAGAGCATCGACCATCCATGTGGTACTCTCCAGATGAGTACGTGCTATTGACTAACGGAGGAGAAACCAAAAGTTTATAGAGGCAATGGAAGATGAACATAAGCAGGAGTGGATGCAAACCATGAAGGAGGAGATGGGTTCCTTACAGACAAAGTCTACTTGTGAGCTGGTACGGTTGTCAAAGGACAAGAAGGCTTTTAAAAATCGATGGATGTTCAGAGTGAAGCAGACGAATGATGCTACTCGCTCTCGATACAAAATAAGGCTGGTAGTTAAAGGCTATAGTCAGCGAAAAAGCATATATTTTGATGAAATCTTTTTCAGTCATCAAGTTGTCATCTATTCTGGTGGTGGTAGCATTGACAAGGAAAAGCATAGATTTTGATGAAATCTTTTTACCGATCATCAAGTTGTCATCTATTCATGTGGTGGTAGCATTGACAACAAGTTTTGACTGGGGAATTGAGTATATGGACGTGAAGACGACATTCCTCCACGATAATTTAAAGGAGGAGTTATATATGGAGCAACCATAGGGATTCTATGAGAAGGGAAACTCATACTTAGTCTTCCAGTTGAGAAAGAGTTTGTATGGTCTGAAGTAGGCTCTGATGTAGTGGTACAGGACGTTTGAGTCGTTTATGGGGGTCATGTTTATGCACGGATGACTACGGATCACTGTGTATTTGTGAAGTACTTTGTCGAGGATGCTTTTATTATACTATTGTTTTATGTAGATATGCTACTGGTGGGTCGGAATGTCACTAGGATTGCAGAGTTGAAGCACTAAATAGGTGCAGCCTTCTTTATAAAAGATTTTAGTGCAGCAAAGACTATTCTTGAGATGGAGATCAATTGAGAGAGAGATTCCAAGCTGTTGTACTTGTCCCAAAAGAAGTACATTCATGGGGTACTTTAGTGTTTTGGGATGAACGGGACAAAAAAGTAAGCAACCCCCCTTACAGCTCATTTTAAGCTTACTACGGAGCAGTATCTATCTACCGACGATGAAAAGGAAGATATGGAGTGGGTTTTGTATGCTTCAGCAATAAGAATTCTTATGTATTCTATAGCGTGTATAAGGCCAGACATCACTTACACAATTAGCATGGTTAGTTGGTATCTTTCCAATCCAGGAAGGATACATTGGGTGCGATTAAGTGGATTCTATGACACCTTCAGGGAACTACTAAATGGATGTTTCATTTGGTAGTGATGAGCCAAAGCTGGTCGGATATATTGATGTTGATATGGCTAGAGATGTAGACACAAGAAGATCGACTTCGGGCTATGTGATAATATTTTCTGATAGAGTGGTATCGTGATAGTCGTGGTTGCATAAGTGTGTTGTCTTGTCTACGACAAAGGCAAAAATATTATGGCTACGAAGGCTTGCAAGGAGTTGCCGTGGATGAAGAAATTCCTGCAGGAAGTAGGGCTTACGAAGAGCAGTACATTTTGCTTTGATAGCCAGAGTGCAATGCACCTTGGAAAGAAACTGACATTTCATAGTCAATCCAAATATATAAAGACTTGGTATCACTAGATACGAGATATGCTTGAAAATAAGGATGTGACGCTTGAGAATGTTCATATTGATGACAATGGAACGGATATGCTCACAAAGGTTCTACCAAAGGGAAGTTAGAGTACTGTAGGAGGATCGTCGGCATGACAAGCTCCTCTACCTAGTTGGAAAGGGGGAGATTTGTTGGTGTTGGGTGGGATTCCCAACCTATATGGAAAAATCCCAGAGTGCAACGAGATCGATCCACTCGGAGTGCGACGAGTGACATTCGGAGTATCTGAGGAACTCAAAGTATCGTAGCAGCAGTTTTCTACCCAGTCCCAAGGGGGACATGACCTGAGTTCGGTTCCAGGGGAACTCAGCTCGAGTTCAATCCCCCTGGAGTCAGCACATTGCTCGATTTACAAGCTCAGAAAAATTGAACTCAGACCGAGTTCGATTTTGTCGCGGTTGTGCGAATGATGGGGTATTTTGTATACCGTTGGATCATATCTAATGATCCAGATTGGTTTAGGGTTTGAGGGAGTTATTTTAGGTAACCCTAATATATGAAACAATGAGACAACTTTTGAAGAGGGAGAGAAAGGGATTGTCGGCTACTTCGAAGAGCAGATCCTTTCGAATAATCTTTTTCGTCGTCTTCATTCTTCGTGAGTATGTAATCAAGTTTTCTACTTCAAGTAGTTGTGGTGATCCGGTTAGATCGATAATAAGTCTATAAGGAGTCTGTATCTCTTTATTCCAATAGTGTAGGCTTTTTCGGGTTGGACTCCGACTGTCCCATGGTTTTTCTCATCTGGATTTTTCAAGTAAAAATCGATGTGCGTTTGCGTTGTTTAGTTCTTTGTGATTTTAGCGACTTGGGTTTTGTATTTTTGCTCGCTTCTTTCGCAGCTCTTTGATTTGGGAGAACGGTTGTCGCATTTTGTTCCAAACAAATTTTTGTATTAGTTAAATCTAACAGTTGAATCAATATACAGCTTAGTCCTGCATAACATACATGTTACTGAACTGTACCAGTAACTATATTGCCATATATATAGGACAAAAATTCTACAAGGATTTGAAATATTTTTTAGACCCACAATGTCGTGGGTTATTAACATTTGACATGTTTAGGTCAAGTAGAACATCAAAGAGGTCAGATCCATTTGCGAGAGAGAGTGACAGGAACGCGAGGTGGAGGGCCGAGGTCGAGGTCTAACAACAGACCAAGGCACGCGCGAGGGGGGTGGGGCTAGGTCGAGGTCGGACATCTGTGGTGACATCGGACGATCATTGGTAGGGTTGAGGTGGCAGAGGAGGAGTGGGTTTCAATTTGGGGGGAGATCATAATTTTCCAAAATAGAAAAAAATGAGGGAATGTATTTTGATCTGTTAATATTAATTATTTAGCAACGTCACAAAGAAGACGTCGCTCAACGTCATATAATATGCAACTTACTTTAAAAAGGGACAGCAGACATCGTCGATTAAGTGATGTTCAGCGTCGCCTTGTGACGTATGTTTCTAGATTATGTGAATGGTGTCGTAACTTCGTCGTATTCGTTGCAATGTACGATAATTTCCCTTGGAGTTGCTAAGTCACTGATAGCGACTTCTTTTGTTGGACTCGTTAAATACGTTGCTGTTTCTACTTATTTTTGTAGTTGTCGTTCAGCCAATGAGAGTTGTTCGAGGTCAACGGTAAAATAGGAAGAGTGTGGTGGGGTGGGGTGACTGGGTGTTCAGCTGACCAAGCTTCACGTATAGCTTAGTCGCCCATGGGGATCCGATGCGGTAATGGGCCAAGGTCCAACTTACATGGTCCAACCCAAGTCCAGGGGGCCTGCAGAACAGTCTACAACTGTAAAGGACCCTTGAGGCCAATATAGGACTCGAAAGACGATGATCGGACTAAAAAACCAACCAAGTGGAGGTATTAAAAGAAAACCGAGCAACAAGGAGACTGGTTTTGCTAAAAGCACCCGCCCTGAAAGCAAGGATTGCAATTTCAGCTTCAGCTGGTTACAGACGTACATGGCAAATTGTTTTTATGTTCATTACCAATAGTAATGCATGACCAACAACGAAAATCTCTTCACATCAACTCAGAGCAAATATCACATGCTACAATACTCGAGAGAGGACGCAGATGATAGTAAAATGGATCCCTAACATATTTGCTTCTACTAACGGTGCCGCGTTTCGAGCACAAGTTAATCAGTGTCGAGCACACCAGTCATGCTAATCAGTTCAATATCAAACTACCAATAACTATACCAGTCCACAATTTTGTCCAAAGTATCACAAAAGTAAGAGCCTGTATTTAACTGATCACCAATTGTTGCACCAAAAATAGCTAAGCTTCACTTCCTATGAACCCATAAATAGGGTGGCCAAAAGATATTACCGTGCTCAAACAAGGTTGGGGGACTTGTGTCAGAACATAGTCTTCATAGGCTTTCACCTATTTGATATATCACACAAAGCTTAAGCTTAGTATAGAGTCTGTTATACCCCTGATACAACACATTAATTTACACTGTACAAGCTACAAAAGTCCATATTGATATCTGATATTTAACTACCATGTAATGTGAATACATGCACCTAGAAGCCCCTCAACATACAACTTCAATACCTATATCATCACTAATTAAACCATATAACCAGCATCCATCTCCCTGTCCCCGCTTGCATTCCAGCCAGAGCTCACTTTGTGCTTACAAACTGGGCATGTGCCTTGTTGTTGCAACCAAGGATCAATGCAGGTCGAGTGAAACTGCCAACAAAATGATCCATGCCAGAGTCAATAGGTATGCCATACTACGAACTAAACAAATAAAATATAATCAACATCCCAATTTATATCTGTTCTCTTAACAACAGCAACACCACCTGACAATTTCACAGTACAAAGTGTTTCTTTTTTCAGTCATCTTGACAATATTACTGAATTGTATTACATAACTAGTGGATAACCCGTGCCATAATGGCACGGACACGAATCCGGCCTTCTCGACATAGGCGTGCAGGCATCGGGCCAATGCCAGGGAGTTCCGGACGGAGACGCGACCTCCTAACCCGGCCTTCTCGACGTAGGCGTGCAGGCACCGGGCCAGCGCCAGGGACCCGAGCCCGGTGGAGGCGGACACAGCAAAGACCACGGTGGCGACGTTCGGGGCGACGTGGGGCCTCATGGAGACGAAGACGCGCAGGGCCGTCGCGGGGCGTCCGAGGGCGGCGAGGCCCGAGACGGCGGCTGTCCAGAAGACATCCATGTGCGGCATTCCGTCGAACACCCGCAGGGCGTGGTCGGCGGAGCCGCGTCGGAAGTAGGCGGGGAGGAGGACGGTCTGCACGAAGGGGTCGGACCGGAATCCGAGGAGGAGGCGTGTACGTGGAGCGACCTGGTGGCGGCGGCAGCGGTGGTGTTGAGCAAGGAAGAGAAGGTGTGGGAGTCGGGAGAGACGCGGCGGCGGAGCATTTGGGAGTAATGGAGAGTGGATCGGCGGAGATGGCGATGGCGGTGTTGAAGGAGAAGGGGTTGGGATTGGTCATGGTAGAGAAGAGGGAGGCGGCGAAGGAAGGGTCGGCGTCGACGGCGCGGTGGAGGAGGCTGCTTGCGACGAAGGGGTTGCGAAAGAGGCCGGCGACGACGGCGTGGGCGAGGATGGAGCGGAGGCGGCGGAGGGAGGGCGGTGCAAGAGGAGCTGGAGGCGGGGGTGCCGTTGGAATAACCGGCTGCTCCGCACCCAACATGGGATCTCCTCCTCTCTTATAGAGAGAGGGACAATTTAGTCCTTTCATCATCGTTGAACCAAAGCACATGGGTCGGACCAAAAACCCACTGTGCTTTATATTATAAGATGTGTGTATATCAGAACCTGCTTTCGGTTCTATAAATTTCTCAGTTTGAAGTCGAGAGGACTGAAAAGTGAGCTCTAATAAGAAACATGCATAATTGAAAATTATGAATGTACTTCTTAACTTCCTCCTACATAGTATATGATTATCGGTACAAAGATTGTATCCCTACTAAAGGTGAGAATGATTACCTGGATCAAATTGGAGAAGCTAATTGTTTTATAAGTAACTAAATCAGTTACGGAGTGAAGAATTCCAAAAGGAAGATCAGTCAAGACAGATTATTAAGTTAAAAACACATTTTTCATCATTCCTCAAATTTGAAATCGAAATTTTTTGGCAGGCAAAAGTGACGCTACCTTATGCAAACATGGTAAGCTCCTTAGGACTTCTCCGGCATCTACTTGCTCCAAACAGATGGTGCATGTCAGGTCATCGTCTGAGCTCCTCGTACCTCCATCCGATTTGGTGGAATCCTGCTTTCTCTGCTCAAAAGAAGAAATAATGACGAAAATATTTCCTTGAGAAAAGTATGCATCCTAACAGGACATAATAGAATTGCGAGTACTTCACAAGATTACTTCAATACCAGCTAATCAAGAAAGGCTACCTAATAGTATAAGAAAGTGAAAATACAAAATAAGGACTCCATTCCCTGAGTAAGAAACTTTGAATACATACCAAGGTCCCAGGCATGCAAGAGCTTGAAGTAAAACTTTGTACTAAACTAGTAACCTGACAACAACTATTATAAATACAAATCTATGCAATAAACTACATCAACTCTTTTCCAGCACTAAGCATTGAGGTGTGAATGCAAAGATGAATGAGTGGCAATACATTAAAATATAGACAAAAAATGAGCATATCCGTCAGAAGTTAGAGGTGACGGTAATTGATGAGAAAAATCGGGTGATTTGGACATGTGCAACGCAGACCAATAGATGCATCAATGATGAGGAACAATTAGAATGTAATTAAAGGAGCCCATAGGACTAGGGGTAGGCCTAAACGAGCTTGGATAGAGGTTTTAAAGAAGGATATGATTTTTCTTAGCATTATATAGGACATGGCCCTTAAATAGAGCTCAATGGAAGAAAAGAATTCTAACAACTGATACCAAAATATGGAAGAAAGGCTCTGTTGTTGTTGTTGTTACATAATCCAAAATGTAAGGACTGAAATTCAGAAGAGCTCATTAAGTATGAGCGCCTCTTAGATGAACGGACTTATAGTAATTAATGATATCAGAGTCTTGGAAAATTAATCCATGATTATTCTGCCTAATAATCAGCTGGTGAATCCAATTAACCGGTGGCAGAGTAAGAAAAACATTTAAGCGGCTGCGTAACTAAGATAATTGGGAATCTTTTTGCCATAAAAAGTTTTCTTGCAAGATCTTTTACTAGTGTGGTTAGTAGCCCTCTTTTTGGAAGTTAGTCATAGATACTGTAGGTAATTTCTTATTTTTAAAAGTTTGTCATAGTAGATATGTTATTTTTTATTGTTGTTGTCATCATTGTCCTATAGAAAGAGTACTTGAAGAGACCACTTTATTGATTGGGCATAATCTCCTAATTTAGGAAGGTGTAAAGTACAAGCAGAAGTTGTGGTAAATAGTAGTAAAATAGGTATTTTAAACGAAATAGTTTGATAATTTTACGGGTTAAAACAAATTTTGTTGTGAAAAACTTCAAGCAAAGAGAAGTTTCCAGATTCTTTTTTTTTGCTTGTTCATAATGTAAATGTTTAGAATAGAGGAAGAGAATTTTAATTTAACACTCCTTCCTTAAATTTTAGTTTTTTCAAGATAGGTCCACCAACTCTTATTATATAAATTAAAATCATCAAAAATTTCAAGACCACTATTTACTAGGACACCAGATTACATCACCTCATGTAGTAAAGGGGAAGTCTATTATCGTCGACAACGGAAAGTTTTTTGCATTGATCACAACTAAAACACCTAATTGTACTTCCAACAACTCCATTTCATTTTCTTCATCTAACTCATCTCTATGTTGTCTCCTACCTCTCCAACCAAACATGGACCAATTCACCACTTCCCATTACCTGGGCCAACCTTCTCCCATGAAAACAAACTTAAATTTTATCCTCTTTCTCATCCCTCCTCGTCGACGGTCGAAGAAGCCACTCTTAGCCGCCGTACCTCCGTCAAGCAATATCACCCTACCCACACCCACACATGCATTCACCACCCATGCAGTACCGTGTCGTCGCCATTTGCCTAAGTACAAGTTAGCTCTCAACCACAAACATGGCCTGGTGGTCAAAGAAACTTGGGGTTTTTCTAATATCCAGAACCTTCCCATTTACTCCACTCAATGTACAATTGTCATGCATAATTACCTTCGACAATGCTCCCTCATCAACGATTCAACCGAAGTACACTCCTTGGGCTTCTCCTTCCCGTATGGGGATTACCACCATGATCTTGTATGTTACCAAGAGCCACAAGACATGTTGAAAAACTAGTGCACTCTGTTCTCGGAGGTTAGGTTGCTAAGGGTCTTAGCGTGAGCTTGTTAAAGGTATTGATGGTAGGAACTGACATATGAGGCCACAAAGAAGAAGTTGCTCTGTATTTCCTATCATTGTCCTCTCCTTTTATGCCGTCTTCGGCAAGCGTTAATTTCAATCAACATCCCTTGCTAAATCTTTGGCATATTATGCCATAGAGATTTCCTATAGCAATTTGTATCACCTTACCTCTTCGTCTAGACTCTCAATTGTCTAGGGGAACTTGAGGATGCTCTTTGGTTATGTGAGCTTAAACTGCAACTCAAAAGATAGGTCTACCTAGATGCCAACTGGTCAGCTAGATTTCATAGCATGACCCTCTCATGTCATTGCTACCTTGGCTAGAAATTTCGCACCATATGTCAAAGTTGGGTCGACAGCCGATCATAAAACTTTGTCAAATATTCTATGGGCCTTCTTATGCTGCATAGTTGACCCTATTTTGATGGAAGAATGCTTGTACGGAGTTAACAGTGAATAGGGTCACGTCTCTCTATTAACTACAACCACTTTTAGCATTGTCCCAACCAAGCAAATTGTCAGTGACACCTTCACAAGGCCCTAACATCCCCTAGCCCCGCCCAAGAATTAAGGTATAGCACTTGCGTGCCAACAAATCTCTAATGCACAATCCAAACCAATCCCACACAATTGTTTCTCATTTACGTCAATTGAAGCTACCTCCAACTTTCTTAAATATTTTCACGTTATTCTACCTTTTCTCATGTTGCTGCTAACCTATCCCAGTATCAGGAAATTGTCTTTATTGACCAACATTCTGATCCAACAAAACATTAAATCTTGTACACGTCTTGTAGAACATTTCCTTCAACGTGATTGCCTCATAATTGGTGAAATAACTATCTTCAGAAACTTCTCTTCTATTTAGTATCCTTCTAATTAGTGTTGTAGATGATCTCTACATTCTTGAAACACACTTAACTTCAAATCTTGCTTTCTCTCTATGGTCCCTCAATATTGCTTTCATGGTTAACATCTGTCCCATTTAGTGGATACAATCAATTTAAGATTCCATGTCAACCAATATGGTAGTCCCCCAATTCTTGGCTTGCCAGAATACAATAAATTTCAGTCATCATACTAGTTATGGAGTATATATCCTAATAACATTGTCAACCTCTCTACCATAGACATTCTTCTCATCAACTAAAAGAACAATATAATAAGCAAACAATAAACATAAACAATATCTTGGCTTACTATTCATAGTAGGTCCACAATGACTGAGGCAAGTACTCGATGCAAATCCCTTACGCAAGCCTATGGTTTACGGAATGACTTTTTCACCCATCAGTACAAATATTTTGTTGAATCTGTTTAAAATGTGTGGCACTGAAATAAAACCCGGGTCTTCTCAAACCATGTTAAAGACCCTGTCACCAAAACCCTTAGAGTTTGCAGTGGCTCAAGGGTAAAATATGTATACTATTCTAACAATATATACATGTATTCTATTTTTGAAATGTCAAGGTCCTAGTTTCGCTCGAGTTATAAGTATGTTCCCTTCATTGTCAACAGATTTACTTTAGCTTTTATCAGTGTTCGAAATTGAGGCCTAGGCGGCCTCCGGCCGCACCGGAAACCCCCCTATGTAATGTCCCGCTCCGCTCGAGGCATTTGGTTCGCTTGTTTTGATGCGATCAGAATGTTGGACCGAAACTTGTGTTGGAAATCAAGAGATTTTAGACTGATGCAATCTCTCTTAGCTGGCCGGATGAAATGAGTATTAGAACGTGGCCCGCTTGTAGGACTATGTTTGGTGGGAGATAGATGTGATCTGATCAAGAAGACCCTTTATGCAAGTGAGTGGAACTGTCCCTTCTCCCCTACTCCTTCATGCTTAATAAAACGTAGTATTGTGTTGCTATGAGTTGTCCTTAAATGTCCCATGTTTTAGTTGTTGAATATTAATAGAGATGCTTATGTTAGATAATGCTGAGATGAATAACACTTGAACATTGAACTGCTAATGTAAATTGATGCCATAAAATGAATTGATAACTTATTCTACATATCTCTATGTGACTTCAAGTTATCTGTTGATTTCCACTGCTACAATTCAATAATGTGTTCTGTTCAATAAAAAGAGAGATGTATCACTACTAACTTTAATTTGTCTGCTTGTGCCGCTGCGATGTGATTTTATTTGAAGATTATCGATTTGTACCATTTTTGTCTTGTACAAGTGCAAAATCAGACTTGTACGGCATCACGTCCAAGCGACGGCGATCGGGTCCCAGAGATAAACGCGAGGACGAATAACTCTGCGGAATCGGGACGTGACACCCTAGGCGGCCTGCCTAGGCGCTAGGCGGACCGAGGCGGTCCTAGGCGGGCTATTCGGCATATTATTTTTTTTGAAAATTTAAAAAAAATCAAAAAAATTGTAATTTAAAATTTCAAAATTTTCAAATTTAAAATTTCATAAAAAAATAAAATCAAATCAATTTTTTTAAAAAAAATACATGGATGCTGCTTGTTGCTGCTGGCTGCTTCTTCTGCTGCTGGTGCTCCTTCTTGCTTATTCTGCTGCTTGTTTCTTGCTTCTTCTTCTTCTTCTTCTTCTTCAAAGGAGAGGGAGGATATAAGAGGAGAGGGAGAAAACCTAAATAAAAGAACAAGAAGAAGCAGAGGGAGGAAAGGGAGACGAACACGTATACATAATATATATGTATATATTATTATCTATGTTGTCACAGGCGACGTCTAGACGTGCAGCCTAGGCGTCCTAGGCCTGCAGGTTGGAGAGGTCTCGCCTCGGCCCGGAAAATTTTTTCCTGGGTGACGTTTTGCTCGCCTAGGCGTCCGCCTAGGGTCGCCTAGGGAAAAAAATGACCGCCTAGGGTCGTCCAGGAAAAAAAAAATGTCCGCCTAGGGTGGCCTAATTATACTTACTATCCTTACTTGATGTTGAATATTGGTTATTTCATATTTGTTGTTTCTTATATTACTTTTTTGCTTGTTGCTTAATGCTTATTGCTTATTAATTATACTACATATTGTTATATGCATAATTGCAAAAACAATTGATTCAAAGCAGCGGATCCTAGGCGGGCGCCTAGGCACGTCTAGGCGAGGCGGGTGACATGTCGCCTCGCCTCACCTAGCGTCCAGTACAACATAGATTATTATGCATGTATATATATAAAGAAGAAGAAGAAGCAGTGAAATCCAACAGCAGTGAAACCCCAAAAAAAGTATTAGCAAACACAAACACGACTCGAATCAGGGACCCTCCTCCCCCGGTTGAAATCTATGACTCCCACTTCTAGCCAACTTGTCAAAGTTGCTTTTTTGTTTTAATTAACATATACATAACATATATGGAAGCATAATATACATTAAAAAAAAAAAATCAATTCAGCACCTAGGCGGCCTAAGCGCTAAGCGGCCTAAACGCTAGGCGCCCCTTTCGTACACCGAAACCGCCTAGCAAAATTTATAACACTGGCTTCTATAGAGAAGAAAGTTGCTTTTGGTGAAGTTTGACTTGTGTAACTCCCTTTTCTTCCTCATCACTGTCACAAAGTATGCTTCTGCCTTCACTAAACCGATTAAATCTCATAATACATGTTATATGACTTAGGTCCTTTAATTCTTATTATTTGCTCATTTCAAAAATACTAGTTATAAGGATATTTTTGCTTAAGTTTGTGTTACAGCTAATGCATTGGCCGGACGCTAACTAGAATTGAAATGGCCTAAATACCCCTTTTCTATATTAAATGTTTAGAGGTGTTCCTTAGACAATTTAGCGAAGGATCATCATCATCGTCGAAACCTTCTTCCATCAGAATAGGGTCCTCTATGGAGCATAAGAAAGCTCCATACAACATTTGAATAGGTTCACGTCTCTACAACCACATTTGGCATTGCCCCGACCAGGCATTGTCCTATCTTTTAATGTATTGCCACTCATTCATCTTAGCATTCACATTTTGGATTATGTAATCAATGCAATTAAGGGGCCGAATCATACTGATGTAATCTATATAGAAGTACCTCATCTTAACATGTGACGCTCACATATAAATAAATATTAGAAAAAATAATTTGGCATGAACGTGGAAAGACTACCTCGCTCGAAGATGTTGAGGATGATGCTTGTTGCTGTGGTGACTCTTCACTGTTAACATAAAGAAAGCAAATTTGATTAAATTTAAATTCACTTAAGAGCAAAACAAGGTGAAATATATAGAAAATGCGAATAGGAGAATCCCAGTAGATAATGAACTGATGAAACATAGCATGCCTCTGTTGGCTTGAGGAAGAACCCTGGGCCTGATGCGACCGAGGTTTGTATCTATGCAAGGGAAGGGCATTGATCTCTTCTTCAGTCATAGCAGGAGCATCCGGAGCATTCTCACCATCCAGTGCCCGCAATGCATCATAATCTATAACCCAAACATCAACAATCGAATCTACTAGTTAAGATTACAAATAAATCACGCAACATCTATCCCATACCGAGATCGTCAAACTCCCGGTCGAGGAGAGCAAGTTGGAGCCTGAGGCTCTGCAGCCGCCCTCTCGTCGCGAGTGCAATGGACTGCGGCACATGCAGCCTCAGGTCCGTGTGCCTGAGCAATCCGTTTGCCGCAACAGCATGAGCCTGTGCTTGAGCCTGGAGTTGCTGGCACGTGGCGTACATCCTAAGCCCGGTGGCCATCAGAAACACCCCCAAAACCAGCCAAAGCTACAAACAAATACCATATCAATCTCGTCTTCATAATCCCAATCATCAACAAATAACAACATGCATCCATACCAGAAAGCTAGGGGACATTTGCGAGTTCAGGATCATGAACAGCAAAAGCACTGAAGAAAACAGTAATGTACGTATAAAATTTCTTTCCCCAGTATAAACCGATTTTCTAGATTCCAAAACCTATCGAAATTAAGAAGGAACATTATACCGGTGATGAGAAACGCCAACGAGTTGGAATTGACAGGCCGACCACCAGGATGCATTCTCTAGATCAATAAATTACAACAAATCCATAAAAAAAACCATATAAAATCAGAAAAATCCAAAAAAAAAAAAATTGAGGAAGAAACAAACCAAAGCTCGCCTCTCCGGGATGAATCCATGGAAGCCAGTCTCGATGTCGCCGCGGCTTCCACGGAAGACGAAGCTCATCTTTCCCGACGCTTCCCACTGCAAAAATCCGTCGGAAAAAATAAGATCAGAAATTGGAGAGATCCCTATAACAGAAAATTTGGGAATTAGGGCTCACATTTGGAGAAGACTTTGATTTTGATTTGATTTTGGGGTGAGAGAGAGGAGAAAGAGGGGAGGAAAATGGAATGTATGATGGTGCAGTGTTCCGCGGAGCAATTTAAGGAGGAAGCGATGGGGGAGGAGAGGATTCTAGAGACGCCGGTCGTAAATGCTTCTTCGGTGGGCGCTGTCTCAAGTGACCGGATTTAGACATATGGAAGAGAGAGAGGAGGGTACGTGTCCCTCCCCGTGGACTCGGAGTGTTCGTAAACACAACCTGTTGATATCTTTGTACTTACAATGTGTGTGAAACACTTTCTAAGCAGAAGAAGGAAATTTTGTGGGAATAGAAAAGAGAATTTGTAAGGGCACCTCCAAAATTATTTGGGACTAGTTTTTAGTTGGGGGTAGTCTAAGAAGGTAAAAAATTATTAGAAACAGTTCCAAAATTACATGGAGTTAGCCCACTCCCCCTCCCCCAAAATATTATTTTCCATTTCATTTCCTCTATTTCTTTCTCTTTCTTCCAAATTCTCTAAAACCCTAAAACCCTAAAACATTATTCTCTTCTCCACAACTCAATTCCAAATTCTTAACCCTAAATTTCTTCTACATTCCTTCAAATCCAAGAGATGGCACGCAAGTACAAACCCTCTTCACAATCTAGGTATGTTTTTCCCTAATTTCTTCTACATTCTTTTCAAATTCAAAGAATCTTTGTTAATTCTCTAAAAAAAATTTGATAAATTAGGTTTAGAACACTTTACGGTTCATGAATGGATTTTTCGAAAACATAAATCCAACATTTTTTTTGAAACCCTAACCCTAGAACACGACAAAGTATCGTGTCGTTGTGGCCTTTTGGCTGCTATAGTCACGGCTGACAACAATAGGACGGTAGGTGTCACGTCCCGCTCCCGTAGGAGCGATCGTCCTCGCTAAGGCGTGATGCCGCACGGGCCTAGGTTGCGCCCGTGCAAGGCTTTCTCCAGAAACGGCCGATTTGAGTTAGGCCACAGAGTCGCACAGAGTGTTCCCATTTGCAGCGGAAAGTAAATGAACACAATTTGAAGCGAATTCAACTCTTTATTGATATTCAAGAAGTTTACAAGCGGCGCTAGGCCGAGATTACAAGTCGCTCAAGCTCTCTCTCTCTCTCTCTGAAACATAAAAGACGTGCCAAGTGGCTTACAAGATGGAATGATTCATGGCAATGTTCTGATACATTATGTCCTGTATATGGTGCTTCAGCTCCTTGCAACGCTCCAAGGCCCCAGAGTTAGCTCCGCGCCTTAGCACGTTCTAGGAAAGCTCCGCACCAGACGACGTCTCCTGCATCCTGCAAGCAATCTGTGGGGTTATCAGTAATTTGTTATGCACTGGTGGGGAGGCTAGCTCGTCCACAATGTTATCATTACCAAACACGTTATATTTACTTTTGTGCACCGTCTATCATTCATTGTCTTTCTAATCTTGCCTTAGGATCAGTTTCATGGCATATTTCATGACCTATCTCGTGTTACTGATTTAAATGTGTTGCATGGAAATACATGCACGACTTACCCATACTTACCGTCCGGCCTTTCCTGTCCAAAGTAAACCAAGTTAGTCAACAATTCATATATATACAACAAC
The DNA here is from genome assembly GCA_029216955.1 of Iris pallida. Taxonomy (NCBI): domain Eukaryota; kingdom Viridiplantae; phylum Streptophyta; class Magnoliopsida; order Asparagales; family Iridaceae; genus Iris; species Iris pallida. The sequence continues at coordinate 35,391,775 of JANAVB010034417.1, forward strand.
TTATCGTCATTCATGTAAACATTCAACGTCAAGGGTGTGTCCCTGCCTCGGGTCCTAGCACGTCGTAGGCGTGCTTTCTAACTCCTTTGCACGAAGTACTCTCGATTATTTGGTGTGTTATATTCAAGCCTGTTCAGAAGGCGCTTCATTTAGTTAACTTAGACTACTTGTTTCAATGTAAGGACTTGCACGTGGATTGCCACCAGCAAAGCCCACTTAATCTATATGCACCGGTCGCTGGCATCATAAGCCATTTTGGACATATTCTCCTTTGGCATTCTCACCTATCATAGCGTGATGGCTGGTATCACCTTGATAGTCTCTTGAAATGCTCCTGCACTTACGTTCCTGGGTGGCCAAGCCCACACTAAGGCCAGCACCGTAAGCCTCCTTAATTTTCGTCCGGGCCGGCCACGATCCTCCCTTTGATCATGATGCGGAAATCCCTTATTCTGCCTACCTCCCGTATACGAGGGAATTGTCCACGACCATTTCGTATTGCCTTATCATTTTTAACTTAACGGTTGTCTCCGAGCCATAGGCTAACCCTTAGCCATAATGCGTTATCGACCAGGTTGGCGGCGGCGTCCGTGCAGCACGGGTAGCGAGCCCCGATGCATGTTCCCGTCATACTTGTCGCTAACCATTCCTTTCTTTCTTATCTTTTATTCATTCTTTCTTTTCTTTCTTTCACTTGTCCATTCGTTCATTGATTCGTTCACTTATTCGTTCATTCTTTCATTCATACATTATGCAACTCCACGTGCGGGAGTCACCCTGGCGACCCATCGGTCCCATAGTCTTTCAATGTTGCTATACTCTACTCGGAACGACTATGTTTATAGTCTTCCCGTTTCATTGTTGTAAATCATTCATTGTTTCATTGTTGAACGCATAAGGAACTTGAATGTAAGCTTGTGCCTTAGCACGAGCGTGGAGCGCGACGCAAGAGTTCTCACATTTTCTAAGTTCTTTTCCATATTCTATACAAGCATACAAGATGGGATTATTCCCTTAGCTAGGTGCGTTGAGTCATTTATTAGCATGTGCGGTGTTATCGCCTAGCGATTTTAGTGATAGTGTCCGTATTGTTAAGTGTCTAGGCTAAGCAAAGACGGGTTCATCGGAGCCACCCACCTTAGCGATATTCGCATCGGCCGAGCGATACTCCGAGCGCGCCTTTGAAAGTCTAAGTCTGGATTCATCCTTGACGGGAAAATGTAAGTCTTGCCTCGATTCTTTATCGATACTTCATCGGGTCGATACCTTCGAGTCGACGGTTCGTTTGAGTCGTTGCACTTGACATTTGAATCGGCATTCCGCGAGGGCGGAGCGGGTCATTACATAATATACCACTCAAAATAAGTCTCGTCCTCGAGACTTCTTGAGTGCAGGTCATCCTACCATTCATTATCTCATGTCGTGTGTGTATCTTAGACAATCCCTATCGAATGGCTTTATCGCTCGATGGCACCGAACTATGCTCGATTATCCTTCCAAGTTTGGGTTACATGCGTTTGGTGAATTTTATTGAATGACTGTTTACTCATTTTAGAGTTGATGGTACTTATTCAATCGTCGTGTTTCTTCGACTTGGTTGCTATTTTTATCATGTTATGGGACTGAAATGGCCGTACGTGGTGCGTTGTCATTCATCAAACACGAAAGTCGTAGGCTGAGGCAAACTCACTCATTCGTTCATGCGCATCTCAATACCCACTTGCAGCTGCATTCGAGTTTATTATATCGCTGAGTTTGGATCGTGCACATATTCAAGGCGTCCCCCGAATACGTACATTTCAACCAAGCTTAGTGATTAGCGAAGTCGGACAAGCTACTCATGTTAGTTTCGATTTGCCGATCATTTTATTTTTACTTCGATTAAAATCGAACTCATGTGCATCTCACTATCGTTTTATCTCGGTCCTCGAGATGATCTGATTCGCTTCTCAAGCGTTCTTGTCTATGGAATCAATACGATTTCTTCTTAGCGGGGTCGACCAAGTCTAAGTAATTCCCGTCCGATTCAAGACCAAGTATTGCACTATCATCGAGTATATCTTCCTATCAATGATTCAATTCGTTATCCCAACTTTACTTGCGCATCATCCATTCCTATCATTCACTTCGTTTGGGGCCAATCTCGTCGTCATTCATGCACAGTCCCAGTTCTCCCGTCCTACTCTAAGTCTTGTTGTCCCAAGTCTATCGTCCGTTCAGACGATACTGTAATGTCAATCGCACATGTTCAATCACTCGGCATAGGGTCGTCCGCCTATCCGCTAGGTCAGCTCACAAGGTCATAGGTACAAGTCGAGTTCTCAGTTCATTGTGCAAAGTCATTGCACGATGCTCGCCCCAATCCTATGGTCAAACCATTTTATTCGTTCGTACAAGAGTTTCTACCCAAGTTCGCTTCACTCAAATTTCTAAACATCAAGCAGCGTTCACCCCATTCGCATCAACATGTTCTCTGTTCCAAGTCCGAGCTCGTTTAGGAAAGTCATCCTACGATAGGTTGTCTTCAATCAAATCCTTGACATGTCAATATCGTGCATCCGTACTAGCAATTATCGTAGTCTATCTCTTCAAGTATGTTTGATACAATTTACCTATCCATCATATCTAATTCACGTAGTCGATCACAAGGTCGTCTAGCCTTGCAATATGTTGTGCCCCGATCTCACGCAAGTCTGATTATCTATGGCGGACATGAATCACCATGTCAACATTTCAGCGGAATAATCGTCCTCATCGGGACGTAACTTTTGCGTTGAGTGTAGACTTGCTCATTTTTGATACGCGGATTGGGCCTACTCAATCCTCAAGTTTTCTTATTCTTCAATCGCAAGTCCTAACAATTCTCGAATTCACCTTCGCTTCAAACCACAAGTCGAAGCAATCAAAATTGTCATGTCATGATATTTTGAGTTCGACCATTCCCGTTGGACATGAATCACCATGCCAACGCTCACGCGGAACGATCGTCCCAAATCTGACATGACGTATGTGCGAGGCTGGAGTTGTGCTCGCGCAAGACAAGATCGTTGTCGTTGTGGTTATCACCGAACAATCAAGTCACTTCCCTTCTTCATCCAACCGTTCATTCCTATCAAAATTTCCAATATAGCTGTAGGAGCGTAAAAAGTGCTTCAAAGAAAGAGTCATCCTATTCATAAGTGATCGGTTTTTACGCCAAGCAGAGCGGGTAATCTCTTTTACGCCCAAGACTAGGCTAATCAATTTACGCCTAAGCAGGCTGATCATTTTACGCTTGGGTCTACACCTGTGATTTTACGCCAAGGACAGAGCAGCCTCTTTTACACTGGACAAAGCTGTCAAATCTAGCATTTAATGAAAACTCTGACATGAAGATATTAATGATGGCATTTACCACAGAATTCAATGGGATTTGTCTTGTACAAAGACCATTGTTGTCGTTTATGGGGATCGAGCTACTTTACGCTCACTGAATGGTTTCTTTTACGCACGGAGTTTTACATGAGTCCTTACGCTCATAAAATAATGTGTGCATAAAGTCTATTTGAGCTATTTTACGCTCAAGGTTATTCAATAAACCACTTTACGCTGGAAACCTATGACAGAGCTATTTTACGCTCATCTTACTGCTTTACGCCCAGAGGATGTTGGAGCTATTTTTATGCCCTATTCTTTTTGGCCAGTTTGGAACGTGGTTTGTCTACATGGCCTTCATGCCACATATTTCAAAGAACATGTGTACATGTATCCTATTCTTACTGAAATGATGGGATGCGTGTCAACGTATACAAAGGATGACTCTGATCATGGGTGACAGTTGTTAGCGTACAGACAGACTTTGATGCTCTTTTACGCACAGAAGCCCCAGTCTATAAATAGACTCATTTTTCTCAGAACAAGGGACAGAGAGAACAGGAGAGAATACAGAGATCAGGACTTCGAGATTTTGATTCTCCAGAGCATTTTTCTTCAACTTTTCTTTCAGAACAGAGTGAAGCAAAGCAGAAAAGCATTCGGCCTCGCCATCAGTGCCCAAGTGCGTCGATACCTTTCTGGTGACTTAGTTCTTCCAAGTTGTTCTACTTCAAGCAGTGATCTTCATCATCATCATATGGTCCAAGGAACAAAGTGATCATTTACGAATCAGACTTCCATAGCAATACTTTCCCAGAATCAAATTTGTACTTCTTGTACTTTTTCTCGTTTTATTTTCAAAATCCAACCTTTTGTTTGGCAATTTTGTTAAGTGAAACAAAACGGCGACTCTGCTGGGGACTACTTTCTCCTCCGACGAGGAAGTGATTGCTCAATATGATGATGTTTCGGTCGGTTCGACCAAGAAGACTCTGGTTGTGCACTTCGACCAGACTGCCTATGAAGAAATGCTCCGAACTGGAGGTGGTTCTCGCCATTCCAATGTTCAAAAGTCTCGCAAAGCGCGAAAAGTTTGGATTCCCAAATCCAAAGTGGTTTCTGATCTCTCTGTTGTTTCTGATGACAAGGAAATTCTTCCCACTCCTGTCGTAGGGGCTCCCGTTCGTAACGTGGCAGTCCTTACTTCAGAGTTGCACTCAAAGTGTGATGATTTATCTCCCGTTTGTAACGGTAAAGATAATCAGGTTTCACGCCCACTGCGTAAGAATTAAGTTTTACGCTCAGTGGGTAAGAACCACATTTTACGCTCAAGGCATAAGAATGAGTCTCCCATTTGTAATGTGGCAGATTCTAATGTTTCTGAGTGTAAGAATCAGTCTCCCGTCGGTGACGTGGTAGGCCCACACAAATTACGCTCCTCGTGTAAAACAAAATCTCCCGTCCGTGACGTGGTAGATAATCAATTTTTACGTTTTACGCGTAAAGGTAAGTCTCCTGTCTGTGACAGTATAGATAAAATTTACAACAATGTTTGCACATCTAATGTGAATGTACCTAAACACATACAGCGTAAAAATGTTGTTGGTAAAACTTCTGTCCTACACCAACAACCTTCTTATACTGCTTTACGCAAAGTACCAAACTTGCAAATTACGTGCCATGAAAATGGAGTTCATCGTGCTAAATCTCAAGATTTACGGACACAACTCCAAACGCGTAAAAATGTACAGTTTGGTTCTGCGAATGAAGCCAGTAATCTTCTTTATACACAAGGGACTAAACGTTTTTCTACCCCAAATGTAATAAAGAAGAATATTCCCTCCACTCCTTCTGACTTACGTGAATTGCTAATTCAAAAGCGTAAGAACTCACAATCTCCAGTGACGTTCCCCCAAGAAAAACATCATTGTGAATATTATCAGGTTGTGATCAATTGTTGTTGTTCAGTTTCAAAATGGTCAGTTTTTGATCGACTGAGTTTTTCGCTTCAGCCTCAAGCTGAAGACCAAGAAGATGAGCTGTCATATGCATCAGTCAACATGGCATCTCATACTAACAGAGGACGACGACCGAGACGGAACATGTCCCAAACTCTAGGTCAACAACAGTTCAACAGACTTCTTGATTCCTTTGAAGGAGTATATCAGAATACTCGATCAAGAAGACAAAGACAATTGCAAATTTCTGATTCAGAAGCTGGGGGTACTCAATCTTTTGAGTCAGATACCGATATCTGGATTCATACTTCTATACTAATCCCTCTATATCTTCAAGAGAGGTTGAATCCTGCACTATTGGAGATGAACCAGAGACATCATCTGCTAATACGGAACAACGTCTCACTGCCGTGGAGCAATCATTGAAACACATGCTCAACATGGTGCAAAGCATGCATCAGATAATTTTGAATCAGCAAACTGCTCAGCCCACAGTAATAACTCCGGTACTAGTAGCAGCACAAACTCAAGATAGTCAAGGGGCTGATATACCTTCGAATATTCAAGAGCCTGCTGTTAATCAAAATTTTGCATCTCCAGATCCCATCATTCCAGAAGATGTACCACCTCCAATAGGGGTTACGGTACATCCAACAACTATTCAATCAAATGTGCTTCCTCAAACCAGTAAAGCCATTCAAGCAGTGCGTGAACTCAAAGCACAGTTTGAAGTTTTGAGGCACAAAGATCAGCTCCAGAGGTTAGGGATTAAGCAACCTTATCCTCCTCATTGGAATGATGTACCCTTCCCTCCGAAGTTCAAGCCACAATCCATGGTTTTATTCGATGGAAAAGCATCTCCCAGTCAATATATCAATTACTTTGATATTATGACTGTACACTTGCAGAAAAATGATGCTCTCCTCACTCGAGTGTTCATTGGGTGCTTGACGGGTTCAGCTTATGACTGGTATCGTAGCTTACCCGATAACTCTATTTCGTCTTTTGACGAATTCAAGGAAATGTTTCTCTCCCGCTTCTATGAAGGAGGTATGGACATGAACATGTCCTCCTTAATAGAAATAAAACAAAAGGAGAAAGAAGATACTCGGACGTTCATTGAACGTTTCCGATAGGCTACTCTAAAGATGCCTCCTGGTATGCCAGATTCAGCGTTGATCGATACATGCAAGATGAATCTGCGACCATCCATTGCTGTCTTCACAGGTTCCCAATTCACATATTGGGCTTCATTTATCATAGCAGCAGTTTCTGCCGAGACCAATGGTAGGTTGGCTCGGGAACATGGGATGATTTTCGCATCAGAAGATAAAGGGAAGAAAAATAATCCTGGTAATAATCCTGGCAATCGTAACGTGAAAGGAAAAGATACTCTTATGGTCAATCTTTCCAAGAACAAAACGACATCGAACAATCAAGAATCTTCCAGGCTAAAGGAAGAGTATTCTTTTGACGAAAGTGATATCCCAGGGATATTTCAGTGTCTGGTGAAAAGTGGCAAACTTTAGATTCCAGAGCCAAAAAGGCCTAATGAGGTGAATCTGACTGACAATCCCAAATATTGTATCTATCATAGATACATTAATCATCCTACCAGTGCTTGCTATGTCTTGAAAAAGAAGATCCAAGACCTGATAAATTGTGGCGCTATCGCTTTAACCAATGATGACCATACGGTTACAACCAACATGGTCTCTCTTCAGTTTGGAGATTTTCCTCCACAGCAAGTCCCAGATGGAATTATCCCAATTCCGAAGGCGACGATGAAGATCGTGAATATCCCGCCTGCCAGGGGAGAAAATATAGGATTGTTACCGCTCACATTGAAGAATGGTAAAATCATGTGGGTACATCCTGACTTAATACCTGAATTGGATAATGAAGGTAAAACTTTAAAATCTAAGAAAGGTAAGAAAGTCAAAACCTGCAACATGATTTCTCATGTTATTACAAATCCTGATGACTTGGATCACCTATGGGATGGCCTTCCTCTAGAAGGTAGACTGAAAGGACTAAACATCTGTCCTCCAAGTTTAGCTCCTCCTACCAAGCTCAAGCTTACTCATCAGCAGTGGCTAGCCATGAATAGTGTTCCTTTATACCGGGCACAACAAGTCTTTGCTGCTTATGAAAAAGCTCCAACAGGGATTTTTCCTCGTATCCCGAATCCTTCTCCTCCCTTAACTACAGAGACGTCTATGCTTCATTCTCCTGTAGTTGCAGAGGTTTCTTCCTCTTCCTGTGCTGAAATACCTGCCCAAAGTTTACTGCCTATCCACTTGTATAGTCAGCAATCTGTCCTTCTCATGAGGAAGATGGGTTACGACTTTCAAAAGGCAGAAGGTTTGAATTATGATAAAAGAATACGTCTTCCTTTACAAATTCAAAATCAGAATTCCACTGCTGGATTGGGTTCTGAAGTGCCTCGTAACAACCCTCATAAGAAAAAGACTAAGGGAAGAAAGACTAAATCCTATAATATGGTACTTCCTTCTCCTGAGTCTGAAGAAGAAACTTTTGTTGGTACAAGATCTGGAAAAGAGTACCATAAAGACTATGAGGGATCCTCCAAAGAAGCAGAAGATGTAGTGGAAACTTTACCAGTTCAATCTTCTCTTGTTCCTATTAAACCATCTGTGGTTGAAAAGGGGAAACAGAAGGCAGTACGCTTTGATATCCCATTGAAGCCTGCTTCCAATCAGGGGGTGGTGATGAAGCCTTACAAATTTGACATTCTAGCTCAGTTAGCCAATACTCCAGCTAGACTTTCTATATTTGAACTGCTTCGCCTTTCCAGAGAAAGCAGAGAGACTTTGAGCGAAGCTTTACTTCAAGCAGATTCATGCTTGGCACAACTCAAGACTCCTGATAATATACCAGTGTCATGTCCGTAATGCCATAGTGTAATGGAAGCAATTCCCAACATCACCTTTACACAAGAGGATATGCTATTGAAACACAACAAGCATGATAGGCCTCTGTGTTACACTGGATATATCGGATCCACTGAAATTGACAGGATTTACATCGATCTTGGGTCTTCAATTAGTATAATTCTTCAGAGTATGTTAAGACCCCTGAGGATCCCTACTAGTGAGCTGACTTACACTAGTACTACGATAGTCGGTTTTAATTCTGGCAAGAGCAAACCACTAGGGAAGATTCGTCTGCAGATTCAGATTGGTGATCTTCGAACTATGGTAACTTTCTATGTTATCAACTCAGATGTATCCTACAATATTCTTCTTGGAAGACCGTGGATTCATGAGCACAATATTATGCCTTGAACTCTCCACCAATGTTTCAAATATGTGGACTCCCAAGGAGTTGTGAAGACTGAGTTTGCTGATATTAATCCATTCAAAGGTGTTGAAGCCTACTTCTCTGATTCAAGGCTTTATAAACAAGAGCATGTGAAAGATATATCAGACATGGCTGAAGATCAATCACCCTCTGAGGATCACTCTATTAATGAAGATCCGCCAGAGGAGCAACCTTTGAAGATCATAGTCAAGGGACGAATCCAATCCCAACCTGTCAATGATCAACCTTTGATGATCAAGGTTAAAGGAAGAACTCAAACTTTATCTGAGGAATCAATAAATATTCCTGCCAAAAGCCAAGTTCAACCTTTTTTGATCAAGGTCAAAGGACGTACTTCTTGTACGAATAATCCGAAATTACCATTGATTGTCAATCTTGGCAAATCTACGCAGAAGACGGATGATGGTCCACTGTTGATTAATCCGAAGCATAGCAATCAGACTGTAAATGATGTAAATATTGATCATTCTGTACTTTTTGATATCAATGAAGATTTCCTGTTCGAGTATATGGCTGTCAAGTTTATTGAGAGAATGACTTTATCTTCTGATAATCAAAGTCATCAATATAAAGACAACATAGAACCGGAAGAAACTTTATACATTGATCATAAGGAGAATTCTTTCCCTCCTTATACAGATGTTGGACCGTATGCCCAAAGGTTCCTAACATCTTCTCTTTATCTTCTACCTATGGCCGCTTCATCACAAGCTTGCGTAACTTTTAGATGTCATGAAGAATCTTATTTCGTGGTTCCGTCTGATAAGAAAAACAAGCGCCAAATTGTGTTTGGCCTGGCTAGAAATATCCCTGTTGCTCAGACAGATGAGCTGAAGGATAAAGACAAAGGAAGAATCCGAATTGATAAATACAGTCAGCAATCTATCAAGATCATCCAGAACATGGGGTATGATTTGAAGACTATGCAAGGTCTCAATCAGGGCAAGGGCAGACGATTACCATTATGTGGTGATCCGTTTTACCAAAAGACTCGTCATGGGTTAGGATATGATCCGTCTCACATATTTAATGACGATATACAAGAAGAATTCTCTTCCAGCTCTTCATAATCATCAGATTCAGAGGAACTTCAATAAATCTGGACAAGTACTCTCAGTCAATAGGGTTCAAACTGATGGTGAATCCGAACCATTTGAAAATTTCCCTCGAGCCACCATCAGTTCATTTATTTCTCTCATATATATTTTCAACAACAACCGTCTTCTTAATCTCCAGCTACCAAAGTTTGGTTAAGCTGATTACTTGTCTCTTTGAAGAGAGATTTTGATCTTTTTAGTATATAAAGTTGGATTTATTATTTATCATGTTTTCATAACCTCTAGATAAATACTAAATCCACCTTCTTTTCCTATCTATCATGTCCATTTTGACCTCTGCATAGATATTAAATCTACTTTTCTTTGGGTTCTTACATACTGTCATGTTCATATTACCTCTGATAGTATTATACACTCTAAATAGAAAATAAGATTACATTATCTATCATGTTCATATTACCTCTGGATAGATATAATGTTTGAGTTTAGAAAATTTGTCATGTTCATATAACCTCTGATGAGTATTTTCTACCCCATACAAAACAAGATTTCATCATAGACTTGTCACGTCCATATTACCTCTGATAAGTGCTTTCTATCTCCTACCTATTGTTTAAAATTCAACGATAGAATCACAAAACAAATCTTTCATTCATTTCTGGTGGGAATACTACAGAATGGATAAGACAAAAAGATGATAAAACACTCTCTTAAGGTGGAGTGGAAGCATCTTGGAGCAACTTTTTTAATTCTTCTAGCCGTCTGCCACGAGAACTCATAACCTTCTTGGTAGCCTCTGCACGTCGAGCTTCAGGAGTGCAAATACGGGAAAGTTCAGCGAAGGTGATTATCAAGTTGTCCTTTGCTTCATCAAGAGTTCTGATGGTCGACTCAGCCCCAAAAGCTTTTTCTTCTAAAATTGAGCTTTGGGTGAGGTGTAGATTTCGAGCATCGATCATCTTCTCTCTTTCAGCCTTCAAGCAAGCTAGCTCTGCCTCAACTTCGCGGATTCTGTCATTCTTGCTCTGAATATCTATGTTCAAAGCGTCATAAGCCACTCTGTGGCTATGCAGTGCAGGTTTTATGCCAGTCAAAAAGGCTTTTTCTTTGGCAACCTTCGGACTGTGTTCACGGAGGGCTGCATTATATGTAGTCTCTCGAGCAAGATAATCAGCTGTTAAGGCATCATATTCTTCCTCGATGAGACTTTCAACAGTTTTACTAGACAGATTAAGATATTCTCTGATTGGCTGTTCAAGGTCCTCCACAATTTTCTCCAATGCGGCAGCTCTTTCAGTATCGTTGAACAAAGCAACGTTCTTGATGGTCGAAGCCATTGCCGTCTTCAGAGTCTCATAATTGAGGCCCTTATTTAGGACCATTGTTATCAAGGTTGCCAGGCTTTTATAAAAGGTGTCAGTATAAATCTCAATGAGGAGATCCATTTCTGTGCTGGAACTTGGCGTGGCAACAATATCTAACAGATTCCTTTCTCGAAAATCGGGAACAGATGTTGGTGGTGCAACAGTAGGATGAGACGAAGTCGTGGTTGCTACTACCGTTATAGCCAATTGATCCCTAGAAGCTTCAGGGATTATATCTCCAATCGGTGTAACAACAGATGGAGGTAGAGCCGGTGACGTTACTACTGTTGTATGGTTCCCAGGGACCTCAGTATCAACGTCTTCAATATTTGTCACTCCAACTATTTTTGGAGTTCTGGCAGCGGTAATGTCGGTGGATGTGGTGACAACTACAGGAGCTGGTTCAGATTCTGACATTGGCTTGTCAGAAATTGGTACTGGATCAGTGACAACAGTAGAGGATGTTATTATTTCCTCAGTTTCTGTTGGAAGTTCAAGCATGCCTCCAACATCTCCTTCAATTGATTGCTCCACAGGATTTCCCAATGTTTCAGCTGTGGTAAAACTTTCTACAGCTAATTCTTTGTTCAAGTCTGGATCACCTCCAGTAGTTCCATCATCACCTACAGTGGGATCGACTCTAGTCTTCTCTTTGTGCTGATCCTCAGCAAGAGAAGACAATTCAGATTGTGCTTGTTGTGCCTCAAGTGATGGAGGATGTTCTTCTTGAGGCTCCATCTCAGGTTTTTGCACTCCCCCTTCTTCAGCATCTGAGTTTCCTGAAGAAGAAGCTTCCCCTTCAGACTCCTCATTTTCTTCATAGATTTCTTCTTCTTGAGGAGGAAGAACTACAGGCTTTGGTGCAATTATGACATCTGCAAAATGAACAAAAATAAGTTAGTATACAAAATCATGATATATAATTCCGTATAGGTTTTGTATAATACTTGGAATATGTACATTTTTTTAAGATATATATCATAATCACCATCCCAGTCATTATCCTCAAAGTCAAGAGCCGGTTCGTCTGATGGAATGCGATCTTGATCAGTAGTGGATACAGTAGTAGTACCCTCCGTAACTTGTGCCTTGGACGGCAAAGATAAATGAAGCAAGGTGCTAAGACGTCCAGGAGACAAAAGTGTTACAGCTCCTGATCCAACTATTTGTGGAGGGGCTGAAGATCCTTCTCCAAGATGGACTGAGGAAGAATCGACAAGAAGATCTTCTTCAATATCCTCTTCTGGAGTGTGAACGCTTGGTTTGGAAGGCCCTTTTGTGGTAGACCTCTTCTTCTTTTCAGGAGTTTTCATTGGAGATGTGGCGACTGCACTCTGTTTTCTTTTTCGGCCTTTACCAATAATGATAGGTTCTGCAGCTGGTTCTCCAACTCCTGCTGGGATAACTACTAAAAACGGATATGGGATGCCAGTATCGTCAGGGATGTCTGCTGGTACCCTGACCTGCTCCTAAATATCTCCTTCTTTGGGCCACCTCAGACTACCCTTCATATTGTAACCATGGGCAAAAGAACAAATTGAAGCATAAAAGTGGGCATACGTATGGAGTATACGTAGTTCTGTAGTGCTAGTGGTAGTCGAAATCCTAAATTTAGCACCAGTCCGAGCAGCACCAAAATACCTCCAACCCCTAGCCCCGTCAAGTAATTTCCCATAGTAACAGAAATTAGTCAAAGGATTACCAACATAAAGTTGGTCGTACCCAAATTGGCGAGCAAACCTACTGGGTAAGTATGGTTCGAACGCACAATTATCTTCATTTTTGTACATCAGATGAGAAGGTCTGATGCACTGAAGCCATCTAAAGACTGACTGTGGCAGTACAACTCTTCCTTCAACTTCATCTTCAAACTGGACACCAAAGCAATCTGCTGGAACTTGCGGCCGGGTACAGAAGAAGTTCCAACCGTATGAATAATTCAGAACTGCTCGGGTATCTGCCACAGTCGTAGCAATCCATGTAGCCTTGCTGAATTTTTGGAGGAAGACCTCCGCATCATCACCTGGGCCTGGCGGTAACAATTTGCAGTTGTGATGCAACAACCAGCCCATCAGATAAGTGTAGGGCATCTCTACTCTAGGGAAAATATTCCGATGAGGAGTATTGTTGATCAACTCCTCGCCGAAGGTCCTTAAACCTGCATTTATCCGACACACCATGGCTGACAGCAGGTTGATCCTGACTTTAAAAACCAGACGTACTGTTGGCCATAGCACACTGCGGTGAATTCTGTCAACAGTACCAATACCCGGTACAACCCATCTTCTCAACCATAAGGAAAGAAAGCCTGCCAGCAAAGCTCTCCGTAAGATTTTCTGACTACCATATCTGAGGAAGCTCAAGGCTTCAGTTCCGGCAGGAAATTCTCCAGTCTTCGTAGACAGATATTTATTCGAAATTTGTAAGTAATCATCATATCCTGAACCTTGTTAGAGGGGATTGTCGAATCTATGTTGATTACTGGAGCTTTGTTTTCTTGAAACCTTTCTTTGTCTTCCTTGGATATCTTATCCTTATGGAAGAAGAGATAAGTTGTCCACTTGTTGATATAAACCTTTCTTTGTCTTCCTTGGATATCTTATCCTTATGGAAGAAGAGATAAGTTGTCCACTTGTTGATATACGCCAAATGGGATGTACTTTCATGCATCTTGGTACAAATCAGGTAGTGGCACATCAGTTTTTCGTATATCTCGATTAACTGAGGGTTAACTCCTATGATTTCAGCAAGCTCCCTGTTGGAGGGAACATATTCTTCATATGGGGCCTCCCCCATTGGCAGCTTCGAGATAAACTGCATCTCATGAAGGGCAAGACCCATTTCACCTTTCGGGATGGCAAAAGTTCCAGTTAAACTTAGATATATCTCCATCAAGGCCAGAAATAAGTTTCCATTCGGAGGAATACCATAACTGGTGGAAGCTACTGCTTCGTACAAGCCAATATCTTTCAACTCTTCCTCAAAGTTCTTCATCATCCAAAGGCTTATCTGAATCCAACTCTGGTTGAATGGAGTCAACCATCCTGGCAGTCTGGGATTAGTTTGGGGATATAATACAGCATCCCTCATAAATTTATTGACAAACATCGGGGTTTGTACTGGCTGTATTAAACCCGAATCTTCGCTAGGATTAGAGCCTGACATAAGGCCAAAGATAGAAGTAACACCTCCATTGGGAACACTAGCAAAGTATCCCATATCATTGGCACGCTCTCTCTTGAAAACAATTCTACCCGGTCGTCCATGACTGCTGGGAGTCAAATTCCACAACATTCGCCGAGGATGAGTAGCATGGACGAATGCTGACAAAGGATAATCTCTGTCCATATCTGGAAGATACATGGCTCTATTTCCAAATTTGAAAACCCAAGACTCCTTCTTGGGGTGTGTCTGGGATTTACAATCAATGGCATCTCCAAATAGAAAGGCTGGTTTTGCGAAGTGTTGTCCGTCTAGTGAACTCAACAATTCCCCATTTATTATGGATAGCAACAGTCTATCCCCTTGAGCTGCTATCAACTGTGTCCTCTCTGTCGGATACTCGGGGTTCGACTGAGAAAATTGGACATGCGATAAATCTTCCAAATAGTTCGAACCTACCATGCCAACTGATGATCCGAAAACTTCAGCAAGGGGATGAACTTGCAAATCCACTGGTGAAATAACAAAAGAGATCAAGTTAGTTCGAAGTTTTTTATTAAAGAGTTGATGAAAAGCTTATGAAGTCTTTGTTCGACAAAATCTTTCAAAAAGATTGATGAACTTTACGCTACCACATAGTAATATGAGCGTAATACAACTTTTACGCTGGCATGTACGAACATGAGCGTAGTTAAGTTTTACGCTAGCACATTAACTTTGGGCATAAAACCAAATTTTACGCTGACACGTATAACGTGGACGTATTCTTGTTATCTTTTTACGCTAACACGAACAACGTGGGCGTACAATATTATTTCAGCTTTACGCTAACACGTACAACGTGGGCGTAAAAAGCTGAAAGTTTGGTTTATTTTCTTCTTCCTCAATGGATTTGTTTTCTCCCAACCAAAGATTAGGGTTTTACCCATCATAGGCGGAGCCACGGCCGGGTTGGGATTTCGTTGTGGTAGTGATGACTGAGTAGGGGTTTTCACATGATCAGTCGAGGAGGAATCAATGGCTGGTTTCTTCCCCTTGCTACCGGCGGCGAATGATTTCTTAGGAGCCATCAGATCAGAGTTTCGAAGAAAGAAAAGGCAAAGAGATTCAAGAAGATGAGTAAAAGTGTTTTCTCTCTCTGAAAAAGACCTATTTATAAGAGAGATTCAAAACCGACTGTTGGATATCCCTAAAATTACGCCGACTGTTGGACATCCCCGCTTTTACGCGGATGGCTGTTGCGTATCCCAAATTTTACGCTGGCAGATCAAATCTCAACTTTTACGCTTCTGTTCAAAGTGTTTCAAATGTTGGAGATATTTGAAAACTTTGAAGGGGGTCTTGTAGGAGCATAAAAAGTGCTTCAAAGAAAGAGTCATCCCATTCATAAGTGATCGGTTTTTACGCCAAGCAGAGCGGATAATCTCTTTTACGCCCAAGACTAGGCTAATCAATTTACGCCTAAGCAGGCTGATCATTTTACGCTTGGGTCTACACCTGTGATTTTACGCCAAGGACAGAGCAGCCTCTTTTACGCTAGACAAAGCTGTCAAATCTAGCATTTAATGCAAACTCTGACATGAAGATATTAATGATGGCATTTACCACAGAATTCAATGGGATTTGTCTTATACAAAGACCATTGTTGTCGTTTATGGGGATCGAGCTACTTTACGCTCACTGAATGGTTTCTTTTACGCACGGAGTTTTACATGAGTCCTTACGCTCATAAAATAATGTGTGCGTAAAGTCTATTTGAGCTATTTTACGCTCAAGGTTATTCAATAAACCACTTTACGCTGGAAACCTATGACAGAGCTATTTTACGCTCATCTTACTGCTTTACGCCCAGAGGATGTTGGAGCTATTTTTACGCCCTATTCTTTCTGGCCAGTTTGGAACGTGGTTTGCCTACATGGCCTTCATGCCACATATTTCGAAGAACGTATGTACATGTATCCTATTCTTAATGAAATGATGGGACGCGTGTCAACGTATGCAAAGGATGACTCTGATCATGGGTGACAGTTGTTAGCGTAAAGACAGACTTTGATGCTCTTTTACGCACAGAAGCCCCAGTCTATAAATAGACTTATTTTTCTCAGAATAAGGGACAGAGAGAACAAGAGAGAATACAGAGATCAGGACTTCGAGATTTTGATTCTCCAAAGCATTTTTCTTCAACTTTTCTTTCAGAACAGAGTGAAGCAAAGCAGAAAAGCATTCGGCCTCGCCATCAGTGCCCAAGTGCGTCGATACCTTTCTGGTGACTTAGTTCTTCCAAGTTGTTCTACTTCAAGCAGTGATCTTCATCATCATCATATGGTCCAAGGAACAAAGTGATCATTTACGAATCAGACTTCCATAGCAATACTTTCCCAGGATCAAATTTGTACTTCTTGTACTTTTTCTCGTTTTATTTTCAAAATCCAACCTTTTGTTTGGTAATTTTGTTAAGTGAAACAATAGCAATCCTTCAAAATAATAACTTCTAACACGATCGTCATTCATCGAATCAGAGTACCCCCGAGTTATCATACATCGATCTTTGATACGCCTCAATACCATCGATGATGTACATAACCTGACGATCTTCCTTATGCAACGAATTCTGAGTCGTGCAACTTAATTCCTCAATTCGTATTGTCTCGTGCTAACTCGTCATCGAGCAACCTCAATTCCAATTCCTTAGTCATTCTCGCATCTCCAACCCAACGTTTTTCATGCATGCTATCTTCCAATCGGGCTAACTTCGGTTTCATCTTTGTTTTTCGTCTTAACTCAAGTTTCAATCCATTCGACTAAATTCAAAATTGCATGCACGATCTACTACGTTTCCTTGACCAAGACCTCCATTTGTTTCATCTTTCCGACTCTCTATTCAACTTGTCTTGTACTTGCACTACACATTCACAATTCGTCCAAACAATATCTCGTTTGAGGCTCCCGAATCATGAACAACTAAGCATTACTTGTTCTAAGGCTTGCGCGATATCATCGCTTGCCGACATACTCGTTCTATCCGTAAATTTTTTAGTCTCGCTTGAACAATTTCTATAACGTCCATACACCACTCAGGGTTCGAGTCACTCGACTAGTCGTCGACACTCACTCTTCTTCGAAGCTATCACATACACCACTCGGGGTCAAGTCATTCTACAATTTCCTCAATAGGTCATTTGATTCCCAATTGACATACGTTCTAAGTCTCACTTATTCTCGTTCGAGTGATAGTCGATCTCGCTCGCAAACTCGTTTGCACCAGAAGGTCTAGATGCGCGATACTCGGCACGACATAGCCAAAAGGCTACGTGCATTACCAATCCGTTCGAACTATACTTCGGTCTCGTGTACTCGTTCGCTAATGTCAGCGTAAGGTTATTCAAGCATGCCTGCGTTTGCTAACTTTTAGCATTTTGGTTTTCTTCCAACTTAAGCCCGTTGCGGTGGCACAAAGGCCTTCGCCTATCGATCCCGTTCAACCGAGTACTCATACGAGCTTTTGAAAATATTAGACTTATTGTATGGAACATCCCAAGGCACATCGAGAGAGAGCGTATACTTCTTTTGTCTCAAAACGAGCTTTCAAAACTGAGAGAACCGAAATGAAGTCCAAGGACGTAAAGCCGTGCTCTGATACCAATCTGTCACGCCCCGCTCCAGTAGGAGCGATCGTCCTCGCTAAGGCGTGATGCCGCACGGACCTAGGTTGCGCCCGTGCAAGGCTTTCTCCAGAAATGACCGATTTGAGCACAGAGTCGCACATAGTGTTTCCATTTGCAGCAGAAAGTAAATGAACACAATTTGAAGCAAATTCAACTCTTTATTGATATTCAAGAAGTTTACAAGCGGTCCTAGGCCGAGATTACAAGTCGCTCAAGCTCTTTCTCTCTGAAACATAAAAGGCGTGCCAAGTGGCTTACAAGATGGAATTATTCATGGCGATGTTCCGATACATTATGTCCTGTATATGGTGATTCAGCTCCTTGCAACGCTCCAAGGCCCCAGAGTTAGCTCCACGCCTTAGCACGTTCTAGGAAAGCTCCACACCCTACGATGTCTCCTGCATCCTGCAAGCAATCTGTGGGGTTATTACTACATTGTTATGCACTGGTGGGGAGGCTAGCTCGTCCACAATGCTATCATTACCAAACACGTTCTATTTACTTTTGTGCACCGTCTATCATTCATTGTCTTTCTAATCTTGCATTAGGATCAGTTTTATGGCATATTTTATGACCTATCTCGTGTTACTGATTTAAATGTGTTGCATGGAAATACATGCACGACTTACCCATACTTACCGTCCGGCCTTCCCTGTCCAAAGTAAACTAAGTTAGTCAACAATTCATATATATACAACAACTTATCATCATTCATGTAAATATTCAACGTCAAGGGTGTGTCCCTGCCTCGGGTCCTAGTACATCGTAGGCGTGTTTTCTAACTCCTTTGCACGAAGTACTCTCGATTATTTGGTGTGTTATATTCAAGCATGTTCAGAAGGCGCTTTATTTAGTTAACTTAGAATACTTGTTTCAATGCAAGGACTTGCACGTGGATTGCCACTAGCAAAGCCTACTTAATCTATATGTACCGGTCGCTGGCATCACAAGCCATTTTGGACATATTCTCCATTGGCATTCTCACCTATCATAGCGTGATAGCTGGTATCACCTTGATAGTCTCTTGAAATGCTCCTGCACTTCCGTCTCCTGGGTGGCCAAGCCCGTACCCAGGCCAGCACCGTAAGCCCCCTTGATTTTCGTTTGGGCCGGCCACGATCCTCCCTTTGATCATGCCGCAAAAATTCCTTATTCTGTCTACCTCCCGTATACGAGAGGATTGTCCACGACCATTTTGTATTGCCTTATCATTTTTAACTTAACGGCTGTCTCCGAGCCATAGACTAACCCATAGCCATAATGCGTTATCGACCAGGTTGGCAGCGGCATCCGTACAGCGCGGGTAACGAGCCCCAATGTATGTCCCCGTCATACCTGTCGCTAACCATTCCTTTCTTTCTTATATTTTATTCATTCTTTTTTTTCTTTCTTTCACTTGTCCATTCGTTCATTGATTCATTCACTTATTCGTTCATTCTTTCATTCATACATTATGCAACTCCCCGTGCGGGAGTCGCCCTAGCGACCCATCGGTCCCATAGTCTTTCAATGTTGCTATACTCTACTCGGAATGACTACGTTGATAGTCTTCCCGTTTCATTGTTGTAAATCATTCATTGTTTCATTGTTGAACGCATAAGGAACTTGAATGTAAGCTTGTGCCTTAGCACGAGCATGGAGCGCGACGCGAGAGTTCTCATATTTTTCAAGTTCTTTTCCATATTCTATACAAGCATACAAGATGGGATTATTTCCTTAGCTAGGTGCGTTGAGTCATTTATTAGCATACGCGGTGTTATCGCCTAGCGATTTTAGTGATAGTGTCCGTATTGTTAAGTGCCTAGGCTAAGCAAAGACGGGTTCATCGGAGCCACCCACCTTAGTGATGTTCGCATCGGCCGAGCGATACTCCGAGCGCGCCTTTGAAAGTCTAAGTCTGGATTCATCTTTGACGGGCAAATGTAAGTCTTGCCTCGATTCTTCATCGATACTTCATCGGGTCGATGCGACTCTTCGAGTCGACGGTTCGTTTGAGTCGTTGCACTTGCCGTTTGAATCGGCGTTCCGCTAGGGCGGAGCGGGTCATTACAGTAGGAAGTCTGGCAGTCCTAATGTTAAGGAGGACTGCTAGGCAACCGACAGTCCTCTTATGAGAGAGGACTGCATGAAGTCTGGCAGTCCTCCTTAACATTTGGACTGCCAGTTGTTCTGCAGTCCTGAAACATTGTTGTACTTCTTGGCTTCCTGCAGTCCAATATAATTGTAGGACTTTATGTTTTCCCGTTGTCTATTTTCTTTTATATTATTTAATAATTGTATGTTGTCCTGCAGTCCTGCGGCCGCTCCCAAAAGAATACGGTCTACCGTATCGGCGCGCAAGAAACGCACTGCGTGCCGTCCTCTCGATAGACCGATAAGAATTTCTGAACCGTTTCCAGAAAGCGAAGTCACTGGAGCGACTGGCCGGTCTCGGACGAAGTGACCGGCTCCCCTTGCTCAGTCGAAGCAACGAGCTCCTCCTAGTCCTCCGTCTTCTCCCGATGACGATGACGTGCCTATTGGCCAGTTTCTATCACGTGACGGTTCTGGTCCTTATCAAGAGCATGGCCCTTCTCAGCAGCCTGGTCCTTCTCAGGAGCCTGTCCATCCGCCCGGTTACTCAATGTTGGTTTCGTTTGACAACCATATTATTTATGAAATATGGAAGAACCCGGTATGTACATTACGTTTGTAAGCTGCCATTTAGTCTACTATATATATATATTTTATAATTCTAATTTTATCCTCTTGTCCGTCATACAGAGGAACTTTCATATGCTTAGGGTCGTGAGCCACGGGAAGAAATCCGTGGCCTGGCAGTTTGACAGCTTATCGGAGCCCATCCAGAGCAAGATTATTCCGAGCAGCTTGCAGAATTTGGCTCGATACGCCTATAGAACAATAGACAATGTCCTCATTTCTGCCTTTGTGGAGAGATGGCATCCGGAGACCAACACATTTCATCTCCCAACAGAAGAGTTGACGATTACACTTGACGACGTCCATCAGATACTGGACCTGCCAGTTACCGAGCGCGTCATGACCAAGGAAATGTACAACAATGAGAAATCTATTAAATGGTATGAGAAGATCATAAATTTTGTCTCAAAGCACATTGGGGTTGAGGCTACCAGTTTTACAACCTTGCCAGGCTTTAAGAAGTCCTACGGAATTCCTCTGTCATTTTTGGTGGAGAACTTCATAGAGACGGAGGACGATGATGATGAGACCGTTAATTTGGTGGCCCGTGCGTACATGCTCTTCATTCTAGGATCGGTCAGCATTCCGGACAAGTCCGGAACCTCGATACATGCTAGGTACATTCTGAATTTATCTAATATGGATGACGTAGAAGCCATATCCTGGGGAAGCGGTATACTAGCCAATCTTTACCGTGAGCTTGGTATAGCATCCCGTGTCGGTACTAAGACAATGGTTGGATGCCAGACTCTGCTCCATGTAACAAAATTTCTAACAATTTAATCTCATATAAGAAATTTTGTTGTTTAATTTTTGACTATTCATTTATAAATTGTATAGGCATGGATATACGAGCACTTTCCGATGCTCAAGCGGGGCGAGCTGAACCCAGATTATGATGACCACCTTCCTAGAGTGTGTCAATGGAGGCCAACTCAGCTAGAAACTAAAAATTATCAAACACTGGCTTCCATTCGTGATGTACTAGATAATTTGGTGCCAGAAGAGGTACCAAATTTTGACTTATTTTTCATGTTAATTTATTTTGCTGTTAATTTGTTGACTATTTTTTCATGTTATCTTTTTTCCTACAGATATTTTGGCATCCATACCGGGATTTACGGGAGGGTAATCGCCCTGTGGAACCAGTAGCTTTGTTTCATGGCATGATCACATGCTATGAAATCTGTAACGCTCCAGTCCCAAAATACGTAGGACTAGGAACGTAGACGTGCCAGCTGTACTCATACGAAGTACACTCCAATATATGGAAATCTTGTATGAATACATAAGCTGTAAAATACAGTAGAACCATAACTAATCTCATCCACACAAAATAAATGAATAAAAGATATCATAAAATGATAATGAATTATCTTGATACAATATGTTGGGCGGAGACAAATCTACTACCAACAAGTAAAGGAAAAATACATGAGAAAAGATAATGAATTTTGGCGAACGAAGCGAAGGCGATCCAAGTGCAATCATCCTCGAAGAAATAGCGATGATCACGGCTAGAGCTAGAACACCTGCGAAAGACAAGAGCACACACCTGGAGAGATAACCAGGTCCTCAGAGGGACATAACAAGACACATAATATCATGCCATATAAACTGAATAAATATTGCTCAAATAAATAAGTCAATTGAATTATAACATAGTCCAATACACACCTATTGAACGAGCGTACCATCCCTCCAACCAAACAAGGACAGGAGATGGTAAATTAATTTACGGTGACGTATCTTTTCATGCTATGAATCCAATATGGTATCCGGACCCCAACAAGGTTCAATACCTTTTCATCGAAGTAGTAAGTCACACCTACAACCAAACAAGGACAAGATGTGACAAACTAATCCGCGACAAGTTATTGTTCCAAGCCAGGGTCAGATAAAAGTACCCAAACCAAAAGTACTCGTACCTAACGGATAAAGGTGCCTAACCGTTCTAAGTGATATGTAGTTAAGAACAATCCTTCCTACGCATGGGTCCTGGCTAAATAGGATCGGCATGGTCCCCCTTGGGCACCAGAGGCCCCATCAGTAAGAGCATGACGTTTCGCAGAATCGCCAGTGGTCATCAGCAATCATGGGTAATCTGACCCGCGTCTCCGGCGGAGCTCACGGGTTACAAAAGGGAAAGTGCATCGAAGCCCATACGCTAAAGAATTGTCCTCCCCGTCCAATGCCTACTCTGTTGTATCCACAACAGTAAATCTCTATAACCGCTAAGTCAAACTAAGCATGCAACCTCTATTAGCGGTTATTCCTATCGCACGGCTTATACGCACAGGTGGCCAGCCAGTCACGCATGTCCGTGTTCTACATGCGATACACAACTTCGTGGTACAACATGTCAAGGCCAATGAATGCAACACACAAAGGTGATCCCTTAAATCTAGGTTTAATGTGTAAGAAAAATAATACATAGCAGAAAATATAACTGAACAGTAAGTTCTAACAGGTTACGCCATGTATTACAGTTTATTTTGCATAAAGAAAATAAATAATGTATGAAATATTAGCTAAAATAAATAAACAGCAAATGACAAGGTGTCTTACCTGGTAGGACGCCTGGTGTACTGCAATGATTAATGTTGCACGAACTGCGACTTCGGTGTAACAACTATGCAAGGGGACCTCTGTTGGCGGTACGGACGGTTCCATCAAGTTTAGGACGGTCAATTTAGTTATGGTCAATAGGTGGAAGGAAATAATTGGCAAGGGATAGGAAGATTGGGCTTAGTCTTGGACATGAGATTGATCGATAGAATTTGGATAAATAATATATATGATTTTAGGAAATTATTTATAACAAATGAGAACTTATATTTTTGCAAGTTAAAAATAGTGTTTAGATAAATACTAAAATACTAAAATATAAAAGAAACTGTGTTCACAAAAATCTTAAGTTTGTAGAGATACAATTTAGGTAGAAAACTATATTTTCCAAAAATATTCTAAGAGAAAAAAATTAATTATAGAAAATTATTTAATGCTAAAATCCGTATTTGTAAAACTATAATTTTGTCAAATAATTTACTTTAAATAAATAGAACATTTACAACAATATCTTAATCTATAATATTGTTGTTACCAATAATAAAAATAGTTTTTATGAATTTATCTATTTTGGCTAGTAAAGTAATTAAAATAATAATTGGTACTAATAGTACAATAACAAAGATATAGTAATAATATTTTTAAATTATTTATCAAATATTACATACTGTATAACAATGATCTTGGTAAAGAAATAACCCAATTAGGAAAACAACAACAACATTAATAATAATAATAATAATGATAATAATATTGATAAAAATAATATATACTAACAGTAATAATAATCTTAATAATAACACTAATAACAATAATAGTAATAATAGGGATAGTAATAATAATAATAATAATTATAATGATGATAATAATAATAATAATAATGATAATAATAATACTAATAATAAAAATAATAACAATAATAATAATAATAATGATGATAGTAAAATAACAGTTTACAACAAAGAAAAAAACAAAACAATAGTTAACAAAATTAAACAAAATACTTAAAAAGAAGTGACTGCTCTTTTATTTAGAAAGGGGGAGAGAGAAGAAGAATGAGCGGACGAGATGGATCGGGAGGAGAGTTTATCGGAGTTGGACGCGGCGCACGCGACGAAGGGGAGGCGGTGAGGAGGCGCGCAAGCGGCGGAGGGCCGAGGAGAGGGTTTGGGCGGTTCCGGCGTAGTTCGCGGCGGTCGGGGGCTCGTCGGCGGCTAGGAAAGGGGCGGAGGTCTCTGGGGTGGCGCCGGAGGTTGTTCGGAGGAGGGCGATCGGTCGAGATTTCCGGCGGAAGGCCACGAGAAGGGGCGGCGCGGCGCTGGACGAGCGGTTGTGGGGGTAGGCGGAGGACTCGGAGGCTAGGGATGGTTCGGAGGTCGCGCGCGGAGGGCGCGATGGCGGCGGTAGAGGGTTCTGGCCGGGGAGAGGCGGCGGTCACTGGGTGGCGCGACAAGGGCGAGCACACGGCCCTAGTCACCGTGGCGGACTGCTGGACTGAGCACCGGGAGGTCGCAGCGCTCGAGGGTTGCAGATCCGATTCGGGGGTCGCCGGAGCTTGGTTTCAGGTGAGGGAGGTTCTTCTTCCTTTTTGGCTTTCTCTTTTTATTTTGGGTTGTTGTCGGTGGTGGCGTGGTGAGTTATTGGCCGGAGTGGTCGGAAGGCAGATGGTGGTTATGCGTGTGTGGTGGTGGTTATGGAGGCAAGATCGCCGGAGGCTGTTGGTGTGACGGCGGGCTGGTTGGTGCTGTCGGGGCTTAGACAGATGGTCGGGGTAATGCCGGAGAGGCGGCGGTGTTGGTATTAGTCCATGGTGGTGGTGGCGTGGTGGTCGTATTGGGACTGGTGACATGGAGGCTTGCAGGGATAGTCGAGGACGGGGATGGTGGTCGACCGAGAAAGGCTGGGCTTGGCTAGGATGAGAGGGTTTCCGATCGGGGAAGGGATGAGCCAGGAAATAGCCTAGGATTTTTCCTATTTGGTTGTACGTGTCGAAATTGTTGACATGAAGGGGGAATAATGTATGTGTAAAAATATGGAATAAGATTATGGATATAGGAACACGGACACGATGCACTGCACGTTTTGGTTGTGGAATTTGTGGAAGAATATTGTGGAAAAAATATTGGAGGAGTACCTGCCTATTTATAGGATGTGGGAATTCCCAATTGGATAGGATTAAAAAAAGATTTAAAACCCAATTAGATAATTTATCTATTAATTTAAAATCAATCAAATTCAAATCCAAATCAAAATCCAATTTAAATCTAATTAAATTTACATCCTTTAGTTTAAAACCAAATGAGATAATTCAAATTTCAAATATAGATATTAATTTAATCTATTTAATTAAATCCAAAAATTAAATCAAGATTTAAATTGCCACAATATTTTTAAAATATGTTTTCCAAAAATGCTATTATAATAATTTTGAAAATACATTATTATTTAAAAATAAACTTAAATAAACATTTATGAAATATATATCCAAGCACAAATATTTTTTTACATAATTATGCTTTTCTAGTATACAAAATATTATTTATTATTAATAACTTTTAGAAATGACGTAAAAATAACAAGCTTAGAATTGATAGCAAAACTAATTATTATATCTATTATTTGAAACTATATAAAAAATAGAACAAAATATTTTTCTAAATTATGTACGTTCGCACATATTCGCACTCGTCGAGCAATTACAAAAAGCAAAATTTCGTGCACGACGTACAATGCAACTACGCGACGTACAATACAAAGTAAAAAAAATTAATCAGTACCAAATTTATTTTAAAAAAGTAGAAATTTAGGGGTTTTACATCCTACCCAACTTAAAAGAATTTCGTCCTCGAAATTAAGAATTCGTAGGGGGGTGAGAAGGCACAACGGTAGATAGAAGGGTTCCTTAAAGAAGTTTATATGGTCGTAGTCTAGGTTGAGGATATGATTTAAGAGACGATTGTAATCACTTCATAAATTCAAGTGACTAGAAAGTCAAGCTTGTAGATTTAGGGTTGAGGGAAAGGTCGAGTAGTTTAGGATGAAGATATAGCAATATCGAGTGATAATAATCATAATTGATATGAAGGCTAGAGAAGGTTCTAGTACAATGCCTTCGTCCTTCTAAAATAGGTGAAGGCGAAAGCATTAAGGGGTTCAAAGACGATATTATCGAGTACGAATACGTGATTCAAAGACGACCGAAAAATTTCAAAAGGAGTTGCCAAGACAGTCGCGGATGGGACTCTAGAGGACAAGTTTAGCTATGTCCCCATCCACGTAGAACGATAGATATAAGCGAACCAAAGTGCACTCGGTTGATCAGACCATCATGCACCGGTTCTGAGTAGACAATACGTTAGTGGATATGCCCAAATAACATATGTCCTGAAACAAGCTTGATAAAAGAATATGCTTGCAAAAACTAGGCTACATTAGCATCATTAGTCAAGATGGAAAAAATATAGGCACGAGAGATTAAGATAGAAAGAAAGCAGAATGATTCTAAGTCATATCCTGTGTTGGTCCCTATAGAGTCGTCATATAGTCTTCTTGTCCAAGTCCTAGGTTGGCTAGATGGGTTAGGGTCTTCTAAATTCTAGGATCTAAGTAAACTTACTAATATAGGTCATAAGGACAAAGGGATTGCTAGGTCATAAGGCATTCTACCCAACTTAAAAGAATTAAACTAATGGTGTTTTGGGACATCCAACTAGTAGGGTCAATCCCTAGCAAGCACGAAAGGAAGATAAGGATAATGATAGAAGGAATCAAGCAAGAAGAAATCGATGAGTCAAACAGTAGTTCGAATATGGAATCGAAAAAAGAGGTCAAGCATGTGGATGAGATCCTAGACTTCTAATCCTATACGCAGGCTTGCTTGGCACGGTAAAGTAACCAAATAATTTATCTTGACCTGCATGGGCTACCACAAAAATATGTAACGCCCCAGTCCCAAAATACGTAGGACTAGGAACGTAGATATGCCAGCTGTACTCATACGAAGTACACTCCAATATATGGAAATCTCGTATGAATACATAAGCTGTAAAATGCAGTAGAACCATAACTAATCTCATCCACACAAAATAAATGAATAAAAGATATCATAAAATGGTAATGAATTGTCTTGATACAATATGTTGGGCGGAGACAAATCCACTACCAACAAGTAAAGAAAAAATACATGAGAAAAGATAATAAATTTTGGCGAGCGAAGCGAAGGCGATCCAAGTGCAATCATCCTTGAAGAAATAGCGATGATCACGGCTAGAGCTAGAACACATGCGAAAGACAAGAGCACACACCTGGAGAGATAACCAGGTCCTCAGAGGGACGTAACAAGACACATAATATCATGCCATATAAACTGAATAAATATTGCTCAAATAAATAAGTCAATTGAATTATAACATAGTCCAATACACACCTATTGAACGAGCGTACCATTCCCCCAACCAAACAAGGACAGGAGATGGTAAATTAATTTACGGTGACGTATCTTTTCATGCTATGAATCCAATATGGTATCCGGACCCCAAGAAGGTTTAATACCTTTTTATCGAAGTAGTAAGTCACACCTACAACCAAACAAGGACAAGATGTGACAAACTAATCCGCGACAAGTTATTATTCCAAGCCAGGGTCAGATACAAGTACCCAAACCAAAAGTACTCGTACCTAACGGATAAAGGTGCCTAACCGTTCTAAGTGATATGTAGTTAAGAACAATCCTTCCTATGCATGGGTCCTGGCTAAATAGGATCGGCATGGTCCCCCCTTGGGCACCAGAGGCCCCATCAGTAAGAGCATGACGTTTCGCAGAATCGCCAGTGGTCATCAGCAATCATGGATAATCTGATCCGCGTCTCCGGCGGAGCTCACGGGTTACAAAAGGGAAAGTGCATCGAAGCCCATACGCTAAGGAATTATCCTCCCCGTCCAATGCCTACTCTATTGTATCCACAACAGTAAAGCTCTATAACCGCTAAGTCAAACTAAGCATGCAACCTCTATTAGCGGTTATTTCTATCGCACGGCTTATACGCACAGGTCCTCAGAGGGACGTAACAAGACACATAATATCATGCCATATAAACTGAATAAATAGTGCTCAAATAAATAAGTCAATTGAATTATAACATAGTCCAATACATACCTATTGAACGAGCGTACCATCCCCCCAACCAAACAAGGACAGAAGATGGTAAATTAATTTACTGTGACGTATCTTTTCATGCTATGAATCCAATATGGTATCCGGACCCCAAGAAGGTTCAATACCTTTTTATCGAAGTAGTAAGTCACACCTACAACCAAACAAGGACAAGATGTGACAAACTAATCCGCGACAAGTTATTATTCCAAGCCAGGGTCAGATACAAGTACCCAAACCAAAAGTACTCGTACCTAACGAATAAAGGCACTACCAAAATACACTCAATTAGCGACGGATATTTAGCGATAGAAATTTTCCGTCGGTGTTAGCGACGGCTTCGTGGCCGCTCAGTGACTCAGTATCGACTACACACCTTTGCCATTTTTTATTTTTAATTTTAGGGGAAGGAAAGGTCGCACGTCCGTCGCTAGACTGTCGAAATTATAGCGACGGATACCCAGTCGTCGCTACGTACTCGATTATTTGGCAGAAATTGTATAGAGAATTGGCGGGACATATCTTCGACTACGTAGCGACGGATATTCAGTCGGCACGTATCAAACATGGCGACTACGTGGCGACGAGTTTTCTTCCGTCGCTATTCAGTCGCTAAATATACGTACCAAACTTTAAATAAAATGGCGGGAGGAACTTTTTGTATTCCCCCCAAATTCACTCTCTCTTCTCTCTCTCTCTCTCGTCGGTATCAGCTTCGGTGATCGGCGTCAGTGTCGTCGTCGGCGTCGGCGTCCTCTCCTCTCTCTCCCGAAGGTAACCTCCTCTCTCTCTCTCTCTCGGGGTCTGGGAGGCGGGCTTGGGGTTGTGGCGTCCGGGGCTGGGCGGCTGGCTTGGGTCGGGGGCTGGGCGGTGGGCTTGGGACGGCGGCGTCGGGGGCTGGGCGGCTGGCTTGGGTCGGGGGCTGGGTGGTGGGCTTGGGGCGGGGGCGTCGGGGTCTGGGAGGCGGGCTTGGGGCTGGGGCGTCGGTGGCTGGGCGGCTGGCTGGGTGGCTGGCTTGGGTCGGGGACTGGGCGGTGGGCTTGGGGCGGCGGCGTCGGGGGCTGAGCGGCTGGCTTGGGGCGGGGTCTGGGCGGTGGGCTTGGGACGGGGGCGTCGGGGTCTGGGAGGCGGGCTTGGGGTTGGGACGTCGGGGGCTGGGCGGCTGGCTTAGGGCGGGGTCTGGGCGGTGGGCTTGGGGCGGGGGCGTCGGGGTCTGGGAGGCGGGCTTGGGGTTGGGGGCTGGGCGGTGGGCTTGGGGCGTCGGGGGCTGGGCGGTGGGCTTGGGGCGTCGGGGGCTGGGTGGCTGGCTTGGGTCGGGGGCTGGACGGTGGGCTTGGGGCGGCGGCGTCGGGGGCTGGGCGGCTGGCTTGGGGCGGGGCCGTCGGGGCTATTTGCAACCGACGCACAGCCATAAGCACTCTTCATATATATATGCAACCGAACTACTGGACTGGGCGGCGGGCTTGGGGCGACAGGCTTTGGTCGGGGGCGACGGGTGGCTTTGCTTCTCAAATTCATCTGAGTTTATATATTGGCTAAATAATGTGTTATCCATATTGGGTGTTCTATTAGTTTGGTGGTGTTTGGATTAGTAAATATGAATATGGGGTTTGGATTCATGGTGTATATATATGTTCACTGTCTCAAGGACAGTGCGAGTTCTATCAGTTGTGTGCTTGTGTATAGATGTATATATCTATACATCTAGCTGTGATATACATATGTGTATGTGACAATCTCAGTTAGCGACGGACTAGTTACCGGTTAGCGACGGATATTTCCAGCTCCATTTGCATTAATCTACGGTACGACATGGTGATCAGGACATAGTCCCTGCAGCCATTCGACTGGCGAGGCAGAAACTATGTAACCGTAGATAAAGTTGACTGTCTTCCGACCCTCATCCCTCGGCAATGATGATACGATAACCTATCACTATATCTTATATAGTAGTAGATGATATCTTAGTATTACATTAAGTGAGTTCATCTTGATTCTGTTATATCCTTCAGATACTAGATACGATAAGAACATATACTACACGATATGTATACAGAATATAGATGATTCACACTAATATATGCTAGAATAAATTTTGGGTTGTGTTCTGAGCCATCCGTTCTTACACTTAAAACACATAGGAATTAGTAGTGTGAGAGCGCCGGAGAGAGTGAGAGCACCGGAGGGGGAGGGAGGAGAGAGAGGGAGAGAGAGAGAGAGTAATTAATGGTACGACATGGTGAAGTAGTACTATATTTTGGCTCCAGTTCCAGCTCAATTTGCATTAATCTACGGCACGACATGGTGATCAGGACATAGTCACTGCATCCATTCGACTGGCGAGGCAGAAACTATGTAGCCGTAGATAAAGTTGACTATCTTCCGACCCTCATCCCTCGGCAATGATGATACGACAACCTAACACTATATCTTATATAGTAGTAGATGATGTCTTAGTATTACATTATGTGAGTTCATCTTGATTCTGTTACATTCTTCAGATACTAGATACGATAAGAACATATACTACACCATATGTACAGAACATAGATGATTCACACTAATATATACTTGAATGAATCTTGTGTTGTGTTCTGAGCCATCCGTTCTCACACTTGGCAAAAAATCGAATTTTTTATACTTTATCGGCTTTCCAAAATATACTCAAATTACATGATGGTTCCTTTAGTTAGATTGCTTATGTTACAATTATATTATTTGTGACTATCGATCTTACCAGATAGCACCCATGACCCGAGGAGCGGCACGTCATTTGAGGAAAACAGTGAATGCTGAGGTGGCTCCTCCTATAGTTAAGAAGGAAGTGGCACCGGTTGCTAGTGAGACCGGGAGTTCTATTCATCCAGCACCGGTAGCTAGTGAGACCGGGAGTTCTCTTCAAGCAGTCCTTGCAAGGGACAACATCTCTCCTCAAGCCAAAAATCTCGCTTTTTCGAGGTGGTTGCGTGATCGTATCACTGAGCGTTTGTGTGAGCAGCGTGGTTCTCATTAGCTATTAGTACTTATTTGTATTGGACTATTTGTATTGAGTTGTTTTTGTATTAGACTATTTGTATTGGACTACATATATGAACTAAAACTGTGTCAATCTCTGGATTGTATTGGACTACGACATGGTGATCAGGACATAGTCCCTACAGCCATTCGACTGGCGAGGCAGAAACTATGTATCCATAGATAAAGTTGACTGTCCTCCGACCCTCATCCCTCGGCAGTGATGATACGACAACCTATCACTAGAGGATACTCTGAGAGATCCATCTGAGTAGGACGTATACTCTGAGAGATCACCTTTACAAGAATGATATCAATAGTGGGATTGAGTGCTGGAGGGGATATTATCAGAGTATACGTCCTACTCAGATGGGTCTCTCACCGTTACTATTTTTTTCTGACAGCAAGTTGGATGTGCTCCGTCAACAGATTCTTGCTTCGAGCCAAAACTTTGCCCCAGAGCTCAAGTGGACATCCTTCGTGTAGAGCTCGAGTGAGAGGTTCCTGACAGTATGGTGGTCTCCTTTGTCAAAGTATCCGTGCTCATCCCACATTGGTTATGGGATGAGCACGGATACTTTAACAAAGGAGACCACCATGCTGTCAGGAACCTCTCACTCGAGCTCTACACGAAGAATGTCCACTTGAGCTCAGGGGTAAAGTTTTAGCTCGGAGCAAGAATCTGTTGACGGAGCACATCCACCATGCTGTCAGAAAAAAATAGTAACGGTGAGAGACCCATCTGAGTAGGACGTATACTCTGATAATATCCTCTCCAGCACTCAATCCCACTACTGATATCATTCTTGTAAAGGTGATCTCTCAGAGTATACGTCTTACTCAGATGGATCTCTCAGAGTATCCTCTCCGGTTGGGTTGTGTTCTGAGCCATCCGTCCCAGGGATTTGATTCTGTATTTTGGTTTCTGTATTTTGGCTCCTGCTCCATTTGCATTAATCTACGGTACGACATGGTGATCAGGACATAGTTCCTGCAGCCATTCGACTGGCGAGGCAGAAACTATGTATCCGTAGATAAAGGAGGGAAAAGATAAATCGAATTATAACGACGGATATTAGGTTACTCTTCAGGATAATTGATGTCTATTTTATATTAATTTGGTTTGGTCTATATGATTCTTGGATAATTGGTGTGCATTAAATTCGTATGTGCATATTTGGTCTATGTGATTGTTGGATAATTGGTGTGCATTATATATTGGTTTGGTTTATGCATATTTTTGTGAACAGGGAAAGTGCTGTAATTTTTTTTTCAAAAAAATTCTCAGTTACTACTGGACTAGTGACCGGTTAGCGACGAATATTTCCAGCTCCATTTGTATTAGTCTACGGTACGACATGGTGATCAGGACATAGTCCCTGCAGCCATTTGACTGGCGAGGCAGAAACTATGCAAGTAGCCTTAGATAAAGTTGACTGTCCTCCGACCCTCATCCCTCGGCAATGATGATACGACAACCTATCACTATATCTTATATAGTAGTAGTAGATGATGTCTTAGTATTACATTAGTGAGTTCATCTTGATTCTGCTACGTTCTTCAGATACTAGATACGATAAAAACATATACTACACCATATGTATAGAACATAGATGATTCACACTAATGTATGCTAGAATGAATCTTGGCTTGTGTTCTGAGCCATCCGTTCTGATCAAGCATCTTCCTTCTCCTCTCCTCCACCATGGCTCTGAACAAATCTGCTCCTTCCTCTACTTCTCTTCTTTTTATTTGACTCTCTTAGCCACATATGACATCCAGCTCAAGTGTAGAGTCGGGGGAGAAAAAGTAGACAGAAAGAGGAGGGGGAAGCAGCACAGCCGGCGGCATGACCCGGAGGAAGTACATAGGTTTTCTTCAACAGCCGTAGGAGAACTATAAGGATATATCTTTTCACAACATGTCATCTTGTCAAAGACCCTTCATGTGAATATCATGTTACCGCGGTGTCGCAAGACTAACAAGTCATAAGTTTTTAAGCCGTGTGTTTTGACATAATCTTCCCAACTCTTTCCTCCTATGTAGTAATCTTGCATTATTACATAGCAGGAAAGAGTTTGGAGGATTATGTCAAAACACACGGCTTAGAAAATTATGACATGTTAGTCTTCCGATACCGCGGTAACATGGTTGTCACATTAAGGGTCTTTGACAAGGTGATATGTTGTGAAAAGATATATCCTTATAGTTCTCCTACGTCTGTTGAAGAAAACCTCTGTATTCCTCCGGGTCATGTCGCCGGCTGTGCTGCTTCCCCCTCCTCTTTCTGCCCACTTCTTCTCCCCCGACTCTACACTTGAGCTGGATGTCATATGTGGCTGAGAGAGTCAAATAAAAAGAAGGGAAGTAGAGGGAGGAAAAGATTGGTTCAGAGCCATGGTGGAGGAGAGGAGAAGGAAGATGCTTGATCAGAACGGATGGCTCAGAACACAAGCCAAGATTCATTCTAGCATACATTAGTGTGAATCATCTATGTTCTTATCGTATCTAGTATCTGAAGGACGTAACAGAATCAAGATGAACTCACTAATGTATGCTAGAATGAATCTCGGGTTGTGTTCTGAGCCATTCGTTCCGATACTTGGCAATTAAGCCATTCGACTGGCGAGGCAGAAACTATAAGGCTACTTGCATGTTCTTCCAACTTTAAATTACAAGATTACTACATTAGGTTAAATAAATCACTAACCTCATCACGGTGAGTCTTGGTGTAGCACTCAAATGTGGGGCACCTGTAAATTCGCCGAGGTTTTAAATCATCGACATTGAGTTTTAAACCCTCACGTAGCCTTTCTGCTTCACTTCTAGGCTCGAGCAGCATCTTCTTGCAAGCTTCGGTCTCCAGATACTTAGTGTTAAGATTCTGGACGCTTTCGTAGAGCATGTCAACGCATCCTAGCGTCAATTTCCTGCCGAGAAAATTGACGCTAGGATGCGTTGACATGCTCTACGAAAGCGTCCAGAATCTTGACACTAAGTATCTGGAGACCGAAACTTGCAAGAAGATGCTGCTCGACCCTAGAAGTGAAGCAGAAAGGCTACGTGAGGGTTTAAAACTCAATATCGATGATTTAAAACCTCGGCGAATTTACAGGTGCCCCACATTTGAGTTCTACACCAAGACTCACCGTGATGAGGTTAATGATTTATTTAACCTAGGACATGGGATCATAGAATCGAAGACAGTTGAGACCAAGACTGTAAACATTATGTGAGTTCATCTTGATTCTGTTACATCCTTCAGATACTAGATACGATAAGGACATATACTACACTATATGTACATAACGTAGATGATTCACACTAATGTATGCTAGAATAAATTTTGGGTTGTGTTCTGAGCCATTCGTTCCCATACTTGGCAATTAAGCATGTGAAATAGAACTGATTATGTTTAGTTTGTCTTACGATACAGATTTTCACATCCAAATTAAAATGGATCGTTACTTCGTTGATTGTACATGGATGTACTAGCGGATCAACCTCCTGGACCGTAGGTACTTATAAGTATTGACCGTATCGGATTAGTATCGATCTATCATTTTGGTATGGGCCGTATCGGTTGGTATTGGTCTTAGCGAATTGGTATCGTCCTATCCGATATGTATCGGCCGTATAGCTAGGATTCATATTGGCCTTATCGATTTGGTATCGGTCATATCCGATAGGTATCGGCCGTATTGGATTATTATATACCATTTTGGATTAGTATCGTGGAAGGTTTAGTAACAACTGTACTTGGATTTCTCTCTTCTATAGCTAGATTACCATTGCAAGAGAGTCACGAGAGCGTAGATGGCCAGTTACAGAACATACATACTTCCTTTTCAATCTCGCTTTTTCTGATGTAAAAGGAAGTATGTATGTTACTGTAACTGGCCAATCACGATCTGGTGATTCTCTTGCAATGGTATTCTAGCTCGAGAAGAGAGAAATCTAAGTACAGTTGTTACTAAACCTTCCACGATACTAATCCGAAATAGTCTATACTAATCCAACACGGCCGATACCTATCGGATATGACCGATACCAAATCGATAAGGCCAATATGAATCCTAGCTATTCGGCCGATACATGTACATATCGGATATAGGACGATACCAATTTGTGAAGGCCAATACTAATATGATACGTCCTATACCAAACCGATAGATCGATACTAATCTGATACACTAGATACTAAGTACATCTGGCCTATACCAGCGGGTCTACAAATTACTGCACGATAGGCCCAACGACTCCAGTTACATCCGGTTATTGGTGAGTACATGATTACATAGTAATTCTGTTAGTCTTGTGATACAGATTTTTACTCTCTCATGCTACCAATGTCACAACTTTTCCAGTGCTGCTCCCTCTAATGATGATGAACGCAAAAAACCAACGTCACAACTTTTATAACTTGAGTAAATTTCTTTACCCTATATGAAAATTTCTATTGTCAGAAAGAT
The DNA here is from genome assembly GCA_029216955.1 of Iris pallida. Lineage (NCBI taxonomy): Eukaryota > Viridiplantae > Streptophyta > Magnoliopsida > Asparagales > Iridaceae > Iris > Iris pallida. The sequence continues at coordinate 35,427,588 of JANAVB010034417.1, forward strand.
GGCTCCTAGGACTCGTCGAGGTGGTGCTGCTAGTCGAAGAAGAGATCGAGGCAAGAAACCCTTGGAGGTCGACATGGAGGAAGTCTCCGTCGTCAAACAAGAGTCGGTGAATGTTAAGAAGAAGGTGTTACCAAAGGTCGAGGTCAAGGAAGAACCGATGACCATCAGGGAAGAGATTGCTCCCAAGCTTGAAGCTAAGGAGGAGCCACCGTCAGAGAGTAGTAGCATCGGGACCGACCCTCCTGTCCCTACAGAAGACCTCAACCAGATTGAGCCTTCGTATGCAAAGTGGCTGATAGAATGGTACATGCCTCAACGCAACTATCATCCCTGGCTGTGAGGATTCATCGTCTGACTTGTGGTCTTTGTTGAGGCCAAAGTCGATTTTCCTATGTATTTTAGAATATTTGTGAAAATTTTGGAATATTTGTGCTATGAGCGGATTATAACGATGGATATTAGGTTACTGTAACTGGCCAACTCTTTTCTATGTGTTTTGGAATATTTGTGAAAAATTTGGAATATTTGTGTTATGATCGGATTATAACGATGGATATTAGGTTACTCTTCCGGATAATTGATGTCTATTTTATATTAATTTGGTTTGGTCTATATGATTCTTGGATAATTGGTGTACATTAAATTCGTATGTGCATATTTGGTCTATGTGATTCTTGGATAATTGGTGTGCATAATATATTTGGTCTATGTGATTGTTGGATAATTGGTGTGCATTATATATTGGTTTGGTTTATGCAAATTTTTACGAAAAGGGAAAGCGCTGTAATTTTTTTTCAAAATATTCTCAGTTAGCGACGGACTTGTGACCGTTTTACGACGGTTACTACCAGTTTCTGACTACTTTTCGACGGCTATTCCGTCGCTAACTGGAGATTTAAAAATGTTTCCAGGTAGCGACGGATGGTCGACGGATTATCCGTCGGTATGGTATATTGTTCGACGGAATAGCGACGACCTATCCGTCGCCCTTGTTCTGGAAATACCAAGAATTTCCAGAACAAGATTGACGGTTAATCCGTCCGTATTCCGTCGATATATATCGACGGAATAGCGACGACTTATCCGTCGCCATGTTGCTGGAAATGACATGAATTTCCAGAAGCTGATCGACGAATTTTTCGTCAGAAAACCGTCGCTAATCCGTCCTTTGTTATCGAAGGCGTCGACGGCTTAGCGACGGAACGATACGCTGTGATATGCTATTACGACGGGTTACCGACAGAATTTTACGTCGCTATTGTCTACACAGTTCAGTACTTAAAACTTGAAATGGACGAGAGTCCGTCGGAAGTGCGTCGCTAAAGCTTCGTATTATGAGGTCGAAAAGCCGTCGCTATTCCGTCGCTTCACGACTACGCAGCGACTGACCGTTATTAGCGACGAGCTGATTGCCGACGGATTTTTTTGGCCAAAATCCATCGGTTATCGGTCGCTAATTGTAATTACCGTCGGATTGGCGACGGATAGGGCTATCGCTAAATCGATAAATTTTGGTAGTGAGGTGCCTAACCGTTCTAAGTGATATGTAGTTAAGAACAATCCTTCCTACGCATGGGCCCTGGCTAAATAGGATCGGCATGGTCCCCCCTTGGGCACCAGAGGCCCCATCAGTAAGAGCATGACGTTTTGCAGAATCGCCAGTGGCCGTCTGTAATCATGGATAATCTGACCCGCGTCTCCGGCGGAGCTCACGGGTTACAAAAGGGAAAGTGCATCGAAGCCCATACGCTAAGGAATTGTCCTTCCCGTCCAATGCCTACTCTGTTGTATCCACAACAGTAAACCTCTATAACCGCTAAGTCAAACTAAGCATGCAACCTCTATTAGCGGTTATTCCTATCGTACGACTTATACGCACCGGTGGCCAGCCAGTCATGCATATCCGTGTTCTACATACGACACACAACTTCGTGGTACAACGTGTCAAGGCCAATGAGTGCAACACACAAATGTGGTCCCTTAAATCTAGGTTTAATGTGTAAGAAAAATAATACATAGCAGGAAATATAACTGAACGGTAAGTTCTAACAGGTTACGCCATGTATCACAGTTTATTTTGCATAAAGAAAATAAATAATGCATGAAATATGAGCTAAAATAAATAAACAGCAAATGGTAAGGTGTCTTGCCTGGTAGGACGCCTGGTGTACTGCAATGATTAATGTGGCACGAACTGCGACTTCGGTGCAACAACTATGCAAGGGGACCTCTGTTGGCGGTATGGATGGTTCCATCGAGTTTAGGACGGTCAATTTAGTTAGGGTCAATAGGTAGAAGAAAATAATTGGCAAGGGATAGGAAGATTGGGCTTAGTCTTGGACATGAGATTGATTGATAGAATTTGGATAAATAATATATATGATTTTAGGAAATTATTTATAATAAATGAGAACTTATATTTTTGCAAGTTAAAAATAGTGTTTAGATAAATACTAAAATATAAAAGAAACTGTGTTCATAAAAATCTTAAGTTTGTAGAGATACAATTTAGGTAGAAAACTATATTTTCCAAAAATATTCTAAGAGAAACAAATTAATTATAGAAAATTATTTAATGCTAAAATCCATATTTGTAAAACTATAATTTTGTCAAATAATTTACTTTAAATAAATAGAACATTTACAACAATATCTTAATCTATAATATTGTTGTTACCAATAATAAAAATAGTTTTTATGAATATATCTATTTTGGCTAGTAAAGTAATTAAAATAATAATTGGTACTAATAGTACAATAACAAAGATATAGTAATAATATTTTTAAATTATTTATCAAATATTACATACTGTATAACAAAGATCTTGGTAAAGAAATAACCCAATTAGGAAAACGACAACAACATTAATAATAATAATAATAATGATAATAATATTGATAATAATAATAGATACTAACAGTAATAATAATCTTAATAATAACACTAATAACAATAATAGTAATAATAAGGATAGTAATAATAATAATAATAATAATAATTATAATGATGATAATAATAATAATAATAATAATAATAATAATAATAATAATAATAATAATAATAATAATAATAATGATAATGATATACTAATAATAAAGATAATAACAACAATAATAATAATGATGATAGTAAAATAACAGTTTACAATAAAGAAAAAAACAAAACAATAGTTAACAAAATTAAACAAAATACTTAAAAAGAAGTGACTGCTCTTTTATTTAGAAAGGGGGAGAGAGAAGAAGAATGAGCGGACGAGAGGGATCGGGAGGAGAGTTGATCGGAGCTGGAGGCGGCACATGCGACGATGGGGAGGCGGTGAGGAGGTGCGCAAGCGACGGAGGGATGAGGAGAGGGTTTGGGCGGTTCTGGCGCGGCTCGCGATGGTCGGGGGCTTGTCGGCGGATAGGAAAGGGGCGGAGGTCTCTCGGGTGGCGCCGGAGGTTGTTCGGAGGAGGGCGGTCGGTCGAGATTTCCAGCAGGAGGCCGCGAGAAGGGGCGGTGCGGCACTGGACGATCGGTTGTGGGGGTAGGCGGAGGACTCGGAGGCTAGGGATGGTCCGACGGTCGCGCACGGAGGGCGCGATGGCGGCGGTGGAGGGTTCTGGCCGGGAAGAGGCGGCGGTCACGGAGCGGCGCGACAAGGGCGAGCACACGGCCCTAGCCACCGTGGCGGACTGCTGTATTGAGCACCGGGAGGTCGCAGCGCTCGAGGGTTGCAGATCCGATTCGGGGATCGTCCGAGCTAGGTTTCAGGTGAGGGAGGTTCTTCTTCCTTTTTGGCTTTCTCTTTTTTTTGGGTTGTTATCGGTGGTGGCGTGGTAAGTTATTGGCCGGAGTGGTCAGAAGGCAGGTGGTGATTGTGCGTGTGTGGTGGCGGTTATGGAGGCGAGATCACCGGAGGCTGTTGGTGTGATGGCGGGCTGGTTGGTGCTTTCGGGGCTTAGACAGATGGTCGGGGTAAAGCCGGAGAGGCGACGGTGTTGGTATTAGTCCATGGTGGTGGTGGCGTGGAGGTCGTGTTGGGACTGGTGACATGGAGGCTTGCAGGGATGGTCAAAGACGGGGATGGTGGTCGACCGAGAAAGGCTGGGCTTGGCTAGGATGAGGGGGTTTCCGATCGGGGAAGGGATGAGCCAGGGAATAGCCTAGGATTTTTCCTATTTGGTTGTACGTGTCGAAATTGTTGACACGGAGGGGGTATAATGTATGTGTAAAAATATGGAATAAGATTATGGATATGGGAACATGGACACGATGCACGACACGTTTTGGTTGTAGAATTTGTGGAGGAATATTGTGGAAAAAATATTGGAGGAGTACCTGCCTATTTATAGGATGTGGGAATTCCCAATTAGATAGGATTAGGAAAAGATTTAAAACCCAATTAGATAATTTATCTATTAATTTAAAATCAATCAAATTCAAATCCAAATCAAAATCCAATTTAAATCTAATTAAATTTACATCCTTTAGTTTAAAACCAAATGAGACAATTCAAATTCCAAATATAGATATTAATTTAATCTATTTAAATAAATCCAAAAATTAAATCAAGATTTAAATTGCCATAATATTTTCAAAATATGTTTTCCAAAAATGCTATTATAATAATTTCAAAAATAAATTATTATTTAAAAATAAACTTAAATAAACATTTATGAAATATACATCCAAGCACAAATATTCTTTAAATAATTATGCTTTTCTAGTATACAAAATATTATTTATTATTAATAACTTTTAGAAATGACGTAAAAATAACAAGCTTAGAATTGATAGCAAAACTAATTATTATATCTATTATTTGAAACTATATAAAAGATAGAATAAAATGTTTTTCTAAATTATGTACGCTCGCACATATTCGTACTCGTCGAGCAATTACGAAAAGCAAAATTTTGCGCACGACGTACAATGCAACTACGCGACGTACAATACAAAGTAAAAAAAATTAATCAGTACCAAATTTATTAAAAATAGTAGAAATTTAGGATTTTTACAAAATCACGGAGCCGTACATGTCTGATCGAGTACTTAGTCAGTTTGGCTTCGTGCAAACTGTGCCGAAACGTATATTAAGGTTACTGGAGCCTCCGCGCGTGACCCAATCTTTGAATTACAAACCAACGGAATTCGGCTAGGTTACCGACTTATACTCTGAGTGGCAACGACATGTGCTTGGGAAGATGAAAGACAACCGGTGAAGGAGATGGCCAACTGTGAAACCCGCAATTTTCTAAATTATTTTAAATCATTTAGTTGTGTGTTGTGAAGTTAATATTAGTATTATTAAATCATTGAAATGTAAAATTCTTTTCAAAAATATTTAAACACGGATTTTGATTGTCAGCCCAGACATGAACCCGAATTGAAACATAAAGCATTTAAAAAAAATTAAATTTAGTTGTCATTCATATCATTATTTTAGCCACATGTTAGAAGCCCGGAATTAATTGAGTTTTATTTAAGCCTTTGGCCCACAACTTATTATTACTTAAAACCATTAAATCATTTTTAGAAAAGCCTTTATATTAGAAGCCCAAGCTTCTAAAGCCCAAACCCAATAAGTTTGCTTATATCCATACCCATTTAGCTTATATACCCATTAAGGCTATATTTTAATCCATTAGTTTTGAGAGAGAAGGAAACTTTCCATTCTCTTCATTCTCCTTAATGTTGGTTCTTCGAGAGTTACCAAAGACTCTTCGGGAGCTTGGCCGACCCTAGGCCGATCGCCTCCCCGTAACCTCCGACAACTTCTCCTTTCCTTTTCGAACGGCCGTGGCTCTCCAACTTCGGTAACTCCTTCCCCTTTTTTCCTATATAACCACCATTTTCCACCACCATCTTCACCACCATCTCTTTTTCTTCCAAAATTTCTAAGCCCTAGCCTTCCCCCACCCGATCCCGGCGAACCCGACCCCTAGCCGACCGCCTCTGGCCGGCGCACCCCTTCCGTAGCCGGCGCCCCGTCGCCCGCCGTTCCCGGGCCGCCCGACCCCCTCCTGTGCGAGTGTCCGGCCTCGTTACGCTGCTGACCGGTGTTTCTCTGTCTCCGGCGAGCTTCCGAACGTGACCCGCTGTCCGATCCATTCCCGAGAATTATCCGCGGCTCCCCGACCAACGGATATTGGGTAATTTCTGTGTAATCACAGTAGTTCGTCCCTGCCTGGTGTCTGTGATGATAATTTTGGTCCACAAATTTCTTCGAAAATTTGGTTTTCGGTTGCGTGCTTGGTTTCGGAAATTTTTGAAACCACTGTTATATGTTATTTCTGTGGTTTTCTGGATTTCTGTGTGTTCTGTGGTTTCTTTGAGATATTTCGGAAATTCCGAGGGAGTTGGAAATGATTTCTAGAATTTTCGGGTTAGTTCTGATGGTTTGGAATTTTTCGAGGAACTTTCGAAAAAGTTCTGTTGGTTGCTGTGATGTTTCCAAGATGGTTTCGAAATTTCCAAATAGTTTCGGGTTTTCCGAATACGTCTCGGGAACATAATTTTTCTGTATATAAATTCATATATATTTGGTTCTCTTGATTCGGGACTTATATTGGAGTTTGTTGGCAAATTTTCCAGTTTTTGGGTTGACCGAAAATAGAGGAAGTGCTGCCGAATTTTTCTATAATATCTAATATGATTTTAAAAAAAATGGTTTTCAGAAAAGAATATTATTTTGAATTTTGGGCGCGACCGTATTGGTCAATGGGCCCTGACTAAGTGCAAACGAAACCGGTTTCGTCCGGACGTTGAGGCATTAGCCTATATGACGATTGGACCAATATCTGAGACTCATTATTAAATTTATTTAATTTAATTGTAGGATTTTTAGAGACTAACAATGTCTTCTTCTTATTTAAATTTATGTAAAAAGGTCTGTAATAGGGCATAAGCCCATTTGTTTATTCCTGCTGTGAGAAAGTGTAATAGCTTAGGTGTTATTTTGTTTTCTTTTATTCTCTGGTTGATTTTCTGTCATGAGAACGTTATAAAATAATATTATTTATTTTATTTTAAAAAGAAAATAATAAATGTTTTATCACTTAGAAGTTAAGTTGTAAAATTTTTAAATAGAAATTCATGTATTTCTCATTAAAAGGAAAATCTTAGTTTTATATTTATAGAATACTAAGTTTTTCCAAATAAATCATAAATACAATTTTTCTAGAAATTAATATAAATTGATGTTTCATAATTATAACGCACCGATAATCGTGTTTTGTTTGTGTTAGCTAAATAAAGATTAAAATTGACTAGGACAAATTAGAGATTGAAACTAGCACATCTAGTATGGCAATTTTGGAATCTAAGACCGACTTCTCGATTGTAGGATTTCGAGGACAAATCTGAAATTCAATCTTGGAGTCATTACCCTCATTCCATCAAAACCAAGGCAAGTACATTTTGTGTTAGTTTACAATTATTTAATAATCGTTTTATTGCAAGTTTAAACCACGATGCAACACGGAACTCTCTCTGAGAGCACTGACTGATTTACTGTTGGGTACTGGAGTAGTGTAATGAGTATGATCACATCCAAAGCAATAACTTAGAACTGTATTAGCTTACCCCTCATACACATGGGGATAAGCCATATCATTCACTGTACAACCTAATCCGGTCATATTCATTGCCTATTCATCACAATATTTTAACTGCTGGAGAACTGTTTATTTCAAATTGTTTAAAAGTGCATAACTCTATTATTATTTCAATTGTTGGATTATCATGAATTGTACTTTGCTCCCTCCTGACTGGAGACCCAATATTTTAGGTGTCACTGATGATTGCTGAGCTATAGCAATAGCTACTATGACCAGTACCATATTCTGCTGAGTTACGGGACCCCTTTGAGGACGCAGATCCTGAGGCTGACGAGACAACCATTCTAGCTAGTTCGAGTTTCTTTTATTGGAATTTTTGTAGACTTGAATTCAGTATTTCCTTTCAGCACTTTCAATTACTGATGTATTATTTTTGGTTGATTAATAAAAGTTTTAAAATTCCCGAATAATCAGTTGTGACAAATGTATAGATGTTGTTGTTGATTACCTACATGAGTGATACAGCTTACTGCCGCCATCTCAACAACGGTGCAGGCTGGGCATGATCCGATTCGACCCAAGAAATTGGGACCGGGTCGTGACATGTTTTTAGTGGTGGCCCATGCAGGTCAAGAACAACAACTTAGGAAAATATACCTAGAAACAATTAGAACACTAGAACAATAATTTGTCACAACATAGGACCGAATTATATTTTAAATAAATATTTTTGGTTGTTATAGACTGGTAGGCTACCTTGCTTATGTTTGCTTCCTAAACCTTTCAGACTATGACTAGAGGAAAGACAACCGTTCCAGTCCTGCTGATGACAAGGTGTTATCTCCTGATCACACCCCTCCTTCTCAGGCCCGTTCCAACCCTTCTCCCTTGCAGCTCATCAATTCCCCCTTTGCTGCACAAGTCCCCAGCATAGCTCATACTACAGCCGAACCTATTCCGCCCGCAGCAATTTACCATCTCCTGTTATGATAGTTACTCCCGTCGCCCCACCAGTACCAGCAGACACCTCCCAAATGGTTGCCTATTTCAAGGAATCCTGTCCTAGAAGGCACAAGCCGAGGCCCAGCAAAATAGATGGATATCACGAGAGATGTTATAAGGATGTCAATGACGTAGCCTTGGCTATCTTAAACCGAGTTGGTGCGGAACTCACCCTAGGAGGGATACCCCTGAATCTAGAAGATATTTGGGTCCCATCAAGACTCTACTTCCCGGCAGTCATGTCATAAGAAGCTATTGGCTTGTGCCTACTGCAAGAGGCCTGGTCATCTAGCCAATAGTTGCCGCAAGAGATTGGGACAATGTTTGGCATGTGGATCCGCTGAACATCGGGTAAAGAACTGCCTCTTATCTTTCCATTTTACCAGAGCACCCATCCCAGCAACACCTGCTACGCCGCAACCTAGGGACTCTCTTCCTATCGAGCAGACCTTGCCTCCTACACCCACTACGAAAGGCATGATGCAGACTCGAATCATAGAAGAAGATGAAGCAGTTGGAGACTGCTCGTACAAGAGCCAGAGCCATGAGGATTAGTACCTAGAACTGCTGAGTAGCATTATCTATTGTTATAAGAAGTTGTAACAGGATGTCCTTAGAATAATCATGAGAGTCTTGCTGTAATTCTCCAATATGAATAAAATTCTTGTTTACACCTTTATGGTAGATATCTTTCCCAAAGTTTTTCCCCTACGATACAATCTCTGAAAAGTAATCTTAATGAGAAGGTATGTAAGACGGTATTTTATCAAGGATATATTGGTGATTAAGAATTGGAAGAATAGAATTTTGGAATACCCAGATATTAGTTGGTACTTATAACAATTGGAAGTGATAATGACATAAGGAGTGAATTTTGGACCTTAACCAGTTTAGGCCGACTGTATGATGGTATATGTTACTACATATTTTATTTCCTAGATTTTTGTATCTTTTAGCGTCCCATGATTTTCGGGAATTATCTCCTTCCCATATCTTTAACAGATTTTTAGCATCCCTTAGGATCTATGTTTTTGCTATTTATGGACCAATACTAGAGCTCTTCAATCTCCTTCGTCAGCAAACCTATTTTTTCAAACTTCTCCACTAGTCGATCAAATCTTATTTCTCTATCTTTATTTGGAATCCAGACTCGTTCGCCATCTAGAGTTTCTAATTCTAATAAACCCTACTCTCTCTATGCAACTTCTTGATCAATCCAAGGCCTAGACAGCTTTTAAACTCAATGCTTGAGTATCGTGAAGTACGAACGGTCAGAGAATTGACTCCATCCTATTATTAAAACTTTTTAAATCATTGAAAAACTTTTTGTTGAACCATCCCCTTGTTGGCTTTACTAAACCATTTTAACCTGACTTCCTTGAATCCATAAAGACATACTTCTTTTGTGTCAACCCTACATACCCATCCCATTCTCAGAACTTTCCTTGGATAAGAAATTATTTCTTCAAATAATTTTGGTAAACGTCTGTATCTTTAAGTGATTTGTCGGGAATATTCTCATTGGTTTCTTCAACCCAACTCAAAGCTCTGATTCTTCTACCTTATCCTGTGTCCAACTCAATCAGTCATACTCAAGTTGATCAATTTCTTCAAGATCAAATCTCTTAAATCTCAAAGAGCTACTGGAACACATATTTATCTGATAAATTTTCTTGAAACCAGAAGAGCATATATCAACATTTTTCCTATCATGACTAGAACCTTAGAACTCGTTTGAATTTTTCGGAAACTCCTTTGAAATTCTTATGGATAAAGTTTGGAAAATATTCCGTGACCTAATATGACCTCGCACATTGCGTTATAGTCAATTGTCTGAATTATGGAAACTGCGAGTTTACTGCAGCCAGTTGCGCACTAGCGAGGCAAAGACTCTAAAGTTGAAGTGATTTCGGGTGTTCATAGATTTTCGATATTATTGTGACTGTCCTAAATGCACCATGTTGATCTTCTATATTGCTTAGCCATGAAATGGATAAGGTTGAAAGAATACTCGGTAACCTAAAATTATTCAAGTTATTGGGTCAAAAATTCACTGCAGTCAGGTGCACTCTGGCGAGGCATGAATTTGAGACAAAGTGACTTTAAACATATTTGGTTTCCGAATATTATTCAGACTATATTCATACCATGGTTGTCTTTTGCACCATCAAATCATTCTGACTTTTGCTGATTAGAGGATTTACATTTCTAGCGGTTGTCTCCATTTCAGAAATCTCTTGTCACAACCAGAAAGAAAAGATTCTCTATAAAATTCTACTTGATTTCCCTAGAACTTATTAGGACCATATCAATCTCTTTTGGCTCAATTCCTTTCAAGGTTCTTTTTAGGGTGTTGCATATTTTGTGGGTAGTTATATATTTTGCAGCTATATAAAGTTGGTTGATAGTTATATGTGGAAAACCTAGATAGTCACCTAGCAACCTTATTGCATTAATCTGATAAAAGCACACTTAGGGGATCGATTTTATTCTAATGAGATTAGATAGCTAAGGGTACCAAAGGGTAGCATGGCAAGGCACAAAAGCAAGTTAGTCTAGGAGAATTATAAATTATGGTTCATTTAGGAATGAATCATTAGTGGAGCATATTAGTACTTGGGTATTGGATTTGGTGAATGAAAGAAAGTGATGATTTTGAATTTTATGATTTGGGAAAATAAGTTATGGCAGGATGGGAGGAGACGTAGAGGATCCAGGGTGATGATGGTAAGAGCTAGTAATTATGACGTACAAGTAATTGATGGAGCGTACATTGCAAGCAATATGGAATTGCATCGCTTAGTAGAAGAATCAACTAGCAAGATGAAGAAGTTTAGATCCTACCCGAAGATTATAGGTACGGATGCAAAGAGTAAGTTCGCACAACCAATCCGGTGGCTGACAATTCAGTAATATAAGCAAAATTTTAATTATGGGCTATGACAGTGTTTCTAAGGAGGGAAGACTGTTGATTCGAAGGAAGTGCATGAATTGATCAAATTAGACTATCTAGAGGTTGTCAACATTACTAAGAGACAGTAAAGGAAGCTTTGGTCTGCATGAAGAGATTTTGATCCTTTCCCTAGTAGTACCCTCTGAATTTCGAGGACGAAATTTCTAAGGAGGGAAGGTTGTGAAACCCGCAATTTTCTAAATTATTTTAAATCATTTGTGTTGTTGTGAAGTTAATATTAGTATTATTAAATCATTGAAATGTAAAATTCTTTTCAAAAATATTTAAACATGGATTTTTGATTGTCAGCCCAGACCTGAACGAATTGAAACATAAAGCATTTTAAAAAAATTAAATTTAGTTGTCATTCATATCATTATTTTAGCCACATGTTAGAAGCCCGGAATTAATTGAGTTTTATTTAACCCTTTGGCCCACAACTTATTATTACTTAAAACCATTAAATCATTTTTAGAAAAGCCTTTATATTAGAAGCCCAAGCTTCTAAAGCCCAAACCCAATAAGTTTGCTTATATCCATACCCATTTAGCTTATATACCCATTAAGGCTATATTTTAATCCATTAGTTTTGAGAGAGAAGGAAACTTTCCATTCTCTTCATTCTCCTTACTGTTGGTTCATCGAGAGTTACCAAAGACTCTTCGGGAGCTTGGCCGACCCTAGGCCGATCGCCTCCCGTAACCTCCGACAACTTCTTCTTTCCTTTCCGAACGGCCGTGGCTCTCCAACTTCGGTAACTCCTTCCCCTTTCTTTCTATATAAACCACCATTTCCACCACCATCTTCACCACCATCTCTTTTTCCCCCAAATTCTCCAAGCCCTAGCCTTCCCCCACCCGATCCCGCGAACCCGACCCCTGGCCGACCCCTCTGGCCGGCACACCCTTCCGTAGCCGTGCCCCGTCGCCCGCCGTTCCCGGGCCGCCCGACCCCTCCTGTGCGAGTGTCCGGCCCCGTTACGCTGCTGACCGGTGTTTCTGTCTCCGGCGAGCTTCCGAACGTGACCCGCTGTCCGATCCATTCCGAGAATTATCCGCGGCTCCCTGACCAACGGATATTGGGTAATTTCTGTGTAATCACAGTAGTTCGTCCTCCCTGGTGTCTGTGATGATAATTTTGGTCCACAAATTTCTTCGAAAATTTGGTTTTCGGTTGCGTGCTTGGTTTCAGAAATTTTCGAAACCACTGTTATATGTTATTTCTGTGGTTTTCTGGATTTCTGTGTGTTCTGTGGTTTCTTTGAGATATTTCAGAAATTCCGAGGGAGTTGGAAATGATTTCTGGAATTTTTGGGTTAGTTCTGATGGTTTGGAATTTTCGAGGAACTTTCGGAAAAGTTCTGTTGGCTGTGATGTTTCCAAGATGGTTTCGGAATTTCCAAATAGTTTCGGGTTTTCCGAATACGTCTCGGGAACGTAATTTTTCTGTATATAAATTCATATATATTTGGTTCTCTTGATTCGGGACTTATATTGGAGTTTGTTGGCAAATTTCCCAGTTTTTGGGTTGACCGAAAATAGAGGAAGTGCTGCCGAATTTTTCTATAATATCTAAATATGATTTTAAAAAAATGGTTTTCGAAAAAGAATATTATTTTGAATTTTGGGCGACGACCGTATTGGTCAATGGGCCCTGGCTAAGTGCAAACGAAACCGGTTTCGCCCGGACGTTGAGGCATTAGCCTATATGACGATTGGACCATTATCTGAGACTCATTATTAAATTTATTTTAATTTAATTGTAGGATTTTTAGAGACTAACAAATGTCTTCTTCTTATTTAAATTTATGTAAAAAGGTCTGTAATAGGGCATAAGCCCATTTGTTTATTCCTGCTATGAGAAAGTGTAATAGCTTAGGTGTTATTTTGTTTTTTTATTCTCTGGTTGATTTTCTGTCATGAGAACGTAGTATAAAATAATATTATTTATTTTATTTTAAAAAGAAAAATAATAAATGTTTTATCACTTAGAAGTTAAGTTGTAAAAGTTTTAAATAGAAATTCATGTATTTCTCATTAAAAAGGAAAATCTTAGTTTTATATTTATAGAATACTAAGTTTTTCCAAATAAATCAATAAATACAATTTTTCTAGAAATTAAATATAAATTGATGTTTCATAATTATAACGCACCGATAATCGCGTTTTGTTTGTGTTAGCTAAATAAAGATTAAAATTGACTAGGACAAATTAGAGATTGAAACTAGCACATCTAGTATGGCAATTTTGGAATCTAAGACCGAATTCTCGATTGTAGGATTTCGAGGACAAATGAAATTCAATCTCGGAGTCATTACCCTTATTCCAGTCAAAACCAAGGCAAGTACATTTTGTGTTAGTTTACAATTATTTAATAATCATTTTATTGCAAGTTTAAACCACGATGCAACACGGAACTCTCTCTGAGAGCACTGACTGATTTACTGTTGGGTACTGGGGGAGTAGTGTAATGAGTATGATCACATCCAAAGCAATAACTTAGAACTGTATTAGCTTACCCCTCATACACACGGGGAAAGCCATATCATTCACTGTACAACCTAATCCGGTCATATTCATTGCCTATTCACATCACAATATTTTAACTGCTGAGAACTGTTTATTTCAAATTGTTTAAAAGTGCATAACTCTATTATTATTTCAATTGTTGGATTATCATGAATTGTACTTTGCCCTCCTGACTGGAGACCAATATTTTAGGTGTCACTGATGATTGCTGAGCTATAGCAATAGCTACTATGACCCAGTACCATATTCTGCTGAGTTACCGGGACCCCTTTGAGGACGCAGATCCTGAGGCTGACGAGACAGCCATTCTAGCTAGTTCGAGTTTCTTTTATTGGAATAGACTTGAATTCAGTATTTCCTTTCAGCACTTTCAATTACTGATGAATTACATTTAGTTGATTAAATTTTTAAAATTCTCGAATAATCAGTTGTGACAAATGTATAGATGTTGTTGTCCTGCATGAGTGATACACTTACTCCGCCGTCTCAACAACGGTGCAGGCTGGGCATGATCCGACTCGAGCCAAGAAATTGGGACCGGGTCGTGACACCAACTACAGCGACGACTACATGTCATACTACTTGGCAGTCGGACATCCGAAGTTGTTGAACCCTGGCAATCCAGGTCATGTTGCTGTGGGAGCTCTGGGACCTATTCCTTCCAAAAATTTGTTGTATGTTTCATTGGTGAATATGGTGAGTTTCGAATTTGTAGTCTTTACAAATTTCTGAGTTTATAGACTTAATGTATGTGTGATTTTCAGGCTACAAGGTGAAATAATTGGCCTAATCCCTTAAAATTCAATGCCAGAACGATGATTGTGTCGCAATCGCCAACGTGATGGAGCGCATCGACGACATTGTGAATTTTCCTTTATACAAAATTGGAGGCACGCACGAAGGCCCGTCATGATAACTAGTTGTTTAAGTTGGATATTTGGATGTTCTGTTTTTGGAATTTTGGAATATACATTTTGGATATTTGGATATTTTTATTTGGAAATGTTTGAAT
Organism: Iris pallida; assembly: GCA_029216955.1. Classification (NCBI taxonomy): domain Eukaryota; kingdom Viridiplantae; phylum Streptophyta; class Magnoliopsida; order Asparagales; family Iridaceae; genus Iris; species Iris pallida. The sequence goes on from JANAVB010034417.1 coordinate 35,442,625, forward strand.
GTGGACATGTATGTTATATAATTTTGGATATTGTTTGGTATGATTGCATTTTTGGATGTCTTGTGTATTATTTTGATATGTTTGGTGTCATTTGGATACGTTTGGTGATATTTGGATACGTTTGGGTATGTTTGGTGTTATTTTGATATACTTGTGTGAGTCTGTAAAACTCTCTGTACAGTGAGTTTCAAGTAGGACTGTCATATACTTGGCAGTCCTTCATCACATTAGGACTGCCAAGAAACTGGCAGTCCTACTTAAAACTTTATGTATAGAGAGTTTTAAGTAGGACTGCCAGCACCCTGACAGTCCTACATTAAGTTAGGACTGCCAGGGTGCTGGCAGTCCAAACCCTAACTCTCTGTGAAGAGAGTTTGGATAGGAAACTATCTTCATAGAGAGTTTCAGACAGGACTGCCAGAACCCTGGCAGTCCTACATTACGTTAGGACTGTTAGGGTGCTGACAGTCCTAATCCAAAACTCTCTGTGAAGAGAGTTTCATATCCAAACTCTTTTCACAGAGAGTTTCAGACAGGATTGCCAGAACCCTGGCAGTCCTAAAGCACCCTGGCAGTCCTACATTAAGTTAGCACTTCCAGGGTGCTGGCAGTCCAAACTCTCTGTGAAGAGTGTTTGGATATGAAACTCTCTTCATAGAGAGTTTCAGACAGGACTACCAGAACCCTGGCAGTCCTAACTTATTGAAGGACTGCTAGGGTGTTGGCAGTCCTAACCCAAACTCTGATACTTTGAATTTGATACATTTTGACATTGATACTTTCATTCATTTTGCACACAGATATACACATATAACACACAGGTAAACACAAATTGCACACTGATACTTTCATACATTTTGCACACAGATAGACACATATAGCACACATGTAAAAGTAGAAAACATATATTGGACTTCATATTTCAAAATAATATAATTTACTGTATACAAAAGTGGTCCTCCATATACAAAATGCCAAAGTGTAATATATCCATACTCAGTCGTTTTCGACGTCGTAGTGGCCAACATATAAGTCTCTTGTCTCCTCAATCTTCAACAATTTCTTATAATGATTGATTTGATCAAAGAAAGGTGTGGTCCAGGCGATTGTTTCAACCGGTGCCAATTTGTACCAAATTGTTGAAGGTGGAAGAATCGAAGAATGACCGATCATCTTTAGTATGACGAAGTGTTTCCCGATTTGACCTATAGTACATAGGTTAGATCGTTTGTGCTTCGCCGGAGGAGCGCACTTCGGAAAGAATGTATTACTAATACCCGACAAAATAATTACAACAGGTATCCTGTACCTATTAGTAAATAAATAACCGACAGACGGGACGGACATATAGTGGTCTGGCCCGGTAACACTGTCGGTGCAAGGGATACTTAACAACAAACTTGCAACTGTTTTTCGCTTAGGATGCGGGAGTAGAATGGAAGACAAGTGTCTAACTCCTCGTACAGCTCCTGACTCACCTGTCTCCATCCGTCTTTATCAGAATAACCAAGATGTCTTGCAAGCACATGACCGAGACAAAGTTGCCGAGAGATGAGCTTAGATGTCTCTTTAATACTGAGTGTGCTCCTTTGATACGGTTGGTAGTTGTCGTGCCGTAATGCTTACCACATTCGTCCATGCTAAGACAAATTGTTCTTTGTGTGGTTCAAGCCATGTATCTTTAATATAATAAATGCATGTCGGCTCCCTCGCCTCCAACTTTTCCTTGAACAAGTACCATGCGGAGTCGTAAGTATCTATATACAGGATCGCCATACACAATTCCAGTCATTGTAGAATTCGTCAAAAATCTCCATATCAAGTTTACCATCCACCTTCCCGAACTTCAACTTACATTGGGATTGAATATTATGATTGACATGCCAAGTGCATAGCAATGTATCCGCTTGAGGAAACACAATGCAAATAGCATTAATTAGAGCATACTCTCTGTCGGTAAAAGAACAGACGGCTGTCTATGATCGGTTAAAGTATTTTCAGTTTCTCCAACGCCCATGTGTACTCTTCAAGTTTCTCACTCTTCATAAAGCAAAAGCTACTTGAAATGTTTTCTAGGTAGAGATGAAGCCGACAATATGAAAGAGAGGCATCTTGAACTTATTGGTCTTGTACGTGCAATCAAGGACTAACACGTCGGCGAAAGACCTAGCCAAATGTGTGCAATCGGAATGAGCCCAAAAGAGTGAAATTACTTCATTTCTTGGGGATGTCTTCTATGGTACTCAACATAATGATTATCGGCAAGCAAATTCAACACTTCTTGGATCGCCATTCTTGATTTTGTCCGAATGGCGTTCGAAGTAGATAGGGCGTTGTATATTGACTTCATTGTAGACTTGTTCTTCTCATCTTCATGTCGTATGACGGAATATATTTGTCTCGGTGCAACTCCGAAAGTGGACAAGTCTTCGACTATCTTCTTCTCCGTATTGTTCAACCGTCCGACATACGGATGACCCAATAGTGTTTCGGCAATCTCATAGTTGTGGATTCCATTCTTGACTTCGATTGTCCACTTTGCTTCTTCTTCGTTTCTAATATGGATCGTGAATGGACAACCATTTCCTCGTTCCAACATTTTTTTTGAAACTTTACTTTGGATAACTGTATATTTCTTATGGCTTCTGAACACACCACCTCTTTCACATGCAACCACCATAGTTTGTCGTCCCGGTCGGTTTCTGGCCGATCTGGATATAACAAGAACTATGTTGTTTTCCCGTCCAACTTCTCGGTACCAATGTAGCGTATCTTCGCTTGATTCAAACCAAATATCAGTCCAAAATAAATAGCCTATATCGACGGCAATTGTAGCAGGTAACACAATATCGGAAGACGATAAGTCCTACAATATAACTTAAAGTTAATAAAACTAAACAACTACATAAATCAAATGTGAAAACTGCTGCAAATAAATAGGACTGCCGAGAGTAAGGCACCTTACAATATATAGGACTGCAGACACCCTGACAGTCCTTATAATATAAAGGACTGCCATAGAGGTGACAGTCCTGTCCTAAGAAATGGACTGCCAGAGGGGTGGCAGTCCTCTGTGTCACAGACTTGACTTTCACCCGACAAAAAGTTAAAATTTAGTTACCAAGAGTGCTTCTAAAGCATCAATGTGTTCTTCAGACGTAGCGGGACGAGAGTCTACTACATTTGATAACTCGGGTTCTTCCATGTTCCTTTTTTGTACATTAAACACATATAATTCAATATTTATATGTGAAATTGATGTTGGAAACTCTAAACATATATTAATTCGATGACATACCAATTAAGGAAGAAATCGATGACACAATTACTAGAATTTCCACCCACAATCTTCACAAAATGTAGGTTAGGGGAAAATTTGGGCTAGGATTTAATTCTATGACCTAGAAATGTTCAGGAAGAGAAGAAAAGAGAGAGAGAGAGAGAGAGGAAAAAAGAGTAGAGGGAGAGAGGAAAAGAAATAAAAAGTTGTTATTTATACCATTCTTTGGGCTAGCCCCAAGTAAAAAAAAGGATGACAAACTTGTAATTTTTTTGAACATTTTTGGGTTAGCCCCAAGTAAAATTGGTAGTGCCCTTAGAAAAAGCCATAGGAAAGAAGGAAAGTAAAATAAATATAAAGTTTTTTTTATTTATTTAGACGACCAAAAAGTAGGAAAATATAAGTTTAAAAGTAATTTGTATTTGTTGTGGAGAAAGATATAATTATTATTTAATCTTAATTTTTTTAAAATCATAACTGATACAAAGGGTAGTTGGATAATTCTTCCACAATTCTCTCAATTCTTTCATTTTTCTTCCACTTCTGGAAGAAATTTTTTTGAGTGGGATCTACATGATTTCCCCCCCAAAATTTTTCCCTCATTTTTCCCCCTTCCCAAACACCACTATTTTTAATTTTCTCTCTTTTTTTTCTCAGTAGATTTCTCCCCAACCATCTCATCCCACTTTCTCCTCTTCCTAAACAATACCTAGGATCTGCTTGGATTCAGAGTTGAGTGAAAGTGTGATGAAATAAAAATTATGTTTGATTTGAGGATATAAATTTATGAGGGGGTTATAGAGGGTTAAGTGAGAATTTATTTAATATTTTTGTCTATTTTTTAACCTAGAAATCGGAGAGTAACGAAGGATTGAGAGATTTTGTTTTAAAAATCATAAATATTTCTTATTTGTCTTATAAAATATTATGACTTTTTATATTTTATTTTTTCAACATGTTGTTCAGTAGCTTTCTCATTTGTGAAGTTATTTTGACAAATTCTAATTAAAATTTCAATTAAATTTAATTTTATGACAAATGTATTAAAGATATTTTGGTAACTATTGTATTTTTATTAACTCCCTCTCACTCAAAACCTCCAATCCAAGCAAGAATGTTACACCCCAGTACCGGAATACAGAGATGGACATGGCCATTATCCCGTAAAAGGTACGCAAACATCATACGGCTATCACCAGACTTGGAGGTGCATGCTACAATCAAGTCTCCTATGATTAAAGCTGATACTACAGGGATTGAAACCCCTGGAGGTCAAACACCAAAGAATAAGGAGACAAACACAATCACCCTGCCCCTCCAAACAGAGTCAGGGGCTGGAAGCAGCCGCTTCTTATCGGGCGGCTTGGAAGCTAGAAGCAGCCAAGCAGTAGTGTCTGAGAACACTATGTCGAGGCTTCGTATAGAAGAAGCCATGCCTCGTGAAACACCATATATGTCGAGGCTTCATATAGAAGCAGCCATGCCTCGTGAAACACCATATATACTACCAGGTTCAGGTAAATTATGATTTTCATTTATCCTAATCCTCTGATAATGTTTTAACGATGGTGTATGTTGATCGCAAAAGGACCTGTGGGAACGACCAGCTGATGATGGCTCCTTTGGACAGAGAACCCATGCAGGAGAAGGGAGCTCATCCCAGATGCCAAATTTGGGTCTCTGATGCACAATCTAAAGTACCTCCAACTACTGCAGCAGTAGAAACTCGGATGGTAGTAGTGGCTACTCCAGGCGCTCTAGCGACAAACAGATTTGTTGTGGCTTCTTTCACCAAAGTCTTTTATACATCTCTGAGGCCTCTGGTTCAAAGGGTGATGGAGAAGGCTGATGTTCCTTTTACAACAGTCAGAAGCCCTTCATCTTATCTAATCGAAGGTATCTGCGATATGGGAGATCAGGATCTGGCTACCTACTTAGAGCATGTATTAGACGAACTTAAGAATCCATTAAAGCCTACAAGGACCTCAAAAGAGGGAATATTTAACAACTCGTCCTACAAGGACCTCAAAAGAGGAAATATTTAACAACTCGTGGACACAGAATGTGAAGCCATGGCTCGTGAACCTGAAATAAACAAAGCTAATTTTGAAGCTTTCTTGATGGCTTTCTCCCAACGCTCCGCAGAGATGGATGTCCAAATTACTGAAGCGGACACTACTGTCGAACATCATAAAACTGCAACTACAGAGAAAGAGAAAAGAAGCTTTTGATCTGGAAGTTGAAATTGCTCGGCTCAAGAACGACTCAAGGCGACTAAGCAACATATAGAAGTCAATTGTATCAAGCTGCTGCAAACCAGTTGGATATTTTAAAACATCAGAAAGATGATTTGTCAGAATGCATAATGAAGAATTAGCACGCCGACAACTACTTTGCACCCTTTCGACCCACAGTCTGGAAGGTCTAAGCTAGACAACGGTGCTTGATTCCTGTGTAGAAAGAGCCAAAGCTTTGAAGAAATGGATCGAAGACCTCAACACTCAACCTCCAGAATAAAGCGATTCCAGTTGTTATCTTTTTATTATTAATACCTTCCATATGATGTACCCTTTTTTGAACATTTTGAACATCATTAATGAAATAAATTTTTTTTGTGTGGTTCCATTACTTGTTGCATATCCTGTTAGAGATATAAGTAATAGAATAGGAAATATATTCAGAGGTACTGGACGTGATATTTTTTGTGGAAAATAACAATATTATATCTGCTCAGAGGTGATGTCACTACAACAAAAACATTTTAATGACGCTAAAAAGCATCATTAATGGCAAACAATGATGTTTTTTTCCAAAGCAACCGTTATAAAAACGGATGTTATAAATGTTTTTTAAAAGCGTTATAAAAAAACCGTCATGAATAGTTTCTATAAAAGCGTTATGAATATTTAATATATAGTGCACAATTCAGGACTTTTGTAAAACGTTATGAATAGATAATATGTATAGGCTCAATGCAGCACATTTATAACACTTTATACTATTCAAATTAGCATATTTATAATGCTCTATACTGCATATTATATACTACATTCCAAAAACTTAACATTATATATCACCTTCTTTATTACATTTCTCAAAATAGAGTATATATCAACATCTTCATTACATTCCCAAAATAGAATATCCAAATACATATATATATATATTTACAACTACCAAAATTGTCCACATCAAAACTTGGCCACATAACCAATAATCATGAAAGATCAACGACAGCCGGAACACCAGTGAAATAATCCTGAGAAAAAAGAAGACAACCAAATCAGTCCATATAATTGTCAGGCCTAAAAATCAATCTAATCATAAAATATCAAGAGAAAGAAGTAAAACAAACTAGGTCATGATAGGGATCAGGTATTTATCCCATATCTGGAGCAAGCTTGACAGAATAATTCCTTAGAAAAGAGTTTTCATGAAAATGGGAACAATCATAACATTATATAGAAACCATAAAAAACTATTGCAGAGATTTTGCAAGAAAAAAACCAATTCCAGCGACGCCAATGCCTTTAAAAGGGAAAAATAGAATATATCCTAAAGGAATGAGGACGTTTCGATTTCCTTCACCGTCTATCAAAACAAACACAATATAAAGGTATAGTTGGGGAAAGAAGCTAGCAACAGAACAGTTATCCTGCGTCCCAGCAACAACCACAATATAAAGGTACATTTTATAAATGATTATGTTTCATGTGTTCAATGGTTCAAGAACATCATTAATGGGACCAAATTAATTTAATTAGAGCAAATTGGCCTCTATATATGCACCACCCAAATAATGAATACCTGGTATAAAGAAATAAACAAAGACCATGTTTCTTCCACAAATTAAAGATTAACAAGCAGATTACTAGACAAAGCCCTACATAACTCAAACATAGCATGCTCTAAAAGGCTTTGTAAAAAGCTTGAACCAGAACAAGCAAACTATACTAAGTCCTCAAACCAAAATGTTCCAAGTCCTAGAAAGGGTTCAATGCAACAAAATATTACTTTCTTATATCTCAATTATGTTTAGCATGATCACCAATGTCAAAATTACTTTCAATATATTCTCACCCTCATTGGAGCCTAAATATGGGTGAGCTATATCCAACAAGAGTGTTAAATAAATAATTGTGCCCAATACGTGCCGTATACGGATACAATCCTCCCAATGCGTATCCATGTAACAAAATGGATGGTCAAAGTGGAGGAGCACTTTCACAATGCTTAATGATCTTCAATAGCCTTGAAGATGAAGGAAAATTAACTTCTAAATATACTAAAATGATAATAAACATAAGATGAATGATGAGTCAATTAAAAGACAGGTAAGAGCAGGCTGAGAACTGAAACATACAATTTTCGTCGTTGTAACTTGTACTTGGTTCTGGTAACTAACTCATTCCAAACTTTGAGGATTGGCTGATCCGTGAGACTTTGATGAGCTTCGCCTCAGAGTTGTAGAACTAGGTTGTGATACAGAATTTACTGTGTTCACTTTTGGACCAGGGCTTATTCCGATCCTTTGAGGAGTACTAGGAGTGCTTCTAATAACTTTATTTGCAGCAAATGAAATAAAAATATATGAAAAAGTTGGTACCAACGTTTCTTGTGTTTTGAGCCACAGTATTCCAGTAGAAAAATTCATAATACATGCTGCAGTCTTTGCCTCCTTAACTACAGGTTCTGAATTTTGTGCAGCTGACAATCTCCCCATGCCAACCTTTATGGTGTTGTCACCTTGCAAGTTCAAATTACCATTTGTAGTAGATTTTGATTACGAATGAGTACCTGATCTTCCAATACTAGCTACTGTATATGGCTCAATCTGCTGTAATAAAAAGGTCAGGTATATGAAGCATCATCAACTTTCTAAATTTACATTTTAGTAACAAACTTATATTCCTTAACATGACAATGAACATGCTAGTAAGTAGAGGAAATTTGAAGCATATCGAGACATCCATAACCCATACTCTAACACAACTTTGATTGTAAGAGCATCCTAGAAGTTTTCCCTCGTGTATATTCAGATCCGACAATCTAGACCATCCTACATCTACAGAATCATGACATCTCACTGGTTCCCATGATAAAACCTAGAGACCAACATGCATACAATTCATACATGTGCAAAAAAGGATGGTGAATGTACTATGCAGCATCTTGTGACAGAGTAAGGATGCTTACAATTTTGGTGGTGTCTGAAATAAGCATCCTCCTGCCCCGCAGGCCGACACCACCGTCACCTTCGCCTTCCTCGGCGGCGGCTGCCTCATCACTAGGTACAGCACCATCCCGTGGTCGTCCACCCCGTACTCGTACAGCACCCCGTCGTCTCGGAGCTCCACGTCGCTGTCGTCCCCCGCGAACAGCACGATCCTCTCCACGGGGATGCGCTCCGACTCCGCGATACTCTCCCTGAGCCGACGGATGGGCTGGGTCGTGGCGTCGTACACCAGGGTGAGCTCCCTTACCGGAGGCGGAAAGGCGATACGGATGTACAGCTGGAGCATGAAGGACGTAGCGGTGTCCGGCTCAACATCGAAGCAGACGACGAGTAGTCCTCGACTCTGTATCGCTCCACGAGGACGTCGTCCTTCTGCAGCATTATCTCGCCATCGAAGAAGAGGATCTGGCAGGCGAAGGGGAATCCCTGGGACTTCTGGATCTTCTTTTGAGCTCGAGGAGTGTGCCGAGCGGCTCCATCTCCACGCTGAAGTGCCTCATTTTTGATGTCTCAACGATCACCTCCATTGCTAACTAATTTCTTTTAATTAAACATAGGGAAGAGGAAAAATTAACGAGGGGAGGGGAGGGGGTGGGAAATTAGGGTTAGGTTTTGGGACGGACCGAAGGAGTCGCCGAGGCCGAAGTCGTGGCGGATGATCCAGCCCTTGCTGGTGCCGAGGACGATGACGTCATTGCTGGAGGCCATGGAGGTGATGGTGCCGCGCCCCCTGGCAGCGTTGCGCTCGAGGGGGTCGACGGAGAAGAGGGCTCCTGAGGCCCTGTCGGAGTCCATGGCGGAGGGGATCGGATGGATGGATCGGTGGAGAAACCCTAAACCTAACCCTAGGCCTGGACGCTGGACCGAACCCTAATTTTGAGCATGGGAGCGGAGGAAGAGGAAGAGGAAGAGGAAGTGGAAGAGGAGGAGGAGAGGGGACCTTCATTTTTGAGCGCTTAATATTATAAGTTTGCAAAATATTACAAGTTTGCCACCGCTCTAAAATATTAATAACGTTTTGTTTTAAAAACGTTATAAAAAGCCCAGAATTAGCCCAAACCGTCATAGAAAAAAGGTATTTCGAACTTCTATAACGCTTAGGTATCAGGCGTCATCAATACGTCATATCGAACGTTATTAATAGGCCTTTTTGTTGTAGTGTGTGGACGTAGGAGAATATAATTCTTAAGTTATCTTTATTTTAAATGACGACTTTATCAGAGGTAATATAGATGTGATAAGTCATTTGATATAGAAAATAGAATTCAGAGGTAATGTGGACGTGAACTCATTTTTCTATTGATGATCTTCAAGTCAACTGGGACTCAAAGACAGGATATCATGCCTAAAGCAACCAAGTTCTAAAGGACGATACTTGTGATAAATATGATTTGAATAAGCTCCACTGGGGATTTTATTCGGATAGTTGAGAATTGTACATAATTTAGAGAACATCTTATACATAGTATTTCTTTAGAAATTTGCCATTAATAGGCATCATAGCAACTCGGCCATCCATTTCTGTTAGTTGATAAGCTCCGTTTAAGAAAACCTTGCTTACAATATTGGGACCTTTCCATTTCGCTTCGAATTTGCCCTTGCTCATGTGTGTCATAGTCATAGGACGTCTGACAGTAAGGACTTGTTCGCCTTTTTGGAATGCTCGTACTTTGACCTTTCGGTTGAGAGCTTTAGAGATACGGGCTTGATATAGCTTAATGTGCTATTGAGCAAATAACCGTTTCTCATCCAATGCTTAAGTTCCTGAAGCCGAAGGCGATCATTGTTTTCTATTGTGAGTTCATTGGCAATTATAATCCTTAAGGAAGGGATCTGAATCTCTAGTGGTAGAAAAGCTTCGCATCCATACACCAAGGAGAAAGGTGTACAACCGGTTGGAGTACGTATAGTAGTGCGATAAGCCCATAGACATTCTCCAAGCTTTTCACTCCAGTTTTTTTATTGGTAGAAACGAATTTCTTGAGAAGCTTAATAATAGTTTTGTTGAATGCTTCAGCCAAACCGTTAGCTGCAGGATTGTAGGCTGTGGAAGAAACATTATTGATTCTGTTATCATCACAAAATCGAGTAAACTTTTGACTGATGAATTTTGATCCATTATCATGAATGATTTGTCGAGGACTATCGAATCTGTATATCATATGATGTTTAATAAAGTTGATGATGCTGCTGGTTTTGACTTCAGATAAAGGTATAGCTTCGGCCCATTTCGAAAGGTAATCGGTTATAGCCAGTATAAACCGATGTCCTCTAGACGATGATGGATTGATATGACCAATGACATCCATACCCCAAGCTTCAAAGGGCCATGATGTGGCAGTCAGATGAAGGAACTCCAACGGTTGATGGATAAAGTATGCATGAATTTGACATGCTCGACATTTCCTTGCATATTCGATGGCATATGATACCACAGTGGACCAATAGTAGCCCATACGTCGGATACGATCTTGTAATTTAGGACCAGGCTGATGTGCACCACACACACCATCGTGAGCTTCCCGTAGTATTTATTTTGCTTCATTTCCAATAAGACAACGTAAGAGTAGACCATCAAATATTCGCGATAAAGGGTCTTAGAAGTATGATCGTAATAAAACCGAAGTGATTGCCTACGAATTATTATAGCTTCTTTAGAATATTTAGGTAAAATGTTATGTACTACGAAGTCAATAAAAGGAGCTCTCCAGTCTTTACTAATGACATTGATTTTAGTTGTATTGCTGAACTCAATATTTGAGTTATTCTCAATGCAAAATAACTCTCTGTTAGTGACGACAATCATCTGTTGCGTTTTCACTGGGATTGCTAATACGGCTGCAGATTAGCCAATACATCAGCCTCCGTATTGCATGTCCAACATACATGTTCAATAAAGAAACCCTTGAATGATGTAGCCAGCCTAACTGTCACTTGATGATATGGGACAAGATCCTGGTGTCGAACTTCATACGTGCCTCTAACCTGATTGACAATCAGTTTAGAGTCTCCATATACTTCAAGATATTCAATAGCTAATTGTTTAGCCAATTGGAGACCAATGAGCAGAACATTGTATTCAGCCACATTATTGGAACATGACTCGTCTAAAGAATAAGCTCTTTGAATAGCTAATCCTTCTGGCGAAACGAGGACGATTCCAACTCCAGCAATAATGGCACATTTTGGTTCTATTCTGGATGCATCGTCGAAGAATAGACGCCAGGTAATAAGTTCTTCTGAAATCATGTTGGATTCCAATGTTTCGTCCGGAATCTCATCATAGAGTTTAGATGTTTCGAGAATTGGATGAGCTGCCAGGAAGTTAGCAAGAGCTTGACCCTAAATAGACTTTTGAGGAATATAAACTATATCATATTGTGCTAATAATATGGCCTATGTAGCAAGCCTAGAATTGAGTATACTGGGCTTCTTTATCAAGATCCGGAGAGGGTTAACTCAAGAAATAACATGAATAGTTTGTCCGGTGATATAATGTCTCGTCTTTTGAACATCAAACATCAAAGCTAGACATTCTTTTTCTACTGGGCTGTATCGATGTTCAGCTCCGATCATTGTACGACTAAGATAATAGATAGCTTGTTCATGACCTTCTTTATTCTTCTGAGCTAATAAAGCACCCAATGAATGATCCATTGCTCGAACATACATCATGAAGGGTATTCCTGAGACTGGAGGTACTAGAACTGGAGGGTTCATCAAGTACCATTTTATGTCTTCAAATGCTTGCTGGCATTCTTCAGTCGAAATAAAAGACACATCTTTCTTCATGAGTTGAGTGAACGGTCTATAGCGTCCAGAGAAATTTAAGATGAATCTCCTGATGTACACAAGTCATCCCTGGAATCCTCGTAGCTCTTTTAGGTTGCGTGGAGGACGCATCTCTTGAATGGCTTTGATTTTCTCAGGGTCAACGTGTATACCATTAGAGGTAATAACGAATCCAAGAAATTTGCCACTAGAGACTCCCAGGAATGACTTGGTGGTATTCATCTTGAGTTGATGTTGGCGCATTAGATCGAATATAGTTCTTAAGTCTTGAATATGGTTTTCGTTTAAACGACTTTTGATAGCAATATCGTCTACATAGCATTCAACTATCTTCCGCAAATGATCACGGAAGATAGTACTCATGGCCAGCTGATAAGTTGCACCAGCATTTTTAAGACCAAACGGCATGACAGTGTAGTAATAGACTCCGAGAGGAGTGCACAAAGATGTATGTTTCTCATCTTTTAGGTGTATCTTGATTTTATTATTGTTTGCCATAAAAATCAAAGACAGGTATTACAGAATACTGAAATTGATTGCAAACTCGCTTGTACAAAGGAAAGCCTAGAAAGAAATCCTAGGAAACAATCCAAGTACAATTGTTTAGTTTGATTCTGGAGGGTGACGGTGGAGGCTCGGGAAAGTGCTATCAACTCTGCCTTACTCCGTGGACTATCTGATGCAGTCTCTCGCTCGTGAAGAAATTGTTTTTCTCTTGAAGGTTGCCAGCCTTTTGCAGGGGTATGGCACCCTGCTATTTATAATAGGATATATTTTGAGCCGCATAGACGGCTTGCGGCCACGTGGCTGATTAGCATGTGAAGACCCGCTCTTTGGCTGCCATCTGTCGATTTGTTGGGATTTTGTTACAGAAAATCTGGGTAGTTAAGGACTTAGTCAGATTGCCACGTGTCCTGTTGCGTATAATTTTATCAGTCTTCGATCATGTGGGGTCGCATGAGACTCATGCGGCTTGGATCATAGTTGCTCTTGGCTGCATGAAGTTTGGAGACTTTTGGGGCCGCATAAGTCTGAGCCGCATAAGGTTCATGTGGCTTTGATGACACTCTTCTGGCCGCATGGAGGCGAGCGAGCCCTGTTTTTGGGCAACGTCTCACATCTTATCTTTCTTGTCGAAGTGTCAGAACTGTCATGTTTTGCCAGGACTTTTCAGCTTTATCAGTCGAACTGCTCCTCTTGGCCGCATTGTAATGCCCTAGTCCCAAAATACGTAGGATTAGGAACGTAGACATGCCAGCTGTATAGTATATATACATAAGCTGTAAAATACAGTAACCAAGGCACTAAATCTCATCCACAAAGATAAATAATGATATAAAAGAAACTTTGAATTTGTCATGTATACAACCGTTGGGCGGAGACAAATCCACTACCAAGTAAGGAAAAATACATAGAAAATCAAATAAGTTTGGCGGGCGAAGCGAAGGCGATCAAAGTGCAATCATCCTCGAAGAAATAGTGACGATCATGGCCACGGCTAGAACACCTGTGAAAGACAAGAACACACACCTGGCGAGATAATCAGGTCCTCAGAGGGATGTAACAAGATACAATAAACATGCCATATAAATACTTAATATAAAATATGCCACAATCAAAGAAAGTGACAAGACATAAATAAGGCAACCTAACCGTACTAAAGTGAACATGCAATGAGAACAAACCTTTTGTCGCATGAGCCCTGGCTGTAAATGGGATCTGGTATTGTCCCTACTTGGGCACCAGTGACCTAAGCACATGACGTTCAAAAACGACAGTGGCCAACCTGAGAGGCTCATACCCGTATCTCCAGCGGAGCTTCCGGGTTACAAGGGAAGTGCAATCGAAGCCCATACGACAAGGAAATATTCTTTCCACCCAATGTACCTATCACGTCGCATCCACGACCATGTAACACTACTAACCGTCAAGTCTTCTAACATACAACTATTGACAGTTAGACCTAGCGCACGTCCTGTACGCATCAGTGATCAGCCAACAGGCAAGTCCGTAGGCTATATGCTACTCACAACTCACACATCTCGTGGCACATCAGTGTCAAAGTTTATGTAATGCACTAAACTAGTGGTAGTCCCTTAACTCTAGGTCCATATGCAATCAAAGGATAAATAACAAGGTACAGCTAATATCACTAAGCAGGCAGTAATCAAGAACTAGAAATAAATGAACAATGATATGTAATAAAATGCAACTGAAAATAAATAGTACAATGGCAAGGTATCTTGCCTGTTGGGTCGCCTGGTGTGGTACGGTGTTCTCTGACATGTCCCAATAGTCCAATGGCCATGTTCGACGTAAGGGTCCAAAATCGCGAGAGAATAGGAACATGTGATTATTCATGATCAACAACGAAAATAGGAGGAATTTAGGAGTAACTGAATATTTATACTAGTTTTAGAAATTATTCCCTTATTATTTTGAAGACTAATTTTTATTAGAAAATTTCAAGAATCGGTTTTTACGCAAGAAAACTCTTAAGTTTATCAAAATAAAATTTTCTAGCTAAGAAGTATATTTTTATTGGTTAAAATACTTTCTAAAAAATAATTGAAATTCTTAGGAATTATTTTATATTTTTAGAAACTACATTTTATAATAAAAATATTTATTGAACAAAAATATTTCTTGAACAATTATAAATATTTAAACCATTTATTATAATAAAAATATTTGATATATATTTTACATATATACTCATGATACCAAAATATCTAAATATAATACATACAATTAATAATAATAATAATACTAATAATAATAATAATCATAATAGTAATAATAATAATAATAGAACTAATAATAATAATAATAATAGAACTAATAATAATAATAATAATAATAATGATAATAATTATGATAATAATCATGATAATAGATAATAATACTTATAATAATAATAATAAATACTAACATTAATACTATAATCAGCACAGGCTGTTCACTAAGAGAAAAATAAAAAAGGAATTAGAGAGAGAGAGAGAGAGTCGAGAAAAGGGGGATTCTTACAAGTGGCGGGTCGGCCGGGCTCAACGGCGGCGGTTGGCGCACGACGATCGGGAACTTTGGCACGGCAGGGTAGATCCGCGACGGAGGGCGCGCGGGAGCGGGGGTCACGGCGGAGCGGCTCACCGGTGGCTCTGGGTCGTGGCCGAGCGCTGCTCCGGCCGACGGACGAGGAGGCCAGGGCGGATTCGAGGTGGGCGGCCACCAGTGGCGGCGGGGATCGACGACGGACGACAGAGTTCGGTGGAGGCGGATGGGCGCTGGAGCAGCTGTTCGGAGGTTCGCTGGAGGCGGTGGAGTCAGGTGTCGTCGGGTGGCCGGAGGTGCGGGTCCGGCGGCTCGGCCTAGCACGGTGGCGGACGGCGGCCAGAGATGGAGGTTAGGGTTTCGATTTATTTCTATTTTTTTCTCTAGTGGTGGCTACGGTGATGTTGATGATGGGGGTAATGGTGGTCCGGTGATGGCGATAGGGGTTGTAGCGTTGCCGGTGGGATGGTGTCTGATGGTTGGCGAAGATGGGGTGGCGGCCATGGAGGAGATGGTCGTGGCGGTGTGGGGCTTGGTGGTGGTGTGGTTGTTAATGGCAGTGGTGGTTGCGTGATGATGGCGATGGAGTGTTGAACTGGTGGTGGTGTCGGTGACTGGTTGACGGAGATGGTGGTGGTGTTGTGACCTTGAGGATGAGGGAGGGGTGCTGGTGCTGTACGGCCTGGCCGGGAGAGCGGGGATGGCACGGTGAAGGAGGGGCTGCCGCGAGTTTTAGTGATGTGGAGAGGATGAGTCGGTAAACGTATCCTACGAGACACGGAACGAGTCTGTGTCCGGAGCTGTCGGACACGGATGAAGAATGTATTTGTAAAAATAAGAATATAGTGGATGAGACAGGAGGAAACCGACACGATGCACGGTTTGGTTGTGGAAGGAAAATTTCTGGAGGAGTACCTCTCCTTTTATAGGAGGTGGGAATTCCCAGTTGGATAGGGATTCGAAGGATTTAAATCCCAATTAGGTAAATCCTCCATTAATTCAAATTGATTTAAAATAATTCAATCCAAAGCAAATACAATCTAAATAAATTCTATACTTAATTTAAATTATTTTAAATAAAGTCAATAAAATCTTTTCCAATTTAAATTACCATATTTAATCAAATATTAAAATTAATAAAATCCCAAATATCATTTTCATAATTAAATAAATATACTAAAAATTAATTTCAAAAATCACAATAAATACTTAAGTGTTAATTCATGAACTAGCTTTTATAAATAACAAAATATATTAATAAGCAAATTTCACATTTCGCAAAACATTTGGAAAATTTTTAAATTACTACTTATTTTTAAACGACGAACAAATAACTCTTTTATACAAAAAAAATATTTATCACATTTATTTGAACATGTACTTTCCTATTAAAATAAATTTATAATAAAAATATTTTTTCTAACATATGTACCTCGACACATATTCGCACTCGTCGAGTATTTACGAAACGCAAATCCCGCACGCTACGCAAATACAACAATGAGAACTCGTATGCGATGTGCAGATACGAAATACAAAATGAATACAAAATTATAAAAAAAAATCGTAGCAGAAATTTAGGGGGTTTACATCCGACCTAACTTAAAAGAATTTCGTCCTCGAAATTTAGGAAAAATTAGGGAAGGTAGGATTAAGGGAATAGAAGCAGTTTTATTGATACGAAATTGATTAACATTGAACGAGAAGGCAATCACAATATTTAGACCGGACGGCGAGCGATATGTCAATGGATAATAGATCAGTTGGATGACTAGAAAAGAATCAGTTATAGTATGATTATGCGTATGACAACCCCTCGAGGACTATAATCCCTCATTCACTGTCATTTGTTCTATGGACGTGCAAGCTCCCCAGATAGGTAATAGTCTTCCAATATAAATTTTGATCATTAGAACATTTCATTACGTGTTTCCAATATCGTTAAAATCTCCAATCGTCCTCCTTATCGATTAGCCCTATTCACTCTTTCAATTTGTTTTGTCCGTAATTTTATATTTCATAACCTTATTTTCTTCTTTACTTCGATCATTTGCCTCACAAACTTGAATTCCAAAATGTATGCGTATATCTCATTCGATATTTCATCGTGAGTTCAACAGATTTGAATTCAATGAATCTCTAATACACTTCTACCACATATCTACATATATATAGATATATATTCCTCAATTAGATTTCGTTGTTCATAATCTCTCAAAAGTAGGAATTCGATAATCCTTCAATATCTTCAGTCGTACTTATCCTTAAAATATCATCTTAAATATTTGTTAATTATATCTTTACAAAGAAATCTTTTATAAATGAAAATCTCTCAATCTCTTATTTATTAGGGTCTTCCTCGAAAATTGGAACCCAATGATCTTTTAATCCATGATGGTAAAAATAACCCGTCTTTACTTCAAACTCGCAATCACTTTTAGAAACGTATTCTTAAATCGTCAAAAAATGTACGCACTTTCTTTCTTCAACAATTGGTTATCTTTGAAACCTATTATCTTTATGACACCATATCTTATCGAAGGCAAGTCCATATTGTCTTTATCGAGAATTTGCATTCATCAATTTAATATATAACTTGGTTCTTTAACCACCAAAGCTTTAGAAATTCTTCATATGATATTTAGTTTCCTCAAAACAAATTTTTTGAAAATTGAGAAGTCTATTTACCTTTGATTTTTTTTATCAACACCATATTACATTTCTCACTTCATTTTTTTGGATTTATCGCACATTTTCATTTATGTCCCTTCTACACCTTGTAGTCTCGTAATTATCTTAACCAACTGTGTTATTTATCCTTGATGTAGGATTCTCTAATCTACCTCTACTAACCCGAGATTGTCATGATCAAATTTTATTTCGCATAAGAGAATCATACAAGGAACAAGGTTGCGTAAACAATGGAGAAATCATAGTGAAATATGAGTAAGTAATTTAATTGGAAGGGAGAAAAGTAAGTGTTGCTAATACTGCTTGAAGAGTAAAAGGTGTTATGGGTCTAAGTAAATCAAGATAATACAAGAAAATAAAATGACAAGGGTTAAGCAGTCAAGATAAAAATACAAGGTTAAGCATTTAACGGATTTAGTAGATCGCAATCGGGCCGAAGATTTGAGTCGTGATTGAGTCCAAATATATAGTCAAAAGTATATCGGTACCATGGTATGGGTTAGTCTTTATGACCCGAAAGTCGTACCATAAAAATAGAGTACAAGGGAACGTGTTTTAGTGGGACATGATATACCTATATGAAGGTGAGCTCGTCTAGGTCTTGCATGTAAAATTTATTGGAAGGAAAAGTCTAGTGTTATGCTCCAAATATCAAAGTCACGATGGGGAACACCAAATGATCAAAATAGAAAGTAGGTTTTCATAAGGTACTAATTAATGCACAAAAATAAAAGGTTAAAGCACGAAATAAAGATAATTTAGGAAATCTCGGAGATCAAGGTAAAATAAGTTAGGGACACAGTTTCTAGAGAGAAAATTACTCTCATAGATAAAGGTATGGTCAAGGGGATGGTTCTAATCATTTCCAAGTTTCAAACAATTAGATGTCGAATAAAGATCTAGATTTTGAGGGAAGATCGAGTAAGTCAAAGATATGTTCATCGGTTTGGTCGATAACTAACTATTCTTGTGTATAGCAATATCATAATCATAGGTGGTATGGCAATCTAATGTGGAATACTTCTATCTCACTAGGGTGACCTTACTTGTTTCTTGGTCCTTCACCAATGTATGATCTAATCTAAAATTTCAAGTTCCTTGAAAGTTTCTCAATAAAATTTCCAAGATACTCCGCCAAAATTTCCAATTATCTTAGACTGTCAACTTTAATCAAAATTTTAAATCTCCAGTCAATCTCGAAACAACCCTTGTATATCGCAAATCGAATAATTATTATTATTTTTTTCAAAAAATCTTAAACTCAATATTTAATAAATTTATCAGCCGAATTTCATACTACAAAATGGAACATTTAAATAACTCCCAAATTTAATTATATATCCTTCAAATGTATATATCTAGCTTCCAATAAGTCACAACTTTCAAAAGTAATTTTTTTTCACCAAAATTTAAATATCCATAATCAAGGCTTGAAACTCAAAATCTAAATAACTTTATATATCATAGATCATATGACGTAATTTAATTCAAAAACATTTTACCAAAATTTATCAATCATCCTCAAATTTTGGTCAATCGTAAATCATACTTTCACATGATCATTTTCCAATCAAATTTATATTCCTCCAAAAGATGTATAGCTATAACTCAATAATCATAAATGTTCAAAGACCTTAAAAAATTAAAACGCAAATCAAATCAAATCAAATCAATTTGTTTTCTCGATCTAGCTATCCTCTTGTGTATATCACCTTGTAATATCAAATTAAAATTCCAACTATCTTTTGGAAGCGGTAATATGCTACTACCCAATTTGGAATTAACTAATTCTTAAAATCATATTTCTAGGAAAATAAATGCCTTTATAACTCAAATAAAATCTCAATACATATTAATTGTCAATGCAATCCATCTAGCCATGTGTTTAACCTATGGGCATATACTAGTGTAGTCATCTTACTAAACACGAAACTAAGAATTTACGGTAGAAGGAGTCAAGCAAGATGCAATTCAAGGAGGTCGAACGAGATGTCGAAATTTGAAGTCAAGAAAGGATGTCAAGTAGGTGGATGAGAATCTAGACTCTAATCCTATATTGCAGGCCCGTTCGGTACAGTCATGTAACCGAAACGGCAAACTAGACCTGCATGGGCTACCACAAAAATATGTAATGTCTCAGTCCCAAAATACGTAGGACTAGGAACATAGACATGGCAGCCGTATAGTATATATACGTAAGCTGTAAAATACAGTAACCAAGGCACTAAATCTCATCCACAAAGATAAATAATGATATAAAAGAAACTTTGAATTTGTCATGTATACAACCGTTGGGCAGAGACAAATCCACTACCAACAAGTAAGAAAAATACATGGAAAATCAAATGAGTTTGGCGGGCGAAGCGAAGACGATCAAAGTGCAATCATCCTCGAAGAAATAGTGACGATCATGGCCACGGCTAGAACACCTGCGAAAGGCAAGAACACACACCTGGCGAGATGACCAGGTCCTCAGAGGGATGTAACAAGATACAATAAACATGCCATATAAATACTGAATATAAAATATGCCACAATCAAAGAAAGTGACAAGACATAAATAAGACAACCTAACCGTACTAAAGTGAACATGCAGCGAGAACAAATCTTTCATCGCATGAGCCCTGGCTGTAAATGGGATCTGGTATAGTCCCCACTTGGGCACTAGTGACCTAAGTGTATGACGTTCAAAATGACAGTGGCCAACTTGAGAGGCTCATACCCGTATCTCCAGCAGAGCTTTCGGGTTACAAGGGAAGTGCAATCGAAGCCCATACGATAAGGAAATGTTCTCTCCATCCAATGTACCTATCATGTCGCATCCACGACCATGTAACACTACTAACCGTCAAGTCTTCTAATATACAACTATTGACAGTTAGACCTAACGCACGTCCTGTACGCATCAGTGATCAGCCAACACGCAAGTCCGTAGGCTATATGCTACTCACAATTCACACATCTCGTGGCACATCAGTGTCAAAGTTTATGTAATGCACTAAACTAGTGGTAGTCCCTTAACTCTAGGTCCATATACAATCAAAGGATAAATAACAAGGTACAGCTAATATCACTAAGCAGGCAGTAATCAAGAACTAGAAATAAATGAACAATGATATGTAATAAAATGCAACTGAAAATAAATAGTACAATGGCAAGGTATCTTGCCTGTTGGGTCGCCTGGTGTGGTGTGGTGTTCTCTGACATGTCCCAATAGTCCAATGGCCATGTTCGACGTAAGGGTCCAAAATCGCGAGAGAATAGGAACATGTGATTAGTCATGATCAACAACGAAAATAGGAGGAATTTAGGAGTAACTGAATATTTATACTAGTTTTAGAAATTATTCCCTTATTATTTTGAAGACTAATTTTTATTAGAAAATTTCAAGAATCGGTTTTTAGGCAAGAAAACTCTTAAGTTTATCAAAATAAAATTTTCTAGCTAAGAAGTATATTTTTATTGGTTAAAATACTTTCTAGAAAATAATTGAAATTCTTAGGAATTATTTTATATTTTTAGAAACTACATTTTATAATAAAAATATTTCTTGAACAAAAATATTTCTTGAACAATTATAAATATTTAAACCATTTGTTATAATAAAAATATTTGATATATATTTTACATATATATATATATATATATATATATATATATATATATATATATATATATATATATATATATATATATACTCATGATACCAAAATATCTAAATATAATACATACAATTAATAATAATAATAATAATACTAATAATAATAATAATCATAATCATAATAGTAATAATAATAATAATAGAACTAATAATAATAATAATAATAATAATAATAATAATAATAATAATAATAATAATAATAATAATAATGATAATAATCATGATAATAGATAATAGATAATAATACTTATAATAATAATAATAAATACTAATATTAATACTATAATCAGCACAGGCTGTTCACTAAAAGAAAAATAAAAAAGGAATTAGAGAGAGAGAGAGTCGAGAAAATGGGGATTCTCACCAGTGGCGGGTCGACCGGGCTCAACGGCGGCGGTTGTCGCACGGTGACCGGGAACTTCGGCACGGCGGGGCAGATCCACGGCGGAGGCCACGCGGGAGCGGAGATCACGGCGGAGCGGCTCGCCGGTGGCTCTGGGTCGTGGCCGAGCGCTACTCCGGCCGGCGGACGAGGAGGCCAGCGCGGATTCGAGGCGGGCGGCCACCAGTGGCGGCGAGGATCGGCGACGGACGATGGAGTTCGGTGGAGGCGGATGGGCACTGGAGCAGCTGTTCGGGGGTTCGCTGGAGGCGGCGGAGTCGGGTGGCCGGAGGCACGGGTCCGACGGCTCGACCTAGCACGATGGCGTATGGCGGCCGGAGATGGAGGTTAGGGTTTTGATTTATTTCTTTTTTTTCTCTGGTGGTGGTAACGGTGATGTTGATGATGGGGGTAACGGTGGTCCGGTGATGGTGATAGGGGTTGTAGCGTTGCCGTTGGGATTGTGTCTGATGGTTGGCGGTGATGGGGTGGCGGCCATGGCGGAGGTGGTCGTGGCGGTGTGGGGCTTGGTGGTGGTGTGGTTGTTAATGGCAGTGGTGTTTGTGTGATGATGGCGACGGGGTGTTGAACTGGTGGTGGTGTCAGTGACTGGTTGATGGAGATGGTGGTGGTGTTGTGACCTTGAGGATGAGGGAGGGGTGCTGGCGATGTACGTCCTGGCCGGGAGAGCGGGGATGGCACAGTGAAGGCGGGGCTGTCGCGGGTTTTGGTGATGTGGAGAGGATGAGTCGGTAAACGTGTCCTACGAGACACTGAACGAGTCGGTGTCCGGAGCTGTCGTACACGGATGAAGAATGTATTTGTAAAAATAAGAATATAGTGGATGAGACAGGAGGACACCGACATGATGCACAGTTTGGTTGTGGATGGAAAATTTCTGGAGGAGTACCTCTCCTTTTATAGGAGGTGGGAATTTCCAGTTGGATAGGGATTGAGAGGATTGAAATCTCAATTAGGTAAATCCTCCATTAATTCAAATTGATTTAAAATAATTCAATCCAAAGCAAATCCAATCTAAATAAATTCTATACTTAATTTAAATTATTTTAAATAAAGTCAATAAATTTTTTTCCAATTTAAATTACCATATTTAATCAAATATTAAAATTAACAAAATCCCAAATATCATTTTCATAATTAAATAAATATACTAATAATTAATTTCGAAAATCATGATAAATACTTAAATATTAATTTATGAACTAGCTTTTATAAATAACAAAATATATTAATAAGCAAATTTCAAATTTCGCAAAATATTTGGAAATATTTCAAATTACTACTTATTTTTAAACGACGAACAAATAACTCTTTTATACAAAAGAAAATATTTATCATATTTATTTGAACATGTACTTTCCTAATAAAATAAATTTATAATAAAAATATTTTTTCTAACATATGTACCTCGACACATATTCACACTCGTCGAGTATTTACGAAACGCAAATCCCGCGCGCTATGCAAATACAACAATGAGAACTCGTATGCGACGTGCAGATACAAAATACAAAATGAATATAAAATTATAAAAAAATTGTAGTAAAAATTTAGGGGGTTTACACGCATATCTTCCTTCTACAGCTGTTTGTCGACGGGCAGCATATGTCTTTGAACAGTCATACGGCTTTCCTTCATGCGAACCTGTTTGGCCCAAAGTACCTATGCGACAATTTGTAATCCGCATGAACCCCATATTTTTTATGCTTCTACAAGAACCCCTTCAAAGTTTTTAAATTACAAATTTAGAATACTTTGAATAAGAAGCATGAAAGTATGTCAAGCCATAGGGAGTCTTCAAGTTTGCAAGAAGTTTTTCAAACTGCAGAGAGATCTTGAGTCGCAGGGAGATCCTGAGTCACAGAATAAATCTTGAGCCGCAGGGATACTTCGGGCCGCAGTGAGCCTGCCAGCTGTCACTGCTGTATTTAATTTTTCTGATTCGGTTATGGATCTATTTTCGAGATGAAGCCGACGATTACTGGGGATAGTATTTTCAAATGTCAACTTTATTTTTAATGATCTCAAAAACTGAAGAGACGCTCGATGGTTATTATGGATAAAGTCCCCAAACGTCGTCCCTATCCTTAATGATCTCGAGAATGGAAGAGCCGCTTTTCAGCAACTCTATAAATAGGAGTCACACAAAGAGAGATTTTCCTCTTTCACCCTCTCCTCCTTTGACTTCATCATACTTTCTGCTATGGCTCTAAAAGCTTCTAAGTCGATTGGTGTGGCAGCCAAAGGGAAGAGACTTGGTTCTCCGTCGAGAGCGGCATACACTCCTTCCATTCGTTCCGACGTACAACCTTCTCTCAAGAGTAAGGATGGTGAGCAGATGATGACTAAAATTTTAAACGGCCATAGCGCATATTTTCATGCGCGGGTCTGTCATATACTGCCTCTGCTATAAGCCTGGTCGATATATGCCCTATCTCGTCTGGACCACATATGTACGATAGGGCCGCATAGACTGAGCCGCATAACCGCTGCTTATTTGAACTTGAACCGCCTGAGTGCCTCAAGATGGATCTGTATGAACTTTCCATGACTAAGCCGCATAGGTGCCGCATGAGCACTTTATGATCGGGCCGCATGAATATTGTATGGCTGGGACGCATGATTGTCTCTTGGCTGATCTATACGAGTATCGGACCGTATGAGTTTTTCATGACTGAGCCGCATTGAGCCGCATGATAATGACTGGGCCGTATAAATGCTGCATGAGTACTTCATGAAGCCGGCCTCATGATTTTGGGTTGTATGAGTTCTGTTTTGGTTGGGCCGTATAACTGAGTTCTTTGTTTCCTAGGTGCTAAATCCCCCTTTTTTCTTATTTTTGTAGGGATCTGGCTAGCAAGCTTCTTCAGGATCGGTGTCGGCGATGGAGTGAAAATACAACATTTTGGCGCCTACATCAGACAACTCAAAACTCCCCATGCTTCGGAAGAGTTTTCTTCGTGCCTTTTTGGCATACGCATCAAACAACTCAGGACTCTTCATGCTTCAGAAGAGTTTTCCCCAGGTGGTAGGAAGGGTCTTTATACCTTGGAGAGTTGGACGGTGGTCAGGCATCGTTATGAACGTCCTGCCTTCACGGCTCTCCAAGTAGGCAAAACCACCATCGGGGACCATGTTTTGAAGGTATGGTCCTTCGGGGGAGCGGGGCTAAGGCATCCGCAATACGGAGGGGAGGATAGCATACTATATTTGCCCTTCTTCCGGCAGCTCCTTGGAGATTCAACAGCTTTGTTTGCTTCTCAGCAATAAAACATGACTTCCTTCGAGGGCCACGAAACTGCTTGAAGATGAAGTGCTGTCAAACCAAACTATGCATTGCCAGATTTTTCTTTCTTTGTTTTCTGCTGTCGATGTAGTCCTATGAATGTAACTAATTTTAAATAAACAGGGTATGCTCACCCCATACTTTATCTGTGGTATTTTGTGTTGCTTGTACTAGAGGGCCTAATACAACATTTGTATTTGATAAAGGACATCCCACTGGGGATTTTTGTGGACCTATTGTCCTTTTGTGCATCTGAAAATGCGAGCAAATTGATTTGAATTATATTTTGTGGACCTACTACTTTCTGGTACACCGATGGTGCGAGTAATAGATTAGGATAACTTTTGTGGACTTATTACCCTTTTGTGTATTGGCGATGCGAGTACGGATAATAAGTGGGGAGAAAACCAACATACTTACTCAGAGGTAATGAGGACGTGGTAAATATGGGTCAAAATAGAGCCTTCCTACTCAGAGGTAATGAGGACATGGTAGGAGTAGGCATAATAGGGGTACACAGAACAACTCAGAGGTGCTATCAACGTGGAAGTTCTATGCATTGGGTGATTTGTTTGTGATGGATAGAAAAACAACTCAGAGGTATTATGGACATGGTTGTTTTTTTTCTGTTATGAAATTTTGTGGATCTATTACTCCTTTTGTGCACTGACAGTATGAGCAATAGATTAGGATAAGTTTTATGGACCTATTAGCCTTCTGCGCACTGGTGGTGCGGGTAATAAATTTTGACACAAACTCTTGGTGGAGAGAAGCTATGACCAGGAAGTTCATAGATATGACCAAGAGATGAGATATAAATTCATTTGAAGTAGTCAGGGAGTAAGTTCAGTGGTACCTGAGGGTACGTAACTCAATAATCTGGGAGATTTGATGTCAGAGTGTAAGTTCAGAGATACCTGAGGGTATATAACTCACAATCTGAGAGATAGTTGGAAGGTGTCATTTAGACATAGTATTTCTTGAGGAACTTGTCGTTGACAGGCATCATGAGCAAGTCTCCATTTTGTTTTGCGAGATGATACGCGCCATTGGAGAATACGGTGTCGATGACGAACGGACCTTCCCACTTAGGCTGGAATTTGCTGGGGGGCTTGTGAGTCATGACCATTGGTCTGCGAATAGCCAAGACAAGATCGCCTACTTGAAATATTCTCTGTTTGACTTTCTTGTTGAAAGCCCGAGAGATGCGCACTTGGTAGAGCTCTATGCTTTGTTGAGCTTGTAAACGCTTCTCATCTAATGCTTCTAACTCTTGTAGCCGTCGGCGGTAGTTATCGTCCGCCGTTAACCGGTAGGTGAGGGCCACTCGAAGTGTGGGGATCTGAGTTTCCAATGGGAGGACTGTCGCGCTCCCGTAAACCAAAGAGAACGGTGTATTTCCTGTAACCGTCCGAATTGTCGTCGGATACGCCCATAAGCACTCACCCAGCTTTTCATTCCAGTCGTGTTTGTTTGTAGACATAAACTTTTTAAGGAGCTTGATTATGGTTTTGTTGAATGCTTCAGCCAGACCATTGGCCGAGGGATTATATGTTGTCGAGGCCATGTTCTGAATTCAATTCTTATCACAAAATTGATAGAAAGCGTGGCTTGCGAACTGCAGACCATTATCGTGGATAATTCTCCGGGGCAGTCCAAAATGGTAGATAACGTAATGTTTTATGAAACTAATCACGATCGATGTCTTGACCTCTGCCAACGGAACAGCTTCTGCCCATTTGGAGAAGTAATCAGTGATTGCAAGTATGAACCGATGCCCTCTAGACGACGGCGGGATGATTGGCCCAATGATGTCCATTCTCCATGCTTCGAATGGCCAAGAGGCTACTGTCGGGTGCAAAAATTCAGACGGCAGATGTATGAAATCTGCATGGATCTGGCAAGCCTTGCACTTCTTTGCATAATCAACTAAATCTGCGACCATTGTGGCCCAGTAATAACACATCCGGCGAAGACGATCTTGTAATTTCGGACCAGGTTGGTAAGCCCCACAAGTACCGTCATGAGCTTCACGTAGGGCTTCTTTGGCTTCTATATTTGACAGGCATCTCAGTAGTAGCCCATCGTAGGATCGTCGATATAATATTTTCGTCTCCGTATCGTAGAAGAATCTGAGGGAGCGTCTTCTAATTGAGGTAGCTTCCTTCACATTTTTTGGCAGGATTCCATAGACCGCAAAGTCGATGAGCGGGCGTCTCCAGTCTTGTATGTCGTTGGTTATCTGGGTGGAGTAACTCATACCCAGTCGAAGATTGTTCCTGGGGCAGACCAGTTCATGGCCTATTATATCGACTAGATGATGAGTGTTATTTGGGAGTGCCAAAGAAGCGGCGAGACCGGCCAGGGCATCGACTTCGATATTTTGAAGCCTAGGAACGTGCTCTATAAAGAACCCTTCCAAGGTTGTAACGATGGCAATTGTTGTCTGATGATAGGGAATCAGGTCCTCGTTACGAACCTCATATAAACCCCAGATCTGGTTAACAACCAACTGCGAGTCACCATAAGCTTCCAGGTATCTGATCCCCACTTCTTTTGCGAGTTGGAGCCCCATGACTAGAGCGTTATATTCGGCTACGTTGTTCGAACAGGGTTCTATAACAGAATACGCCCGATTGACTACTAGTCCGGAGGGAAAAATTAATACCACCCCGACTCCAGCGACGATATCACCTTGTGGCCCCGTTCTTGAAGCACCGTCGAAGAACATTCTCCAAATGGCATCGTGCGAAGTCATGTTCGAGGCGACGACTTCATCAGGAATTTCTTCATAAATTCTGGCTGTTTCTGAGCCTGGATGGGCTGCTAAGAAGTCAGCCAGGGCTTGTCCTTTGAGAGCCTTCTGCGGAACAAAGACCATGTCGTATGGGGATAACAGTATCGCCCAGGTGGCTAGACGAGAACTGAGTGCGCCTAGCTTGGTCATGAGAACCCTGTGGGGATTAACCCATGAAACAACATGGATGGTCTGCCCTGTCTCATAGTATCATATTTTCTGAATGGCGAACACTAGGGCAAGGCACTCCTTCTCCACGGCAGTGTACCTATGTTCCGGTCCTACTATCATTCGACTGAGATAGTAAATGGCTTGTTCATGTCCCGCGTCATTGTTCTGTGCTAGCAGAGCACCGAGGGAGTGTTCCATCTCCCGTACATAGAGCAGAAAAGACTTTCCGGCGACCGGGGCTACCAGAACTGGTGGATTCATCAGGTACTCCTTAATATCATCAAAAGCACGCTGACATTCTTTGTTCCATACAAAAGAGATAGGCTAGATATAAACCTCCTGATATAGGCTAGTCTTCCCTGAAGGCCGCAGAGTTCACGGAGGTTCTTTGGTGGATTCATCTCCAGGATTGCTTTTGTTTTGTCGGGATCTATTTGAATGCCCCGGGAAGTAATGACAAAGCCTAAGAACTTTCCGCTGAACACCCCCAGAAATGACTTGGTGGGATTCATCTTCAGGTTATGTGCCCGCATGAGGTCGAACACTGTTCTTAAATCATGTAAATGATCATTTTTGGTGCGGCTCTTGAGACGATGTCGTCTACGTAATACTCCACCGTCATGCGCAAATGGTCTCTGAAGATGACACTCATAGCCCGTTGATATGTAGCACCGGCGTTCTTCATGCCAAAGGGCATGACCGTATAACAATATACGCCAATCGATATTCGGAATGATGTATGCTTCTTATCATCAGGAGCCATCTTGATTTGATTGTATCCTGAAAAGCCATCCATAAAGGACATGCGCTCGAAGCCACACGTATTATCGATCATTATGTCGGTGATCGAAAAAGGGAATTCATCCTTAGGGCATGCCACATTCAGATTATAAAAATCGATGCAGATTCAAATTTTTTCATTCTTCTTGATGACTGGCACTACGTTGGCTACCCAGTCTGGGTGCTGCTCTTAAAGGATGAAACCGCTAGCTATAAGCTTGTTCACTTCCGCTTCGATGGAATTCATGATGTCTGGACGAAATTGTCGCTACTGTTGCTTGACTGGTTTTGCGTTCGGATAAATGTTGAGCTTATGGAGTGCAATCTCGAGGTTTAGCCCTGGCATGTCTTCATAGCTCTGTAGAAGCATGGAAAAGAATAAAGAAAGATCCATGCGGCCAGAGAACCCCATGCGGCTCAGAGAGTTCATGCGAATCAAAGGATCCATGTGGATCAAGGATCTATGCGGCTCAAACCAGTTCTATGCAGCTCAGAGAGGAGACACGCGGCCTGCAAACAGCTCTTCCGTTTGTCCCTTACTGCATTAAATGCCTTGACGACACCTCTGACAAGGTGACAATTCTGACACAAAGATATCATTATGACTCCCTCATAATGACGGACTCCTTGGGAAGCGAAGAAAATCTCTGACACGATCCCCCGAGAGACAGAAACTGTCATGCGGCCTTGACACGTGGACAGTTGTATGCGGCCCAAGCGGAGACTCCTCCATGCGGCCCAAGCGGAGGCTTCCCCATGCGGCTCACGAAGACTAGCCCCATGCGGCACATGAAGACTAGCTCCATGCGGCTCACGAAGACCATCCCCATGCGGCTCGCGAGGACTATCTCCATGCGGTTCACTCATGCGGTCATCCACACTCATGTGGCTCAAATCATTACCATGCGGTCCAAATGTTCAGGGGGGCCACTCTTAGGCAGCCTTGACACGTGGCCAGCCTTATGCAGCCCAATAAGGAGCAACTATCCTGCGGCTCAGATTTCTGCTGTTATGACACGTGGCATGATAGCAGGGCACGTGGCATCAGATTGATCGGAATCCTTCAACAAATCCCAATGAAATATTGGGATCAAATCAGATCATTTGCAAATAAGCCAATTAATGACACATGTCGAGAAATCCGAGGTTGGCATGACAAATCAGGAGGATTTATGTCAATCAGCATTAATTACCCACAAAATATTTGATGCAATCACATTTATTTCTCAAATCTCGATGAACGGCCCAGATCCAATGATCCTTAGCCGCTGACTTTCAAGAATGGGCAATCATTGTAAACCCTAATGATCCCCCCACTCTTATAAATAGCAGGGTGCCATTCCCTTGCGAAGATACAGAGACATATATAGAGAGAGATATAGAGACATACACAGAGACAGAGAGAGATATACAGAGAGAGACATAGAGAGCCAGAGAGCCTGAAGAGAGAGCATTTCTTCATCAACGCCCAGCAGTTCTTCTACAGAGCCAAGGCTGTACCCGATCGTCCAAGAAGTAATGCAGAGCTGCCGTCGCTTTCCCGAGCCTCTACCGTCACCCTCCAGAATCTAAAATAAACAATTGTACTTAGATTGTTGTACCTAGGTTTTCATCCCTAGGCTTTCTTTGTACAAGCGAGTTTGTATTGTGAAGTAAAAGTCCAGTCCTCCGATAATTGTTCTGTTCTTTTATATTTCATGTCAAACACAATGGCGACTCTGCTGGGGACAAACTTCTCCACGGCTGAGGAGTTGGTGACGCAATCGGATGCAGCCAAACTTGGCTCCACGCAACAGAAGATGGTCGTCCGCTTCGACCAACAGGCGTTTAAAGAAATGCCCTCTGAAGGAAGTGCTGGCCCGGTCCAGAAGCGAACCCGCACAAAGAAAGCTCGCTACGAGTGGAGGCCAAAATCATTTGCTCCTCCACAAGCTCTGGACGGGGTACTCTTTGCTACCCAAGACGGCGAAGGTGACTCTTATACGGCTCCACTTCGAGCCGTAGAGGACTCTACTATCCCCAAGTACGGCAGAGGAAAGCACTACGATGCTGGACTTGCAGGGACAAAGAGTGGTTCTATGCGCCCCAAGAAGAAACCGAACGCTCATATGGCCAAGTCTGCCAACCACATGCAGGATGCTCATGCGGCTGAATCTGCCAGCCACATGAAGAAGGTCTATGCGGCCAGATCATACAGCCGCATAAAGAAAACTCATGCGGCTGAGACTCCCAGCCGCATGAAGAAAGACTATACGGCTACGCCTGCCAGCCGCATGAAGATTGTTGATGACAGCAGCATGACGTCTACTCCACATGGCTCTGTCTTCAACCGCCTCTCCTATGGTCCTGATCTCTTGTGCTCCTAAGAAGATATGTCTGACTCTCTCCAGCATCACCTAGACTCTTCCTACTATGTGCCCTTACGCACTAGAGCGAAGAAGTCTAGGACAGCGCGAGCTTGGCAAGCTCGGTCCGCTGATCCGATCTCTGACCATCCGAGCGTCCCACATACTGTTATGCGGGCCTCAGATGGGAAATTGTACAGAACCACTCGAGTCCAGCCCCCGACGGCAAACGGACAGAGAGGTT
Organism: Iris pallida; assembly: GCA_029216955.1. Classification (NCBI taxonomy): domain Eukaryota; kingdom Viridiplantae; phylum Streptophyta; class Magnoliopsida; order Asparagales; family Iridaceae; genus Iris; species Iris pallida. Next base: position 35,474,362 of record JANAVB010034417.1, read on the forward strand.
CGCAAAAGTCTCCCAAAATCCAGAAAGCAAACACGGTCGATCCAGACCCATCTGACTTGCGTGAGGCCATCCTCCACAAACGCAAGGAAAGAGAAGATGCATCGGGGTGCAAAGAGTCCTCCCACGAACATCACTGCACCCAAGTCATCGTCAACTGCTGCTGCAATAGTGCGACGGTACGAAAAGACCGGCAGTCCGTCTTTCAAAGACTACAACAGCCGTCTTCAGAAGACGAGGCACTTCCCGTCGTCTCCTGCAACTCTGCTCAGAAAGTCCCCACCGATGGGAGAGGGAAGAAGACAAATGTTCCCAGCCCGAAGATTTCGACCACTATGACTAAGAGACTGTCGTCTAAGCGGGTGCCCACCACCGGAGTTTTCCAAGGTACCCGTTCTAAGACGAAATCTGCTACAGTAGAAGATTCATCGTCCACACCACTGGGGTTGCTGGGACTGGGGGTAGCACTCCTCCGAACCTCCACGATAATTCGATATTCCAAGAAGACGAGCCGGGGGAAACAACTCTCCTATCAGATGCAACAAACCCCGACGTTCCCGAGGACGTCCATAACTCCCAAGACGAGGCAAACTCGGAGACTGGGGGTACTGTTCCTTCCGAGTCCGAACCAGAGGAGAACATTCCTATATACCCCGATGAATTTTCACTACAGGGGTATGATTTAGAGGGCGCTTCCTCCACCGTTCCGTCCATCTCTCCTCATGTAAAGACGGTGTTCATGATAGACAGCAGCCAAGGGGGTTCCAGTGATCGCCAATGCATCGACACTCTCGAAGCTATATTGCTTGCCTTGGTCAAGTCTGTGGACGAGATCAAAGCGACCCTTCTAACTGTACAAGAAGGGACGCCTGGCCAAACAAGCGCGGGTCCTACGGTCAATGCGGACTCGAATTCAGCGGCACCGAATCCAGGCAACAATCCTCCTGAAGTAACGGCTCCCACCGCTGTGGATGAAGCCCGAGAAGCGAGAAGAGAGGTCCAGGAGCTCCGAGCCATGTTTCACGCTCGAAAAAACTCTTAAGACCTCAGAATACGACAACCGCACCCTGCTGTATGGAGGGATGTCCCCTTTCTACCAAGATATAAGTCGTTCAATATTAATCCTTATGATGGCAAGACCTCCGCAGGTCGGTACATCACTTACTTCGAGGTCACTACCGACCATCTGCCCCATGACGATGCCATCCTCACACGATTATTCATCGGGGTATTGGAAGGAGTCGTCTTCGACTGGTATCGCAACCTGCCAGACAACTGCATCCACTCCTTCGCCGGCTTCAAGCGCATGTTCTTGGAGAGATTCTACGAAGTAGGGTAGGACATCACAATGTCCACCCTTATGGACGTCGTCCAAGGAGAGAAAGAGCTGACAAGGAATTACATTGAGCGGTTTTGCCAAACCGCAATGAAGCTGCCGTCTGGAAATCCGGATTCCTCCTTGATAGAAATTTGCCAAAAGAGGTTGCTCCCAACAATCAGTCTCTGGATGGGCAAAAGTCAATTCAAGGACTGGAAGACGTTCATCATCAGTGCCACAAGCGCCGAAGAACGATTGAAGAAGGCTCGCCAATTAGGATTACACATCTCGGACGGAGAGAACAAGGGCAAGCGTCCTAACACCAACAACGACAATGGGGGTAGCCCCTCCAACAATCGGGACAGCAGGGGTAAGCAGTCTATGGTGGCCGACACAGCACAGAAACTTGAGCCAAAGTCGGCAGACAAACAATGGCCGCAAATCACTTACTCCATCGAAGCCGGTCACGTCAAGCCCATCTTGGACATGCTCATACAAGGAGACAGAATTCAGCTTCCTCCACCAAGACGGGAACCTCGGCCGGCAGACATGGAGAACCCAAAGTACTGCCATTACCACCGCTACGTCCACCATGCCACACACGACTGCTACCAGCTAAAATGGTACATCCAAAACCTCATCGATTCGAACGCTTTGGCTATCGATTTCGAAGAGGTAACCGTGGCAACCAATATGTATCGGTACAATTCGGCAGCTTCCCTCCAACGGAAACTCAAGACGGTGTGGTCCCCATCCCTCTGGCGACCATGAAGATTGCTAATCTTCCACCTCCCCGAGATCAGGCTGCTAGTCTAGTGCCCCTCACCACATCACGAGGGCAGGTCATGTGGGTCCATCCAGACTTGGTATCAGAAGTGACTCAGTCCACACCATCTTCCATTTGCAAGAAGAAGTGTGGTAAAGTCAGGTCCTGCCGCACAATCTCGGCAGATATCGAAGAAGCTACAGTCATCGTCACTCGGTCTGGGACACAATCCTAACCTGTGGCTGACAACTCGGCTGAAGATCATCAGCCCGCTACAACCGACGCTCCGGGACCGACTCAGCCTCCGACGACCGACAAGCCTAGGCCGAAGGAGGCTCGCTTTGACAAATTCCTCCGAAAAGAGGCACCGCAGGGGCTGGAGAAGCCCAACAACTTCAACATCTTGGCACAATTGGCCAACACACCGGCCAAGTTGTCATTATACGAGCTTCTGAGCCTCTCAAAGGATGTTCGTGCGGCTTTGAGCGATGCACTCCAAAATGCCGACGCGTACCTGGCTTAGGTCAACCTCACGGGAGAGAACCCGCTGCAGATCTCCAAGACAGCGCTTGTACGGGAGCAATGCCCAACATTGTCTTCACTCCGCAGGACATGCTCATCAAAACCAACCTGCACGATCGCCCGCTATACTACACTGGATACATCGGCGACGTAAAGGTGGATCGGATGTACATTGATCCTGGCTCTTCTATAAACATTATCCCGAAGGGTCTGTTACATCATCTCCGCATCCCAATGCATCGCTTGACGCCTACAAGTACCGCCATCAGCGGTTTCAATTCGGGCAGGAGCTACCCAATTGGGAAGATTCGTCTGAAGTGTCAGATTGGCGATGTCCAATCAGAAGTCACCTGCTACGTCATAGATGCAGACACTTCTTACAACATCCTCGGGGCGCCCGTGGATACACGATTATATGATCGTGCCTTCCACGCTGCACCAGTGCTTCAAATATGTCGATAAATACGGCTTCGTGAGGACGAAATTTGTCGACATCGATCCCTTCAAAGGGGCCGAATCCTACTACTCAGACTCCTGCCTATACGAAAAGTCGAAGAGGCACCTTGATGAAGGAGATGTACAAGCTCATACCGAGACAGCCACAGGATCAGAAGAACCTCTAACGATCCACCTCCAAGCTCGCAAACCTGGCAAGTCCGTACCCCTTACAGCCACTCTGCGTAAGGACGCAATCAGCCTCTCGGCACAAGAAGAACAGATGATAATCCGGCTGCCAAGGTCTGGCCAAGTGCCAAGACCCACAACAGAGCCACTGACAATCAGGCTGCCGAGAGTCGGCCTGCCACAAACGTAGAAGCTCAATCCCTCCGACAAGCCAATGACGATACGCCTTCCAAAGAAGGGTCGTCACCCCGATACAAGGCCTGGAACTTCTAGCGAACCAACCACTCCCCGCCCAGCACCGAGCACCAGACTGGGGGTCGCTATTCTGCCGACAACTCCATGCTCCGCTCCACCAGCTGAACCCTTGATGATCAAGCTGCCCAGGTCGTCCTCTTAATCTTCATTTATACAGGGGATAGCCGAAGAGGAACCGGAGCTAGCCAAGTATGTGGCCACCCACACTGATGTTCCCTCCGCAGATGATGTAATCCCGCTAGAAAAGATACCTTACTTCATCAATAAAGGGCTATCTTTGAACTACCTCGAGCTTAACAAGCTTTGTACAATTTATGCTATGGAACACGGTATAGGCACTCACCTACACACACAGGTGACGAATGTGTACACCGCAATCCAGCTTACTCCAGTGGAAGACGTTTACCGCATAATCGAGGGAGGGGACCATCCAATCATCTTCGGCCGGAAGGACGATCCGCAGCCCTTCACCGTAGAAGAAGTCGACCTTGAATCAGATACCGGGAGACTGCCTCTGTATCTTTACAGCCCCCAATCCAAATATCTCATGAAAAAATAGGGGTATTATCTGGAGACGATGCCAGGCTTGAACTACGGTACTGGACGACGATTACCTTTGAAGCCACCAGTTCCGGCTGGCAAACCGCGGGACTACTATAGCAAGACTCGATGTGGATTAGGGTATGTTACACCCACAACAACCCCTGAGAGTTCAGATGAAGAATGTGACTGGCATTCACATTCAATCGGGTCACCAACTTCTGACTCAGATACCAGCATCGGAGATATATTCAGACAAGTCCTGTCAGTCAACATGGCATTCACTGACGCTTATGAAGAAGATGAAGACATTCCTGAAATCTTTGAGCTAGAGCCGTGGGCCCAACAGTTGGATGCACAATAGGAAAAACGGTTCGAACAGAGAGAGCCTCCTACTGGAGATGAAGTTATACAGGTCGACCTCGGCAGCGAATCTTCTCCAAAACCAATCTTCGTCAGTAAAAGCCTGACAGACGAAAAGCGAGAATCGCTACTGGAGCTTGTCAAAGAATATATCGATGTGTTCGCCTAGAGATATGAAGACATGCCAGGACTAAACCCCGAGGTTGCCCTTCACAAGCTCAATATTCGGCCAGATACAAAGCCAGTCAAGCAACAACAACGACGCTTCCGCCTGGGCATCATGGATACGATCGAAGCCGAAGTCAACAAACTGATAGCCAGTGGCTTCATTCGTGAGGAGCAACATCCTGACTGGGTCACCAACATAGTACCCATCCTCAAGAAGAATGGAAGATTCGAATCTGCATCGACTTTCGCAATCTGAACGAGACAAGCCCCAAAGACGAATTCTCCCTCCCTATCACAGACATCATGATCGACAACACATACGGCTTTGAACGTATGTCATTCATGGATGGCTTCTCGGGATACAACCAAATCAAGATATCTCCTGACGACGAAAGTATACATTATTCCGAACACCGATTGGTACATACTGTTACACAGTCATGCCTTTCGGTTTAAAGAATGCCGGCACCACATATCAAAGAGCCATGAGTATTATCTTTAGAGACCACTTATGCGAGACAGTAGAGTGCTATGTTGATGACATCGCCGTCAAGAGTCGTTGTAAGAAAGACCATTTGCAGGATCTGAGGAGGGTATTCGACCTGATGAGAGCGCACAATCTGAAGATAAATCCCATAAAATCCTTCCTGGGCGTATCCAGCGGGAAGTTCTTGGGCTTCATCATCACCGCCCAGGGTATCCATGTAGACCCTGAGAAGACAAAGGCAATTATGGAGATGGGTCCCCCAAGAAATCTCTGCGAACTCAGAGGCCTTCAAGGAAGGCTAGCTTACATCAGAAGGTTCATTTCTAACCACTCCGGGCGATGTCGACCATTCATCCATCTCATGAAGAAAGGTATCTCATTCGTATGGGACGAAGAATGTCAGCGGGCCTTCGACAGCATCAAAGAATATTTATCGAACCCTCCAGTCCTGGTGGCCCCGGTTGCTGGAAAACTATTCCTGCTCTACGTACGAGCAATAGAACATTCCCTCGGGGCTCTGCTGGCACAAAACAACGATGCAGGCCATGAGCAAGCCATATATTACCTCAGTCGAATGATGATTGGGCCAGAGCACCGATACACCGCTGTGGAGAAGGAATGCCTTGCCCTGGTGTTCGCCATTCAGAAGACGCGACACTATGTCACTGGACAAACCATACATGTGATCTCACGAGTCAACCCTCTCAGGGTCCTCATGACTAAACCAGGGGCACTCAGCTCTCGCCTCGCTACATGGGCAATATTGATGTCCCCTTATCATATGATCTTCGTCCCGCAAAAGGCTGTCAAAGGTCAAGCCCTGGCAAACTTTTTGGCAGCCCACCCGGGCTCGGAGTCATCCAGAATAAATGAAGAGATTCCAGATGAGGTTGCCGACTCGCATGCAACCTCTCACGATGATATATGGCGAATGTTCTTCGACGGTGCTTCGAGAACTGGACCCAAGGGCAACATCGTCGTCGAAGTCGGGGTGGTGCTGGTTTCTTCTTCCAGATTGGTGATCAATCGCACTTACTCTCTCACAGAACCCTGCTCTAACAATGTGGCTGAGTACAACGCTTTGGTCATTGGCCTCCAACTTGCAAGAGAGCTGGGGGTAGAATATCTTGAAGCATACGACGATTCTCAGTTGATCGTCAATCAGATCCGGGGCTCATACGAAGTCTGCCACGAAGACATGATCCCCTATCACCAAATAGAGATTGACATTATCTCGTCGTTCGAAGGTTCTTCATCGAGCACGTTCCCAGACTCCAAAACATCGAAGCCGATACCTTAGCAGGCCTGGCCGCTTCCCTAGCAGTGCCAAATTATACTCATCAATCGGTAGATGTGATAGGCCACGAACTGGTCTGCCCCAAGAACAACGTTCAATTCGTGGCGAGTTATTTCACGCAGACGATCAACGATGTCCTAGATTGGAGACAACCATTCATTGACTTTGTCGTCTACGATATCCTCCCTGAGAACCCAAAGGAAGCCACCTCCATCAGACGGTGTTCTCTCAGAGTCTTTTACGATACAGAGACAAAAATACTGTATCGCCAATCCTATGATGGATTATTGCTTCGGTGTCTGTCAAACGCATAAGCCAAAGAAGCCGTACGAGAAGCTCATGACGGTGTCTGTGGGGCCCATCAGCCTGGCCCTAAATTGTAAGACCGTCTTTGCCGAATGGGCTACTACTGGCCCACGATGGTAGCAGATGCGATAGACTATGCTAGAAAGTGCAAAGCCTGCCAAGTCCACGCGGACTTCATCCACCAACCATCCGAATTTCTACATCCGACAGTGGCATCCTGGCCGTTCGAAGCATGGGAAATGGATATCATCGGTCCGATTACTCCACCTTCCTCCCGAGGGTATCGTTTCATACTCGCAATCACAGATTACTTCTCCAAATGGGCGGAAGATGTGCCGCTTGCAGAAGTAAAGACTTCAAACGTGATCAGCTTCCTTAAGCATCACGTCATCTATCGCTATGGACTGCCCCGGAGGATCATCTATGATAATGGTCCGCAGTTTGTAAGCCACGCCTTCTATCGGTTCTGCGACAAGCACCGCATCCAGAATATTGCTTCGATGCCATACAATCTAACAGCAAATGGATTAGCAGAAGCATTCAACAAAACCATTATCAAGTTACTCAAGAAGTTCGTGTCGGCCAATAAACGCGACTGGAACGAGAAGCTGGGTGAATGCTTGTGGGCGTACCGTACCACAGTCCGAATGGCCACAGGGAACACACCATTCTCCCTGGTGTACGGGAGTGAGGCAGTTCTCCCATTGGAGACTCAAATACCCTTACTTCGCGTCGCCTTCACTTATCAATTGACGACGGATGATAACTACCGATGCCGACTGCAAGAGTTAGAGGCCTTAGATAAAAAGCGCCTCCTGGCTCAGCAAAGGATCGAGCTATACCTAGCACGCATCTCTGGAGCCTTCAACAAGAAGGTTAAGATCAGAACATTCCAAGTGGGCGATCTCGTTCTGGCAGTCCGGAGGCCGATGGTCATGACTCACAAGACCACCGGCAAGTTCCAGCCAAAATGGAAAGGTCCCTTTATCATCGAGACTGTATTCTCCAACGGTACTTACCGTCTCGTAAAACAAAATGGAGACTTGCTCATGTTGCCCGTCAACGGCAAGTTCCTGAAGAAATATTATGTCTGAACGACATTCCAGATCATTGAGTTATGTACCCCGCTGGTGCCGCTGAACTCACATCCATAACATTTTTTAGATTATCGAGTCATGTACCCGCTGGTGCCGCTGAACTCACACCCACAACATTCCAGATCATTGAGTCATGTACCCGCTGGTGCCGCTGAACTCACATCCATAATATTCCAGATTATCGAGTCATATACCCGCTGGTGCCTCTGAACTCACATTTCGGTCACTCTCTCAGATAGTAAGTCATGTATGACCATACCTCTGAACTTTCTTCCTGGAAGAGATCCTTCCTCATGATCTACTACCCGTACTCCCAGTGCACAAAAAGGGTAACCGATCCACAAATTTCTAAAAACGGCCATGTCCTCATTACCTCTGAGTCGTTTTACTTCCGCCAAAAACAAATCACCCCTTTACATAGAACCTCCATGTCCTCATCACCTCTGAGTCATTCTATGTACCCTCCTTTATTGAGCCCACTCCTGTCATGTCCTCATTACCTCTGAATGGGAAGGCTCCGTCGAAGAAACCTTCATGCTTGCCATGTCCTCATTACCTCTGAGTAAGTATGATGATTCCCCTTTCGACTTATTATCTGTACCCACAATCGGAGTACGCCAAGGATAATAGGTCCACAAATATTCTCTGTTGAGTCTACTCCTGCCATGTCCTCATTACCTCTGAGTAGGAAGACTCCACAGTAAAACCTCCGTACTTACCATGTCCTCATTACCTCTAAGTAAGTATGTCGGTCCTCTTTCGTCTTATTATCCGTACTCTGAACCAGAGTACACCAAGGGTAATAGGTCTACAAATGTCCTTTGTTGACCACAAATATCCTCTATTGAGTCCACTCCTGCCATGTCCTTATTACCTCTGAGTAGGAAGACTCCACTGTAAAACCTTCATACTTGCCATGTCCTCATTACCTCTGAGTAAATGTGTTGGTTCCCCTTCATCCTATTATCCGTATCCTAAGTCAGGGTATGCCAAGGATAATAAGCCCACAAATGTCCTTTGCTAAGTCTCTTAGTACAGGCCCACCATTCCTCATCATGCCCCGGGAGCCCAGCTGCTCCATGGCACTCTATCTTCTGATACTTGGAACGTCCACAACAACATTACCGTAGAGCTGTTCTAGGTATCCCCAATCAAACTTGTTATCCGTACCTAAAACCAAGGTATGCCAGGGGTAACAGGTCCACAAACAAATCTCCCATGCGGGGCAAATATCACCACAATACCACAGGCACAAACAAGCAATATAAATGAAGGGTAGAATGGAAAGTACTCTTTATTTGAAAGACGAAAAAGCATTACATGTTTTAGGACCACGTCCCTCACAAAGAAAAAAGAAAAGGAAAAAACATGAACAAAATCAAGAAAAGGCCGACTATAGTTTGGTATTACACAATTCCAAGAGGCGGTTTCTCACCAAGGCAGTACCCCGCTCAAGCCTCTGTCTAGCCCTGCCCTCAGCCTTCTGGGACAACCGCTCCCCATTATCCAGGTCCATGAGTGTCCGTCAGTCGTCGTCCAACCTCTTCAGAGCCACTTCCAAGTCAGCCGAAGCTTCATTGACGTTATCAGCTTCCTGGATAATCAGCCCTCTATCGATCCGGGCGGCCTCAAGCTCAGACTCAAAGAAAGTTAACTTCTTTTGGAGCTCAAGGATCGGCTCCTGCGTTTTAGTAATCCCACGGGAGGCAATCGCTTCCCGAGCTGTAACATCTTCACTCTCATGGCTCAATTGATCATAGCGATCAGACAGAGTATAGAGATCCTCCAGTATGGCCGGCCGGGTTTTATCCTGAGCAGCCCTCACCTTCTCTATAGAAGTTGTGAAGGAGCCACGCTCCTGATCTATAGCGGCAGATAGATCAACCTGCCGCAGTCCCTGAAGCTGGGCCACCAGCTGATCAGTCTCCAGCAATTTTGCCTCCAGGAGTGCAGCCACCCTGCCCCACCATGAAGGGCCTTAAGGATATCAATTTGACCCTGGGCGCATTGTCGGGCCAAGATGAAGGAGGTCCCTCTGTCCACAGCAGCTTCTATTCCCCTTTTTAAGTGACGATAAAAGCTGTCGACCACGTCCTATAATGATTCGTCCAGTACCTCTGTAGAGGACGGCGTCAGAGGAAGCGTGGCCGGCAGTATCGAAGGAGTGGTGCTAGAACTTGCCACCAGGGGAGGACTTCCGAGCAGAACGAGGCACAGATTGTGGCTAACTCTTCCTCTGCCACCCGAAGAGCCTGGACGCTTGGCAGGGTGGAGAGGTCGACTCTCTGGGCCGCCCGAGCAGAGGAAGACACGAGGACCATCGTCCCCTGCCCCGATTGTCCCATCACCGGACTTGTCAAACTCGAGCCCGCAGGAGGACCATTAAGACGAGCAGGAGGGAGAGGAGGTATGCCCCTCTCTGCCAGTGCCCTTTCGGCAGAGTCTGTCTCGACAAAGTCCATCCTCGGCACTGGAGAGGCAGGACCTGCATGTCCAGGACAATGATCAATCGACGTGACCCGGAGGATATGATTATAGAGCAGATAGGCCTCCTTGCAAGTTAAGATTCGGTTTATCTTACCGGGAGAGGAGCATCGAGGCTGCAGCTCGTTCGCAGCTGGCAGGGTCTCCTCACCCGCGATCTCCAAATTAAATTTGGTCGGCTCCTCTGACCTAGCCACCTCAGAGAAAGAGGCAACCTGATCAGCATCATCTGGACGAAATTCAGCAATTTCAGAGGCAGGCTCACCGGAGCCCCCGTCATCCCGAGTCACGATCTCGGCTACTCGAGAGTCCTCTTCTTCTGACGCCTATAAGAGGGAAAGAAGATGATTAAAATCAAAGCTAGAAGAAAGGAAGGACCGGTAGTAACTTATTTACCTCTGATGCGGGATCAATTTCTTTACCTTTTTCCTTTATAGTTAGCCCGCGGTGTCTGGTCGCAGCCAGTTTTCGAGAGCGAGGAATGCCGCCGACAGGAGAAAGTTGCCTGCTACACTTTCGTGCAGGGCCGGGTGCAACAGATGACTGATCTACCACCATCTTATCTGGCAAAACAGGTGGCTGATCCGCCCCTACATCTGCCACCGAAAAGGAAGAGTCATCTCCATCAGGCTCGTCGCCTTCGTCATCTACAGCATCGGAGTCCGAATCCGGCACCTCGACTCTGTTCTTCCTCTTCCTTGTCTTGGCCCCCTGGGAACCCTCATCCAGGATGGTACCAACGATGAAACTGGTGCCTGGGTTAAAACCGACAGGGGGCTTGTTCGCCACGACGTGGTACAGAGCCGCCATATACAAGATATCTACTGACGCCTTGATAGCGGGAACTGAGAAAATGGTACGGGTATAGAATGTGTCATAGTAATGCCAGGCCCGGATGCCGTCTAGAAGGCTACCTTCAAAGCCCAGACAAGAGCTGGGGCTGTCTAGAAAAGGCTGACTATATCCAAATTGTCGGGCGAACCTGCTAGGCAGATAGGGCTACAGAAAGACAGTGTTACGGTTGCGATACACCAGATGAGAGGGACGGATATTTCGTAGCCACAGAAGCATCTGGCCGTCCAGAAGTTGAGGGGGTCCAATACCGTCAAGATGGACAGTCGCTATTTCCTCATCAGTAAAACGAGGGACAGATACGAAAATGTTGTACATGTCTGCCCTCGCTAGTGCCATCCGGCAAGCACGTATGGTCTCAAATTCCTAAGACTCATTACGATAGTGGTAGATAAAAGCGTCGTCATCAGTTATGCCGTCTTCAGAGCCCGGTCTCATCAAAGACGGATAATGCATCAACAGCCACCCCATCAAATAATGATAGGGCAACTCGGTCCGTTCAAAATCTTTCGTCACATCGTGGGCAATGACCTTGGATGTGAAAGTGCGAAGGCCACGGTGTATACTGCACACCATGGCCGGGAGAAGAGCTAGCCGGACTCGCAAAACTAACTTCACAGCTGGAAGGATAAAATTGTGACTGATCTTCTCGATGGAACCAGCTCCGCCCGAGACTACACAGTTTCACAGGCATATCATCAAGAATCCCGCCAGGAGTGCCTTCTCCGACAACTCTTGGGTGTCCTGATAAAAATAACCGAAGGAGTCGGTCTGACTCCCGAATCTGTCACTAGAGGTGGCCACCCTCTTAGCTGACGATACTAAGGCTTTCACCGCCTCCCGGGATTGAGGACGGCGGGGAGTAACTTGACCTGAGGCATCTGTCGTGAAGAGGTAGCGCACCCAGTCTTTGGTATGAGGGGCATTCCCTTCCGAGCTGTTCTCCTTTTTGGCTATTTGATGACATGTGCTATAATGGCACAATATCTCTTGATAAAGAGCCACGAAGCCTGGATGCCGCCTTTCCAACTCTTCGAACTCCTCGTTCGTGGAAGTATACGCCTCAAAAGCTTCGTCCCCCAAGGAAGCTTGGAGACCGCATGCATTTCGTGGAGCACGAGCCCCCCTACGGGAGTATAGAAGGTTCCCGTACGGCGATTATACATCTCCAGCAGAGATATAAATAATCTCTTGTTTATAGGCAAGCCATGGCTAGTGCCCCGGATAGCATGGTAAAGACCAATCTCACACAGAAAGGCCTCATACTTTTGCAAAATCTACGTAGACAGATTGGTCCACGAGGGAATCGGATGTATCCAGCTGGGGAGCATCAACCGACCAATTGGATAGGAGCCCTTTCGAGCGAGTTGGTTCATAAAAGTGTCGGTGGTAGAAAACGTGAAATTGGGACCCGACACATTCAAGAAGGTACCCGGGGCCAATCCTATTACGGAACGGCTGGTGTGCACCTTGCCCGCGCACACTGACTTCAGGCTATTGTTATAATGGATTTCTTCCACGAATATCCCACTCCGAGTAGGAGTTAAAGAATCTTCCATCTTCCGGTCTAATGGGAGCATATTGAACCAAGATAAAGGGAAGTGACGCTCCATCTGGGGGATACGGATCGCCATCCCGTTAGAAACAAAACTCCAGTTCTCTGACACCTCCAGAATCTGACTGTTCTTCACCGTCAAGGCGTCTCCAAAGAAGAATACGGGCTTCAAGTATTCCCTTTCTAATTTCCTCGAGTTCATCATAGCATTAAAAAAATAGAAAGGCTGATTCTTGAGGGCATTCGATCTGGCCGGGGGCTCGTCACTCGGAAACTGGTCAGCCATGTGTTGGACTATATGGTCATACCTATAGCCCAGAGCAGCTTGGGCACTGCCTACCAGGACCTCTCCAGCAGCATTAACCGGCAAATTCACTGAGAAGAAGACAGAAAAAGATAAGTTAAAAAGAGGGACAAAAAGAAACTAATAGGTGCTTTCGAGCTTATGCGGCTCCAACTCAATAAAGCCTCATGCGGCTCAGGAGAACACTTATGCGGCTCCAACTTACTGAAGCCTCATGCGGCTCAGGAGAACACTTATGTGGCTCCAACTTAACGAAGCCTCATGCGGCTCAGAAGAACACTTATGCGGCTCCAACGTATGGAAGCCTCATGCGGCTCAAGCTCAGAAGAACATTCATGCGGCTCCACTTAGTGAAGGGTCATGCGGCAGTGCTTTCATAGGGCCCGCAAGGATCGGATAAGTTCGTGCGGACCACGTGACAAACAAAAATGGGCAAATCTATACGGCTCAGTGTAGCTTATACGGCTTTGTTGGCGAAGCGCGTATGCGGCCACAGTGGCTATTCTTATGTGGCTTGTGGCTCGACCGTAGGACGAACATGCGACTCACATGAAGATAAAGGCTCGGGCATAAAGCATACGATGTAGCCATAGCAGTTAGGTTTTTTTAAACCCACATAAAGCCCTTACCAGCAATAGGAGGATGGACGTCATGGTGAGCTGCGGGCACGACGGCCGACGGAGGAACGGCCGCGATTGAAGTAGAGGCAGTCTTCTTCGACGAAGACGCCGCCTTCTTGTCCTTCGCCGCAACGGTCTTCTTGGGAGCCATTGGCAATTAAAGAAGAAGATGACAATGGAGTAGGGAAAATTCGAAGTGAAGGAGAAAGTAAAGAAGTCTTCTCTCTCAAAATCCTCTTATTTATAGGAGACAAGAGAGGGGAGAACACGTAGATTGATAACCACCTCGGAAAAGATGAAACCGACTCCTCGGATTTCGTCCCCTCTCTTATAAAGGAGATTCACCCAGGGCATAAAATCCAAAGATTTAATGAGCCGACCTTTGGGATCTCTCCTAAAGACGGCACTAAAACAAATTTGAGGCAATTAATGATGCACACACGTGGCAAGGAGCTCATGCGGCCCGAAAGTCCCTGCGGCTGATTGATTCAATACAGCTGAGACATCCATGCGGCCGAGACATCCATGCGGCCGAGACATCCATGCGGCTGAGACATCCATACGGCCAAGACATCATATACGGCCAGAAGAATACATGGCCATGCTTCTTATTCAAAGTATTTCAATTTTGCAAATTAAAAACTTTGAAGGGGTCTTGTAGAAGCATGGAAAAGAATAAAGAAAGATCCATACGGCCAGAGAACCCCATGCGGCTCAGAGAGTTCATGCGGCTCAAAGGATCCATGCGGATCAAGGATCTATACGGCTCAAACCAGTTCTATGCGGCTCAGAGAGGAGCCACGTGGCCTGTAAACAGCCTTTCCGTTTGTCCCTTACTGCATTAAATGCCTTAACGACTGACAGCTCTGACAAGGTGACAGTTCTGACACAAAGATATCATTATGACTCCCTCATAATGACGGACTTCTTGGGAAGCGAAGAAAATCTCTGACACGATCCCCCGAGAGTCAGAAACTATCATACGGCATTGACACGTGGACAGTTGTATGCGGCCCAAGCAGAGACTCCCCCATGCGGCCCAAGCGGAGGCTCCCCCATGCGGCTCACGAAGACTAGCCCCATGCGGCTCATGAAGACTAGCTCCATGCGGCTCACGAAGACCATCCCCATGCGGCTCGCGAGGACTATCTCCATGCGGTTCACTCATACGGTCATCCACACTCATGCGGCTCAAATCATTACCATGCAGTCCAAATGTTCAGGGGGGCCACTCTTAGGCAGCCTTGATGTTGACACAAAGTCACAGTCAACCAAATATTGACTACATTGACCAAATAATATTTGTATTAATTCAATACGACACACGACGACTGCATTCAGTTCAAGACGGATGACAGCTCAGTCTCCGGCTCTCAGTGTGTTCTGGAGTCTGTACTTTTACATTTCATTGAGTCTAGAAGTATGTACTCTGAGTCTTGCTGAGCTCTTGGAACTTAGTCTATAACCTACCCAAAATCCCAAGCTCCACTGAACCAAAAACTGCCCACTGGTCCCCTTAGAACCACTCTGTGCTCTGAAGACAGAGTTTGGGCCGAACTCTGTCTCCACACAGAGTTCGGGCCGAACTCTGTCCCCTAGAAATCAGGAACCCTAATTTTAGGGATAGCTGGTTGCTAGCTGTCCAACGGCCAAATTTTTGAATTTTCCTACCCGAATTCTGGCCGAATTCTGCCTATAAAAACACTATAAATAGGGCATGAATTCTCTCATTTCAAATCACTCAATCTTCTCTTCTCTTCTCTCCTACAAGCTCTATAAGCCATACCCTTCCCATCTACTAGCCACAAGCCTCCTAAGTCTCGAGTGCTCAGCATCTCTCAGTTAGGATTCTTGTGCAAGAGTGAAGAAGTCGCTTGGACAATTCCAAGCAAATCGCCACTGCGATCCTCTGTTAGAAGTTGACGTGCTCTTCTGAAGAAAAGGCACGGGTTGTAAACTACTATTTCACAAATAGTGGATTTAATCCTGAGCTAGAGTTCTCAGGCCTAGACTAGTCCTCCACGAGGGAAACCAGGTTAAAATCGCTGTGTTTGCGTATGCTCTTTTGCTCTTTATTTATTTTCCGCACTTTACTCTGATTATTGATTGTTGGTGAAAGAGTTAATTTTTAATTGGCTTTTTTCTATATAAACTCTATTCACCCCCCTCTAGAGTTGCCAAACTGTTCTTCAATTGGTATCAGAGCTCTGTTCTCTTTACAAGGATTAACATCCTAAGAGCTGATCCATGGCAACCACACAATCCTTGATTTCCAATCATGGTGAAGGTCAGTCCACTCATAGGCCTCCCCTATTTGATGGAACTAACTACACATATTGGAAAACAAGGATGAGCTTCTATCTTAAGTCTCTAGACTTTGACCTGTGGACTGTCGTCACTGACGGTTACAAAAAGCCCGCCAGGATAGTTGTAGATGGTGACCTCATTGAGAAACCACACGACAAATATTCTGTCGAGGAGAAGAAACAGGCAAGTCTAGACGCTAGGGCTATTAATGTTTTATTCTGTGCTATAGACAGGAATGAGTTCAACAGGGTTTCTACTTGCACCACTGCTCATGAAGTATGGAGACTTCTAGAAGTGACGCATGAAGGAACCACACAGGTCAAGGAATCTAAAATAAGCCGTCTCACTCAAGAATACGAAGCCTTCAAGATGAAGCCAAGTGAGACGATCACTCAAATGATCACAAGATTCCTCGACATCATCAATCCTCTATCTTTGCTCGGAAAGCAGTACTCAAACCACGAAAAGATTCGTAAGCTGCTCAGAGGGCTACCAAAGATCTGGAACCCTAAGGTGACAGCCATCATAGAAGGAAACGATCTCACAACAATGTCAATGGAGACCTTGATGGGTAAGCTTATGACTCACGAGCTTGACCTCAAGGACTTCGAAGAGCCTGCTCCGAAGACCAGGGAGATCGCACTCAAAGCTCATCAACGAAGAGCTAATCATGATGAGACCGAAGAAGATAATTCGGATGATGAAGAACAAGCTCTCATGGTTCGCAACTTCAAGAAATTCCTTCGCTTCAATCGAAGGAAGAAGGAATCTCAAGAAGACGATGAAGAAGAACCAACTTGTTACGGTTGCAAGAAAACTGGACATGTCCGAAAAGACTGCCCATTCCTGAAGAAGAGCAACCGCTATGAGAAGCCATACAAAAAGAACTCATCAAAGAAATATGCCAACACAGGCATCTGGCATGAAAGTGAAGCAAGTGACTCTGAGGAAGAAAAGGACTCTCCTCAAGATACAGCAAATGTGTGCCTGATGGCAACTTCTAACAAGGTATCTAACGAAACTCTGGATGACTTCTCTTTTGATGAACTTGGCGATGCTTTCACTGATTTACTCGATGATCATAAAAAGGTCATCGGTAAATATAAACATGCCAAGGACAAAATCAAAAGTCTAGAAGATGAGATACAAAGAATTTCCTTACTTCTTGATAATGTTAGAGACACATCACCCACTAATGACGCTGATGAAGTATCCAAGCTCAAATTAAGCTTGCATGATGCTGAAGCACGTATTGAGCAACAAACTCAAGAAATCACTACACTCAACACGTTGCTTGCTGAAGAAAAGAGTATACACAAGATTTCCATGACTAAGATATATGGCTTAAATATAAAGGTTACTGAACTGCAAGCTGTTACTAAAAGATTAGAAACCAAATTGGGTAAACAGGTTATTCAACCTCAAACCCAATCACATGGGCACAACACCACTCATGCTAGTCAACCAAGTCATTCTCATGCAGCACATAACCATGCATTCATATACACAAACTTTCACAAACCACGTGCACGTAAGAACAATTCTCACTCAGTACACAAGCATCATGCACAAAGACACAATCAACAGCACTTCACACATAAAAATCATCATGTCATGCCATATAGACAAGATCATCATGCAATGCCATATAGACAAGGTCCTCATATACCATATAGACAAAATCGTCATGTCATGCCATATAGACAAAATCATCATGCCATGCCATCTAGACAATATCAGCATGTCATTCATCATAGACAATACCATCATCCTATGCCTCAAAGACACCATCACCATGCCACTTATTCCATGCATAATCATCCTCACCATGCTAACTCTTCACATCATGTCCATCCTCATCCTGTTGCTTATAAATATCATTCTCATACTCCTAGTATAAACAAGAATGCTATCTGTACTTATTGTGGATTACATGGACACATCTCACCACAGTGCAGAGTCAGAAGACTTGTAGATAAAAGGATATATGCTTGGTTCCCAAAGACTAACTTTTCTGGACCCTCAAGAACTCGGGTACCAAAGGTCACATCTACTCTTGATGTAGGTGGACCTTCCCTCCTCAACTGAAAGTAAGTGGATTCTCGATAGTGGATGCTCGCGACATATGACGGGAGACGCAAACCTTTTTGCATCACTATCGATGAAGAGAGAAGGATACGTATCCTTCGGTAACAATCTCAAAGGGCACATTATAGGTAATGGTATCATTGGTCATCCTCCCTCTCCTGTAATAAAGGATGTCTGCCTAGTGACCGAGTTAAAGCATAACCTGCTCAGCATTAGTCATCTTGCTGATCATGGATATGACATTAACTTTGGACAAAACAGTTGCTACATCTATGATAGGTCAACAGGAGACATTGCTTTTGAAGGGAAAAGAGAGGATAACATCTATATTTTCTATCTTTCTATAAATACTAACAATGCAGGTAGATGTTTATATGCCCACAAAGACGAACGACTACTTTGGCACCAGCGTCTTGGTCACGCCAACATGGATGCTATATCCAGGCTTTCTACCAAGAAGCTAGTGAGAGGATTGCCTGACATCACATTCAAAAAGGATACGGTATGTGCCGAATGTGAACTAAACAAGGCAACAAAATCCTCATTTCATTCCATCAACTCTGTAAGTACTACTAGACCCTTGCAACTACTTCATATGGATTTATTTGGTCCTAGTAGAATAGCTAGCCTTGGTGGCAAACTGTATGCATTTGTTATTGTTGATGATTTTTCGAGATTTACTTGGGTTTTCTTTCTCGCTAATAAGAGCGATGCTATTTCTGCTTTCAAAGTTTTTGTAAAGAAAGTTCAAAACGAAAAAGGCTACATGATTACTCGAATCCGAAGTGATCATGGAGGCGAATTCGTAAATTATGATTTTGAAAGTTTTTGTAATGCAAATGGTTTTGATCATGAATTTTCTTGTCCTAGAACTCCTCAACAAAATGGTGTTGTGGAGCGAAAGAATAGAACTCTCGGCGATATGGCCAGAGTCATGTTGAATAAATTTTCACTTCCGAAATACTTTTGGGCAGAAGCTGTTAGTACAGCATGCCATATTTTGAATAGGGTGCTGATTCGTCCCATTACGAAGAAAACACCCTATGAGCTTTGGTTTGGGAGAACCCCCAATGTTTCTTATTTTAAAGTTTTTGGTTGTAGATGTTTTATCCTTAACACCAAAGACAACTTAGGCAAATTTGATGCCAAAGCTGACGATGGTATCTTTCTTGGTTATGCCGCCAAGAGTAAGGGATATAGAGTTTTCAATAAACGCTCACTTATTATGGAAGAGTCAACAAATGTGACTTTTGATGAAGACAACAGTGCAGCAAGTACTCTTGATGATGACGTTGAGCCATCAACTTCTACTCCAATGAATACTTCAACCGAAACTAATTCTCTGGAGGGTTTGCCTAAGAAATTCTCTTTCAAACCTTCTCATCCAGAAAATTTAGTTATAGGAGAAGTTTCACGTGGAGTAACTACTAGATCATCACTAAGAGACTCTGTTGCTAGCACTGCCTTCATTTCACAAGTAGAGCCTAAAAACATTTCTGAAGCTTTTAATGATGAATTTTGGATTTCTGCTATGCAAGAAGAACTCAACCAATTCGAGAGAAGCCAAGTATGGGAACTCGTTCCTAGACCGGTTAATCACTCTATAATTGGTACTAAATGGGTTTTTAGAAACAAAGTAAATGAAGATGGTTCAGTCACACGTAACAAAGCTCGTCTAGTAGCTCAAGGATACAACCAAGAGGAAGGTATCGACTACGATGAGACGTATGCTCCTGTTGCTAGACTAGAATCCATTCGGATGCTTTGTGCTTTTGCTAATTTTCAAAACTTTAAATTATTTCAAATGGATGTGAAAAGTGCTTTTCTGAATGGTTTTATTAAGGAGGAAGTTTATGTGAAACAACCTCCTGGCTTTGAAAATCACAAATTTCCCGACCACGTGTTCAAGCTAAAGAAAGCACTTTATGGCCTCAAGCAAGCCCCCAGAGCTTGGTATGAAAGGCTAAGTAGCTTCTTACTTGAGAAAGGTTTTTCAAAAGGGAAAATTGACACTACACTGTTTATAAAATCTTTTAAAGACACTATTCTATTGATTCAAATTTATGTTGATGATATTATTTTTGGGTCTACTGATGAAACTCTTTGTCAAGAATTTGCCAAGTGTATGCAGACAGAATTTGAGATGAGCATGATGGGAGAGCTCAACTACTTTCTTGGCCTGCAAGTAAAGCAACTGGCAAATGGAACTTTCATCTGTCAATCGAAGTATACCAAGGACATGCTGAAGAAGTTCGACCTTGACAACGTCAAACCAATTAGCACGCCAATGGCTACTTCAACCAAACTCGAACCAGATGAGAGCGGCAAACCCGTTGATCAACGTAAGTATCGAGGTATGATAGGCAGCTTACTTTATTTAACTGCTAGTCGCCCCGATATCATGTTTAGTGTTTGCCTATGTGCTAGATATCAAGCAAATCCTAAGGAATCTCACATGACCGCGGTTAAGCGTATCTTTCGATATCTTAAGGGTACGGTTACAGTGGGCCTATGGTATCCCAAGTCAACATCATTTGACCTCATCGGTTACTCTGATGCTGACTTTGCTGGATGCAAGGTCGACCGTAAAAGTACGAGCGGCACGTGTCATTTGTTAGGAAAGGCTTTAGTCTCATGGTTTAGCAAGAAGCAGAACTCTGTCGCACTATCCACAACAGAAGCTGAATACATAGCAGCTGGGCGTTGTTGTGCACAAATTCTGTAGATGAAGCAAACCCTTGAAGACTATAAGTTATCTTTCATGCATATTCCTATATTCTGTGACAATACTAGTGCCATCAATTTGACTAAGAACCCTGTCTGCCACTCACGCACTAAACACATTGAGATCAGACACCACTTTTTGCGTGATCATCAGCAAAATGGCACGATTAACTTAGAATTTATTGACACTGATCATCAGCTAGCAGATTTCTTTACTAAGCCATTATCCGAAGAGCGCTTCAATTATCTTTGTCGTGAACTCGGAATTTTGGATGAAGCAGTTATAAGTTGAGACTTACCTGCGTAAATATCGAGTATATTTTAATTCTTTTATGACAAATTTATTATGGGTACAAGCCGAAAGGGTCCTTCTGACAAAAAGGCGTAAAAGCCTAAGCGACACGGTGCACTAGTCCTCAGGACTACCGCTAGCTGGGATCCGGCCCCTGCAGCTAACCCATGGCAAATTTGAAATACTGAATTACAATATATTTCCTTGTTTATTATATGGTTTGTTACGATTTATTATTGCCAAATTGATCTTCCTAAAGTTCATTCTGACCTTTGTGAATCTCTCTATGTACTTTATTGGGTTTCTCAAATTGTATCTCTTTTTGTTCAACACTTAATCTTTTTTCAGCCTAACTTTTGTTCTGGACCACTGATCCAGAACTCGGGCCAAACTCTGCCCTTAACAGAGTTCGGGCCGAGTTCGGTCCCTAGGTTCCAGAATCGGGATCTGGCTCCGCCGTTGGATCTTTTCTAATCCAATGGTCACTATTCTACCCGACCAAAGACAAAGCCCTACTTTATGTCGGGATTCCTTCTCTTTCCTCCCATATTTCCTTCTTCTCCACCTCTTCCATCTTCTTCCTTCCAAACCCTAACCCTAGTTCTTGATCTAGAGGGCTCTATTTCTTCTCAAAATCAAGGGAAAGGGGTTTTTCAACGTTCTCTTCAACTGTTTGACATTATTTTCAGGTATAACTCTCTATTTTTTCTCCATTTCAAGTTATCCAATTTCTTGTAAATGGCTCCACGCTTGCCCAATCGCAGGAAAAGGATCCGAACCGAGGGTGCTTCCTCTTCGAATCCTCCTCCTCCGATTGAACAAGTAGTTGAACAACACCCCATTCATCCGTTGTTCAATCCGCCGAGTCCCGATGACCCTAACACATACGACGACCGTCTATTTGTATCGCTAGACGCCTCTAATGAATGGTTTAGCGATTTTAGGACTCGTCCGGTGTTTGGGGGCCATCCCATCAATTTCACAATATTTTCTCAATATGAGTCTTTATTCCATGATCTTTGTTTGGATGCTTTAGTTGCTTCAAATTCTGTCATCTACCGTAGTGCAATCCAAATGTTCTATTGCAATTTAACTTTTGATGCAACACACATCTATTCCCGGGTTGCCGGTATTGACATCGCCTTCAATGATTCTGAGTTGGGGGATTTTCTTGATCTTGTTAATCTTGATACTTGGAATAAACTTGTGGAAGCACGTCAATTTCAATTTGTTGGCGATACTTCTCTTGAAGGATTCAAGGAGGAATTATGTGCTCCTAACATAAGTCCTCGCAAACTTATGGCCAAGCATCTCAACCCCTACTTCTATGAGCTTCACCGAATGGTTTTTAACACCATCTTACCCAAGGCTGGCTCAACAGATGAAGTCACTTATCTTGAGATCTCCGCCTTATATCATCTCCACTATCGTATTCCATTCAACTTTCCACGGACTATGATGGATTGGATGATCAACTGTCGGAAGAAACCAAGAGCTTTGGTTTATCCTCTCTATCTTCCTTTCGTTTTTCGTGCCTTCATCATTCCTATCCATGATTGTCCGTTCCTGCCTGCACCTGCCTTTCTATCCAAAGCACGACGCCTTCAGCCTGTCGCTGCTTCTGAGTCATCTGAGCATTCTGCTGATGAGGAGCCTGACGCCCCTCCTTTTGGTCAGGATGCACCACCTCCACCTGCCACTCTTGAGTCCATTCAGACCATGCTCCGGGATCGTTTTACTCTTGAGGACGATCGCTGGACACAGCTGGACTATCGTACCACTCTGCAGATGAGTGCTCTCGGCAACTCTCTGCATGATATCCGGTACTCTCTGTCTCAGCATCTGCACATTCCCATGGAGAGGGATCCAGCGCGCGCGGGTTATCGCATTGATGATCCGTGGGTTATACGTTACATGGATCCGGATGATGCTTTTGTGGACCCTCGTCGCTCCTTCCATGGTCCATCAGATGTTCCAGGACCATCTCGTGCTCCATGATGGAGATTGGCTACTATCTGCTGCTGCTGCTACTGATGATGATCTTAGTTACTTTTGATTTCAGTTATTTAGTTTCTTATGGCGTTATGTAGCTGGTTTTATGTACTCTGTTTATGGTTGGCCACTTGGTTTGGTGGATGACATTATCTGTCTTTATTATCATTCTATGTCAGTGACTTATTTTGCTTAGTATTTTACTGTTTCTTCTCTGCTTGGTGTGGTTGCATTCTTTATATTGCTAACTGCCAAAAGGGGGAGAAATAATGTATATTTTTATTGTTTTGCTTTTGGGAGATATTAGATATCATACTGGTTCTATGCATTCGTATATCTGTGTATATCTGTACTTCTTGCTCTGGAAAATATTATCTATCAGATCACAGGTACTATGCATTTTGTAAGGGGGAGAGCTATAGCTTCTAGCTCGACACCGTTCATGGTTTACGGGGGAGCTATTTTCTCTTAGCTCAGGCATCGTGTATGGGGGAGCTATGGAACTATGTTACAATCAACTGTGTCCAGGTATGAATATTGAAATATACATATATTATTTTGTCAATTATCAATATGGGGGAGATTGTTGACACAAAGTCACAGTCAACCAAATATTGACTACATTGACCAAATAATATTTGTATTAATTCAATACGACACACGACGACTGCATTCAGTTCAAGACGGATGACAGCTCAGTCTCCGGCTCTCAGTGTGTTCTGGAGTCTGTACTTTTACATTTCATTGAGTCTAGAAGTATGTACTCTGAGTCTTGCTGAGCTCTTGGAACTTAGTCTATAACCTACCCAAAATCCCAAGCTCCACTGAACCAAAAACTGCCCACTGGTCCCCTTAGAACCACTCTGTGCTCTGGAGACAGAGTTCGGGCCGAACTCTGCCTCCACACAGAGTTCGGGCCGAACTCTGTCCCCTAGAAATCAGGAACCCTAATTTTAGGGATAGCTGGTTGCTAGCTGTCCAACGGCCAAATTTTTGAATTTTCCTACCCGAATTCTGGCCGAATTCTGCCTATAAAAACACTATAAATAGGGCATGAATTCTCTCATTTCAAATCACTCAATCTTCTCTTCTCTTCTCTCCTACAAGCTCTATAAGCCATACCCTTCCCATCTACTAGCCACAAGCCTCCTAAGTCTCGAGTGCTCAGCATCTCTCAGTTAGGATTCTTGTACAAGAGTGAAGAAGTCGCTTGGACAATTCCAAGCAAATCGCCACTGCGATCCTCTGTTAGAAGTTGACGTGCTCTTCTGAAGAAAAGGCACGGGTTGTAAACTACTATTTCACAAATAGTGGATTTAATCCTGAGCTAGAGTTCTCAGGCCTGGACTAGTCCTCCACGAGGGAAACCAGGTTAAAATCGCTGTGTTTGCGTATGCTCTTTTGCTCTTTATTTATTTTCCGCACTTTACTCTGATTATTGATTGTTGGTGAAAGAGTTAATTTTTAATTGGCTTTTTTCTATATAAACTCTATTCACCCCCCTCTAGAGTTGCCAAACTGTTCTTCACTTGACACGTGGCCAGCCTTATGCGGTCCAATAAGGAGCAACTTTCCTGCGGCTCAGATTTCTGCTGTTATGACACGTGGCATGATAGCAGGGCACGTGGCATCAGATTGATCGGAATCCCTCAATAAATCCCAATAAAATATTGGGATCAAATCAGATCATTTGCAAATAAGCCAATTATTGATACATGTCGAGAAATTCAAGGTTGGCATGACAAATTAGGAGGATTTATGTCAATCAGCATTAATTACCACAAAAGATTTGATACAATCACATTTATTGCTCAAATCTCGATGAACGGCCCAGATCCAATGATCCTTAGCCGCCGACTTTCAAGAATGGACAATCATTGCAAACCCTAATGAGGCCCCCCACTCTTATAAATAGCAGGGTACCATTACCTTACAAAGATACAGAGACATATATATAGAGAGAGATAGAGACATACACAGAGACAGAGAGAGATATATAGAGAGAGACATAGAGAGCCAGAGAGCCTGAAGAGAGAGCATTTCTTCATCAACGCCCAGCAGTTCTTCTACAGAGCCAAGGCTGTATCCGATCGTCCAAGGAGTAAGGCAGAGCAGCCGTCGCTTTCCCGAGCCTCTACCGTCACCCCCCAGAATCTAAAATAAACAATTGTACTTAGATTGCTGTACCTAGATTTTCGTCCCTAGGCTTTCTTTGTACAAGCGAGTTTATATTATGAAGTAAAAGTCCAGTCCTCCGATAATTGTTCTGTTCTTTCATATTTTATGGCAAACAAGCTCCAGGCGAAGACGTCGATGTATTCTCTAACGAGTTGTAACAATAACTCCCGCTCGTCGTCTGTCAGACTTTTACTGACGAAGATTGGCTTTGGAGAGGATTCATTGCCGAGGTTAACTTGCATAACCTCATCTTCAGTGGGAGGATCACGAAGTTCAAAGCATTTCTTCTATTGTGCATCTAGTTGCTGGACCCACGGCTCCAACTCAAGTGGTTCAAGTAGGTCTTCGTCTTTTTCTTCGATATTAGCGGATGTCATATTGGAAGATAATGTCTGTCTGAATATATCTCCAATACTGTTATTAGAGTCGTAAATGGGTGACTCGGACAAATGGAAGTGCCACTCGCAATCTTCGTCAGAACTTTTGAGCGTTGTCGGTAGAGTAACGTACCCGAGGCCGCGTCTAGATCTGTGATAATGATCCTGAGGCTTCCCTGCCGGTGACGGCGGCTGTAGAGGCAATCGTCGTCCACTGCCATAATTTAGATTCGGGATAGCCTCTATGTCGTACCCCTGCTTTTGCATGAAGTACTTGGCTTGAGGACTATACAAATAGAGCGGTAGTCTTCCAGCGTCAGATCCGAGGTCGGACTCTTGTGGCGTGAAAGATTAAGGACCTTCTTTTCGGCCAAAGATGATTGTGTGATCCCATCCTCTTTTGTCTGGGACCAGAAAGTAATTGCCTTTTATGGGAGCAAGTCGATTTAGGGTATGGACGGTTATCACCTGTGTATACAGGCTAACGTCTAGATAGTCCCGTGCGGCATCATAAGGAGAGGGGCTATCCACCTGTGTAACCACGTATTTGGCGAGTTCTTCGTCCTCCTTGGCTACCCCCTGCGAGCTTAGAGGTCGGGATGCTGTCTTGGGTAGCTTGACCACCAGGGGTTCTGTTTGAGGTATTGATTGGCCTGAGAGTGTTGGATTGACACTTGGCTGCTGACTCGTCTTGGGAAGACGGATGACAATGGGCTCAACAAAGGAATTGGTGTCTTCCGGTTGCCATAGAGTAGATTTTGGTAATCGGATTACCATCGGTGTTGCAGAGGGCCTTAGATCTTCCTGTTGCCTTTGATTGGATCTCGGCAGTAGGATCACTATTGGCCCTACGACAGGTTTTGGCTCCTGACTGGATCTCGGGAGGTGGATGACCATTGGTTCCAACTGCGTAGGTGAGGCAAGAGAACCGAGCACCTCTTTGTGCAAGGTTGCAACAAGGGGTGCGGCCTTGCCTGGTTTACGAGCCTGGAGACGGATTCTCAAGGGTTCTTCTGGCCCTGTGATGGCTTCCAGCTCGTCCGTTATATGTTTCCTAGATTGGTCATATAAATAAGCCTCCGAAGAGTAATAAGATTCAACCCCTTTGAAGGGATCAATGTCGACGAATTCGGTTTTCACGGAACCGTGCTTAATGACATATTTGAAACACTGGTGAAGGTGGATGGCACGATCATTTAGTCATGTATCCACGGACGTTCCAGGAGGATGTTGTAGGTGGTGTCTGCGTCTATGACGTAGCAGGTACCTTCCATCTTCAGGTCACCAATCTGGCACTTCAATCGGATTTTCCCTAGGAGATAGCTTCTCCCTGAGTTAAAACCGCTAATGGCAGTGTTGGTTGCCGCTAGCCGATGCATAGGAATGCCAAAAAGTTGGAGCAGGCTTTTCGGGATGATGCTTATTGACGAGCCAAGGTTGATATGCATCCGATCCACTTTCATGTAGCCTATGTACCCAGTGTATTACAAGGGGCGATCATGCAAATTGGAATTGATCAGCATGTCCTACAGAGTAAATATGATGTTGGACATTGCATCTGTGCTATCGTCGCCCTGTAAATCTGCTGGCGGGCCTTCCACTAGAGGCTTGACCTGAGCTAAGTAGGCATCGACATTCTGGAGTGCTTCGCTTAATACGACACGAAGATCCTTGGAGAGCCTTAGGAGCTCATATAGTGACAACTTTACTGGCGTATTAGCCAATTGTGCTAATATGTCGAAGTTGTAAGGTCTCTCCAGTCGCTGAGGTATATCATTGCGGAATGGCCAGTCGAAGCGGGTCTCTTTTGTCTTGGACTTATCCGCCAGTGGAGGTTGAGATGGCCTTGGAATATTAGAGGGAGGCAACGTTGCCGGCTGACGATCTTCGGCTGGACTGTCCCGTATAGGCTGGACTTGTGCTCCAGACTGGGTAACAACATCTACAGCTTCTTCAGTTTCGGCTAAAATTGTGTGACAGACTCTAGACTTCCTGTCCTTCTTCTTGTTGGTAGGAGATGACACCCCCTGGATAACTTCGGACACCAAGTCTGGATACACCCATATGATCTCTCCTCGCGATGTGGTGAGATGTACCAATCCAGATGTCTGGCTTCGGACGGGTGGAAGATTAGTAACCTCCATCATTGCCCGAGGGACAGGTATGACCCCGTCTAGAGTGCTTGTCGGAGGAAAGTTACCGAACTGAATAGATACCATGTTCGTCGCCACGGTAACCTCTTCAAAGTCTATCGACAGAGCTTTTGAGTCGATAAGACTCTGAATGTACCGTTTCAATTAGAAGCAATCATGAGTGGCATGATGGACATAGCGGTGGAAGTGACAGTATTTTAGATCCTCCATTTCTGCTGCTCGGGGCTCACGCCTTGGTGGCGGGAGCTGGATCCTATCCCCTTGCAAGAATATATCGAAGATAGGTTTGACATGACTATCTTCAAATGAGTAGTTGATCTTGGGCCATGAACCTACCGCCTATTTTTGTTCGGGCTTCTGAGTCGCATCAGTGACCATGGCCTGTTTGCCCTTGTTGTCCCGGTTAGTGGTGACACCGCTGTTACTGTTACTGGAGGTGGGCCCAGGACGTCTGCCCTTATCTTCTCCATTTGGGATGTATAATCCCAACAGCCGAGCCTTCTTTAATTTTGCCTCTGCGTTGGTAGCACTTATGATGAAGGTTGTCCAATCCCTGAACTGATCGTCACCCATCCAGAGGCTAATTGCAGGAAGCAGCTTCTTCTGGCAAATTTCAATCAAGGAGCTCTCGGGATTGCCTTGGGGCAATCTCATTACGGTTTTGCGGAACCGCTCGATATAGTTCCTTGTGCGCACCCTCTCTTCCTGAACGATGTCCATGAGAGATGACAATGTCACATCATGCCCCACTTCGAAGAATCTCTCTAGGAACATGTGCTTGAAGCCGTCAAAAGAGTGAATGCAGTTGTCGGGAAGGTTGCGGTACCAGTCGAATGCGATCCCCTCCAATGCTTCGATAAATAGTCACATGAGGGTGGCATCACTATACGGCAAGTGGTCGGTTGTGACTTCGAAGTAAGTCATGTACCGACTAACAGAGGTCTTTCCATCGTAAGAATCGATATGGAACGACTTCTACTGCGGTGGAAAAGGCACATCTCTCCATGCAACGGGATATGGCTGCCGTATTCTGAGATCCCGAGAGGAGTCTCGGGCATTGAACATTGTCCGAAGCTCCTGGACTTCCCTTTTTGCCTTCTTGGCTTCATCAGCAGCTGAAGTAACAGATGCTGCTACGGGATCATCACCCAAAGGAGGGGCAGTCGTGTTGGAGTCCGCATTGACTGCGGGTCCCAAGCTTGTTTGTCCGGGCATTCTTGCTGGTTGAGCTGGCAAGGCAGCTTTGATCTCGTCCATGAACTTGACCAAGGACAGGAGCATGGCTACCAGCACTTCTAGCCATTGTCGGTCAGAAGGTGCTTCATGATCATCGTCAGCTATAAAGACGGTCCTGACGTGGATAGAGGTGGAAGGGATTGTGGCAGAGGTACTCTCGGTACCGTACCCTTGTATAGAGAAATCGTTAGGGAATGTTGGAATATCATCTTCGTAAGACTCGGAAGGGGAGCTACCCCCTGTGCAGGAAGCCGTATCGTCTTGGTGAGGGTGGTGGTCCTCAGGAAAATCCGATTCTGTTGGAGAGTTCTAGGGGATCTCTATTTCCTGTGTGTGCTCTTGGTACACCGGGTTGTCGCATACATTGAGAGGACTGCTACCCCCAGCTTCATCTACTCTCAAGGAGGCCGAAGGTTCTCCTTCGGGTGTCAAGTTTTTTCTTGGATCGAGTGCCTAAATAAACACCCCCTGTGGTTGATGGGAACCCCCCGGATGAGGGTCTCCTTGCAATACTGACCAAGATGGCCAGGCTGGAAGAGCCTATCTTCTTTCCTCCCTTGTCAGGAGGAGCTTCTTGAGTTGAATTACAGGAGGCAAAAGAAACTCCTCGTCCCCTAGAATTTGGATAGGTGCTGGCTGCTGCAGTCGCTAGAAAACTGACTGCCGACCTTCAGGTGCTGCTGATTTGTTGCAGCAGCAGTTGATGATGACTTGGGTACAATAACATCCCGAGAGAGACTCATTGCATGCTGACACTGTCGTCTTGCGTTTGTGAGTAATCACGTCACATAAGACCGTAGGAAGCTTCTCTACCTTTGTACCCAACTGGTGAACTCAGGAACCCCGAGCGCACGGGTGCTTAGGCATCATGTTTGCTCCCTGATCCGTGGATAGTAAAAGCACATACTCTGGATCTTTAGAGGGAGACTTTAAAGACCCACCCTGTCCGTTAGCCCCGTGGGACTGGACACGGGTGGTTCTGTACAACTTTTCGTCAGGAGCCTGTGTAACAGTCAACGGGGTCCACTGACAGTCAGCAACTTGGATAGTTGACTAGGCTAGTTGGGCCCGCACTGCCCTAGACTTTTTTGACTTAGAACCCGAAGGTGCATAGTAAAAGGAGTCCAGATTGATACATCCCGCATCTTTAGTGAGCGGAACGACGTCGGGCCCGCATGAGAGGCGGTCGAACAGAGAGGTTCTGACAGGGCCGCATGAGACGTCATATTTGAGGCCAGGATTGGTCCTCGCATGGACCATCTTCTTGCGGCTAGCATTGGCTGCCGCATGGATCATTTTCCTGTGGCCAGAGTCGTCTGCCGCATGAGTCGTCTACCTGCGGCCAGAGTTGGTTGCCGTATGGACAGACTGTCGATCTCCTCTATGCGGCTTCTTCTTCGTCCGTATGGAGTTCCCTTGTGCCCCCAAAAACTCAGCATCGTAGTATTTTTCTTTGCTCGTTTTGGGGACAATGGGTCCTCTGCGGTCAGAAGCAAAGTCGCAGGAGAGCTTAGGTCACCGTCTTGGGCTGCAGAAAGAGCTTCTTTGAGAACTTGGTCGGGGGCAACAGTTTTGTGCACCGACGCCTTGCGAGTCCTCTTTGGGTTAGTTCGCTTCTGAGACGGGCTGGCGCTCCCTTCAGAGAGCAATTCTTCAAAGGCTTGTTGGTCGAAGCGAACCACAAGCATCTGCTGTGTAGAGCCGAGCTTGAACGCATCAGATTGCGTCACCAACTTCTCATCGGAAGAGAAGGATGTCCCCAGCAGAGTCGCCATCGTGTTTGCCATAATAAATCAAAGACAGGTATTGCAGAACACTGAAATTGATTGCAAACTCGCTTGTACAAAGGAAAGCCTAGAAAGAAATCCTAGGAAACAATATAAGTACAATTGTTTAGTTTTGATTCTGGAAGGTGACGGTGGAGGCTCGGGAAAGTGCTATCAACTCTGCCTTACTCCGTGGACTATCTGATGCAGTCTCTCGCTCGTAAAGAAATTGCTTTTCTCTTGAAGGTTGCCAGCCTTTTGCAGGGGTGTGGCACCTTGCTATTTATAATAGGATGTATTTTGAGCCGCATAGACGGCTTGCGGCCATGTGGCAGATTAGCACGCGAAGACCCGCTCTTTGGCTGCCATCTGTCGATTTGTTGGGATTTTGTTACAGCAAATCTGGGTAGTTAAGGACTTGGTCAGATTGCCACGTGTCCTGTTGCGTATAGTTTTATCAGTCTTCGATCATGTGGGGTCGCATGAGACTCATGCGGCTTGGATCATAGTTGCTCTTGGCTGCATGAAGTTTAGAGACTTTTGGGGCCGTATAAGTCTAAGCCGCATAAGGTTCATACGGCTTAGATGACACTCTTCTGGCCGCATGG
Organism: Iris pallida; assembly: GCA_029216955.1. Classification (NCBI taxonomy): domain Eukaryota; kingdom Viridiplantae; phylum Streptophyta; class Magnoliopsida; order Asparagales; family Iridaceae; genus Iris; species Iris pallida. The sequence goes on from JANAVB010034417.1 coordinate 35,505,638, forward strand.
AGGCGTACGAACCCTGCTTTTGGGCGACGTCTCACGTCTTATCTTTCTTGTCGAAGTGTCAGAACTGTCATATTTTGCCAGGACTTGTCAACTTTATCAGTCAAACTGCTCCTCTTGGCCGTATATCTTCCTTCTACAGCTGTTTGTCGATGGGCCGCATATGTCTTTGAACAGTCATGTGGCTTTCTTTCATGCAGACCTGTTTAGTCCAAAGTACCTATGCGGCAATTTGTAATCAGCATGAACCCCATATTATCATGCTTCTACAATTATATCCCGAGAATCCATCCATAAAAGACATTCGTTCAAATCCGCAAGTATTGTCGATCATGACATCAGTGATCGGAAGAGGAAATTCGTCTTTGGGACAATCTTCGTTAAGGTCTCTGAAGTCAATACAGACTCGAATCTTCCCTATTTTCTTCAAAACTGGGACAACATTAGCCACCCAGTCCGAATGTTGTTCTTCTCTGACGAAGCCATAGGCGATAAGCTTCTTGACTTCAGCTTCTATGGCGTCCATCATGTCAGGTCGTAATCGCATTGTTGTTGCTTGACTGGCTTTGCATTCGGTAGGATGTTGAGTTTGTGGGTCGCGATCTGGGGATCCAATCCCGACATGTCTTCATAGCTCCAAGCGAATACATTAATGTATTCCCTAATAAGTTAGATCAGTTATTGTTTATCCGCTTCAGGGAGGCTTTTGCTGACGAATATTGGTCTTGGGGCGGCTTCGTCTCCAACATCGACTTGAACTAACTGATCTTCGGTAGGCGGCTCATGTTGGTCGAAGCGAAGCTCCCATTGAGTATCCATTCTTTGTGCCCAAGGGTTAAATTCAGAGGCTTCGGCAAAGTCTTCGTCGTCTTCCGAGAACTCGACAGTTACCATATTAGAAGATAGAGTCACTCGATGAACGTGTCCTACACTGGTGTCTGAATCCCATGAAACAGAGTCAGAAGAGTTAGATCGTTCTTCTTTATCGGATTCGGAGGCTTCTGGAGTCGGAATTGGTGAGGTATAGCCCAATCCCCGCTTCGTTTTGCTGTAATATTGTTGTGACTTTTCTTTTGGAGTTCACCTTCCTTTACCACCATTGAGACCAACTTTAAAATTATAGCCCATTTTTTGAATGATATCTTTTGATTGTTGACTATAACGACATAGTTGAAGTTTTCCGTTATCTTGATTTTCTTCTTTACTATCGGGCGTGATCTTTTGTTCTGTTCCTTTACTAAAAAGTATAGGAAGTTTATCTTTCTTCCTGGAAGGAACTAAGACGAAGGAGTCTTGCATTGGCTCGAGCAATACTTCATCTTGGAGAGGTTGAACTGCTCCTATTGTAAGTGGTTCAAAGTTATTTAACATTTCTAAATAACATCGAGTATAATAAAAAACATCAGTATATTGTAAAGGAGATGCTACTTTATTGATTTGTACATCATCATTACAACAAGATTCTTGGCCTTAACAGAAGGCTTAGTAAGGTTGATAACTAGAGAAGGAGAAGGAGGATTCTTGGCCTTAACAGAAGGCTTAGTAAGGTTGATAACCAGAGAAGGAGAAGGAGACGAAAAAGGTTTGTTATGACAAAGGTCGATAACAAGAGGCTCAGAAAAGGTGAGCTCCCTCTGTTCCATTTTTACAGCAGGAGGCTGTTTGTTATGAGAGGAAAGATGGATAGTCAATGTCTAAGAAGAATATGGACGGGTAGTACGTCCTTTGACGGGGATTATGAGAATATCTTTTGAAGTATCTTTCTGATCTTCCTCACGATCCATCGCTAATACAACCTTCATGAACTCTTCCTTATACATTCGGGAGTCAGCAATATGCTTCGATGCCCCTGAAAGGATTTAGGTCAGTTATTTCCTTCTGGACCTCTCCATTGACATCTACATATTTGAAGCATTGGTGTAGAGTGGATGATACAATATTATGCTCATGCAGAAAGAGTCTTCCCAGCAAGACATTATAAGAGCCATGATTATCGATCACATAGAAAGTAACCTTTGTACGAAGATTGTCTATTTGAACTTTCAGGAAAATCTTCCCCAAAGGTTCACTTCTTCCAGAATTAAATCCCAAGATTGTCATGATGGTTGTTGAAAGATTATGTACGTGAATCTTTAATGCATCTAGTAAAGTCTTTGGCATGATGCTAAGCGTAGACCAAGGGTCGATGAAGATGCGATCAACCTTCATAGTATCGACATATCCTATGAAGTAGAGGGGTCGGTCATGACGATTATCTTCCAGCAGCATATCATCTTGTGTAAAGGTGATGTTGGGCATCAGCTCCATCACACTATGACAATGAAAACAAGCTACAGGCTCCTCCTCTGGCTTGTTGAGGAGTGTCAGACAAGTATCAGCTTGCATCAAAGCTTCACTCAATGTCTCTCGAGTTTCTTTTGAGAGATGCAGTAGCTCAAAAATTGATTATCTTGCCGGGTATTAGCCAGCTGAGCTAGTATATCAAAGTTATACGGCTTTTCGGGTCCTAGAACTGGAGTCTTCTTTAATACTTTATCAAAGCGGACGAGCTGCTTTCCTTTGTCGGCTGTCGTCGGTTTGGGAAGAGTTGGTTCCACTGGATGGGATAAAATCGATGGAACATTGACAGCAGGAGAAGATGATGCTGGAGGAGCCAGAGCAGGATCCTCCTGACCTTCTGAATAGTCTCTTAGATAAATTCTTCCAGACCTGGTACCAGTTAAAGCCTCTTCTTCGGATACAGGTTCGAAGGATACCATATTGCAACTCTTTGCCTGGATCTTGCTTCTGGAAGGTTTCTTTTGACATGATGAAGAGTTTGTCCAATAACCCAAACCAACCCGAGATTGATTTTGTGAAAGGTATAGAGAAAGTGGTACAGGAGATCCTTTTTCATGATTCAGACCGGGAGCCTTTTGTAGATCATATTCCATCTTTGTCATTAGTTTACGAGACTGTAGACTATACAGATGGAAAGCTGTTTGATATTTGGCTTCTGGTTTTGACAGTGTTGTCTCAGAAGGGAAGGAAGAAGAAGGATATGCACCGAAGTAAAAGTGGCAGTTAAAGGTGGAGGATAATGTTCACCTAACGAAGTCATGTGACATGACTTATATTTGGTTATTTTCTTGGACTTTAAAGAAGGTGCTTCATGGTCAGCCACTAAATTAGGATGAATCCACATAATCTCCCCTTTATCAGTAGACAGAGGAATAAGACCATCAGTTCGTGCAGGTGGGAGATTAACAATCTCCAAAGTAGTTCTCGGGATGGGAATGATGCTGTCCTGCACAAGTTGAGCAGGAAAATTGCCAAACTTTAAAGAGACGACGTTAGCAGTTATAGTCTTTTCCATCTTGTTGGAGAGTAATTGCACCAGAATTAACCATCTTTTGGATCTTGCCTTTAAGTACGTAGCATGATCGAGTTGGATGTCCGATAAATCTGTGGTAAACATAATATTTGGGGTGGTCAGTTTTACCTACTTTATCTGGCTGTTTTGCTTCTGACAGTTGAAGTTTATTGCTCTTGATCAGACAATCAAAGATACTCATGACATCATCTTTATCAAAAAAGTATTCTTTTTTCGGACGTGGTGCTCTCTGTGGTGGTGCCGTTGGAGTAGGTGTTGATTGACCAATGTTCACGGCTAGAGTTTCTTTACATTTGACATTGATAGCCAAAGTCTCTTTACCCTTGTGATTGTTCTGACGGTCACCGTTATTAGGTATAGCATGTTCATCTTTGTCAAGATTAGGCATCTGAATACCTAATTGTTTGAACTTGTCAGCACTTTCTTCAGCCGCTTTAGCATTCACTATGAATGAAGGCCAATCCTGGAACTGTGTCGATCCAGTCCACATGCTGATTATAGGCAAAAGGTTTGACTTGCAAGTGTCTATAGTCAAAGCATCTTAAGTTCCGAAAGGCATTTTGAGTGCTTCACGACGGAATCGTTCAATGAACCGTTCAGTTATTTCATTGTGTCGTTGCTTAATTTTAATAAGAGAAGACATAGTCATGTCGTTTGTTCCCTCATAAAATCATTCCAAGAACGTTTGTTTAAATCCAGAGAAAGAGGTTATACAACCTTCTGTCAAACTACGGTACCAGTCGTAAGCTGCACCTGCTAAACATCCGACGAATACCCTAGTGAGTAGAGCGTCATTCGGCTGTAGTTGATCAGTCATTACCTCAAAATGATTGAGGTACTGACTTGGAGATGTGCTACCATTAAACAACATAATAGTAGGGGGTTTATATTTGGGAGGAAATTGTACTTCCTTCCACACTATAGGATAAGGCTGCTTGATCCCAAGCTTCTGCAAGCCGTCTTTCTGTTTGAAAGCGTCAAATTGAGTATGTAAAAGTTTTAAGGCCTCATTGGTATCTCCTGATGATTGTGGAGTAGTGGATAGATTTGATATGTTAGAAGGAGGTACTGCATGATAAGTACCACCCCTAGCACCAGATTGACTTGGAATATCCTACACAAGTATAGAAGCGGTGTGAGGAGACTGTACCCCCAGACCAATATTGACGGGAGCTGATGTTATTACAGGTTTTTGGGTTGGAATTAGATTCGCGACCGGTGGAACCGTATGTTGTGTCATAATTACAGCATGCATGCCTGTCATCAACTCAACCATGCTCTTCAAACTAGCTTCTAAAGCAGCAATTCTTTGCTCTTAACTGTTAGAACTGGAAGCATCTTGATCTTCTGTGATGACATAAGCAGTCACTTCTCTAGCCATCGAAGACGAGATAGTAGAAAGATGGTCCTTTCAGAACTTTCACTATCAGCATCAAAGTCATATAAGGAACTACACCCAGAATAAGTGATAGGGATGTCCTTTTGACTAAAGGAATCTTTGTTGGAATCAGGAAGATTCTTTTGACCGATTGTTCCTTGGTTGGAAGGAAGATTTCTTTGACTGATTGTGTATCGGTCGGAAGGAAGATTCCTTTGACCGATTGTTTCTTGGTCGAAAGGAAGATTCCTTTGACCGATTGTGTCCGGGTCAGAAGGAAGATTCTTTTGACCGATTGTTTCTCGATCGGAAGGAAGATTCCTTTGACCGATTGAGTCTCATCTTCTTGATCTAGTATATTGGTATACTCCTTCGCCGGATTCATGAATCCGATCTAAGTAATGTTGACTGGGATTGCGGGATGCATTGAATCTCGGGCGCTTTCCACCCCAGTGCTTCGAGACATCATGTTGACAAAGGCATACAACAATTCATCTTCATCCAGTATCATCGGTTGAGGAACCTGAGAGTAATTCAGACGGCCAAAGATAGACCATTTAGCTAATTGACGACAACATTTGATAACTACCTCATGGTGATGGTTACAGTGATGTTCTTGGGGATGCTTTGGATGAGACGGATTTGTGATCTTCCTCTTCTGTTTAAGAACTTCACGGAGATCGGTTATGGCATTAGGATGAGAAGAAGTCGAAGGAACATATTCTTTAATGATGTTAGGAACATGATTCCTATTCTTGAGATGTCCTATTCCTTGAGCGTATAAGGAAGTGCTGAGTTGGTTAGCATAGATAAAGGGGTTCTTGACTTCAGAAGTCTATTTCTGGCACAAGTTAGCTACTGGCCCAGGCTGTTTGCTTGATGCTGAAGTAGGTGTTGACTAGTACCTGTTGAGATAGGTGCACAGTTCAGATAGATCTGCTACTTGTGTATCTGTCTGAGATACTAGAAGGTTACCCTGCTTAGATCTTGAGATGCGCAGGGTTGAAAGATCCGTAGTTGCATTTTTGGGATTGGCAGAATTCTTTTTTTCTGTTGCGCAACCTGTTCTCATGTGCTTGCCCTGGCGCAACTGAGTGACAGAAAGTTCAGTTTGAACGAAACTCACTTTCTTAGCAGAGATTTGATTGTCTCTATTCAGAGGAGTAGAGTTCCTGCCCAAAAGAGCTTTTACACTGACTGGCGCATAGGCGCCACCAGAGGTACTTTCTACCGAATCAAGGACTGGAGAAGAATTAGAAAATGCCAAATGACGCTTTCCTTTATTCTATAACGAGGATGGAATAGGTGTATTCTTTACCAAGTTTAAATTTGGAGAAGGCGTAGCTAAAGAGCGTTTCCCTTTGTTTTGTGTTTGAAAGGCCACAGGCGCAAGTTACGCAGGTTGAAGAAAGGCCAAAGGGCACTTCCCTTCGTTCTGTCTAGCACTATCACTAGATAGGTTCTTCCTCGAGTTTAGAACTGGAGAAGATGAGGGAGTAGCCAAAAGGCGTTTTCCTTTGTTCAGAGCCGAAGAAGCAGTAGACGCGGGTTGCACAGGAGTTCTGGTTGGCAGAGAAGCAATCTGCACAGATTGTGTAGGAGCTCTGGTTGGCAGAGAAATAATCTGCACAGGTTGCGCAGGAGCTCTGGTTGGCAGAGAGACAGTCTGCACAAGTTGCGCAGAAGCCTTGGTTGGCAGAGAGACAGTCTGCGCAAGTTGCGCAGGAGCCTTAGATGGCTGAGAAGACTTGGGAGTCCACACAGTGCGCCCTTTGCTCTTAGCAGCAACGGCGATGCGCCTGGTACCCCCAGCACTGATTATTACCTCGTAAGCGGTTTAGTCGACTTGAACGACCAAAGTCTTATGCATCTTGCCGATCGACACGGTATCACATTGAGTTGTCACTTTCTCGTCAGAGAAGAAAGTTGTCCCCAACAGAGTTGCCATTTTGTTTACAAAATACAAAAGTTTGATTTTTACAAACTAAGAAAGAAAGAAAGTACAAGAGTACAATTGATTTCTGGGGAAGTACAATTGTAGGAATCTGATCAAAAGACGTTCACTTTATCCCTTGGGCAATGTGATATCGAAGACACGAGCCTCTGAAAGATGCAACAGCACTTTGTCAGTAGATTATGATAATTAGATGCTTTGAGACTGATTTGAAACTCTATTTAGAGAGTTCTTGAAATAACTATTTAGCAGTTATTCTGGGTTACGCACACCTCTGGTTGCCTGCCTCTATTCACTTGCGCAAGCGGTTATACTAACTGCTAAAGACACATGGCATCATTTGAATAAGATACGCGTGGTCGTGGGCAGTATAGTAGACACGTTCTGCAAAATTAGTGGCATGCACACCACGTCTTCCTACTTTCGGACATCAGTTTGATCATGTTGCGCCAACTTGGTCAATTAGGTTGTACATGGGCGCAACTCGACAACTTGCGCTGCATTCTGACTATTGCACACCTTGATACACTGCGCGAGCTGCTAGTTGTCATTTAATAACTGACAAGATCTTCTCGAGCACCGCATTGTGCAGGATTCGAACGGATTTCCTTCGATTATCGTGCTGTCAGTTGTCAGGTAATGATGATAGCATTTATAGTTTCTTAAGGGGACTGCCACGTGGCACTCGCACAACCTGGCTCTGGCACAACCTGATGGTGGCGTAACTTGATGGTGACACAAGTTGATGTTGGCACAAGTTGATAATGTGGCGCAACTTGATATTTTGACTTCCATTTGAGTGGTACAACTTAATTTTTAGCCTCTACAGGGATGCTATCCCTGAGTGCTGGATTTGGTCCCCAGGTTGCTGCTGGTTTACAGGAGGTGCTCCGTCTGGTTGATCGGTGGGACCAGGAACAATGCCACTGAAGAAAATGACATGGGAAAAATAAGGAAGGACCAAGATAGATCAGGGATAAGAGCATATTATCAGGTTAAGGTTCAGGAAGATTAGAAAGCACAAGTAGGGATCAAGGGCGAATGCTGATTGAGACATCTATCCAGTAAATCCTTACACATGTTGATTTACAAGACCTGCATGGGCCACCAATTAAACCATGTCATGCTCCAGAACCAGAATACTGGAGAGCGGGGGACAGACACAGCCAGCTATATTCTTTGGAGTGCAACACACTTCGTAATACGGTCATGGCTGTCTAGATGCATGAGGGTTAATCTTCAATCCATCAGTCTCTTATGGTCAAGAACAAGCCTAGTATCTCATTCTCAAGCAAGCAAATAATTGTTACAAGATGTTAGATCACAGACATACAAAGTAAGGCATCCCAAATATTATATATTCAGATGATCATGAAGCTAATCATACAAAATGCGAAGACTAGCAAGAGTTAAGTCATACATGATCAACCCTAGAATTTGTCAATCATGTTACAACCCTTGGACATACATAAATAAAGTTGCAGCACGAGCTAACACATGTTCGACGGCTAAACGCCTCAAAAAAATAATTTACAATAGAGTGGAAGAGCAAAATAAGAAACCCACTCATTGCCTCGGGTTACCCCTGGTGTTCACCATCTGGATGGAAAGAAGTTAGATCCTTGGATGTCACTCCGAAATCTGGCCATATAAAACCAGCTGGGTCAGACCACAGAAAGAGCAAGTACCACAAGGGAGGCTCCACTTATGAACTAAAACCAACATAAAAGAATAAAAGAACTGATACAAGGACATAATCATAAAAACATAAAGAAAAGAGTTAAAAGAACATACAAGCTTGCATCAAGAAGAACAAGAGGTAGAATATAATTCTTATGTTAATCATGAGACAATCATTCAAGCATGACCAATTAAGTCCTACGGATTGCTATCATTAGCTAACTAGGTTTGTTACAGGCCTAATTACTAACAAGATGCATTTGAGATATTTTCGCAGTCATAAGCCTTGTAGACTATCTAGGCTATCTAGGCGAAAGTTACGAGAGTTATCAAGATTTCTGGTATACTTGAATACTTAGGATACAAGAAGAGCAACACATGACAGTGTGCTAAAAATGCGCCCTACTCGACGACATGCTACAAGTCCACAAGTGTGGCCGGGATAACGGGATTGTCTGTAACTGAAAAATTTCTCTATATGAGCTACTTGATTAATCTAGTCGTTTAACCAAGTCATATTCATTATGAATCCCTAGCCGTGGTAACCAGGAATCCATGTCCTAGATATGATGCAAGACAAGACAGGTAGCTTTTATAATAACAATCGGAAAATTAACCACAGAGTCAAGACAAGTGTTATACTAGCAAGACAGGAATAACTGTAACAACAGCAATTAAGGTTACACATGTCATATCAGTTTTACTTGTAAAATCAATAATACTTGACAAGAGTGCGCCTCGACGGGCCACTATCAAGATTATCAAGACGGGATCATATCATCATGTTCAAGTTCAAGCTACTAATAAAAATTAACAAGTCGGGTCGTCGCAATTTAGGCCAAGTGTAGAAAACATGCAAAGAAGATCATGAACATCCATGGGTGATTGAAACTATCAAACACATATGAACTCCAGTTAAAGTAAAACAAGAAGATTTTTGAAGCCAGCACGAAGATCTACAACTTTTATGTTTTGAGTTTTACAAGATTTTAGCTACAAAATAACTTAAACAGGCAAAAAGAGTCATTTAGAGATTCGCGCGTGCGGCAGAGAGTCCCGTACGTGGCGCATGACGCGCGATAATGAATCACGCACGTGACGCACGATACTTAACAGAGAATAGCACACGGCACGCGACAACAAATTGCGCACGTGATACATGACATGCGGTAGAGAATAGCGCAAGCGACGCACAGCGCACGGCAGAGATTCGCACACGCGGCGTACGACGCGCGTCAAGGAATAGCGCGGGCACGCGGTGCACGAAGCGCATAACGTGCGGGTGCATGGTTCGCTGGCGCACGACAAATGAAACACGTGGGCATGCGACACACAAAACATGCAGCACGTGGATTCACGGCCCGCGGGCACGCAAAAAGCGAAGCGCGTGCGCAGTACTGTTCATTATCCCGACTGCACCGAAGATGTGCGGGGACCATGAACACGAGAATGACCATAATTTCCTCAAAATAAATTGAAATCATGCGATTGAAAAGCCAAAATTATTTAGAATTGAGTTCCCCACAACATAGAACCAATATTTTTTTAAAATAACAAGTTTCTAGAGATTAAAACCAAGAAAAGCAAAAACTTAAAACTTAGATCTACAAAAATATAACCATTAAAACCAAAAGTTTCAAGTTCTAAAGATATTTAGAATTATGCAAGAAAGATAATAAAACAATCAAAATTGGAGATCCATCATGTTCTCCATGGAGCAAGTTATATTTGTCTTAGGTTGGTGGGAGGAGTAATGGAGAAAGAGAGAAGATGAGTAATAGAAATTAATGAAAATAGAGAGAAAGAGTTGGTTTATATATCAAGCCATCTCATAACAAACTAACCCAAACCAAACCAAGTCATGCCAAGATCAAACCAAAACTAAACCAAGCCAAGACTAAGCAAGGCAAGTCTAAATATAGGTCACCTGACAATTGTCAGAAATCCGTATACGTATACTGAAAATACATATAATAGGAAACGGGAGTGACACTGCTCTGCCCTGCTTCCACTTGAGCTATGATCTTCTACAGTCCCTCATCTTGTGTCTGTGTCTCTCGAACCTTGTCTATCAAAGTTGATCCAATCTGTAAGTTCATCACCTATCCCTCTACTTCCGGTATAACTATCTCAATACCCAAGCTCTCCAAGTCCTCCAATAGATGTCTATCCATAGTTAAGTACATCGTTGTGGGATATGGACTCAATGCATCTGCTACCGCATTCTCCTTTCCCGGGTGATACTGTAATATGAGATCAAAATTATTTATCAACTCGAGCCATCTTCTCTACATCATGTTAAGTTCTTTCTGAGTGAACACATACTTTAGGCTCTTATGATATGTGTATATATGTCATGGCCCAGAACCAGAATACTAGAAAACGGGGGCAAAACAAAGCCAGCTACGTATATCAGAGTACGCCAGTACCCTAAGATATGATCACGGCTGTCTAGAAGACAAGTGGAAAGACTCTAGCATGCCACTGACGACTCCTATGGTCGAACAAATCCTATCTCAATCCAACAACAACAAGTATCAAGAGTATATCAAATATGAAAGTAAAGAGGCATCCCAAAATACTATATCATACATGATCATGAAGCTAGTGAATACAAAATGCTACACTAGCAAAGTACAAATATACATGATCACTATATCAGTCTAGATCTAATATAATACATCATGTTGACCGAAGTCTGAGAAAGTCTTAAAATATTAGGGCTAACACATGCCCTAGCTAACACCATCCAAAATAAAATAAACCGCAAGTGGTAAAGAAATGAAACCCACTCGCGAGGAGGAACAACCGCAGATCTAAGCAGACGATAGGTCATCCAGAGAAAGATAGGGAGAATCCTCGAGCTCCAGTGGTAAATCTGACCAAACAAAACCAGTGGGGTCAGACCCCAAATAGCAAGTACCACAAGAAAGGCTCGAGATGAACGACAAAGTCCAACAATAACAAACAACATAATGACAAAAATAAATAAATGTGGGTCGAGACTAGTGCATACCAATGCACATATCTCGAGAATATAAATGACTGAATGGAATACTGAACAACATAGCTATGGAACAGAATAAGCCGATGAGCAACAAGGTACTTAGGAACTACTAGAAATCGGAGCCACAATCCTTAAACCAAATAAGAACTGGGGTTTCAAATCTTTTTCCAAGCAGAACTTAGCCTCTGGCCACTCACTAACATAAAGAACATATAAAGTAACACAACCAAAAGTGCACTACCAATCATTGCTTACGGCTTGCTATCATTAACTAGCTAGGGTTGTCACAATCTTAATTACTAAAATGCAAGTTGAGGATCTTCGCAACTACCTGACTGCAGATACCCGGATGTCCAGGGGTACGAGTATACTTCTATTGCCCAACAAGATTGTTGGCAGATGAAAGTGTCTTGAACTTATAACATGAACAACCATATCATTTACTTGTAAAAGAAAATATATAACTGACTGTGCCGCAACCTGGCACGACATGTGACTCGATCGTGTATCATTACGCACAAACTTGGTAGGTCATGGAGCCCTTGCCTAGCAGGGTTGAGCCATGCCTCATCTATAATGATCTACTTAAATTTACTAGTCATTTACCTTATCATATTTATGTCAAATTCTCAAGTCATGGACAATCAAGAATTTCCTAGGATGACATGTTTTATGTACGAGTAATTCACAAGTTATCACTTGCGAACATCCTCGTACTAACTACACTTGATACACGGAACAATACTTACACTCGATTGTCCAGTACCAAGATGCAATAGATTAAACAATTAACAAGCTATATCCACGGTGTCAATAACATGCATTCAATCTCAATCTAGAAGTCAATCAAAAATCCGTACGGGAGTGCGCTACTACGAGCCACTATCTAAAATATAGACATAGGACAATACGTGAGCATAAGCATGTATCATGTATATATAGTGTACAATCATTCTCTAAGTATACAAGGTCATCTAATCATGTTAAGAATTCATTACAATCGAAAAAAATATCAAAAACGGACAAAAATGGGAAGAAACGGGCAAAAACTAACAAAAACAGCCTAATCGGATCATCCGGCGGAACCGACAGATTTTTCGAAGTGTCACAGCAAGTTTTTAGAGCAAGTTCGGATTTTTTGACGAATTTCTGCAAATTTTTGATGGATTTTTCGAACCGTCACAGAAAGTTAATTTTTGAAAACTCTAAAACATGTTTCAACCATATAACTTCATTTTAAATCGGATTCGAATTTTTCAAAAGTCAAAATCACATAGAATTGAATTTTCTACAACATGGAAGAATTGGTTTTTACTGATTTTGAAATTTGAAAAGTGAATACCTCAAAATACTCAAAAATTATATCTAGAAACTCAGATCTACGCAATACCACCGATCAAAACCAAAAGTGCTATATACTAAACATGTTAACAATTTAGAGAAGCATATTATAGAACAATAAAACTTTAGTTTGTATGGAAAAATAAAAAATGAATAATGATCATATCACTTTGAGCAAGATATACCTGTCTAGGTTTTAGCAACCGAGCCTAATCTTCCACTCCACCACCAAGAGGGGTTCTAAAACCACACTCTAGGCCTCAAGGCCAAGCTTTCCTATGCTTGAGGAAGAGGATGGAGAGGGAAGAGGAAAATAAAGAAGAAAGAAAAGAGAGAGGAGAGAGAAACTCAATGGGTATATATAGAAGGAAAAATTAATCGTGACCGTTGGATCGTGATCCATGTCACAATCTAAGTCAATCTCATCCGTTGTTAAAGGAAAACCAATTGTCCAATGGATAATAGGATGCATCTATACTATTCACCAAAATATCTAAGCACTATTCATCAAAATATCCAAAATACTATTCATGAAAATATCAGAAATACTATTCACGAAAATATCTAAAATCAAAAATATCTAAAATGTGGAAAATCTATCCGGGAAGTATGTCGTCGGTATACACAGGTATACTGGCGGTACGCCGGTTAAGGAGAAAATCTATAATTTGGCAAAATTTTAAAGCATTCTGAAAACCAAAAAATACGAATACAGTACAAATACGTATCTGTATATAAATACCGATACTTTGAGATGAGTCTCACAACTCTCTGTAGAAGCATAAAAATTTCAGCAGTCTTCACAACCATGCGTCCAAGCCAAAGAAGCCATATGTGCCCAAGTCACGACAGCAAGCTATGCGCCCAAGTCACCAGAGCAAGCTATGCGCCCAAGTCACCAGAGCAAGCTATGCGCCCAAGTCACCAAAGCAAGCTATGCGCCCAAGTCACCAGAGCAAGCTATGCGCCCAAGTCACCGGAGCAAGCTATGCGCCCATGCGCCCACTCTGGACTCCTACAGAAGGGGGCGCATAGCCCTGTTTTAGGCTCTGCGCCCAAGTCAGGACAACCCCCGACTCGGTCAAACCCACGATCAATTGTGCACCGAAGCATATGGCCGCGTCAGTCTCCACGAGCAGTCGTGCACCGAAGCATGCGGCCACGTCAACCCCACGATCACGTTGTCTGCATGCGCCTATACTCTATATGCCCAAATGAAAATAGTGTATTTTCTCATGTGGGTGCATAACATCATTTTAGCACGAAAACAACTATAAAAGGGGTCTCATACCTCTTCAAAGGACAGAACGGAGATCATTTCAAGAGCCAAATTGCTGTACTTCTTGCCAGTGAGCCGAGAGTTAGCAATTTTCTTAGGTTTTCTCCTACTTTTGTAATCGGAGTGTCAACAGAGTAAAGGAGCAACTGTCGCTCGATCTCCATCGTTCCATTCCCTATAATTCTTTTTGTACTCGGGGATCCTCAGCGCAGGATCTCTCAAGCGTACTTAATTTGTGGTGCCTTATGCCAATAAGAAAAGACAGCATTTCTTCTTCTTTTTTGTGTGTGTCCATAAAAATGGCGACTCTGCTGGGGACTACCATTTCCTCTGACGAGAAGGTGGCGACGCAATCCGATACCGATAAAGTGGGGAGCACTCAGAAGATGTTGATCGTGAAGTTCGATCAGCAGACATTTGAAGAGATTCTCTCAAAGGACGGTTCTACTCCTTCAAAATTAGTAAAGCCAAACAAGTCTCGCAAGACTTGGCTTCCGAAGGCTCGTGGTACATATCCTGCCAGTGTCATAGAAGATATGCAATCGAAGGAATTTGTCACGTGGGCGCATAGGCCTTCCACGTGGGCGCATGGAGATCCTTTGTGGGCGCATAGCTCTGCCACAGAGGCTCCTGACATGAAGAAGGCACATACCGCTCCGAGCTCTACTAGCCAAGCGACTTCTCTCTTATGCAATCAACAACAAAGTGTTCTGTAACGCCCCAGTCCCAAACTACATAGGGCCAAGCATGTGAACATGCTAGCTACACATATACGAAGAATACTCCAATATATGGAATCCTCAAATATGCACATAAGCTGTAAATAAAATAACCACAGGCCAGTAATATATAATGTAATCTCATCACTGCTCAACACAGAAGATAATAGAGTCCAAATAAATAAGTAAAAGTATCAAAAGATAGCCGGGTGAACATACTCACTCCAAACAGCTATGAAAAATAGTCTCACAAGATCGGAGTCCAACCTCCGCAAATTGAAAGAAATGAGATACAAAAATATGTCCACTGTAGGAGCGTAAAAAGTGTTCTATGGACTGAGTCAAAGAAGATTGAGAATTTTACGCCTAGCTATTTTATGCAAGCTACTTTACACCAAGGCAGTTCATTAAGTTTTACGCCCGGGGACAGGCTGTCAGGTCTCATTAATGCAAGTGATAATGAATCTGACATAATGATTTGCTGACAGCATATAAACACAGAATTCGAAGAGATTGAATTTACACCAAGTCCAATACTTGTCGTATGGTGTGCAGAGAAGGCTATTTTATGCTCATTAAGATCACTTCTTTTTACGCACGATAGTTATGTGAGCTTTTACGCTCAAGGCTATTGTGAGTATAAAGTCTATTTGGGCTAAGTTTTACGCTCAAGGCTATTTTAGCCACTTTACGCTGAGAAGTTTATTTGGGTTGTTTTTACGCCAGTTTGCCACTTTACGCTTGGAGCATATTTTGGGTTGTTTTTACACCCAATTCTTCCTGACTACTTTGGAACATGGTTTATCCACGTGGCTTTTGTGCCACATTTATTGAAGAACGTGTGTACGTGCTCCCTATTTTTGTTAAAATAATGGGACACGTGTCAACATACGTAGAGGGTGACTCCCATCGTGGGTGACAGTTACCAGCATAAAAATCTAATTTTGTTGCTTTTTACGCACAAGGAGTCAAGTCTATAAATAGACTTATTTTTCACATCATCATCGAAGAGACAGGAGAGAATACAGAGCCTAGAAACTTTGATTGTCGGAAGCATTCTTCTTCAACTTTTCTTCCAGAACAGAGTGAAGCAAAGCATGAAAGCATTCGACCTCGCCATCAGTGTCCAAGTACGTCGATACCTTTCTGGTGACTTAGTTCTTCCGTTTGTTCATCTTCTACCAGTAATCTTCATCATTGTCGTATGGTCCAAGGAACAAAGTGATTGCCTTCAGATCAGACTTCCATAGCAATACTTCCCAGAACAATTTGTACTTTCTGTACTTTTTCTCGTTTTCTTTCAAAAGCCAATTTTTGGCATTTCGTCGTGGATTGTAACATGACTTTGAGGGATAATATTTGGCAATTATATTTTGATGGAGCATCACGGGTTGGACCTAAAGGCAATATCATCTCCAGAGTGGAAATCGTCTTGGTTTCTCCTGACAAAATAGTCATATACCGTGCTTATTCTCTCAATGAGCCATGCTCTAACAATATGGCAGAATACAATGCTCAGTTGATTGGTCTCCAAGTAGCAAAAGAATTGGACATTGAGTTCTTAGAGGCTTATGGAGATTCTCAACTGATTGTTATTCAGGTTAGAGGGACATATGAAGTCAGAAATCCTGACCTCATCCCTTATCATCAAGTGGTAATCGAATTGGTCCTTTCATTCAAAGGATTCTTCATCGAATTCGTACCACGTTCTCAGAATGTGGAAGTTGATGCTCTTGCTAGCCTAGCTGCAGATTTAGCTGTTCCGATTCGAAGACAAAACATAATTACTTTGTTGGACCGAGACTTATTTTGTGTCAAGAATAATCTGTATATTGAACAGAGTTATACTACAGAATCAAGTTTCCAGCAGAGGGATTGGAGAAATCCATTCATTGATTATGCAGTTCATGGGATTTTACCTGAAGACCCAAAAGAAGCTGCGTCAATCAAGAGACGATCATTTCAATTTTATTATGATTCGTCTTTACATATGCTATACCGTCATTCATATGATGGACTTTTGCTACGCTGTCTCTCAGAGAGTGAAGCTAAGCAAACACTTCGTGAAGCTCATGATGATGTTTGTGGTGCTCATCAACCAGGTCCGAAATTACAAGACCGCAATCGAAGAATGGGATATTATTGGCCATCCATGATAGCAGACGCTATGGATTATGCTAGACGATGTAAAACATGTCAGATTCATGCTGATTTTTTCATCATCCGTCTGAATTTTTGCATCCTACAGCAGCTTCTTGGCCCTTCGAAGCTTGGGGCATGGACATTATTGGTCCAATTAATCCTCCTTCTGTCAAGGGACATCGGTTTATACTGGCTATAACCGATTACTTTTCTAAATGGGCGGAAGCAGTTCCTCTTATTCAAGTGAAGACATCCAATGTGGTTAGTTTCATCAAACACCATATCATTTATCGATTCAGGATTCCCCGACGGATAATTCATGACAATGGACCATAATTTGCCAGTCAGGTATTTTATCGATTCTATGATAAGAATCGGATTCAAAACCTAGCTTCTACGGCTTATAATCCAGCTGCTAATGGTTTAGCCGGAGCTTTCAACAAGACGATCATCAAACTTCTCAAAATGTTCGTCTCTTCTAATAAACGTGATTGGAATGAGAAACTTGGAGAATGTTTATGGGCTTATCGAACGACAGTCCGAACTCCTACCAGTTTTACACTATTTTTATTGGTCTATGGATGCGAGGCTGTTCTTCCATTGGAAATTCAGATTCCATCTCTTCGAATAGCCATTGCTAATTAGCTAACCACAGAGAACAATGATCGCTTACGACTCCAAGAACTTGAAGGATTGGACGAGAAATGACTTCAAGCACAACAGCATATTGAGCTATATCAAGCCCGTATATCTCGAACTTTCAATCGTAAAGTTAAAGAGAGGGTATTCAAAGTCGGTGAATTAGTACTAGCTGTTCGAAGACCGATGATGATGACTCATAAGAGTAAAGGAAAATTCCAAGCGAAATGGGAAGGCCCTTATGTTATCGAGACAGTTTTCTCCAACGGTGCCTATCGGTTATCTAAGCCCAATGGAGATTTACTCATGATGCCGATCAATGGCAAATTTCTTAAGAAGTACTATGTATAAAAAAAAGACACAAAATGAAAATAATTTT
The DNA here is from genome assembly GCA_029216955.1 of Iris pallida. Taxonomy (NCBI): domain Eukaryota; kingdom Viridiplantae; phylum Streptophyta; class Magnoliopsida; order Asparagales; family Iridaceae; genus Iris; species Iris pallida. Next base: position 35,523,526 of record JANAVB010034417.1, read on the forward strand.
TTTTATTTTTTTCAGAACAAAGGATTAAGGACAAGGACCACTGCCTTCCTTATTGAATACATAGTCAGCCAATGCATCAAAGACATCATTGCCTGAGTTCACAAAAAACTTGCAGGCAGCCATCCTCAATGCCTCATCTTCAGAAGTTTTTCCTGGCTCTATTAAGAAAGCGAGGATGTCTTGGGGTAGCTTGGGCGTAGAAGAGCCTTCGCCTATTCCGGTTGGGCCTGACACAATTGGCTCAACGGGGCGTGTCTCGATGACGTCTTCAACTTTCGTGGTGACTTCAATCTTTTGCAGTACGTCCTCGGAAGACATTTCCAATAGAGGAATGGAAACAAGGATGAAATGTTACAAAGAGTTCTCATCTATTTATATGAGAGAGCTATTAAAGAACCGGTCTTGGAAATTGAAACAACTTTTCATTCCTGAAAAGACCTATCCATTCATTACATCAGATTCATCCATTTAATTGTGGAATTGAAATGATCTTTCTTTTCCCAAAAGAAACGTTGGTTCATTCATTCTTTCATAGTTTTGGTATATATCCTCAATGACGTCTGTCTTCTTATTTCCCCAGCTACCAATGTTTGGTTAAGCTGATTATATTACTTGTCTCCTCAGAGAGAAATATTAATCTTTTATCTTACCAGTTGGTATAAAAAGTTGGATTTATTATCTATCATGTCTATTTGACCTCTGCATAAATATTAAGTCTGCTTGTTTTTCCTATCTATCATGTCCATTTGACCTCTGAATAGATATTAATCTATTTTTCTTTGAGTCGTTACAATCTGTCATGTCCATATTACCTCTGATAGTATTGTATACTCTAAACAAAAAATAAGATTTTATTATCTACCATGTCCATATTACCTCTGATAGTATTGTGTACTCTAAACAGAAAATGAGATTTTATTATCTATCATGTCCATATTACCTCTGAATAGATACAATTGATTGAGTTTCAAAGACTTATCATGTCCATATTACCTCTGATAAGTGTTTTCTATCTCATACCTATTGTTTAAATTCAAAATAAATAATAGGATCACAAAACAAATATTTTATTTATTTCTTGAATAAGATAAAAGGTTACAAAAGCTCCCTATTTGCCTAAGGCAGAGCAGATATATCTTTCAGCAATTTTTGGAGCTCTGCTAAGCGTTTCTCACGAGAGCCCATTACATTTTCAGTAGCTATCTTTTTTCTAGCCTCTGGAGTGCAAATAGGAGAAAACTTAGCGAAAGTAGCTATCAGATTATCTCTGGCATCATCAAGATGCTTGATAGTGGATTCAGCTCCAAAAACTTGTTCCTCCAAAATTGAGCTCTGTGTCAAATATTGGTCACGAGCTACTATTAATTGCTCCTTTTCAACTTTCAGACGAGCTAATTCAGCCTCCACTTCACGAATTTTATCATTTTGTTCCTAAATTTTCGTATTTGAAGTGTCATAGGCTTCTCTATAATGCTCCAACTGAGGCTTTGCGTCAGTCAAGAAAGCTTTCTCTTTGGCGACTTTGCTGCTATATTCTCTGAGAGAGTCGTTGAAAGTAGTCTCTCGAGTAGTGTATTCAGCTGATAAAGCATCGTACTCAGCTTGAATGAGACTTTCAGTAGTTTCACTTGTCAACCGCAGATATTCTTTAATAGGTTGCTCAATTTCTTCTACCACCTTTTCCAGTACAGTTGCTCTCTCAACATCATTAAACATGGCGACGTTCCTGATAGTGGAAACAATCGTGCCTTTCAAGCTTTTATAACTCAGGCCCCTATTCAAGACTATGTCAATCAAAGCTGCTAGTGTCTTATAAAAAGCTTCAGTATGAATCTCAACTAAGAGATTCATTTCTGTATTGGAGCTCGGAGTTGCAGTAATCTCTACCAAATCTCTTTTCCGAATACTAGGGGCAGATGTGGTTGCTTCGGTAGCAGACTGAGATATAGACGATGGCATCATTGTTACCATAGCTAACTGATCCCTGGGAGCTTCAGGGATCACATCTTCATCACTTATCACTCCAGCCGTTTCTGGAGTTCTGGTGGCAGTAATTGTGGTGGGTGGAGTGATAATTGGAGCAGCTGATTCAGGTTCAGGTATTGTCTCCTCATGAACTTCTGTTGGATTAGTAACGATAGCAGATGATGCTATCATGACATTTTTAGTTTCAGTGGATGACTTGACTACGCCTTCATCACCTTCTTGGACTTCTGGCTGTTCAGACTCTTGAAACACTTCAATCTCTTCATTGAGATCAGTTCCTTCTTCATCAGCTGTTTCTTGATCTGCAGTTGATTTTTCTGCAGTTTGTTCTTCTTCTCTGTTGTCAATATGAGAAGATAATCCTGGTTGAACCTCTGTTTCAAGCTCTTGTCGTAGTTCCTCTTTTGGTTGAATTTCCTCTACTCCATCTGAAGAAGAACTCTTTTCCTCAGACTTAGGGTTCTCCTCATAAATATTTTCCTGAGGAGAAGGAGGAGCCATAGGTTTTGGTGCAATAATAACATCTGTAAAATGAACAAAACAAATTAAAATACAAAATCATAATGTATAATCTTGTATAGATTTTGTATATATACCTGGAGTAGGACGTGCCAAATATGTGTCATAATCCCCATCCCAATCTTCATCATCAAAATCGAGAGCTGGTTCATCCAGTGGGATAGATTGTGAAGCAACGCCTTCAACTATTTCTGCCTTTTGTGGCAAGGTTAAATGAAGTGAAGTACTAAGGCGTCCTGGCGATAAAATCCCTACAGCTCCGGTTGATGTGGCTGACTGTGAGGCTGAGGATCCTTCTTCAAAATGAGTTGAAGAGGATGCGACATGTGGCGGTTCTTCGAAAAAAATATCATCCTCTAGAGTGGCAGCACTTGGTTTGGAAGGCATTTTGACAGTGACCTTTTTCTTCTTTTCGGGAGTCTTCACTGGAGGAGTAGTAGCTGTACTCTGCTTTCGCTTGTGGGATTTCCTAATAATAATAGGTTCTGCAGCCTCTTCTCCAATTCCTGTAGCAATAACTTCCAGATATGGATCTAGAACAGCAGCATCGTCAGGTATATCTGTTGGTACCCTGACTGGCTCTTCTACATTGCCTTCCTTAGGCCATCTCAGGCTACCTCTCATATTATAGCCATGGGCAAAGGAGTGGATAGAAGAGTAAAAGTGAACGTACGAGTGAAGAATACGTAGCTCTGTAGTACTGGTGGCGGTTGAGACTCTGAATCTTGCTCCCGTACGAGCAGTACTGAATATCTCCAACCCCTGGCACCATCAAGCAGTTTCCCATAGTGACAAAAACTGGTACAAGGATTACCAACATGAAGTTGGTCATACCCAAATTGACGAGCAAACCTACTGGGTAGATATGGTTCGAATGTGCAATTATCTTTATTTCTGTACATCAAGTGAGAGGGCCTGATGCACTGTAGCCATTGGAAGACTGCTGGTGGCAATATAGCTCTTCCTTCGATTTCATCTTCAAACTGGACACCAAAACAGTCGGCTGGAACTTGTGGCCGAGTACAGAAGAAGTTCCAACCATAAGAATAGTTTAAAACTGCCCGGGTATCTGCCACCGTTGTAGCAGTCCATGTAGTCTTACTGAATTTTTGGAGGAAGACCTCCGCATCATCGTCTGGGCCTGGTGGCAACAGATTGCAGTTGTGGTGTAATAACCATCCCATCAAATAAGTATAGGGCATTTCTACCCTGGGGATTGTATTTCGATGTGGAGCATTGTTGATTAACTCCTCACCGAAAGTTCTCAAACCTACATTTACTCGGCATACCATCGCCGATATCAGGTTAATTCTGACTTTAAAAACCAAGTGTACTGCGGGCCATAGTGCGCTACGGTGGATCCTATCGACTGTACCAGTTCCAGGTACGACCCATCTTCTCAACCATAAAGAAAGGAAGCCTGCTAGCAAGGCTTTTCTAGAGATCTTTTGGCTGCCATATCTAAGGAAGCTCAAGGCTTCAGTTCCAGCAGAAAACTCTCCAATCTTAGTGGACAGATATTTATTCAGGAATTTATAGACTGTCATCATGTCCCGAATTTTGTTAGCAGGAATGGTTGAATCTATATTGATAGCTGGAGCTTTATTTTCCTGGAATCTTTCTTTGTCATCCTTGGATATTTTATCCTTATGAAAGAAGAGATACGTGGTCCACTTATTAATGTATGCTAGATGAGATGTACTTTCCTGTATTGTAGTACAAATCATGTAGTGGCACATTAATTCTATACCTCAATCAACTGAGGGTTTGTCTCTCTGATTTCAGCAAGTTCCCGGTTAGAGGGAACGTATTCTTCATACGGAGCTTCTCCCATGGGCAGTTTTGAGATGAATTGCATCTCATGGTGTGCAAGACCCATTTTGCCTTTTGGGGTTGCAAAAGTTCCAATCGAACTTATGTATGTCTCCATCAGAGCCATGAACAGGTTACCGTTCGAGGGTATACCCTGACTAGTGGAAGCTACCGCTTCATACAGGCCTATATCTTTCAGCTCTGTCTCGAAGTTCTTCATCATCCAAATGCTAATCTGGATCCAGTTCTGGTTGAAAGGAGTCAACCATCCCGGTAGCCTAGGGTTTGTTTGGGGATATAATACTCCATTCCTAATGAACCTGTTGACAAACATATGGGTCTGCACTGGTTGCATTAAACCCGAATCTTTAATTGGGGTAAACCCTGGCATGAGGACAGAGAAAGAAGTGACACCACCATTGGGAACGCTAGCGAAATACCCCATATCATTGGTATGATCTCTCTTGAATACAATTCTAACCGGCCTTCCGTGACTGCTGGGAGTTAGATTCCACAGCATTTCTCGAGGGTGGGTGGCATGGAAGAATGCTGACAAAGGGTAATCTCTGTCCATGTCAGGGAGATACATGGCAGGGAGTTAGACTCCTTCTTGGGGTGTGTCTGTGACTTACAGTCAATTGCATCCCCAAATGAAAAGGCTGGTTTTACAAATTGTTGTTTATTCAGTGAAGTCAACAATTCTCCATTTATCATGGATAACAGCATCCTATCCCCTTGAGCAGGTATCAGCTGTGCCCTCTCTATGGGGTAACCTGGGTTCGATTGAGGAAATGTGACGTGAGACAGATTCTCCAAATAATTTGAGCCCACCATGCCAACTGATGAGCCAAAAACTTCTGCGAAAGGGTGAATTTGCAAGTCCACTGCCAAAAGAGAAAAAAGAAAAGAAAAATCAAGTTAGTAAAAGTCTAATTTGGTATCTTTTAGGCAGATAAATTGGTCTAAGTTGTAAAAAGTCTTTGTTTGACACAAAGTCTTTCATTTTGTAAGATTTTATGCTGGCACATTGGATGTAGGCGTATTTCAGATTTTACGCTGCAACATTAGATGTGGGCGTATTTCAAGTTTTACGCTGGCACATTAGATGTGAGCGTATTTTAAGTTTTACGCTAACATGTGTGGGCATGAGCGTAACTTAAGTTTTACGCTGACACGTACAGACGTGGGCGTATTTCTTGATTTTATGCTAACACGTATAGACGTGGGCGTATTTTGATTATCTTAACTTCTACGCTGACACGTATAACGTGGGCGTGAAATCAAAGATTTCGGTCTTCTTCTCCGATGAGTTTTTCAACCGAAGGATCAATGCTTTACTCCTCACTGGAGGAGCCACGGCGGGGTTGCCTGGCTGAGACGCTGTTGATGATCTGACAGGAGTTTGCGTGCGGTCGACCGACGAGGAATCGACGGCGGGTTTCTTTCCTTTGCTGCTGCCGACGGCAGATTTCTTTGGGGCCATCGAGTTGAATGCAAAAGAGTGAACGAGAAAGAGGATTCGAGAAAGCTAGGGAGAACAAAAAAACAAAGTAAAATTTTCTCTCTCCCCGAAGAACCCTATTTATAGGGAATTTTTGAATCGGTTCGAATTCCAGATTTTACGCTGACTGTTGATATCCCAACTTTTACGCGGATGACCGTTGGATATCCCGAATTTTACGCTTCTGTTCAAAGTGTTTCAAATTTTGAAAGATATTTGAAAACTTTGAAGGGGGTCTTGTAGGAGCGTAAAAAGCGTTATATGGACTGAGTCAAAGAAGATTGAGAATTTTACGCCTAGCTATTTTACGCAAGCTACTTTACGCTAAGGCAGTTCATTAAGTTTTACGCCCGGGGACAGGCTGTTAGGTCTCATTAATGCAAGTGATAATGAATCTGACATAATGATTTGCTGACAGCGTATAAACACAAAATTCAAAGAGATTGGATTTACACCAAGCCCAATACTTGTCGTATGGTGTGCAGAGAAGGCTATTTTACGCTCATTAAGATCACTTCTTTTTACGCACGATAGTTATGTGAGCTTTTACGCTCAAGGTTATTGTGTGTGTAAAGTTCTATTTGGGCTAAGTTTTACGCTCAAGGCTATTTTAGCCACTTTACGCTGAGAAGTTTATTTGGGTTGTTTTTACGCCAGTTTGCCACTTTACGCTTGGAGCATATTTGGGTTATTTTTACACCCAATTCTTCCTGACTACTTTGGAACGTGGTTTATCCACGTGGCTTTTGTGCCACATTTATTGAAGAACGTGTGTACGTGCTCCCTATTTTTGTTAAAATAATGGAACACGTGTCAACATACGTAGAGGGTGACTCCCATCGTGGGTGACAGTTACCAGCGTAAAAATCCAATTTTGTTGCTTTTTACGCACAAGGAATCAAGTCTATAAATAGACTTATTTTTTACATCATCATCGGAGAGACAGGAGAGAATACAGAGCCTAGAAACTATGATTTTCGGGAGCATTCTTCTTCAACTTTTCTTCCAGAACAGAGTGAAGCAAAGCAGGAAAGCATTCGACCTCGCCATCAGTGCCCAAGTGCGTCGATACCTTTCTGGTGACTTAGTTCTTCCGGTTGTTCATCTTCTAGCAGTGATCTTCATCATCGTCGTATGGTCCAAGGAACAAAGTGATCGCCTTCAGATCAGACTTCCATAGCAATACTTCCCAGAACAATTTGTACTTTCTGTACTTTTTCTCATTTTCTTTCAAAAGCCAATTTTAGGCATTTTGTTAAGTGAATCATCCACTAATGTCTCAATAAAGAATAGACTAGACATCAGTAAAGACTGCATCGTCATCGATGTAGGATAGCTCCAACGCCGCTTCGTACTCCTGTGGAAAATCTTCTAAACCTGGAGAGATAACCAGGTCCTCAGGGAACATAGCAAGATACAAGAAAAAACTATGCCATATAAACAGTGATAATATAATAAGAGAAAAAGGTATACATGCAATCGGGTCCCTGACCATTCTACTGTGAATATGCAGTTGAGATACAATCCTTCGAAAAAATGAGCCCTGGCTGTGAATGGGATCGGCATAGTTTCCATAGAGGGCACCAGGGGCCTACGTCTATAACGCTCTGGAAGCATCAGAGGGCACCATGTGCAAGGGGCTACGTCCATAACGCTCTGGGAAACGTCAGAGGGCGCATGGAGCCTGTGTCTCCGGAGGAGCGCACAGGTAATCAGGGAAGTACAAAGAATTCCTTACGTCAGGTATTGTTATCCCCACCCAATGCCTAGTATCATCATCTCCATGACTGATATGAACCTCTAGTAACCGCCAAGTCTTCTAACATGCAATACTATTGGCAGTTACTCCTATCCGTCGCACGCTTCATACATGTGACTCACATCACGTGATACAATAAGTATCGGTGGCCAGCCGACTGCGCGGGTACGTGTCCTACATGTGACTCATCATGTGATACAATAAGTCTCAAGCCGTATAAGATATACCAATACCTCAACATTAATGGGTGGTCACTAGACTAAGTCAATGCAAGAGAAATAAATAAGGCAAGGTAACGACCGATATAGTCGCTTGCACCCAAGTGTGACTTGGACGCACAGTTTAAATATTAAGAAATAAGAAATGCTAAAATAAAAACTAAAATAAAAATAATCACAGAGTAGGGTGGCAAGGTATCTTGCATGATGGTGCAAAGTGGCAAGTCCAAGTAATCACAATGTCAGCCAAGAAATGTCACAATCTCAAACAACTCCGGACGCTAAACAAACATCAAAAACGCACTTGGTGTAAAAGATATACCTAGGAAACCTGTCCAAAAGTCTAATACTGGAACAGGGCAAAATCATAATTTCGGATCAAAACGATGTCAGCCGTTGGACCCACTTTGTACGAAACACGTGCCAAAGTCTATGGTCTCTAAAGTCATCAAACTACATGTCTATGGATTCAGTTTAGGAGAGGAACTCAATGGTATGTCCAGTTTTGGATTCTGTTGAGCCGTGCACAAAATCGCCCGTTTGAGTGGGTTGCGGGCCCGCCAAAAAGGGGTTCCGATTCGACTTTCTCATAATCGAACCAAACTTGGTACACAGGACCAGAATTTGATTCGGACCTTTGGCACAAGTTTCATCTCGAATCGACGACTGTACACGAAGTTAGGATGAAGTTTGCAAAACGCCGATACGAGGGTATCTCGACAGATACGGACTGATTTCGTCGCGCACACACGACGAAACTGAGTTTCGTCAGTTTCCACACGTCGACAACGTCCATACGCGCCTTTCGATGCATTTAGCACGCGACCACGTCGCCCGGTTTGTCGGGGTGCATGTCATATCGGACAAAATTCAGTAAATTAATATAATTTAACATAAGTTTTTTCTCAACTTCAACATCAATCTACATTTTACACGCTAATCGAAACGAATCCAGAAGATGCATTGCGATCTTGGTTATGTTTTCTTTTACTGTTTTTAATTAGTTCCTACAGTACTTTACTACACAGCAAAAAATTGGCCGACAAGTTGTCGTTTTAAAACAGTTTTTATTATTACAGAAAATAGATTTTTGTTCAACTTCGTCCCAATTTTTTGAGCAAGTCGATGGGTTTTTTGAAATCCACCTGGAGGATCTCGAAGAGGGTCAAGTTACTTTCCATAAAATCTTACGGATCGAAAATCGGTGCTACGAGTAAAAAGTTACGCCGTGGGGAAGTAGGGTACCTTGAGTGGAAAAACTGCTCCGTGGGTGACGCGGGCTGACTTTCGATGCTCCGTTCGTCGCGCACAAAGCTCCGTCGCTGGTGAAACGAATTCGTAGGCGAAGAGGGTATGATAAGCGTCAACTTTCGTTTTGGAAGTTTAGGGTTTTGAGGTTTGTGCAAAAGATAT
>JANAVB010034417.1:35592098-35752098 GCA_029216955.1 Iris pallida
CAAAGGGGGTTCTGGACCAAGCTGCCGAGTTCGGGCCGAACTCGGTCCCAGGCCGAGTTCTGGCCGAACTCGGTCTGGCCGTTCCAGGGTTTGGCCATCCAGTGCTGGTTGCCCACACAGAGTTCTGGCCGAACTCTGTGTGTCGGGGGGCTTGAAGCGGATTTCAGGATGAGTTTCATCATTGGATCTAATCCAACGGTCAGGTTGGTTGCGGGATTAGGGGAGATATATTGAGTTTCTCACCCTAACTCATTATCGCATTGGACAACACAAGTTGGAGAGAAGAGGCAAGAGTGCCATTACAACTTGGGAAGAAAGACGGAGGATTGAAGGTCGCTGTTCGAAGGAGATCGTGTTTCGGGTAATCTTACTCGTCGTTCTCGCTCTTCGTAGCCTTGTAATCATTGTTCTTATCTCTGAGTGTTGTGGGGATCCAATTTGGATCGGGAGGAGTTTGTAGAGGGTGTGTAATTCTTCTATTCCATTAGTGGAGACTTCTCAGGGTTGGACTCCGATCGTCCCGTGGTTTTTTTCTCGCAAGGGTTTCTACGTCAAAAATTCTCTGTGTCTGCGTGGTTGTTTTTGTGTGCTTGTTTTTGGGTTCGTGCGTTGTTTGCTCGGTCCTCTCGCAGGTACTCTCCGGTTTGGGGAAAGGTTTCCGCGCTTCTTTCCCAACAGAGTGGTATCAGAGCTTTGGGTTCAAAGGGTGTCAGGAGTTGACAGAGGAACCAGAGAGGAGAGATGGACGCAAAGCCGGTGCGCATGGTGAACCTTAATGGCACAAACTATCATTATTGGCGGAGCAAGATGAAGGATTTGGTATTTGTCAAGAAGCTGCATCTACCTGTGTTTGCAACCGAGAGGCCCAGTGATAAATCCGAGGAGGACTGGAAGTTCGAGCACATACAGGTGTGTGGGTACATACGGCAGTTTGTTGATGAGAACGTGTACAACCACGTTGCCAATATTGAGCACGCGAAGACGTTGTGGGATAAGCTGGAATCCTTGTATGCGAAGAAGACCGGGGTAAACAAGTTATTCCTGATCCGAACGATGATGGGTCTGCGGTACAAGGATGGGGCGTCTATTTCGGATCACTTGAGTGAGTTCCAGGGCGTGGTTGACCAGCTATCTTCTATGGGAGTCAAGTTCGACGACGAAGTTCAGGGACTGTGGCTGCTGTGTACCTTGCCAGACTCGTGGGAGACCGTACGAGTATCTATGATCATTTCTGCTCCAGAGGGCGTGGTCAGTCTGGAGTTTGCCAAGAGCGGGGTATTGAATGAAGAGATGCGGAGACGTTCTCAGGGCACTTCATCCACATCCCACCACTCAGAGGCACTTGTTTCAGAGAGCCGCGGAAGGGGCAAAAGCAGGGGTCCAGGTGGTGGCAGAGACAAGAGCAGGGGGAAGTCCAAGGGTCGGTACGAGGACTCAGAGTGTTATCATTGCGGTAAGAAGGGCCATATCAAGCGGAATTGTTTCGCTTGGAAGAAGGAGAAGAAGGGCGACAAGGAAAAGCAAGAAGAGAACACTACAGCGGCGGCCTCGGTGCATGGAGGCGATGTGATCGTCGTAGGTGATGAGGTCATTACTAACCTCGCATGCGATGACAATTCTTGGCTGGTGGACTCAGGGGCTTCAGCACATGTATCTCACAATAGGGCACTGTTTGCCACTTACACGACAGACGACTGTGGCGTGTTGAAGATGGGCAACGGAGATGTGTCGAAGGCGGTTGCCATTGGAGATGTGCATTTGAGAACGAAGACGGGTGCGGTTCTTGTTCTCAAGGATGTTCGTCATGTCCCTGATATCCGTTTCAACCTGGTGTCGGTTGGAAGGTTGGATGACGAGGGATTCTTCAGTCTCTTCGGGAATAGTCAGTGGAAGCTTTCCAGAGGTTCGATGGTGATTGCCAGAGGAAGCAAGAAGTCCGGTCTCTACTATATGGAGGGGAGCGCAGAGGGGGCACATGAGGTGAACGCAGTCAGTGACGCGTCTACCGAGTTGTGGCACAGGCGGCTCGGCCATATCAGCGAGAAGGGGATGAGCTACTTGGTGAACAGGAAAGTGATTCCAGGGCTCAAGTCTACAAAGTTGGAGAAATGCACGCACTGTTTGGCTGGGAAGCAAAATAGGGTGTCTTTCCAGAGTCATCCAAGTTCGAGGAAGCCGGCGTTGCTCGAGTTGATTCACTCGGATGTCTGCGGTCCTATGAAGGTAAAATCTCTTGGTGGTGCTTCTTACTTTGTGACTTTTATTGATGACTGTTCCAGGAAGGTTTGGGTCTATGCCTTAAAGACCAAGGATCAGGTGCTGCCTACTTTCAAGGAGTTTCAGGCCTCCGTTGAAAGGGAGACGGGCAAGAAGTTGTTGTGTGTTCGGTCCGACAATGGCGGCGAATACATCGGTCCCTTTGATGCGTATTGCAGAGAGCAAGGGATACGACACCAGAAGACTCCGCCAAAGACACCTCAGCTCAATGGTGTAGCGGAGCGCATGAACAGGACACTGATGGAGAGGGTGCGGTGTTTGCTGTCAGAAGCAAACTTGTCGGGCAGTTATTGGGGTGAGGCTCTTCTCACAGCTGCTTATATTATTAATTTGTCTCCTAGTGCTCCTTTGCAGGGTGATGTGCCTGACAAAGTATGGTACGGCAAAGAGCCGTCATACAGTCACCTGCGGGCGTTTGGCTGTAAAGCCTTCGTGCATGTACCGAAGGACGAGAGGACCAAACTTGAGCCGAAGACGAGGCGATGCGTCTTTGTCGGCTACGGTCGGGATGAGTTTGGCTATAGACTCTACGACCCAGTGGAAGGAAAGCTCTACAGAAGCAGGGACGTGGTGTTCGTCGAGGATCAGACCATGACCAACACTCAGGATTCCGAGACGCCTTCTGAGGCTGAGGAATTGCCTGAGTTAGAGTCATTTCGCTTCGAGCAGTTTCCAGAGGACATCGCAGAGGATCCAGTTATGGGGGAGCCGGTACATGGAGTTGCTCCCAACCTTGATCATCAGCCTGCTGATGGTGGTCAGGGTGTCCCTCAGGAGGATGAGCATGCCGGAGAGGTAGTTCCTGAAGGGGAGGAGGCTGTCGGTATATAGCCAGCACCAGTGGCTCCACTGAGAAGGAGCAACAGGGATCGTCGACCATCTACGAGATACTCGTCGGATGAGTATGTGCTACTGACTGACGGGGGAGAGCCCGAACGTTTCGTAGAGGCTATGGAAGACGAACACAGACAGGAGTGGATGGTAGCTATGCAGGAGGAGATGAGTTCCTTGCACACCAATTCTACTTATGATCTGGTGCGGTTGCCAAAGGGCAAGAAGGCTTTGAAAAAATCGATGGGTGTTCAGAGTGAAGCAGACGGATGATGCTACTCGCCCTCGATACAAAGCGAGGCTGGTAGTCAAGGGCTACGGTCAGCGGAAAGGCGTGGATTATGATGAAATCTTTTCGCCTATCGTCAAGCATTCGTCTATTCGGGTGGTGCTAGCATTAGCAGCCAGTTTCGACTTGGAGGTCGAGCAGATGGACGTGAAGACGGCGTTCCTCCACGGTGATCTTGAGGAGGAGTTGTACATGGAGCAGCCGGAGGGATTCTGTGAGAAGGACAAGTCACATTTGGTCTGCCGGTTGAGGAAGAGCTTGTATGGTCTGAAGCAGGCTCCGAGGCAGTGGTACAGAAAGTTCGAGTCGTTTATGGGGGGGCATGGTTATGCACGGACGACGTCGGACCATTGTGCATTTATGAGATATTTTGCCGATGATGATTTCATCATTTTGTTGCTCTATGTTGATGATATGCTATTAGTGGGTCAGAATGCCACTAGGATAGCGGAGTTGAAGCGCCAACTGGGCGCGGCCTTCTCTATGAAGGATTTGGGCGCAGCGAAGACTATTCTTGGGATGGAGATCAGCCGAGAGAGAGAGTCCAAGCTGCTACACTTGTCCCAAAAGAAGTACATTCACCGGGTACTTCAGCATTTCGGGATGGACGGGTCGAAGAAAGTGAGTTCCCCCCTCGCGGCTCACTTTAAGTTCACTGAGGAGCAGTGTCCATCTACCGAGGACGAAAAGGAAGATATGGAGCCGGTTCCATATGCTTCAGCTGTGGGAATCCTTATGTATGCCATGGTGTGTACGAGGCCAGATATTGCTCATGCAGTTGGTACGGTTAGCAGGTATCTTTCGAATCCTGGAAGGGTACACTGGAGTGCGGTCAAGTGGATTCTACGATATCTTCAGGGCACTGCTGGTTGGAGACTTTCCTTTGGTGGTGACGAGCCGAAGCTGGTTGGGTATACCGACACTGATATGGCTGGAGATGTAGACACGAGACGATCGACTTCAGGCTACGTGATGATGTTTGCGGGAGGAGCAGTGTCGTGGCAGTCGCGGTTGCAGAAGTGTGTTGCCTTGTCGACGACGGAGGCGGAATACATTGCGGCGACGGAGGCTTGCAATGAGCTGTTGTGGATGAAGAAGCTGTTGCAGGAAATGGGACTGAAGCAAGAGCAGTATACTTTGCTTTGCGTCAGTCAGAGTGCTATCCATCTTGTGAAGAATCAGACGTTTCATAGCCGGTCCAAGCACATCGAGACCCGGTATCATTGGATACGGGATGTGGTTGAGAAGAAGGACGCGGAGCTTGAGAAGGTGCATACAGATGACAACGGAGCTGATATGTTCACGAAGATTCTACCAAGGGAGAAGTTTGAGTACTGCAGGCAGATCGTCGGGATGACGACGTCCTCCCCATAGTTGTGAAGGGGAAGATTTGTTGGAGTGGGTGGGGTTCCCAACCTATGTGGAGAAGATCCCGGAGTGCGACGAGCGCCGTCCGATGTCGGAGAAGCTCGGGAGTAGTTGTTACTGCTGCTGCTGCCCCAAAGGGGGTTCTGGACCAAGTCTGCCGAGTTCGGGCCGAACTCGGTCCCAGGCCGAGTTCTGGCCGAACTCGGTCTGGCCGTTCCAGGGTTTGGCCATCCAGTGCTGGTTGCCCCACACAGAGTTCTGGCCGAACTCTGTGTGTCGGGGGGCTGAAGCGGATTTCAGGATGAGTTTTCATCATTGGATCTAATCCAACGGTCCAGGTTGGTTGCGGGATTAGGGAGATATATTGAGTTTTCTCAACCCTAACTCATTATCGCATTGGACAACACAAGTTTGAGAGAGAAGGAGGCAAGAGTGCCATTACAACTTTGGAGAAGAAGACGGAGGATTGAAGGTCGCTGTTCGAAGGAGATCGTGTTCGGGTAATCTCTACTCGTCGTTCTCGCTCTTCGTAGCCTTGTAATCATTGTTCTTATCTCTGAGTGTTGTGGGGATCCGATTTGGATCGGGAGGAGTTTGTAGAGGGTGTAATTCTTCTATTCCATTAGTGGAGGCTTCTCAGGGTTGGACTCCGATCGTCCCGTGGTTTTTTTCCCGCAAGGGTTTCCACGTCAAAAATTCTCTGTGTCTGCGTGGTTGTTTTTGTGTGCTTGTTTTTGGGTTCGTGCGTTGTTTGCTCGGTCCTCTCGCAGGTACTCTCCGGTTTGGGGAAAGGTTTCCGCGCTTCTTTCCCAACAATATATATATATATATATATATATATATATATATATATATATATATATATATATATATATATATATATATATATATATATATATTTGAAGCAATGGGTACTTGTGGCGAACTCGCCTCCACTAAGGCTCGAACTCCCGACCACTTGGGCCGCATGCATCTCTCTTAACCATTAGGCTAGAGGTCATTTGCATATATATATATATATAATTATTGTTATTATTATTTGCTTTTTTGTTTTGTTTTTTTTTAAATAATATAACATTAAATTATTATTTTTGTTTCGACCACGTGGCCTACATGCCAAGACCGCGATCCAAATATATATATATATATATATATATATATATATATACTGACCATCACATAAAATATTTTTGTTTAGGCTTTAAGTCATGTTCACGTGCGATGCATATACCAAAAAAATATTATCTAATATTATTAAAACTTTGATAGAAATTTAGATTTTTTTTGTTTAAATATGTTTTGAACATATTATAAATAAAAATTGTTATAGATATGTTTAGATAATGCCATATAGTTAGTTTAAATATGATTTGAATATTGAATATGTATTTTAATTTGCATTTCTTAAATATATAATTTTGTGTTAATCAACTAAAACACACCTTACATTATTAAAATAATTCTTAATGGTTTTTTTTTCACAAACCCATAAGTGGTTTTGGTTAAGAATAATGATATTTGTCCCTCCAAATTGTACCTTCAAACCGTCCCTCCTTACGTGGCGGCTGACGTGGCATATTGATTTGGCAGCTGATGTGACAAATTTTAAAATTAAAATTAACATTAAAATTAATGTTAATATTAACATTAAAATTAATGTTAACATTAACATTAACAATAATATTAATATTAACAATAACATTAAAATCAAATTAACATTAATTAATATTAATATTAATATTAACATGAATATTAACATTAATTAATATTAACATTCAATTAACATGGGAAAAATTGGACAATTAACTTTTTGGGTTAAAATTTGCCAGGTCATCGGCCATTTCAGATGACACGTAATATTATTTAACATGTCACGTCAGCTACCACATAAGGAGAGATGTATTGGATGGACAATTTGTAGGTACGAATAATATTACACTTTGGTTAATTATCATCAACTCATGATGTGTTGAAATTCACATGGAGTTGATCTTTAGTATAGATAGTTGTCTTTAGTAAAGGTAAGTGGCCATCTTGGGAATCCACGGGTATAGCTTTTAAACTCGAAAGGTGGGCTAAGGATATGCTTTTCCTATTTTCTGTCTCAAATCTGTCCTGTTTCTGCTTTTGGTTTTTTTCAAGGTCGATGTGACCCACAAACCAATAAAAGGGGGGACATGCATGGAGATAGAGAAATGGGAACAACAATCCGGACGGCTAAAAGTGGTGTATGAAATAATTATTTAAAAATTAAAAATAAAAGGGTTTGATACATGCATTGTTTGATTAAAAAATTATAGTAGTTAATAACCGAATCCAATGATTATTATAATTCGATTTGAAGAATCTTGTATTACATGCGCATTAAAGAGGATAAAAAATAATCAAGAAATTTGATTACAATTTCATGCAGGGATGTACATAATAAATGACTCGAGTATTCCATGCATAATTAGCATCCTATAAGAGTCCATCTAAGGGCCTCCATGTCAAGTAAAACTATTAGATTTAAGAAAAGAAAAGAAAGTAAAAAAGCAAAGATGGACAGCTTGCGATTTATCTCAGCATTGTTCCTTACAACAATTTTCTTTCTGATCTCCATTGCCTTAGCCCGTCCTCTGGACGTTGAAGGCTATTCGACAAGATCTCGATTGGGCATGCTTCCAAGAGGACCTGTTCCACCCTCTGGACCATCACGAGGCACTTCTGACCCTCCTCCTCCCTCTCTCCATTCCTCTCCATTCGCCATGCTGCCTAGAAATATGCCTATTCCACCATCTGGACCATCACCAGGCCGTAACATCCCTCCTGTGTCTCTCATGTCTTTTAGAATTGACATGCTCCGTAAAGGGGCGCCTGTTCAATCTTCTGTACCATCAAAAGGCATCTCCCCTAACGGCAACTTCTGATTTCTTATGAATACAACAATTGAGCAGATCACTATGAGTCTGCATGCATTCATGCTTTGGTTTACTGTAACATGCTGAATAAATTAATAAAGATGTTTAGGAAAACTTACATGTGTGATTTATATATGTTTTACATTTTTTTCTCTCCTTTCCATGAACAAAGAGGTCTCGGTGGAATTGGACGGGTTCTGGGAGTACGAAAGTTTATTGAAAGAAATCGAGAGAGGAGTGAAAATAGTTCCAAATAGTATGGAACCATATTGTGTCTAAATCATTCTTACAGGATGTAGTGCATGTTGGGAAAACCTCGCTTAATCTTTGAGGGTCTTCTTTTGCTTGATTCCAACATAGCATAATACTAACATGACTGAGCATCTCCAACTATAGGAGTGCACTGTTAGCAATGTGTTTGGCGAGCTCGTAATTCAATCCAAGTTTTGCTAGTGAGTCCGCCGGATGCTAAAAGCAGCGACCCAACATTGGAGTTGACTCTTTTTTTCCTCCGTTGCTAAGACTCGGCATACACGGCTGGTTGGAGATTCTCGTAGGCTATAACCGTGATCTTGTAAGCTATTTTCTGACATAACTAATATGGATTTTTTTTTTTATAAATTACATACAATTGTCAATTCTTCTAAGGAAAATTTTGACTGATAAGCATTATATCTATTATAAATGGCGGTCCTAGCTCAATGGGTTAGGACGAGTGGCTCCCAGTGGGGAGGTCGTGAGTTCGAGCCCTTGCGGGTTCACGCTCCCGCTCACTCCACTCGGGGTGGCTCGGCGGCCATTTGGCC
The DNA here is from genome assembly GCA_029216955.1 of Iris pallida. Classification (NCBI taxonomy): domain Eukaryota; kingdom Viridiplantae; phylum Streptophyta; class Magnoliopsida; order Asparagales; family Iridaceae; genus Iris; species Iris pallida. The sequence continues at coordinate 35,600,570 of JANAVB010034417.1, forward strand.
GCGGCCTCGAGCGGGGGCGCTGGTCAGGACAATGATGAATTGACCTGTGTGATGCGGGACATCCGCAACGTCGGAGGCCTGTCGACATAGCCACGAACTGAGCCCGAAAAAAAGAAAAATAAAAAAATTAGAGACAACTTTGCTTGCTAGCTTCTTGCATAAATTATCTATAATATATAAAAAGGGGAAAAAATCAAGGGTTAAACGGGTATATATATATATATATATATATATATATATATATATATATATATATATATATATATATATATATATACACACGCACACACACACACACACACTTATGCCTCATGTATGCTACTCAGGAGTTCGAATCCCAGTGGGAGCGATTCCAGAAACAATTTACCTGGTTCCAAATATATATATATATATATATATATATATATATATATATATATATATATATATTCTTGCCAATGACCCTCTAGCCTAACGGTAATGGTGAGGCATGCGACCCGAGTGGCCAGGAGATCGATTCCCAGTGGGAGCGTATATATGTGGATCAAAAGCACCGCCGCGGGAGCCCCGCCCCCCTACACCATCGGATCGGCGGAGGGGGTGGGGGTTGCTCGGTGCAACGAACGAGGGGCAGGCGGGACTTCTGCGGGACTCCCCCGTGGGTATATAAGGGCAAAAAAAACCTCGCAAGATTTATACTATTTGCAAAAAACAGTCGTCATTTAAAAAACTCCTCTAATTTCTAATTTTGTACAATTTGCACCCAAATTGCAATAGATTATTAATATACGGTCAACAAGGCTTATTTGGTTTATTTATGATAGAAAAAGTAACAATAATAAAATGTGGAACGAAGTAAAAATTGGAGAAAAAACAGAGAAAGGTAAAATAGAGGGTATTTCGAACCAATATATATATAGAAGGTTTGTAAAAGCGTTGCAATCTTTAATGGTATAAGAGTCCATCTGTCTCTACGTCAAGTAAACAATAATATTCAAGAAAATAAAAGAGAGTAAAAAAGCAAATATGGTCAGATCGTGATCCATCTCCGCATTGTTCCTTGCAACAATTTTCTTTCTTATCTCCATTGCCTTGGCTTGTCCTTTTGACGTTGAAGGCCATTCTACGATCTCTCTATTTGGCATGCTTCCAAGAGCGCATGCTCTACCTTCTGGACCATCATGAGGCACTTTTGACCCTCCTCCTTCTGCTCCCTCTCTCCATTCCTATACATTCGGCATATTGCCTAAAAATGTTCCTATTCCACCATTCGGACCATTATGATGTGGTTTATACTGGATTCCCCCTCCTCCTACATCTCATGTCATTTAGATTTGGCGTCTTCCGTAGAGGGGCACATGTTCTACCATCTAGAGCATTAAAAGGCATCTCCTCCAATGGCAACTTATGATTTCTTATGAATACAACAAGTAAGCACCTCACTATGAGTCTGCATGCATGCTTGGGTTTACTATAATCTACTGACAAAATTAATAAAGATGTTTATGAAAACTTGTGTGTTTTATATATGTTTTATGTTATTTTTTATCTCTCCAAATCTCTTATGATGAACAAAGAGGTCTCGGTGGAATCGCATGGGTTCTGTGAGCACGAGAGTTTATTGAGAGAAATCGAGAGAGGAGTGAAAATCATATAGTTATGTCTTTATTTGAGACTGCTAATGCCTGGGTGCTAACCGAATGCAATTCAACGATTGTTGCTAGCTGTTTAAAAATAGTGTGGAACCATACTATGTCAAAATCATTCTTACAGGATGTAGTGCACGTTGGACAAACCTCGTTTAATCTTTGCTGGTCTTTTTTTGCTTGATTCCAGTATGGCATAATACTAACATGACTGAGCATCTCTAACCATAGGAGTGCTCTCTTAGCAATGTGTTTGGTGAGCCTTGAAAAATTCAAACTAAGTTTTGCTAATGAGTCCACCGGATGCTAAAAATTCAAACATTTTTATAATTTTTTAACTGAATAATAACCTAAAATTACATAAAACAAAATTCTTTAAAAATCCAATTACAGTGTTTTGGGTTATTTCACATCGGCAGGGTTCTCTTTATCTCTGTGTTCTATTAAATTAATGGATTAAAAAAAAGCATATAAACATCTTCTAATAATCCTTAGTTTGACCCCTAATGACTTTTCACAATACTATAATTACGGCGTGCATAAGAACGAACGTCGTAAATAATTGTTTTACGATGCATTTTAGAGCATGTCGTGAATAAGCTAGACATGTCAAGTTTATCACGACGTGCCTTCTTGTGTGTTGTATATTTCCTTAATCACGACGTACTTATGCGGGCCATAGTTTTTACTACATGCATTTTGTGTGTCATATAATTCATAGTGTGCATTCCGTATGCCGTAAAAATATAGTATAAAAAATGACACAAGGCATGCCGTAAATATTCTAAAAATATAAGAAATTTACTTTTATTTGCTGCCCAAATTACTTTCCTAAAATTCTAATTATTCATTCCCTCCCAAATCATGTGCTCTTCTGCACTTAGGAGCTGCTTTGATAGAAGTAACTCTTTGAAAGTGTAAAAATGGCACTTACATCATGTTGATTTGCAGTGCACTTGCAGCAAGTGGCACTTTCCAAAATGTGTTTGGATAGAGTATTTTTTGGTCTCCTGCAAGTAGAAGAAAAATAATTTCGTTGTTTGGATGGTTGTTGAAAGCGAAAAAAAGGAGTTCGGTTGTTTAGATGGTTGTCGAAAGTGGATGTTGGAATTGGAGATATGGTAACCCATAATTAAATTAATTACCATTATTAAAATATATTTATTTTAACTATCATAATTAAATTAAATACCATAATTAGCTATTAATTATTGACTATTTTAGTTGTCATGTAGTTATTGGATATTAATTAAAAATTAAATTTCGTAATTTTTATTTAAATTTTTAATTTTTATTAGATATAATAAATAAATAAATTAAACAAACAACATCATAATCACCATAATTTAATGAACAAAATGTCTCATTATTATTTTTTATTTCCAAAATACATCATATCCAAAATTTCACCTTCCATGAATATTAATTAATGTCTCATTATTATTTTTATTATTAAAAATATCTCGCTGGCTTTTGTTTCTTTGTTCCAGAGCACGTGTGCTCATTCTTTACATACAAAGCACACAAAATTTCTCCACTTGAGAAGTCTCCACCTACTACCAACACCAAAGCCACCACTTGATGCTCCGGTGGAGCAAGACGAAGAAGAAGAAAAGAAACAAAAGGAGCTCTCCTCTGCCGATCCTGGTCTGTCTCGAGGAGTCCTCGTCCCCTGGTTTCCAGTATCTCCTCTACTGGCATACTCTCCTCTTCCGTTGGACCCGATGTCGGAGCTATGGTGGACGGGGGAGTCAAGGTTGGAGCCGCATGGGCTCATTCATTTTTTATTTTTTTTCAGTTTCTCACTTTTTTCAGAGTGAACTCACTTGATCTTCAAAGGAGTTACCTCTAAAAAGTATAAGAGGTGAAAGTGAACACAAAAAGGGGGACATGAACTGTATTATATCCAATCAAACAGAAAAACTCACTTTCAACCTATGCAACCAAACGCTTGAAGTCATTTGAGTTCCTCCTAGATGTAGGGGTGAGCATTCGGTTTATTCGGTTTCAACCGAACCGAATAAGCAAAAATCGAATTGGACCGAAACCGAATAAGCAAAACCGAAACCGAACTGAATTGGTCAATAACCGAACCGAACCGAACTAAATCGGTTCGGTTTTCGGTTTATTCGGTTTTTGGATTTTTTTTGGGTTTTTTTTTTAATATATATAATAACTAAATATACCTAGATATATTTAGTATATACCTATAATTAACACACACACACACACACACACAAATATATATATATATATATATATATATATATATATATATATATATATATAAAATATATATATATATATATATATATAAACTAAATTTTCTTATTCAGTTTTCGGTTTTGGACCGAAACCAAATCCCAAAATCGAAACCGAATAAGAAAATTTAGTATTTTTAAAACCGAAACCGAACCGAATTTTTTCAAAACCGAACCGAATTCCTTATTCGGTTCGGTTCGGTTCGATTTTCGGTCCAAAATCGAATAATGTTCACCCCTACCTATATGTAGAAAATGATTCAGTTTTATTCCACTTTCATCAAACCAAACGGGCCCTTACTTACATATGCACTAACCTTTCTTAATCCGTCAATCACCCCCCTGATAGAATCCCCAAATCCATCCTTCCCTCAATGAAAAAAAGAAAAAATTAACCCTATCCCAATCTCTCAAGCCATGCTAGTCACAGACTAGGGTTGCCCTTCCATGCCCTTGCAAATGTCCTACTCCTCTTTATCCCCTTCCAAACGCTCATGCTCCTCCAATCCCTATCCCTCCTCCTCCATCACCACTAGATCTTACCACCCTTCCATGCCCTATACTGCAGTGAACCCCTCCACCAACGACACCTCCTCCAAGCCCACCGCGCCTCCTTCTCCACCTCCATTGTCGCTCGCAAAGTCTAGCACCTCTTCGTGTGTTGTCTTCGTTCACTATGGCAACATCGCCAGCTTCAACACATGCCTGCTCACCATTGAGTATATGGATCTCACCAAGCAGGTGCTATGCTCTTTACAGCCTCTGAATCATGAGTGTTTGAAACTTTCTGTCTCTGTTATGATGCTCATATTTGCATGCTTTACCTCGCCCAACAATAAGCAAAGATCAAAGGTATGTTCAACTTTGTTGAAGTTTTACCTAAGATATTTAGAAAATCATTGAAATGGTTTTTTACTTTGAATCTGGTATCATAATCTAGTGCATGCTGAATAATAATATGAGAATTGAGAAAAGAAGCAAGTTTTGTAGTGTCTATCTCAAGGAAATTAGTGTTTGGGTTGTACAAAATAAGAAGTTGCCTAAAGGTGTTGGAGAACAGTGCAAAGACCTTTGATATGTTAAGGGAAGTCCCCATGTTCAAAACGATAGAAGAAGTGGGCAAAGCTTAGTGATTATCCTTTAAAAATAAAAAAAGATAACTAGTTGATTAGTGCCCAAGATCTTCAATATGAGCAAAAATATTAATTTGGTACATATGTTTTGTTGATATTTTAAAGAGGATATGCATTATGAAATATCATATTGACAACAGCCCCCGCCTTTGGTTCCAAACAGGGGGTACACAAACGAGGGAAGGTCAAGAAAGAGGGGCCTAGAAGGGAGTGTAGATTGCGGTTGTGGTTTTCGGCGGTGGGAGGAGAGTTAGGAATGAAAAGGGGATTTAGATTGTTGTTTGCAACTAAATTTTGATAATTATCTTAGAAGCATCATGGTCTGTTGGTGTATGTTGTTAGTCCTAACCAACAAAAGAGCTATAGTTCAGGAAATTTAAGTGAAAATTAGCTTATTATTTATTCTAGAATTCTTGATGAAAGATTGTTTTGGACTCTGCAATACATATAACTTGTTTTTTAATACTTGCTTTATGCATTTGTACTTTTTTATTTTGTTCTCAAGATTATGCATCTACCAATGTGTAATGGCTTGACTTGTTTTTATCAATAAAGAGCATTTTACTTGTAATCAAGAATCATAGTGTGTCTGTATGCCTTTTGTTGATGTAATATTTCCTTTACTCTAGTATGTTGTCATTATACTTATATGGCAAAGTCTGAGCATGCTTTCTTTAATAACTGGAAGTTCCTAATTCTATGAGGAAAATTTATGTTCAGTTTCACATTTACATGTTTACAAATGTATTCACAACTAACATAAGCATCCACATGAGGGTAAATTTGACAAGTTATCACACTTTGGTAAGTTCTGGAATAGCTTTCCATGAAAAATTTAAGGCATAACTTCCGATCTCAGTGTTGGCGTAACAATAATGGGGTTTCGACTTTGGTTGCATGACTTAAAAGGGTGTGGTGTGGCAGTGCTACGAGGCTTCCTTCGATGCAGGATTTGAAATGCCATAAATGTTACTGTCCTTTGGAAGTCTTTTATATTTTCTCACCTCAGAGTTTTAAATCGATATTGGTAACAATTTACTTCACACAAATATTTTCTCAAAGGCAAAATGAAGAATATAACAATATATCAATATCTTCTTATTCCTTTGCGCTTTATGGTCATCAACTATTTACGTTTACACGCGCACACACACAAGGATACATATAAGGACATGATACATATCAATGCCTTCTTATTTCTTCTCTGCTTTTATCCATTGGTCTTCTTTTTGAAATGCCAGATAATTTTTATTGTCAACATGTTTTGATGAGCATAATTTTTATAAGTGTTTATCAGGTACATGAGTAATGTGAGGTAATGCAATTGTAAGATATTTTCCTCTTGTCCTTGGTATCATCATAATAGTTATTCTTAATGCGCTCTACTAATTTAATGAGCAAGATATCGTGTTGTCTAGTTCTGATGCTTATCCGATATTTTCTCTTTTGTTTCCTTATAGTGCAGAAATGAAGGCTATTTATTGGAATAGGAAATTATCTATATAGGTCGAAGGACACATAGATGTTCATTCAAGAGAAGGAAGTTATTTGAGCACCGCTTAGTATGAGCATCCAATTTGGATATTTATAATGAAGGTTTTTCTATTTCACCTAAATTGGGTGGTATTAATATGGAAACAAGTGATCCACGTGCCAATTTAAGTGCATGTATGTTATTGTTATCAACTGAGATTGTTACATTTCTCATATTTGTTATCAGTTCAGTTAAAGGGGTTTCCTTTTCTATTGTCTATGCTTACCAAAAGACTTTCAAATGTTTCAAATTACGGACATAAAATCAAATCCCATAAAATAGGTTTTAGTTGTGTCCCAAAGTCCTACAACCTTTTTTAAACATTCAGTTGCAATTAGCCATATCTTGGTACAAGCCTGGGCTAACATTCTAGATATATTCCATAATATTCTTGATGAGCATATACTTGGGGCCACAAATACTAGGTAACTATCAAGAGGTAAAAACTAACATAAAGATTCAATGTTATGGTTAAATTTCATCCATACAAATAATACTTATGTTCCTTGGCCCCTTAAATATGTAACCATGTATCCTTCTTGAGACTATCGAAAGTTCTAGACTCAGGCAAGGCCAAATAATGTTGTCTCCCACAAAAGTTGCGAAAAACACATTGAGCTAGTCTACAAAATTTAATCATATATAAAACTTCACACAAATGGGCACCAGCAAAATCCACAAATTTTGCTTCCCTGCTTTCAAAAGTGCCCCCAGATATTTGATCACTGCATTAAGAATTTAAGAGTTTCTAAGAGAAGAGCCTCATGTGAATCTAGCACCTACAAATGAGCAACATCCTCCACATCCTGTCAAAAAGACATCATATTAGTCTGCAGATTAGCATGGTATAGTGGAGAATTTTGGATCAATAATATATGTTTAATTGAAGCTTTTGCGTTCTCTGAACTTGAACACGACGAGGTTTTAAGAAAGCTGACTGCCTTTTTTTAATAAAACTCAGCATCAAGTCTTTCAAGGTGCCAAAACTCTTTATTAGGATTCCTGAAAAATGTTAATGTTGGTTCATTGAATGTATAGAATCTCCATTCATTTTCTTTCCTCTTTGTTAAAGAAACACTATATCTATTCCAGTTGATACCACTGTTCTAAAAGGCGGTCTAGGCGACAGCCTAGGCGGTGCCTAGGCGCTAGGCGCCCGGTTCCCGTCCGATGTCCGTCTAGACCCCCCTATGTCCGACTATGCATGTTTGGGGGTTTCATGGACTTTTCTGCAATTTCAATAGGTTTTTCCAAATTTTATTTATTTATTTATTAACCTCCTAGATCTAGGCCGCCGCCTAGGCGGGCTAGGCGCTAGGCGGCGAGTGCCCGCCCGACAAGCGCCTAGCGCTTATTACAACCTTGTTGATACATGTTTAGACTTTTAGTTAATCCATTTTAACCGTAATAATATTAACTATGTTAATATTTCATATTTTCATGTATAAAATTGTCTGTGCGGGTTGACTATGTTAAATATTAAAACAGTCAAGCTTTTGTGCTTCTTCCTTGTCTTCAAACATCAGAACTGGATTGTATCCATAATATTACAATTGTCAAACTATTGTATCCATACTAGGTCATGCAATCTTGTAAGGATTGTATCCGTATTAGGGCTTTTGTTGTCAAGGATGGTGTGAAAGCAAAGGACATAACGAAGGAAAGCAGAGGACACAACCTTCTCTTATAGGAATAGCACCATACATGTTGTGAATGTCCGCATTTTGACTTGTTAGCGACTTTTTCATGTTTCTTTACAACTTATAAGAGACTGGACTCAGTTTTTACCAAAATTGGTATGGTGCTTGTTTCTATACAAATGAGAAGTGTGAAGAAATCTCTTTTAGAGAATTATCAAAAAGGCGAAATACATTTCTTGCAACTGCATTGGTCTCATCAACACTCGCTAGACTTGTGTTATCCTCTAGATACTATAAGAAAATAGATGAAAAATGAAGGGTTCACCAATAATATGTCACTATAACATTGTCTCTCTGGAAAAGCTTTGTTAATATGTCAACCTCATAGATAGTTATTCTAGTCTTACAGGCTCCATGTGGACTTGTTGGATATCCTGAATTTTAGAATAGAAGAAAGAATACACCATGTTTGCGAAAAATTAAACTTGTAGATATAGTTCGCTTGTGAAATTATACTTGTATAATTTTTGTAAATTTTTATAATGTTGTAAGTACTTGATTTTGAATTTGATGTTGCGACAATACTGTGCCACACAATGACCACCATATATGATTTTAAAATGGAGGGAAGGATAACTATACTATGTTATATTATGCCCCCAATTACATGTTGATGGTTGACACTTGTAACTGAAGAAACAAGGATTAAAGAGAAACTGACTTCATATAAAGAGAGGAGAGGGCATTACCAAAGATAAGTCCACAGAGCCTTCAATATAGCAATCCATGTAGTAATTCCTACCAATATGATCATAGAAGGTGTCCAATTGCTGAACTTTCCTTCAATAATTAAACATTTTGTACTAGGTTGTTTGGACTTTTAGTTAAACCATTTTAACCCTAATAATATTAACTATGTTAATATTTCTTATTTTCATGTATAAAATTGTCTGTGCGGGTTGACTATGTTAAATATTAAAACAGTCAAAGTATTGTGCTTCTTCCTTGTCTTCAAACATCATAACTGGATTGTATCCATAATATTAAAACTGTCAAGCTATTGTATCCATACTAGGTCATGCAATATTGTAAGGATTGTATCCATATTAGGGCTTATGTTGTCAAGGATGGTGTGAAAGCAAAGGACATAACCAAGGAAAAGCAAAGGACACATGTGAAAGCAAAGGACACAAGCTTCTCTTATAGGAATAGCACCATACATGTTGTGAATGTCTGCATTTTGACTTGTTAGTGACTTTTTCATGTTTCTTTACAACTTATAAGAGGCTGGACTCAGATTTTACCAAAATTGATATGGTGTTTGTGTTTCACTTAACAAAATGCCTGAAAATCGGCTTTTGAAAATAAAACGAAAAAAAGTACAAGAAGTACAAATTGTTCTGGGAAGTATTGCTATGGAAGTCTGATCTGAAGGCGATCACTTTGTTCCTTGGACCATACGATGATGATGAAGATCACTGCTAGAAGATGAACAACTGGAAGAACTAAGTCACCAGAAAGGTATCGACGCACTTGGGCACTGATGGCGAGGTCGAATGCTTTCCTGCTTTGCTTCACTCTGTTCTAGAAGAAAGGTTGAAGAAGAATGTTCTGGGAAATCAAAGTTTTTTGGCTCTGATCTCTATATTCTCTCATGTCTCTCTGTGTGTGTCTTAAAAAAATAAGTCTATTTATAGACTTGGCTTTTTGTGCGTAAAACTCAGCAAAGTCTTGTCTTTACGCTGGTAACTGCCACCCATAACTGAAGTCATCCTTTACATACGTTGACACGTGTTCCATTATCTCAATAAAAATAGGATGTACGTACACACTTTCTTCGAGATATGTGGTATGAAAGCCACGTAGGCAAACCACGTTCCAAAGTAGTCAGAAAGGATCGAGCGTAAAACTAGTCCAAATATACTCTGAGCGTAAAGTAGTAGACTAGGCGTAAAATAACCCTAAAATGGACTTCTCGTGTAAAGTGGTTGATAAAACAACCTTGAGCATAAACGTAGCCCAAATAAACTTTATGTACACGTCAACATTGAGCGTAAAAAGCTCATATAGTATTCATACGTAAAAGAAGCCATCCTGTGAGCGTAAAATAGCTCAGTCCACATACTAAACGATAATATGGGTTTCTGTGTAAAACAAATCCCTTCGAATTCTGTGTTATACGCTGTCAGTAGATCTTTATGTCAGACCCATCATCACTTTACATTAAATGCATGATTTGACACCCTGTCCTTGGCGTAAAGTGGTTGGCGTGTCCCTGGCATAAAGTGATTGGCATGTCCCTAGCGTAAAGTAGTTGGTGTGAAACAGCTTATTTTGAGTGTAAAGCTCTTATCTCTTTGACTCAGTCTATGAAGCACTTTTTACGCTCCTACAAGACCCCCTTCAAAGTTTTCAAATATTTTCAAAATTTGAAATACTTTGAACAGAAGCGTAAAATTCGAAATATCCAGCGGTCATTCGCGTAAAAATAGGGATATCCAACAGTCGGCGTAAAAAAAAAGGGATTTCCAACAATCGGCGTAAAATTTGGGAATTTGAACCGATTCAAAATCTCTATAAATAGAGTTTTTCGAGTTCGATAAGGACTTGTCTCTTTGCAATCCCAAATCTCTTTGTCCCCCTTTCTTCAAAATCTCCCTCACTTTAACTCGATGGCTCCCAAGAAAACCACCGCCGACAACAAGGGGAAGAAACCCGCTGTTGACTCTTCATCGGCCGACCGTGAACAAACTCCCATTTGGTCATCGACACCACTTCGACAACCCAATCCCGCCGTAGCTCCACCTATGAAGGGTAAAACCCTATCTTTTGGCCGAAACATTCATCGGAGAAGAAGAAGACAACCCGAACTTTCAGATTTCACGCCCACGTCATTCGTGTTAGCGTAGAAACTGAAATAACAAAATACGCCCACGTTGTACGTGTCAGCGTAAAAAGAAATACGCCCACGTTATACGTGTCAGCGTAAAATTCAAATTACGTTCATGTCTATTCATGCCAGCGTAAAATTTTCAAATACGCTCACTTTAGCATGTGCTAGTGTAAAATGAAAAACTTTGTAAAACAAAGACTTTTTTTTACACTTTAAAATTTTTAATTAATTTTAGTAAGCGTAAAAGTCAATGTCCTTACTCATAAAACTTCAAATTAGATTTCTCATTAACTTGATCTCTCTTTTTCCTTTTGTCAGTGGATTTACAAGCTCATCCTCTTGAAGAAGTTTTTGGTTCATCAGCGGGCATGGTGGGCTCGAACTATCTGGAGGATTTATCTCATGTCAAATTTCCTCAATCCAACCCCGAATACCCTGCAGAGAGAGCACAACTGATATCTGCCCAAGGAGATAGGATGCTATTATCCATGATTGACGGGAAAGTGTTGGTGTCACTGGACAATCAACAATTCTTAAAGCCAGCTTTCTTATTCGGGGATGCGATAGATTTCAAATCGCAAACTCATCCCAAAAAGGAGGCCTGGGTATTTAGATCTGGAGAAAGGGTGATGTATCTCCCTGACATGGACATGGATTACCCTTTATCTGCTTTCTTCCATGCTAGCCATCACCGTCAAATGATATGGAATTTGACTCCCAATAGCTATGGTAGACCGGGTAGGATCATTTTCAGAAGAGAGAGAGAGAGAGAGAGCAAATGACATGGGTTATCACATTAGCACTCCCTGTGGTGGTGTCATTCCATTTTCTGGTCTATTGTCCGGGTTTACACCGAGTGAGGACTCACTTCTCATCCAGCCGGTACAAATTCCTATGTTCATAAATAAATTTCTAAGGGAAGGAGTCTTATATCCTCAAACCAACCCAAGGCTGACAGGGTGGCTAACCCCTTACAGTAGTAACTGGATTCTGATAAGTAATTGGGTCATGAAGCAGTTTAAAATAGAATTAGACGATATTGGCCTGTATGAAGCGGTGGCCTCTACCAGTTATGGCATTCCACCGAACAGCAACTTATTTCTAGTTTTACTGGAATTGTATATGAGTTCGACAGGAACTTTTGTAACTCTACACGGCGAAATGGGCCTTGCTTTGCATGAGATGCAATTCATTTCAAAACTGCCGATGGGCGAATTCCCTTATGAAGAATACATTCCTTCCAATCGGGAATTAGCAGAAGTTCGAGAGAAGAGCCCAGAAATGGTGCAAGTCTATGAAGAACTTATGTGCCATTATCTGATTTGTACCAGTATGTACGAAACTGGGTCACATTTGGCATACATAACTAAATGGACAACCTATCTATTTTACCATGAAAATAGAGTATCCAAGACTGAGAAGAGCAGGTTTCGAGAAGACAAAACTCAAACCATTAAACCCTGCTCAATAATTCCTGCAGATGTAATCCAAGAGTTGATGGCTTCTCAGAAAGCTCGCGACCAATATCTGTCTACCAAAACCGGAGACATCCCTACGGGGACTGAGGCTTTAAGCTACCTGAGGCAGGGTAGTCAGAAAATGTCAAGAAGGCCTTGCTGGCAGGCTTTCTATCCTTATGGCTACGAAGATGGGTCGTGCCAGGGATCAACACCATGGACAGAATTCACCGCAATGTATTATGGCCAGCGGTACGTTTAGTATTCAAACACAGAATCAACCTGTTGTCGGCAATGGTATGCCGAATAAATGCAGGTCTACGGTCTTTCGGTGAAGAATTGATTAATAATGCTCCTCATCAAGACAATTTTCCAATGGTGGAGCTACTCTACACCTATCTGATGGGTTGGTTACTACACCACAATTGCAATTTGCTACCACCGGGCCCTGAGGATGAAGCGAGGATTTTCCTCCAAAAATTTAGCAAATCCACATGGAGAGCTACAACGGTGGCAGACACCCGAGCAGCATTAAATTACTCTCACGGCTGGAACTTCTTCTGCACAAGGCCACCAGTTCCAGCTGACTGCCTTGGCGTGCAATTTGAATATAGAGTAGATAGATCAGCTTTATTGCCAAGATCTGTCTTCCGATGGCTGGCGTACATCAGACCCTTCCATCTGATGTACAAGAATGAAGATTACTGCGCGTTTGAGCCTTACCTACCAAGTAGGTTCGCTCGCCAGTTTGGATATGACCAACCCCACGTTGGCAATCCTTCCACCAGCTTCTATCATTATGGAAAGCTGATTGACGGTGCACGAGCATGGAGATATTTTTAGTACTGCATGTACTGGTGCTAGATTCACCATATCTACAGCCACTAGTACAACTGAGCTACGTATACTTCACACGTATGCTCGTTTTTATACATCCATTCGCTCCTTCGAAGACGGTTATAGCATGCAAGGAAGTCTACGATGGGCCCAGGAGGGAAATGTTGATGAACCCATCAGAATAACTCCTGACGTACCAGACAATACTTCTGCTATAGATGAATTTTTGACAGTAATTCCTAGAGGAGCTGGGGAGATAGCCGCGAGACCAATAGTTATTGGAAAAACCCGCAAATGAAAACAGACTACAACTACCACTCTTCCAGTGAAGTCTCCTGAGAAAAAGAAGAAGACTACTACTAAAGGGCCTTCCAAACCCAAAGCCTTTATTCCAGAAGATGACATCTCGGTCAAAGAGGACCAACTTGTTGCTTCCCCTTCAGTCCATCCGGGAGAAGGGTCTTCAACACCTCAACTAGCAACAGCATTAGAAGTTGTAAAACTTTTCTCCTGAACGCCTTAGCTCCTCACTCCATCTATCTTTGCCGCGAAAGGCACAAGTTACGGAGGATACTACTACTGCACACATTGCCAATCGAGACCAGATCCCATCAGACGAGCCGACTCTCACTTTTGATGATGATGACTGGGATGGTGATTATGATTCATACCTTGAACAAAATGCACATATTCCAGGTACTAAGCAAAAACCTATATGGAATTATGTATCATGATTTTGTATATTAATTTATTTTGTTCATTTTGTAGATATCATCATTACACCAAAACCTGTGGCTCCTCCTCCTCCTCAAGAAGATATCCATGAGGAAAACGAGGAATCTGATGAAGTGGCTTTTTCTTCAGATAAAGTAGAAGTAATCCAACCAGTGTCATGACCCGCACCCTAGAGTTAGGGGACGAGAAGTGGGTACGTCCAGCCTATGCCGCAGTGTCGGCGGTAGAACGATGTCCTAGGTCTCATGCATCTAACAGTATAAGGCTAAACAGTTTATACTCCCCGAATGGGGGTGACATAGCAGGTACAGACTCAATCACATCTAAGGTAGAGCATGATAAGGATAGATAAAACATAAAATCCAATAGAGGTACAACAGAGAGAAATCTAAGTGTCTAAGATACACAAATCCAGAAATACATCTCAAATCTCCAAACTCAGATACAGTAATCCATAAAGTAAATACAACTCTAGACAATTGAAATAACTATCTAAACAACCTCTAAGGTGTCTCCTCTAGGCTAGCAGGCAATCTCCAAGCTATCTGTAAAATTTATCAACGGGTCCAGTCAGGACAGGAGCGAGTACAGTACATCTCAACAATATCATAACAGGTTAGAAAATATAAACATGCTAGAGAGTAAGATACATGATCTGAAGAAATAATATGATGAAAAAGAGAGAGACTGTAAGTAAATAGCTACAATATATAGAGAACTATCAGTGAATAGTGATTCAGAGCACAAGATGGTTATGTAAACGGCACGATGTTGTACACGAGTAATCTACAGAGGTTGTACACGAGTAATCTACTGGATTGATTACATAACCACTTCTACTCCCCCGCCCCAATCAATACACAAGGATCAAGCTAAGTTATGTTATTGCACACGAAGTATAGTCGCACACGAGATCATGTGAATACATGAATATATACGATTTCACACGATTTGTACACGAATGTCACGAATACAAGGAGTACACGATGCTCACGATAAAGTACACGAACACGAATACCCGATGTATCCGCTAAGGGGATAACATCGCACAACAAGATCCATATAGTACTAATCCGTGTTTCCAACATGTCAGCATCATGTAAAGTAATTTAAAGCAGGAAATATAATCCTAAACAAGATATGAAATGATCAGAGAATGTACTTGCCTGATATCTGAATGTCCAAGGTAAAGATACTGTCCGAGGAGAGGTGTCTGGCTCCTAATTAGAACAGCACAAGTCACAACATGTCCAGAAGGGTAATATAAAGCACTATAATGCATTCTACATGAATCTAGGTCAAACTAGGCCAAAGTCAACCCTTGGTCAACTCTGGTCAACTGCACTAGTCAAACTAGGTCAAACTAGGTCATGTCATAACCCAGCAAGTCTTACTAGGCCTAACCAAGACTATCCTAGCAAGCACACATCAATACAAGGCTATACAAGCCAACATACACCCAACTCTATATAGCATGCAATTATTCAATACTCAAATAGGCAAGAATTCATATTGGATATACACTAGGTAATCTATTACTTTAAGCTATATATGTCTACACATATATACACATGCATATATTGGTATTCAACATTAGGTCTATAATCATGGCATTTCAAATGGTTATATAAACTTATATATTACAACACAATATGCTAACATATATATATAATATACATACATAGCTAAGTTAACTATATTCATAAATACTTATTTAAGAGGCTATGTGTGTGTATGTGAACATGGCAAAGGGGCAAGTGAGGGTTAAATGGGCATACATAGTGTATACATATCGAAGAGTGTCAAAGTGTAAGTGAACAAAGTGTCAAGTGTGATAGTGTCAACATAGTGTAAGGGGGTACATGAGGTAATATAGGATTTGTGTTTACATAGAACATTACATCTCATTAACTTGTATATTGCATACATTACATCTATTATTACATTACATTCATGCTTGCATTCATTCATCATTCATTTATTCTCTTGCACTACTATATGCACAATACATTACATACTATGGAACCTACATATTCATTACAAGCCATACTTATACATGCTTATATTAGATAGGATACTTATACCTCATATATCATTTATTTAACCATTTACTCATGCTTGTATTCTCTATTTAATTACATAATGTATATACATTAACATGGGTTAAAATCAAATAGAACATTATATTACACACAAGGGTGCACAAAATACATATGCCGAATAGTAACTCCTACTAATAATCAATACTGTACCATCTCAGCATGAATTAAAATCTAGGATTAAAGTATGTTATAGATCTATGTGTTAGCTTTCCGAAACTTCAAACGGATCGCGTTTTCGTTTCCGGAAACTCCCGGAATCGCGAAAACACCGAGAACGCGTTTGTCTTTCATACAGCTGACACTCAAATAATTCTCCAGAAAGTTACAGAAAGAATTAGGCCTATTAATACATGTTTTTGGAATGCTAACTTCAATACGCTTCTTTTAAAAAAAATGGGAGATTAAACCGAGCTTTGAGCTAGAAGTTATGACATTTCTAAGTTAGGGCTGAAATTAAAAACGTTGATAAAAATCATGACGGATTTAGATAGTTTGAGCCAAAAGAATACACAATATATATCCTAATTATCCACAACAATAATGACAAAAATAATATGAGGAAACACTCACAAACTTGATTATATAATCATCATGAACCATTTATTACATATATAAATATAGATACACTCTCATTACAATATATATACACAAATCTATATATACACAAATCTATATATATATATATATATATATATATATATATATATATATATATATATATATATATATATATATATATACACAAATCTATATATGTAACATGCACAGATCTATAAGAGATACATGAATGAAATGTAAAGTACTCAAGAACACATCTCTACATATTCAAATCTGAGATTTAATATGAATTAATTCATTTAATCAATATTTTAAATATAAAGTGTGTCCAAGTTTGGGGGTTTTCCCCATGAACACAAGACACAACAATAATACAATAGAAATCCCTAAAGGACACATAATGGACACAAGAGGACACAAAATAGGGACACAACAATGGGGGTCATTCCTATGGTTAAAATTTTCCTAAATGCAAAATGGAGAAATAAAAGAGAAGGAAATATTACCTAAAGGAGAGAAAATCCAAGGAGAAAGGCTTCTTCCTTGGGAGAGCTTGAGAGCACTGGGGAAAGAAGACTTCTCAAAGAAAGGAAATGAGATGGGAGTCCTATTAGGGCCGGCCACAATGGTTATCCCTCCCCCCTCATTGAATATTACAAGTTTGCCCCTCCCTTAGTTACAAGTGTTTAAAATAATTTTGGTTAGGGTTTGGGGGTAAAAGGGTCAAAATAAAAACTCTAAATGGTTAACCTAATAATTAGGATTATGACTAATCTTTCTAACATGACTAATTTAAATGTGGGCCATGGCTAACTAATGCATGGGTCCAACTAGAGTCTAAGTTACCCCGGGTCCCCGTTACAAGTCGGATTGAGATGAAATTCGAACCCGACTCAAATAATCCCAAAATAATATCATAAATAATAAAATAATATCAAAATAATTCAAAGAGGTCAAATGCAAAATATCCTTAGGCCAGAAATGACATTAAAATATCATAATTACATGGTTAGGCTCTAGGTCAAACAGTCTCTAGGGTTTCACTAGCAAAACGTCAAAACCACAAGTCATTGATTTAAATAATTTTAAAATGATTTAAAATCACCAAAAATTATATCATGAATTAAATATCATTATTAAAATAATTATAAACACGAAATTTTGAAATTACCCTCATTTGGAAAACTGGGTGCTACAATTCTACCCACCTTAGAAAAATTTCGTCCTCGAAATTTAAGATCGATAGTACTCCTTCTAGAGCCTCTAACCTACCCAATATCTAAGGCAACACTTCCTAACACTGGAATAATAAACGGACATCTAAATAGTGTCAATCTAGGAATACCTCCAACACTGCTCTGCTGTACGACTGTAATGGAACTTCAATAAAATATGGACTGGAACCTATATCCAAGGGACTGGACCTATTTTAAAGTGGTCTTAACTAAGGATGAAAAGGAACTGATCATAGGCTATAGGTATGCTCAAACTATTATCTTCCTATTAACCATCTATTAATACATTCTATTACCATAGGAACGATGCATTACTAAGACATATAGGCCCCTATCTCTCATAACACATTTATACTCACCAAAAGACTAGTACATCCTATCAAGGCTGATACTATAATCTCTCATAAATCTCATAAGCTACATGTTTATAGACACACATCCCCACATCAAGGACTAACCTATATATATCTACAACTGATACTAATGGGGTGACGTCTCTATTTCCCAACAATCAAGGTCTAAATTTTTTTTATCTAAATCATGCAATTTGAAGGAATAGTATACAAAGTCAGGGCATACCGTAGCAGTTGAAAGTCTCACCTAGGTACACTAATCATTCTAGGTCAAAACAGTACTACGGTATCAACACACAAACAATCTAGGGTGTCCTAATTGGGAAGGTAAGGGAACAACAATCATCAAGGTTGTAGGACTGTCTACCATCCTATATAAAAATTGGTCATTAACAAGCAACTAAGAAATTATTAAAAGGTTACTATTCCATAAAATGGCAAAAATTGAAAATTTAGGCACAATAAATCACAAATAGATTTTTGTCTTGACACGATCTAAGTTGATCAATTTTGGGATAAAACGAGATTTGGGCAAGAAGGGAAATCAATGAAATCAAAGTATGAGCACGAGCATCCAATGATGGAGGTTCAGGTCATGATTAAATTTAATTCGACTGAGTACGAATACGAGGTTCATAGGCGATGAAAAGATTTCAAGGAGAATTGTCAAGGCTGTCGCGAATGAGACTCTAGGGTCAAGTTTAACTATGTCTCCATTCTCGTAGATTGATACATGAAAAAGCAAACCAAAGTGCAATAGGTTGATCAGACCATCATGTACCGGTTCTGATTAGACAATATGTTAGTGGGTGGCCACCCAATAAAATATGTTATGACCAAGCTCGAAAATAGATAAGCTTGCAAAACTAAGGCTAATTTAGCAGCACAAGATATAAGGGTGGTAATGATGAAAGGAATTACATAGTCCAAGTTTCTTAACCAACGGGTCAAGTAATCAGATAAGGTACAAGGTTAAGCATCTAAGGAAACATGCAGAACACCATCACATGTCGGGTCGAAAGAATTGAGTCAAGGCTGGATTTTCTAATTGAAATAAGAAGAAATTTAGTATAATGGTAGAGGTTATAGTTTAGCCAGTTGACCAGAAAATTATATCAAGAAAATAGAGTACAAGAAGACGGGTTTTAGTGGGACATGATATACCTACACGAAGGTGAGCTCGTCTAGGTCTTGCATATAAGATTTGTTGGAGGGTAACAGCTAGTATTACATTCCGAATATCAAAGTCACGATAAGGAACGTCAAGGATCTCAATTAGAAAGTGGGAGTTCAAGAGGTGGTAATTAATGCACAAAAATAATGAAGATCGAGTTAGTCATCTGCTTCTGATATTCTTAAGTTCATATGGTCATAACTTGCCAATCATATCTTTACCTCACCAGTCTCCATATGAAAATTTAACCTTTACTTAAACCCTTACCATGACTACCGTAGGCAATTTCCAATTTCCAAACATCACTCTTGAAGCACAGCCCTGACATTTAGGAATCAACATTAACCATTTATTTAAATTTCCAAGTTCTTTCACCTTGTCTTAAATTTGACCCAAAACCTCTAAATCCCGTTTACGAATTCCTTGAACTTGTTCAAATTGTTCTCCTCGTATTATTTAATTTAAATCTCTAGGCCTTACAAAACTTATCTTCCATCATAAAATCAACTTCCGTATTTTCTTCGACATACACCCTTGAATATTATTCTCCTAAAAATATTTTACAACAATCTCTAAACTTCCATAACTTTGTGTTCTCTCTATCCCTAGTCATTTTCTCGCAACATCTTGTTTAATATCCTTATTAAACACAATTAACTTCTCTTTTCCATTACTAACCTTCTACATAGCCTCAGAGTAAAAGTTTTTTCCAGAATCAATAACCAAGATTTTCTAAGTTCTCAAAACTAGGTTGACCTCTGATATCCTCATTAGTTTTGAATACACCTATAAACTATCTCATAACCCCAAAATTTCTCTAAATGTAATTGTTTCCAGATTGGCAGTATACATCTCTTTATTCTATTCGAGACCTTTACCACATTTCTATCTCAAGTTTCCATATGGAACACTCCACATTTGATTTCCTTTAGATCATCATAAAATAACCAGTTACGTCTTCTCTGAGCTACATAATTTACGTCACTTACTTAGCCTCCCCCATGCAAAAGATACGAAAATTCAAGGGTTTCGAAGTACATCTGGTAGGGACGACAAGATATGGATAATTAATGTAATGAAACAGAGTTTAAGATAAGAGGTAAATAAGAATGCAAGGGAATAATGGCAAGAAAGAATAATAAAGATATGTTCCTTCTCATCGGTTCAAACGAGAGGAACCCATCAAGCTTAAATTCAATAGCAAGGAATGAGGGTGAATCCAAACAAGAGGAAAAGGAATTCCAATTGAAGTTCAAAATGAGTTTCTCAGGGGTCGTCCCAGAAATCTCTCAAAGAATCCTAAGTGTGATTGAGTACCTTGGATTTGAAAATATTAATCTAAATACAAAATTAAATCAACAACTACAAGATTTTATCAAAATTATCAACTAATACCAGGATTCAAAGTTCTACAATGAATCCACAAAATCAAATTCAAATCAAGGAAAAAGGTGAATCAAAACAAGGAAAAGGAGTTTAAATCGGAATTCAAAATGAGATTCTCAAGGGTCATCCCAGGAATCTCTCAAGGAATCCTAACAGTGATTGAGTATCCTCTCATCCTAACATCTTAATTTATATATCCTATAGCAGGCTCGTAGTAGTACAACTAAGTAGTTGCGCTACTACGAAATCGTACTAATACGAATTTCGACCTGCATGGGCCACCACTAAAAACGTGTCACGACCCGCACCCTAGAGTTAGGGCACGAGAAGTGGGTACGTCCAGCCTACGCCGCAGTGTCGGCGGTAGAACGCTGTCCTAGGTCTCATGCATCTAACAGTATAAGGCTAAACAGTTTATACTCCCCGAATGGGGGTGACATAGCAGGTACAGACTCAATCACATCTAAGGTAGAGCATGATAAGGATAGATAAAACATGAAATCCAAAAGAGGTACAACAGAGAGAAATCTAAGTGTTTAAGATACACAAATCTAGAAATACATCTCAAATCTCCAAACTCAGATACAGTAATCCATAAAGTAAATAAAACTCCAGACAGTTGAAATAACTATCTAAACAACCTCTAATGTGTCTCCTCTAGGCTAGCAGGCAATCTCCAAGCTATCTGTAAAATTTATCAACGGGTCCAGTCAGGACAGGAGCGAGTACAGTACATCTCAACAATATCATAACAGGTTAGGAAATATAAACATGCTAGAGAGTAAGATACATGATCTGAAGAAATAACATGATGAAAAAGAGAGAGACTGTAAGTAATTATAGCTACAATATATAGAGAACTATTAGTGAATAGTGATTCAGAGCACAAGATGGTTATGTAAACGGCACGATGTTGTACACGAGTAATCTACAGAGGTTGTACACGAGTAATCTACTGGATTGATTACATAACCACTTCTACTCCCCTGCCCTGATCAATACACAAGGATCAAGCTAAGTTATGTTATTGCACACGAAGTATAGTCACACACGAGATCATGTGAATACATGAATATACACGATTTCACACGATTTGTACACGAATGTTACGAATACAAGGAGTACACGATGCTCACGATAAAGTACACGAACACGAATATCCGATGTATCCGCTAAGGGAATAACATCGCACAACAAGATCCATATAGTACTAATTCGTGTTTCCAACGTGTCAGCATCATGTAAAGTAATCTAAAGCAGGAAATATAATCCTAAACAAGATATGAAATGATCAGAGAATGTACTCGCCTGATATCTGAATGTCCAAGGTAAAGATACTGTCCGAGGAGAGGTGTCTGGCTCCTAATTAGAACAGCACAAGTCACAACATGTCCAGAAGGGTAATATAAAGCACTATAATGCATTCTACATGAATCTAGGTCAAACTAGGCCAAAGTCAACCCTTGGTCAACTCTGGTCAACTGCACTAGTCAAACTAGGTCAAACTAGGTCATGTCCTAACCCAGCAAGTCTTACTAGGCCTAACCAAGACTATCTTAGCAAGCACACATCAATACAAGGCTATACAAGCCAACATACACCCAACTCTATATAGCATGCAATTATTCAATACTCAAATAGGTAAGAATTTACATTGGATATACACTAGGTAATCTATTACTTTAAGCTATATATGTCTACACATATATACACATGCATATATTGGTATTCAACATTAGGTCTATAATCATGGCATTTCAAATGGTTATATAAACTTATATATTACAACACAATATGCTAACATATATATAATATACATACATAGCTAAGTTAACTATATTCATAAATACTTATTTAAGAGGCTATGTGTGTGTATGTTAACATGGCAAAGGGGCAAGTGAGGGTTAAATGGGCATACATAGTGTATACATATCAAAGAGTGTCAAAGTGTAAGTGAACAAAGTGTCATGTGTGATAGTGTCAACATAGTGTAAGGGGGTACATGAGGTAATATAGGATTTGTGTTAACATAGAACATTACATCTCACTAACTTGTATATTGCATATATTACATCTATTATTACATTACATTCATCTTGCATTCATTCATCATTCATTTATTCTCTTGCACTACTATATGCACCATACATTACATACTATGGAACCTACATATTCATTACAAGCCATACTTATACATGCTTACATTAGATATGATACTTATACCTCATATATCATTTATTTAACCATTTACTCATGCTTGTATTCTCTATTTAATTACATAATGTATATACATTAATATGGGTTAAAATCAAATAGAACATTATATTACACACAAGGGTGCACAAAATGCATATGCCGAATAGTAACTCCTACTAATAATCAATACTGTACCATCTTAGCATGAATTAAAATCTAGGATTAAAGTATGTTATAGATCTATGTGTTAGCTTTCCGAAACTTCAAACGGATCGCGTTTTCGTTTCCGGAAACTCCCGGAATCGCAAAAACACCGAGAACGCATTTGTCTTTCGTACAGCTGACACTCAAATAATTCTCCAGAAAGTTACAGAAAGAATTAGGCCTATTAATACATGTTTTTGGAATGCTAACTTCAATACGCTTCTTTTAAAAAAAAAGGGAAGATTAAACCGAGCTTTGAGCTAAAAGTTATGACATTTCTAAGTTAGGGCTGAAATTAAAAACATGGATAAAAATCATGACGGATTTAGATAGTTTGAGCCAAAAGAATACACAATATATATCCTAATTATCCACAACAATAATGACAATCATAATATGAGTAACCACACTCACAAACTTGATTATATAATCATCATGAACCATTTATTACATATATAAATATAGATACACTCTCATTACAATATATATATATATATATATATATATATATATATATATATATATATATATATGTAACATGAACACATCTATAAGAGATACATGAATGAAGTAAAGTACTCAAGAACACATCTCTACATATTCAAATCTGAGATTTAATATGAATTAATTCATTTAATCAATATTTTAAATATAAAGTGTGTCCAAGTTTGGGGGTTTTCCCCATGAACACAAGACACAACAATAATACAATAGAAATCCCTAAAGGACACATAATGGACACAAGAGGACACAAAATAGGGACACAACAATGGGGGTCATTCCTATGGTTAAAACTTTCCAAAATGCAAAATGGAGAAATAAAAGAGAAGGAAATATTACCTAAAGGAGAGAAAATCCAAGGAGAAAGGCTTCTTCTTTGGGAGAGCTTGAGAGCACTTGGAAAAGAAGACTTCTCAAAGAAAGGAAATGAGATGGGAGTCCTATTAGGGCCGGCCACAATGGTTATCCCCCCATTGAATATTACAAGTTTGCCCCTCCCTTAGTTACAAGTGTTTAAAAGAATTTTGGTTAGGGTTTGGGGGTAAAAGTGTCAAAATAAAAACTCTAAATGGTTAACCTAATAATTAGGATTATGACTAATCTTTCTAACATGACTAATTAAAATGTGGGCCATGGCTAACTAATGCATGGGTCCAACTAGAGTCTAAGTTACCCCGGGTCCCCGTTACAAGTCGGATTGAGATGAAATTCGAACCCGACTCAAATAATCCTAAAACAATATCATAAATAATAAAATAATATCAAAATAATTCAAAGAGGTCAAATGCAAAATATCCTTAGGCTAGAAATGACATTAAAATATCATAATCACATGGTTAGGCTCTAGGTCAAACAGTCTCTAGGGTTTCACTAGCAAAACGTCAAAACCACAAGTCATTGATTTAAATAATTTTAAAATAATTTAAAATCACCAAAAATTATATTATGAATTAAATATCATTATTAAAATAATTATAAACACGAAATTTTGAAATTACCCTCATTTGGAAAACTGGGTGCTACAACCAGAAAATGAGCAACCAGAAGTACAGAAAGAGCTTGAAGCAGAGGTTGAAACAGAGGTTGAAGCAGAGGCTCAGTCCGAATTATCTTCTCGTATTGACAACCGAGAAAAAGAACAAGCTGCAGAAAAACCAACTGCAGACCATGAAGCAGTTGTTGAGGGAGGAACTGGCCTTGATGAAGAACTTGAAGTATCTCCCGAGCCTGAACAGTCAGAAGTCAAAGGAGATGATGGAGGCATAGTCAAATTACCAACCGAAACTAAGAATGTTGTGATAGCACCCTCTGCTATTACTACTGATCCTGTAGAAATTCCGGAGGAGAGTATGCCTGAACCTGAGTCAGCCGCCACCACCATCATTCCACCTGTACCCATCACCGCCACTGAAACTCTAGTAGTTTCAGCTCCAGAAACGGGTGGAGTAACTAACATTGAAGACATTGATTCCGAAGCTGTTGGGAACCAGTTGACTATGATAGTAGTAACTACAATGGCTTTATCTCAGCCTGCCATCAGAGCAACTACATCTGCAAATGTTGAAGACACAATCCCTGAAGCTCTTAGGGATCAAATGGTTGTGACAACAGTAACAAGAATTGCTTCATCTCAATCTGCTGTCACACCAACAACATATGTTCCTAGTCTCCAAAGAAGAGATCTAGTAGATATTGCTGCGACGTCAAGTTCAAGCATAGAAATGAATCTTCTGGTTGAGATTCATACCGAAACTTTTTATAAAACTTTGACGACCCTAATCAAGATGGTCCTGAATAAAGGTCTTAATTACAAGAGCTTGAAAGTGTCTATGGCTCTTACTATCAGGAACGTTGCTATGTTCAATGATATGGGGAGAGCAGCAACATTAGAGATAATTGTGGAGGATCTTGAACAACCCATCCGAGAGTACCTTAAGTTGTCAAGTGAGACTATTGAAAGTCTCATACAAGAAGAGTATGATGCTTTGACAGCTGAATATCTTGATCGGGAGATAAGATATAATGAAGCTCTCCATGATTATAGTATAAAGGTTGCCAAAGAGAAAGCCTTTTTAGCTGGAATACAGCCCGAGCTGGATGGTCATAGAGCAGCCTATGACACCTTAAACCAGGAGATTCAGCAACAGAATGATAAAATCCAAGAAGTTGAGGCTGAATTGGCTCGGTTAAAGGCAGAGAGGGAACAGATGATCGCTGCTAGGAATCAGCACCTTGCTCAGGGCTCTATTTTAGAAGAACAGGCCTATGGAGCCGAATCAACTATTAAGACCCTTGATGAAGCCAAGGATAATCTGATAATTAGCTTCGCTGGACTTTCTAATCTTTGCACTATGGAAGCTCGACATGCTGAAGTGACTAAGAAAGTATTTAACTCTCGTGATAGGCGCCTGGCAGAACTGCAAAAATTACTTCAAGATGTTTCTGCTCCACCTTAGGAAAATAAGGAGCTTTTGTAACCTTTGATCTTATCCAAGAAATGAATAAAATATTTGTTTTGTGATCCTATCATTTATTTTGTAATTAAACAATAGGCATGAGGTAGAAAATACTTATCAGAGGTAATATGGACATGATAAGTTTTCGAAATTCAATAAATTGTATCTATCCAGAGGTAATATGGACATGATAGATAATGAAATCTCGTTTTCTTGTTTAGACTATACAACACTATCAGAGGTAATATGGACATGACAGATCGTAATAACTCAAAGAAAATTGTTTAATATCTATTTAGAGGTCAAATGAACATGATAGATAGGAAATACAAGCATATGCAATATTTATTCAGAGGTCAAATGAACATGATAAATAATGAGTCCAACTTTTTAATTAACTGATAAGATAAAAGATTAAGATTTCTCTCCAAAGAGACAAATAATCAGCTTAACCAAACATTGGTAGCTGGGGAACAGATGTCATTAAGGATATATGCCAATATCAATGAAAGAATGAATGAACCAACGTTTCTTTTGGGAAATGAAAGGTCAATTCAATTCCACAATTAAATGAATGAATCTGCCGTAATGAATGAACAGGTCTTTTCGGGAATGACAAGTTGTTTCAATTTCCAAGAGCAATCCATTAATAGCTTTCTCCTATAAATAGATAAGAACTCTTTGAAAAGATTCATTCTTGTTTCCATTCCTCTATTGAAAATGTCTTCTAAGGACGTGCAACAAAAGAATGAAGTCTCCATGAAGGTTGAAGACGTCATCGAGACGCGCTCCGTTGAGCCAATTGTGTCAGGCTCGACCGAAGCAGGCGAAAGCTCTTCTACACCCAAGCCAGCACAAGACATCCTCACTTTCTTAGTAGAGCCAGGAAAAACTCCTGAAGAAGAGGCGCTGAGGATGGCTGCCTGCAAGTTTTTTGTGGACTCAGGCAACGATGCCTTCAATGCATTGGTCGATTATGTATTTAATAAGGAAGGCAGTGGTCCTCGTCCTTAATCCTTTGTTCAGAACAAAAATAATAAATAAAAGAAGTTTTATTATCATTCTGTTCTCTTTTATATATAGTACTTCTTAAGAAATTTGCCATTGATCGGCATCATGAGTAGATCTCCATTGGGCTTGGATAACCGATAAGCGCCATTGGAAAACACGGTCTCGATTACATAAGGGCCTTCCCATTTTGCTTGGAACTTCCCTTTGCTTTTGTGAGTCATCACCATCGGTCTTTGAACAGCTAATACCAGCTCGCCAACCTTGAATATCCTCTCTTAAGGTTTCCTCTGTGTCTATGTCGTCTTTATACTGATAACTTTGATTATCAGAAGATAAAGTCATTCTTTCAACAAATTTGACAGCCATATACTCAAAAAGGAAATCTTCATTGATATTAGAAAGTACAGAATGATCAATATTTACATCATTTACAATTTGACTTCTACGCTTCGGATTAATCACTAATGGACCATCATCTGTCTTCTGCGTAGACTTGCCAAGATTGACGATCAATGGTGGTTCTGGATCATTCGTACGAGAAGTACGCCCTTTAACTTTGATCACAAGAGGTTGAACTTGGCTTTTAGTAGGAACATTCATTGTTTCCTCAGACGAAGCTTGAGTTCTTCCTTTGACCTTGATCATCAGAGGTTGATTGGTGACAGGTTGGGGTTGGATTCGCCCTTTGACTTTAATCTTCAAATGTTGCTCTTCTGGCGGCTCTTCATTAATAGACTGATCTTCGGCAGATGATCGATCTTCAGCTATGTCTGATATCTCTTTCACATGCTCTTGTTTGTAGAGCATTAAATCAGAAAAATAGGCTTCAACACCCTTGAAAGGATTGATATCAGCAAACTCAGTCTTCACAACCCCTTGGGAATCTACGTACTTGAAGCATTGGTGGAGAGTTGAAGGCACGATGTTATGCTCATGTAACCACGGTCTTCCAAGAAGGATGTTATAGGATACGTCTGAATTAATAACATAGAATGTTGCCATCATTCGAAGATCACCAATCTGGATTTTCAAACGGATCTTCCCCAGTGGTTTACTCTTTCCAGAGTTGAAACCAACGATTGTGGTACTAGTGTAAGTCAAGTCACTAGTAGGAATCCTCAACGGTCTTAGCATACTTTGAAGAATTATGCTAATGGAAGACCCAGGATCAATATAAATCCTGTCAACTTCAGTGGATTCAATATACCCAGTATAGCACAAAGGCCTGTCATGCTTGTTATGCTTCAACAACATATCTTCTTATGTAAAAGTAATATTAGGAATTACATCCATCACACTATGACATTGTGGGTGGTATATTATCAGGAGTCTTGAGTTGAGCTAAGCAGGAGTCAGCTTGCAGCAAAGCTTCACTCAAGGTTTCGCGACTTTCTTTAGAAAGACGAAGTAACTCGAAGATAGATAGTCTAGCCGGAGTATTGGCTAACTGGGCTAGAATATCAAATTTATCGGATTTCATCACCACCCCCTGACCGGAAGCAGACTTCAATGGGACCTCAAAGCGTACTGCTTTCTGTTTCCCCTTTTCAACCACAGATGGTTTAGCAGGAACAGGAGACGGTTGAGTTGGTGCTTCAACATTCTCTGCTTCTTTGGAGGATCCTTCATAATCTTTGTGGTACTCTTTCCCAAATCTTGTACCAGCAAAGGTTTCTTCTTCAGACTCAGAAGAAGGAAGTACCATATTGCAGGATTTAGTCTTCCTTTCCTTAGCCTTCTTCTTGCGAGATTTGTTAGGAGGAACCTCAGAACCCAATCCAACAGTGGATTTTTGACTTTGAATTTGTAAAGAAAGTCGTATTCCTTTATCATAATTCAAACCTTCTGCCTTTTGAAAGTCATAACCCATCTTCTTCATGAGAAGGACAGATTGCTGACTGTATAAGTGAGTGGGCAGCGGACTTTTACCAGGTGGTTCAACAGAGGAAGAAGAAGATATCTCTGTAACTACATGAGAATAAGGAATAGAAGTCTCTGTAGCTATAGGAGGAGAAGGATTCGGGATACGAGAAAAAATCCCTACAGGAGCTTTTTCATAAGCAGCGAAGACTTATTGTGCCCTGTATAAGGGAACACTATTCATAGCTAGCCACTGCTGATGAGTAAGTTTGAGCTTGGTAGGAGGAGCCAGACTTGGAGGACATATGTTCATTCCTCTCAGTCTATCTTCCAAAGGAATGCCATCCCATAGATGATCCAAATCATCAAGATCTGGAATAACATGAGAAATCATGTTGCAGGTTTTGACTTTCTTACCTTTCTTGGATTTTAAAGTTTTACCTTCATCTTCTATTTCAGGTACTAAGTCAGGATGTACCCACATAATTTCACCATTCTTTAATGTAAGAGGCAATAATCCTTTATTTTCTTCCCTGGCAGGCGGGATATTCATAATCTTCATCGTTGCCTTCGGAATTGGGACAATTCCATCTGGTATTTGCTGAGAAGGAAAATCTCTGAATTAAAAAAAAAAACCATATTGGTTGTGACCGTATGCTCATCGTTAGTTAAAGAGATGGCATTGGCATTAATCAGCTCTTGGATTTTCTTCTTTAGGACATAACAAGCCCTGGTGGGATGATTGATGTATCTGTGATAGATACAATATTTGGGGTTGTCAGTCAGATTCACCACATTAGGCCTCTTTGGCTTCGGGATCTGGAGTTTGCCACTCTTCACCAGACATTGGAATATCCTTGGGATATCACTCTCGTCAAAAGAATATTCTTCTTTTGGCTTAGAAGACTCCTGATTATTCGACGTTGTTTTGTTTTTGGAAAGATTAACCATAAGGGTATCCTTTCCTTTTGCATTACGATTGCCAGAATTATTACTAGGATTACCTTTCTTTCCTTTATCCTCTGAGGCAAAAATCATCCCATGTTCACGAGCCAACCTACCATTGGTCTCGGCAGAAACTGCTGCTATAATAAACGAGGCCCAATCTGTGAATTGGGAACCCATGAAGACAACAATGAATGGTCGCAGATTCATCTTGCATGTATCAATTAACGCTGAATCTGGCATACCAGGAGGCATCTTTAGAGTCGTCTGTCAAAAACGTTCAATGAACGTCCGAGTATCTTCTTTCTCCTTTTGTTTGATTTCTATTAAGGAGGACATGTTCATGTCCATACCTCCTTTATAGAAGCGGGAGAGAAACATTGCCTTAAATTCGTCAAAAGACGAAATGCAATTGTCGGGTAAACATCGATACCAGTCGTAAGCTGAACCCGTCAAGCACCCAATTAATACTCGAGTGAGAAGAGCATCATTTTTCTGCAGATGTACAGTCATAATATCAAAGTAATTGATATACTAACTAGGAGAAGCCTTTCCATCAAACAGTACCATTGATTGTGGCTTAAATTTCGGTGGAAAGGGTACATCATACCAATGAGGAGGATAAGGTTGCTTAATCCCTAACCTCTGGAGCTGATCCATGTGCTTCAAAACTTCAAACTGTGCTTTGAGCTCACGCACTGCTTGAATGGCTTCACTGGTTTGAGGAAGCACATTTGATTGAATGGTTGTTGGATGTACCGTAATCCCCACCGGAGATGGTACATCTTCTAGAATGATGGGATATAGAGATGCCGAATTTTGGTTAACAGCAGGCTCTTGAATATTCAAAGGTATATCAGCCCCTTGACTATCTTGAGTTTGTGCTGCTACCTGCACCGGTGTTAATATTGCCGGTTGAGCAGTTTGTTGAGCCGTTATTATCTGGTGCATGCTTTGCATCATGTTAAGCATGTCTTTCAGTGATTGCTCAACAACAGTGAGACGTTGTTCTGTGTTAGCAGATGACGTCTCCGGTTCATCTCCAATAGCGTAGGATTCAACCTCTCTTGAAGATACATAGGGATTAGTATAGAGGTATGAATCAATACTGTCAGTTTCGGACTCAAAAGATTGAGTACCCCCAGCTTCTGAATCAGAAGTCTGCAACTGTCTTTGTCTTCTTGATCGAGTATTCTGATATACTCCTTCAAAGGAATCAAGAAGTCTGTTGAATTGTTGTTGACCTGGAGTTTGGGACGTGTTTCGTCTAGGACGTCGTCCTCTATTGGTATGAGATGCCATGTTGACTGATGCATATGACAACTCATGTTCTTGGTCATTATCTTGTTGTTGAGGCACATTAAAATTTAACCGATCAAAAACTGATCGTTTAGAAGCCGGACAACAACATTTAATTACAATTTGGTCACACTCACAATGGTGATTTTCTTGGGGGAGTGTCATAGAAGATTGTCTGTTTTTACGCTTTTGCATTAGCAATTCACGTAAATCAGAAGGAGTAGATGAAGTAGTCTTCTTTATTACATTTGGGGTAGAAAAACGTTTAGTCCCTTGTGTATAAAGAAGATTACTGGCTGCATTCGCAGAACCAAACTGTACATTTTTACGTGCTTGGAGTTGCGTACGCAAATCCTGAGATTTTTGAGCACGAAGGACTCCATCTTCATTGCGTGTAATTTGTAAGTTTGGTACCTTGCGTACAGCAGTATAAGAAGGTTGTTGGTTAAAAACAGAAGTTTTACCAACTATGTTTTTATGCTTCATGCGTGCAGGTACATTCACTTTAGATGCAGAAGCATCATTGTGAATTTTATCTACACTGTCACAGACAGGAGATTTACCTTTACGCATAGAGCGCAAAACATGAGTATCTGCCACGTCATAGACGAGAGATTTTTTTTACGTGTAGAACGTAAATTTTGTGTGTCTACCGCATCACAGACGGGAGACTTATTGTTACATTCAGAACGTAAGGCATTGGAGTCTGCCACGTTACAGACGGGAGACATGTTTTTACGCCCAGGACATAAAACCTGATTTTTACGCTCAGGGTGTAAAACCTGATTTTTACGCCCAGAGCGTAACACTTGAGAGTCTGCCATGATATAGAACAAGAGACTTGTTTTTACGCACATGGTGTATCACCGAAGTAGAGACTGCCTCATCACAGATGGGAGCCTCTACAACAGGAGTAGGAAGGATTCCTTTGCCTGCAGAGACAGTAGGGAGATCCGAGGATGCTTTGGATTTGGGAACCCAAACTTTTCGCGCCTTCCGCAATTTCTGAACATTGGAGCATCGAGTGCTACCCCCAGTCCGGAGCATTTCTTCGTAGGCAGTCTGGTCGAAATGCACAACCAGAGTCTTCTTTGTCGATCCAATCGACACATCATCGTATTGAGCAATTGCCTCCTCGTCAGAGGAGAAGGTCATCCCCAGCAGAGTCGCCATTTTGTTTCACTTAACAAAATGCCTGAAAATCGGTCTTTGAAAATGTCACGACCCGCACCCACTGTGAGGGTACGAGTACGTAACAGCGCCCAGCCTACGCCGCAGTGTCGACGGTAGAACGCTGTTCTAAGTCTCTAACTAACCATCAACTCAAGCAGTATATAATGTACTCATCATGATCAACTCCGAACGGAGGACAAGTATAAGATATGGTGTAACTCAATCACAGTCTAAGCACGATAAGATAACACAGAATATAACTAAGAAATTGAAGATGACAAAACTACTAATAAAATAACAACAAACTCAAACAATCTCAAATACATCTCAAGTCTCAAATCTCTATATACAACTTCAGTTCTAAACAGGAAAACTAAAACAAGAAAGACTAGCTAAACTCCCGATCACTCCTGAGTGTCGGGGCCATAGGTAGCTAAGCCATTTCCTCAGTAAAATGTAGGGCATGTGTCCTCAGGGCAATCATCTGTAAAATTTTCAACAGGTCCAGTCAGGACAGGAACGAGCACATCTCATCTAGAAAACCCAAGTAAATGACAGAGAACTATAAGCAGTTATAGACAGTTGTATTGATGAAAATAGCAGTTTATATTCAGGTGATGGTAAGAAAGACAAATAAAGTGCAAGGAAAGTAAATACTAAACAAGAGAAGAATCATAGCAATGAAGACTGTAAAAATAGAACTAGCTGAACCAGGGTAATATGATATAAAGTCTAGGCAACAATATAGACCAGTGTAACTCCAATGTAAGTCCAGTACAGGATGAATCTCATACAAGATGAATCCAGTAAGGGACGATTCCAGTTATTGTGATCGATGATTCCAGGGTGAGTCCAGCCTATACTCTAGCAGTGTGTTTTAAAATACCGAGATCGACATGTAAACGGCTATAGGTAATCCGGCACATCACACACCTGGCCGGGTGTGAGATGGCTATCATTCCAGTATGATTCCAGCAATGGGTGATTCCAGAAATGGGGTATGTCTACATGTCTTACTCTAGTATTTCTCCTTCCAGCAAGTGAATCCAGAATTCCGACACAATGATTCAAGATGAGTCCAGCCAAGTATAATGATACTAGTAAATGATTCCGGGGTGATTCCAGTAAATGATTCCAGTAATAGAAGCCAGGAATGATGATACCAGTAATAGAGGCCAGAAAATAAATGTGTGTCGTATACATGAATCCAAAAATATCCACACGTGTTGTAACATAGAATCGCATACAACTAACTAGAACTGAAATACAGTAATTGACAAGTAATTGAGAGAACTATCAGAGAATGTACTCGCCTGATACTCTGAAAAGAGTAGTATAATGTCAGATGTCTGCACCGGAGTCACAATGTCATAAATAGAGCAGTACAGGTTATAATATGCTTAAAATAAGACAAATGATGTTTATGATGCAATCTACATGATTTCTAGGTCAATCTAGGTCAAGGTCAACTCCAGTCAAACCTGGTCAACTGTCTAGGTCAAACTAGGTCAACAACAAGGCTATTTGGTCAAATCTAGGTCAATCTAAGATACACTAACTCATTCTAACCCATAGACTAGTATAATTTAGGATGCCTCATATATATATATATATATATATATATATATATATATATATATATATATATATATATTTTTTTTTTTTTTTTTTTTTTTAATATATATATATATATATATATATATATATATATATATATATATATATATATATATATATATATATATATATATATATATCAATATATACATACACCCAAAGCCTATAGTCCTAGATATAAATAGCCTCTCATATATATATATAACATATTTATTTAATTAGATATAATTAACACACATTCATATAATATAGACTACATGACAATATCTCAAATAGGTGTACGTATATATATATATATATATATATATATATATATATATATATATATATATATATATATATATATATATATATATATATAGGGTGATAGGGCATATGTGTGTTTGTGTACATGAGAGGGTGTGTGTGTAGGGTGTGAGCTTGAGGGTTCATTTTAGTTTGTGTGTGATAGTGTTGAGGCAAATGTGAGAGTGTAATGATTTTAGAATGTGTGCATTGTACATGTGTAGACATGTGTGTGTGTGGGTATAGGTTAAAGGGTTATGATATAGTGTGTGTGTGTGTCACATGAGGCATGAGGAAAAATCCTGAAATCAGTGAGCACATAAAGAAAACAGGAAAACAGGGGATTACATAGGAAAAATCAGTGGAATACATATGTGCTCATGTGTGTGTGTTAGGCAGCACTGGACAGTGTATGTGTAGCATGAGTGAGCCAATGTGTGGGTATTTCAGGAATATGAATCAATGGTAAAAAAACAGTGTCAAGATTTCCCAGGTTATCAATGAGGGAAAACAGGGAATGGGGGTTTCCATTTCAGTTCACAGGTTATAATGTGGGAAAAACAGGAAATCTAAACTCAGTTCAGACATTTCCTACATCTCAGAACAGTGCATACATTATACTACCTTCAATTAACCATAATAAATTAACTTATCAGAAAAAGAAGGAGGGAAAAACTGAACATCAGTGGTAACAACAATCTCAGGTATCTCATATCAAGATATAACAATCCTAAATCAGTTTTCAGATCAAAACAGTTCAAATCAACAAGCCAAGGCCAAACCCATATCAATACACAATCTCTATAAATCAACGTTCCATTTAATTATCCCAACTGTGAATCAACATTAATTTGAAATTGAACTCGATCAATATCAACTCAAAAACTGAAACATACCTTTACTATGACTGAACAGAGAATGAGAACTCAACATCTCAGTCTACAGCTCACTTAAGAAGGGTTTAAATCTCAGGAAAAAAATAGGTAATACAGTTCATGATGTTCAGAACTCTATTCAAGGTAAATCATTATTTCGAAAATGAAGGAAACAGTTCAAAACAGAAGAACAGGAACCCACATTCCCAGTTCAGCAACCCATAAATATGATACATGATATATATAGCTTATTTAAATACTAGGTTAACCTTATTATGCAAAATATGACATCATAAGTCCCCTATATAGGAAAATTACAATATCGATTTAGAAATAGTAGCTAAAACTCAATTCAGTAGGTAATTGTGTGTCATGTGTGTACAGCATGTGCCAATGTGTCATGGAGTGAAGGTGAACATGTGTCAAAAAATATCAGAGATGTGTCACAGTGGCAAGTGCAGCAAGTGAATGTGGTATCAGAAAAAAAATAGGACAGTTCAGGAAAAAGAAAAAGAAAAGGAATTTGAAAGCATAACCAAATGCTTAAAACCAATATCATTGAACCCTAGGCTAGATTAACATGTACACATCCTCCTATTAATCATGTTAGCTACGACATTAACACAATTAATCGAATTCAAATGGGAAAAAAATCAGAGAACAACTGTTACACAACCGTATCAGAAAATTACATGTTCGACACCCCAAATCGACATTTGAAAACCAACCACAAGCCAAATTCAGTATGCGCAGAGTGTGTGCCACTATGCATACGTGTCAAGGGCGTCATTCGTGTCCAGAAACTGGACACGAATGTGTCAAAAGAAGGAAAAAGTCAAATACCAGAAAACAGTGCACAGCACTCCTCGTGCGTGCGTGTGGGTCGCCCTAGGACACGACACAGGGCGACTCGTGTCTCGTGATCATGCATCTGGGTTCGCCCATAGTAGGGCTAGGTGTTAACGTGTCTGTATTGTGTCCAAACAAACCGTGTCCAAGAAAATCAATGCGTATCAGACGCACTTCCTGCGCGCGTGCACGACAGGCACCGACCCGTGCGAGTGAGATTTCTCACAAACTACTCGACGAAGTCGCCTCAAAATTGGTGAGCGTGCTGTCAGTCATTGCCCGCAGGTGTGTGCAAAGTTTCGTGTCAAGACGTGCAGTGTCGTGTCCGCTACAGTGCTCGAGCAGCAGGACACTGCACGGTGTCCTCATACACGCGTTCGTGTCCAATTTTGGACACGAAAACCAACACAATACGTGCTCAGTCATAAATATATATAATATACACATGAAGAGCTACCCAAATATATAATTTGTTTCAAAAAATAATAACATTCAATCCATAGAGGCATTTAATCAAACACCTATAAAACAATACGACACGTGTCCGATACGGACACGAATTCCACCCAAATTTCGGGGACACCTAGGGGACTCCTAGATCTAGCCCTAAATGCAAAGAAAACTGAAATATAAATCAATTTAGAGGGTTTTACCTATGTGTGCAAAAAGCTTGGAAAAGCTTCAAATGGGGGATTCTTCCTCTTGATGCAAAAAGCTCCAAATTGTTCCAAAGCTGGGATTAAATTCCACATTCAGAAAATAGGAGGAAATTAGGTTCTAATGCAAGAAACTAGGATTAAAAAGGACTTAAAATGGATTTATGGGAATTTTTGGAAGAGGGACAATACCTTTCTTTTTTCCAATGTTGAAATGAATGAAAGAAGGAGGCAAGCCCTAGAGAATAAGTGTTTATATAGGGTGGGGATCCCTATGGCTGGTCATTTAGGGTTTGGTTTGGGTTAGGGCTTCTAGTTATGGGCCATGGGCTTAAGTTATGATTAATCAAGTCATGAAGTCGTAAGCCATTTCATGAAACCATAAACCATGACTTAAATGCACTAACCAAATTCCCTCATTCTAAAATTAGTTTCTAATGACTAAATGTAGGTTAACCTAAGTTATACTAGGGTTACCATAGCTAGGGTTAGCTTCTAGGCTAGTTCACTAGGTCTCAACAAGTCAAGTCAACCTAAAATTCACCAATTCAACAAATCACCAAATAATTCAAATAAGTCAAAATGACCAAATTACCCCTAGGCTAAAAATGATAATAAATCATCCTAATGACGTGGTTAGGCTCTAGGTCATGTAGTCTCTACGGTTTTACTAGCTGCACACCAAAATCACAAGTCATGACTTAAACCAGTTTTTAAATAGTTTAAAAATAATTAAAAAAACACCAAAAATCATAATATGAAATAAATATCAATAATTAATAATTATAATTACAAAATTTCAAAAATACCCTCATCTGGAAAACTGGGTGTTACAGAAAATAAAACGAGAAAAAGTACAAGAAGTACAAATTGTTCTGGGAAGTATTGCTATGGAAGTCTGATCTGAAGGTGATCACTTTGTTCCTTGGACCATACGATGATGATGAAGATCACTGCTAGAAGATGAACAACTGGAAGAACTAAGTCACCGGAAAGGTATCGACGCACTTGGGCACTGATGGCGAGGTCGAATGCTTTCCTGCTTTGCTTCACTCTGTTCTGGAAGAAAGGTTGAAGAAGAATGCTCTGGGAAATCAAAGTTTCTGGGATCTGATCTCTATATTCTCTCCTCTGTCTCTCTGTGTGTGTCTTAAGAAAATAAGTCTATTTATAGACTTGGCTTTTTGTGCGTAAAACTCAGCAAAGTCATGTCTTTACGCTGGTAACTGACACCCATAACTGAAGTCATCCTTTACATACGTTGACACGTGTCCCATTATCTCAATAAAAATAGGATACACGTACACATGTTCTTCGAGATATGTGGTATGAAAGCCACGTAGGCAAACCACGTTCCAAAGTAGTCAGGAAGGATCGAACGTAAAACTAGCCCAAATATACTCTGAGCGTAAAGTAGTAGACTAGGCGTAAAATAACCCTAAAATGGACTTCTCGCATAAAGTGGTTGATAAAACAATCTTGAGCGTAAACGTAGCCCAAATAAACTTTATGCACACGTCAACATTGAGCGTAAAAAGCTCATATAGTATTCATGCGTAAAAGAAGCCATCCTGTGAGCGTAAAATAGCTCAGTCCACATACTAAACGATAATATGGGATCTGTGTAAAACAAATCCCTTCGAATTCTGTGTTATACGCTGTCAGTAGATCTTTATGTCAGACCCATTATCACTTTACATTAAATGCATGATTTGACACCCTGTCCTTTGTATAAAGTGGTTGGCGTGTCCCTGGCGTAAAGTGATTGGCATGTCCCTAGCATAAAGTAGTTGGCATAAAACAGCTCATTTTAAGTGTAAAGCTCTTATCTCTTTGACTCAGTCTATGAAGCACTTTTTATGCTCCTACAGTTTGTTTCTATACAAATGAGAAGAGTAAAGAAATCTCTTTTAGAGAATTATCAAAAAGGCCAAATACATTTCTTACAACTACATGGTCTCATCAACACTCGCTAGACTTGTGTCATCCTCTAGATACTATAAAAAATAGATGAAAAATGAAGGGTTCACCAATAATATGTCACTATAACATTGTCTCTCTAGCAAAGCTTTGTTAATATGTCAACCTCATAGATAGTTATTCTAGTCTTACAGGCTCCATGTGGACTTGATGGATATCCTGAATTTTAGAATAGTAGAAAGAATACACCATATTTGCGAAAAATTAAACTTATAGATATAGTTTGCTTATGAAATTATACTTGTATAGTTTTTGTAAAATTTTAAAATGTTGTAAGTACTTGAGTCTGAATTTGATGCTGGGACAATACCGTGCCACACAATGACTACCATATATGATGTTAAAATGGAGGGATGGATAACTATACTATATTATATTATGCCCCAAATTACATATTGATGGTTGACACTTGTAAGTAGGGCTGGTGATTTTGCCCTGGTACCCTCTACCCTAGCCGGGTACCCTGTACCCTCAGGTGCCCACGGGTACCCTCTACCCTAGGAGGGCAAGCCCTATCCTTACCCTCTTGGAATTAGGATAGGGTAAGGATTTTATTCTGTTACCCTAGTACAATTACCCGGGTACCCACCCTACCCGTCCTACCCTCTGCCCCGTAACCCTACCCTGAACCCTACCCTACCTTGTATCACTACCCTACCCACTACCCTGTAAATCTGTGCTTTGTAATTTTATATAGTACCACACTTCCACTGTAGTTACTACTACATACTTGTATAGTCCCACACTCCCTCTGTCCTGTAACCCTACCCTGAACCCTACCCTACCCTACCCTGAATTACTACTACATATTTGTAGTTTTTTGTAATTAGTTAGTACTTAGGATTAGGAGAACTACATAGTGCTTGATCCTAAGGAGTCAGGTCTAGCCCCCTACTTGGGTATGTAGGCAGCCCATGTTCCACTATATAACTGGGTTCAGCGCCTTTAGTAAAAAAATATTCCCCTTGTTATTTCTTGTTAAGTTGTTATGATTTTTGAATGTTGTAAAAATCTTAAGTATCAAGGTGTTTACTAGCAAAAAAAAAATGATTTTCAAAGTTAAAAAACTGAAATGGCAAGGGTAATACCCTTACCCTCCCTACCCTGACCCTCAGCTATCCTGTGAGGATAAAAGACAAGGACGGGTAATGGGTATTGTTTTTTTGGAAGAGGGCTACCCTACCCTACCCTCATGACTCCCTAGGGTATCAAAAAAATGTCAATACCCTATCCTGCCCTCTTCCTGCCCTTACCCTACCCTACCCTACCTATCGCCACCCCTACTTGTAAGTGAAGAAATAAGGATTAAAGGTAAACTGACTTCATATAAGGAGAGGAGAGGGCATTACCAAAGATAAGTCCACAGAGCCTTCAATATAGCAATCCATGTAGTAATTCCTACTAATATGATCATAGAGGGTGTCCAATTGCTGAACTTTCAGTGATACCCCATGAGTCTGGACACTGTACGGGCACTGGATTCCTTCAATAATTAAACATTTTATACTAGTTTGAGTTCTATTCTTATAATGCTACTGTTGTGCTAGTTACCCTCCCACAGGTTTTTGTTGAAGTGGGTAGGGTTCCCAACCTATGTGGAGAACACACCGGAGCGCGACGAGCGTCGTCTGTGTGTCAGAGAAGCTCGGAGAGGTGAGAAGGCCAATCGGAGATGAAGAGGAAGCTCGGGAGCCACCAAATAACATTCTGGAACTAGTGACACCGAACTCGGGCCGAGTTCGGTCCCTAGCTGACCTCTGGCCGAGTTCGGTCCCTAGCCGAACTCTGGCCGAGTTAGGTCCCATGGTGTCTAGAACCTTGCTGGTTCGGCCAACACAGTGTTCAGGCAGAACTCTGTATTGGCATGCTGAAGTAAATTTCAGGATATTTTGCACCATTGGATCGTTTCCTATGGTCCAGATTTTACTGCAGGATTATATATATGGTTTTTCCTTACCCTAATAAACAATACAGAGAAAAAGAAAAAGGAGACAAGAGTACCATTGCAACTTTGGGAGGGGAGAAGGAGGATTGAAGGTTTTTCGAAGGAGTATCATGTTCGGGTAATCTCTACTCGTTGTCTTTGTTTTTCGTAGCCTTGTAATCAATATTTCTTGCTTTCAAGTGTTTTGGGATCCGTCTTGGATCGGGAGAAGTTTGTAGAGGGTTGAAGGTTTTTTTGAAGGAGGATCGTGTTCGGGTAATCTCTACTCGTCGTCTTTGTTCTTCGTAGTCTTGTAATAAATATTTCTTGCTTCCAAGTGTTGTGGGGATCCATCTTAGATTGGGAGAAGTTTGTAGAGGGTGTACTCCATTATTTTATTTGTGAAGGCTTCTCAAGGGTTGGACTCCAATCGCCCCATAGTTTTTTCTGTAAGGGTTTTGCACGTCAAAAATTATCCGTGTCTGCATGGATTGTTTGTGTGTGGTTGGTGTTTTGGTTCGTGCATTGTATTGCTCGGTTCCCTCACAGGTACTCTCTAGTTTGGGGAAAGGCTTCCACGTTTCTTTTCCAATATAGTGGTATCAGAGCTAGGTTCTGAAATTCAAAGGGTGTCAGGAGTCAACAGGAAAACCAGAAAGGAGAGATGGACACGAAGCCGGTGTGCATGGTGAGCCTGAACGACACCAACTATCATTATTGGTGGAGCAAGATGAAAGATTTGAAATTTGTCAAGAAGCTGCTTCTGCCCGTATTTGCTTCCGAGGGACTAGTTAATAAATCTGAAGAGGACTGGAAATTCAAGCACATACAGGTGTGCAGATATATCAGACAGTTCGTTGACGAGAACGTGTACAACCACGTTGCCAATATTGAGTACGCGAAGACGTTATAGGATAAGATATAATATTTATATGCGAAGAAGATCGGGGTAAATAATTTGTTCCTGATACGAACGATGATGGGTTTGCGATACAAAGATGGGACGTATATTATGGACTACTTGAGTAAGTTCCAGGGCGTGGTTGACCAGCTATCTTCTATGGGAGTTAAGTTCGACGACGAGGTTCAGGGACTATGGTTGCTGTATACATTAGCATACTCGTAGGAGACCGTACGAGTATCTATGATCGCTTCTGCTCCAGAAGGCGTGGTCAGTCTGAAGTTTGCCAAGTGGGGTACTGAATGAAGAGATGCGGAGACGTTCTCAGGGCACTTCATCCACATCCAACTCAGAGGTGCTAGTTTCAGAGAGCCATAGAAGGAACAAGAGCAGGGGTCCAGATGGTGGCAGAGACAAGAGCATGAGGAAGTCCAAGGGTCGATACGAAGACTCGGAGTGTTACCATTAGGGCAAGAAGGGCCACATCAAGCGAAACTGTTTTGTTTGGAAGAGAGAGAAGAAAGGTGACAAAGGAAAGAAAGGTGAGAAC
This sequence comes from Iris pallida, assembly GCA_029216955.1. Taxonomy (NCBI): domain Eukaryota; kingdom Viridiplantae; phylum Streptophyta; class Magnoliopsida; order Asparagales; family Iridaceae; genus Iris; species Iris pallida. Next base: position 35,642,775 of record JANAVB010034417.1, read on the forward strand.
ACTACAACAGTAGCCTCGACTCATGGAGGCGATGTAATCGTCGTAGGTGATGAGGTTATCACAAATCTCGCCTGCGATGGCAATTCTTGGCTGGTGGACTCAGGGGCTTCAGCGCACGTATCTCATAACAGAGTACTATTTGCCACTTACACGACAGGCGACTGTGGAGTGTTGAAGATGGGCAATGGAGATGTGTTAAAGGCGGTTGCCATTGGCGATGTGCATTTGAGAACGAAGATGGGTGCAGTTCTTGTTCTCAAAGAGGTTCGTCATGTCCCTGATATCCGTTTAAACCTAGTGTCAGTTGGAAGGTTGGATGACGAGAGATTCTTCAGTCTCTTCGGGAATAGTTGGTGGAAGCTTTCCAGAGGTTCGATGGTGATTGCCAAAGGAAGCAAGATGTCCGGTCTCTACTATATGGAGGGGAGCGCACAGGGGACATAGGAGGTGAACACAGTTTTTGACGCGTCTACTGAGTTGTGGCAAAGGCGGCTTGGCCATATCAGCGAGAAGGAGATGAGCTACTTGGTGAACAGGAAGGTGATTCTAGGGCTCAAGTCTACAAAGTTGGAAAAGTGCACGCACTTCTTAGCTGGGAAGCAAAATAGGGTATCTTTCCAAAGTCACCCAAGTTCAAGGAAGCCGGCGTTGCTCGAGTTCATTCACGTGGATGTCTACGTTCCTGTGAAGGTAAAATCGATTGGTGGTACTTTTTTACTTTGTAACTTTTATTGATGACTGTTCCAGGAAGGTTTAGGTCTATGCCTTAAAGACCAAGGATCAGGTGTTGCCCACTTTCAAATAGTTTCAGACCTCTTTTGAAAGAGAGACGGGCAAGAAGTTATTGTGTGTTCGGTCTGAGAACGGCGACGAATACATCGGTCCCTTTGATGTTTATTGTAGAGAGCAAGGGATACGACACCAGAAGACTCCGTCCAAGACACGCCAGCTCAATAGTGTAGCGGAGCACATGAACAGGACGCTAATGGAAAGGGTATGGTATTTGCTGTCAGAAGCAAACTTGTCGGGCAGCTATTGGGGTGAGGCACTGTCATGACCTGCACCCTGTTTAGGGGCATGAGTACGTGGGTACGTCCAGCCTATGCTACAGTATCGGCGGTAGAACGCTGTAAAGGTCATCTAGAATATATAGAATCTAAGACACAATAATATAATCTGTCATCTCCGCACGGAGAAATATAATCACAACTCAATCACATAATCTAAGGGAGATGAGCACGATGATAAAGATAAAGATAAGATGAAGTAAATAGTCTGAAATAGTGCCGAGCCACAATCACAAGTTCAGAATCTAAGACATAAAATAATATTCCAAAATAAATACTACAAGTCTCAAAGTATCAAACTGGAATGTAATCAAGACAAATCTAAGTAACTAGGTCACTACTGGTGGTGCGTCCTCTACGAGCACCGGGTCCATAGGCTGGTCCTGGTCGTAGGCTCCATTTAAGCTAAACCCGCAGTAGGTCGGCAAATCTGCATCTAAATCCTCTGAAAAAACAACGGGGGTTATCCTTTCAGGATATGAGCAAGTACAAATGCTAACAGCAGTTCCATGTGAATTGACAAATACTATAAGAGACAGTTATAATGAAATAGAAGATGAATTATCAAGACTGAAAGTAAACAGTACAGGAGAACTGGATATTATGTCATGTGTGAGATATAAGATAAAACTGGAATATAAACAGTAAAAAGTAAACTGAGGTATGAATGTAATCATAAAAGAAAGTGCCATGAGATATTAGAGCGTTATGTGATCGGCTTGGGTCAAGATCAGGCTGTTCCATTTGACCGGCTATGCACAAGTAGTATAATAGTATAGGAATCAGGCCTGCCAAAATGGAAAGCTATGCACAAGTAGTATAAGGTCAGGCTACACCCTACGTGTGGTGAGGGTGGAGCTATGCACAGGTAATAAACAAGTAGGGGTAATGATCACATAACCACTAATAACTCTCCATCCCCAAATAGTATATGGATTCGGACAAAACATGTCATGACACGGGATTCTCTAAGATGGTAGAAAATCCCCTTAGGAATCGGCGTCTATACAAGTACAAAAGACAAGATCGAACAATGTACCAGTATGCCAAGTAACTCAGGAATGACATCTCATGACAGGATCTGACGTATACTAGTCCGTGTACCATCGTGTCGAGAATCAAGTAAAATACTACAACTGAATCGGATATAGTAGATATCAAAACAATGAAAACTATCAGAGAATGTACTCGCCTGCTGTCCTGAGCTGAGAAAATCGAACTATAGACCACTCAATGAGCCACGAACGGTCAACTCGCACAACAGTCTCCAAATGCTGAAACTGCTGTCTTCGGGTAAGCCTGTCCAACTCCGGTGTCCTTGTGGATCATCCCAAGCTCACCTTTAATAATACACTATATTTAATATTCTATATAGACACACCATATATAAATTATATGAGTATCTACGCCTCCTAGTTGCTATAACGTTGTTACGACACTGCATCTATTATGTAAGTACATATAGGTAACAAAACCTCTCGTAAATAATATATTTAAATTCTGAAATTTATCTGTAAATAATTATATATTGCTATAATAATATTTTTAATAGTAAAACCCTTTCACAAGTGGTCTTATGTCAATGCCACACATGACTTCCTCAAATCGACCCATTAATTTAGCCCCGAAACAACAATTAAATAAAATTAATAAATTCTGTAAAAATTCTAGAAATTTGTTAAAATAGTAATTATAATTTTAGATAGTGCACAACTTGAAGTTTAATAGAGATTCATGGAGTTATGACACTTTTGGACACAAGAAAAACATAATTTTTTGGAGTTTGGTGATACGATAAATGTCATAAATTTTTAAAAATAGCAAACATATGCGAAACCTAACTTTCAGATATGCGTCAGAATGGTATCGACGTCTAGATTCTGAATAAAAATATTAAAAGGTTAAAAACTGAACTTAGATAGGCAAAAATGACCAACAATAGAATTCGTCAGTTCTGGATACCCTGTTGTAGAATCAACGCCATGGGCAAACCGCTTGGAACTAGGAGATCCAGCGATCAGAGGTTGGATTAGACATACAAAGGTAACTCTCAGATTTGGTTTGAGGAGAAACAAATGAGAAAAAGTGGATGAAACATCATCTACAAATCGACTAACCTGCTGTGACATTTTAGACTTCGATTCAATGGAGTTTCGGCCCAAATAGCGCGTCGTGCACCCCTCTAACGGCCGCAAGGTTGTTCCTACAGTTGCAAGGGTGGAAGGGAATGTTGAGAGGGACGTCCAAGTGGTGGTGGTTGGCGGAGAAATCGAGGAGAAATTATATTTTGTGAAGAAAGGGGGGTCGGCTAGGGTTTCAGGTTTGGAGTGGTGGCCGCTAGGATTGGGAGAAATTTGTGGAGTAGTGGGTGGTTATGAAGAGAGAGGAAAAGACTAGGGTTGTTTTGTATTTATACTATTAGGGCATGGGATTTGGTTTGATCTAATTTGGATATGATTTGGTTCTCCAAATCATACTATTATTAATAGGTTTCCTATTTTGGTTAGATGTTTGACCAAGCCAAATATATAGGGGAATATTACATATGGCTGCAATTAAACCTCTAATATTCTTTTAAATATATGTATACTTGGTTTTGGTACTCCTAGTTAGGCTCTAACTAGTAGGGTTGACTAGGTTAGGGTCCGAGTAGCATTAATTGTCAAATTGGACCCAAAAATCAATTTAATGAGTCTCATGTGCCATTTGCAAATAAGTAGCCCATGAGAACTCGATTAGATGGTACACCCTAGGCATATGCATTATTGACTCGAAATGGATTAAAACCATATATTAGGTCATATGGTTTCGATCTATGTGAAGTCCAACAATTAAATTGGAAGTTGGCTTAAAATTACGTGAATGGCTCAAATTGGCCTAAGTTGGCCCAAAATTGCGCAAAGTCAAAGGAATGTTGAAAAGCAAAATTGGATGAGATATGACATATCAAACTAAAGGTGGACGAGTCTAAAATTCCAATATGGAATTGGATTTGAGAAAATAATATTTGTTGTGCTTCAAAAGTCAAAGCTATGGTAAACTACTAACATAGCCATTATTGAATTTAATAAATTAAAATATCCATATAAAATAATTAAAAATAACAAAATAAAATCCAAAAATCAGGGGGCTTACAACCTACCCTCCTTAGAAAATTTCATTCTCGAAATTAAAAATAACACAATTATATAGAAAAATCTTATCATATGAATAATTAAGCTAAGACTTACCGACATCTACGAATAAGTGGAGATAACGCTCACGCATAGAATCTTCTTCCCAAGTTGATTTCCCGAAGAATAGTCCCTCCATGCAACACGAACCAGTCTAATCGTTAGCCCTCTAGGCGTCTTCACACTTGTATCCAAGATACCTACCGGATGCTCCTCGTATGAAAAACTGGGTCCCACCGTGATCTCAGAGTGATCGACCACATGACTGGGATCAGTCACATACCTCCTCAGTTGTGAGACATGGAATACATCATACACTCCGTCTAGTGATGGGGGTAATACAAGACGGTATGCCACCTCTCCTACACGCCCAATAATATCGAACGTTCTTATATACCTTGGAGTCAACTTCCCTCTACTCCCGAATCTAATAGTGTCCCGCGTCGGTAAGATCCTCAGAAATACATGCTCTCCCTCTTTGAATTCCAGTGGTCGACGATGCGTATCGGCCTAATACTTCTGTCAGTCTGGAGCTGCCTGAAGATGACTCTGAATTTGCTTCGCTTTCTCGACTGTCTGCTTCACAAGCTCTGGTCTAAGTATCTGTCGCTCTCACCTCTGTCCTCTCGCGAAGGCTTCAAAATCTTGCATCTGTAGGTAACACTGCCATAATTTATCCACAAGTGACGACTATACTTCAAGATTGGCAAATACTCATTGCTATCCCAGCATAATGACTTCTATTCCAAGCTCCTGAAGATCCTCTAATAACTGTGGCTGAGCTGTCAAGTAATATGCAGTAGGCTTCCTATATAAAGCGGTCGCTACTACGTTCGTCTTGCCAGGATGGTACTGCAAATCTATGTCATAGTCTGTCATGAGCTCAAACCACCGCCTCTGTCTCATATTCAACTCCTTTTTGCGTGAAGACATACTTCAAGCTCTTATGATCCGTAAATATCTTCACACGTTCTCCGTACGAATAATGCCTCCATGGTTCAATGCAAAGATCACCGCTGCTAACTCCAAATCATGAGTATGGTAATTCTTCTATATACCCTCATCTGCCTCGATGCGTAGGCTATGACCTTTCTATGTTGCATCAAAACACATCCAAGTCCACTACCTGACGCATCACTATAAACCACGAATCCTCTTGATCCAGAAGGGAGCGTCAAAATAGGTGGTGAGGTCAATCTCTTCTTCAAAAGTCTTCTAACAATCTTCTGTCCATCGAAACTCTTGATCCTTATGTGTCAACCGCGTCATGGGCTCTACAATCCGTAAGAAATTTTCTATGAACCTGCGGTAATGCCCGGTAAGTCCGAGAAAACTCCTAACTTCTGCAACTGATGTTGGTGTCGGCCAAGACTCTACGGTAGCTATCTTCTCCGGATCCATTGAAAGTCCTTCTCCCAAGATAACGTGTCCAAGGAATGGAACTCTATCAAAGCAGAATTCACACTTACTAAGCTTGGGCTATCACTTCTCCTTCCTCAATACTCCTAATACAACTCACTCTATCGTAGGCATAGTATTATAACCTATTCAATGTACTCATCAGTTCACTCCTAACAATTTCTCCTAATATGCTCTATGCATCCGATATCCAGACACTCATACACGACTCATAATTTTACTTATATCCATCTCTAACAAACTTATCCATTTCTAGCTACCAATCCTCACAATTACACCAATAATCTAGTTTAATTATATTCTATAATATAATTATAAGGTTTAACTATTTTAGTTATTTAATAAATAGAAGGTAATGGAAGCCTAAGGCTAGGTCAAACAAACCTATATACCAATTTCAAACAACAGTAAGGTCAAGTAAAGCAGGAAGGTTTGTCGATTTATTTTCAAGAACGATGTGAAGCCAAACAAGATGCATAGGACATAGTCTCGGTAAGACTCGAGAACCATATATCTCCGTGATTATGTCACATAATGTTACTTCCACCCCTGTGTGCATCTGGTTGCAAATAACTTTCTAGTTCCATAATACGACGGATGGATGTAGTGCACATCTACCATGCCAGGTAATACATGTTCTTGAGCTTATCTTGGCCAAATCCATGAAATATTTTTGAATTAACTTTTTTTTTACGAAAATATAGGAAAAATGTCAACATGCAAATGATATGGTTCAAGTAGAATTTGAGAAACATATGTAGCCATGATGTCGTTATCTGAAGTCCTGCCTCGCCAGTATTTCTCAGACTGCAAAAATTTTGATTCCGTAATACATGGATAAATATAATTTCTCAAACTTTTTCTTGGACCAATCCATAAGACATTTTCCAACAAATTAACAAAAACGAACGAGAAGATTTACTCGAGAAGTCAATAGGGAAGGGTTTAGTCAAATCTCGAGTAAAGAAGAACACAAAAGCAATCATATTAAGAAATAAGATAACATGAAAGCAATCATACTGAAGAGTCTGAAAAAAGTCTATAATCATGTTTGTGGATGTATCCTCAAGTCCTATTCCTTAATTGGTTGCAGGCTCGTAGTAGTACAACTATCCTAGGTATCACTACGACTTCGCAAAATTCACGAAGACTCTACCTGCACCTATGACTTCTAGTGTCTATGTCTCTGCTTTCTAGATGTGATAGTAAAGGGAAGATACATCCATTATGAAGATTTGTCTTGCAAGTATGAAAAAATAACGATTACGGTAAAACGTAATCAAACTGGATGCAAATCGAGAAGTCAAGTGAGAGTTCGAAATGAAATCAAGGAAGGTATCAAGCATATGGATGTGATCCTATGGGTATTTTCTATTCTAATTGCAGGCTCACGTCGGCATAGTAACGTAACCGAAGTGATTAACGTAGACCTACATGGGCCACCATAAAAACGTGTCACGATCCGCACCCTGTTTAGGGGCATGAGTACGTGGGTACGTCCAGCCTACGCCACAGTATCGGCGGTAGAACGCTGTAAAGATCATCTAGAATATATAGAATCTAAGACACAATAATATAACTTCGCACGGAGGAATATAACCACAACTCAATCAAATAATCTAAGAGAGATAAGCACGATGATAAAGATAAAGATAAGATGAAGTAAATAGTCTGAAATAGTACTGAGCCACAATCACAAGTTCAGAATCTAAGACATAAAATAATATCCCAAAATAAATACTACAAGTCTTAAAGTATCAAACTGGAATGTAATCAAGACAAATCTAAGTAACTAGGTCACTACTGGTGGTGCGTCCTCTACGAGCACCGGGTCCACAGGTTGGTCCTGGTCGTAGGCTCCATTTAAGCCAAACCCGTAGTAGGTCGGCAAATCTGTATCTAAATCCTCTGAAAAATAACGGGGGTTATCCTGTCAGGATATGAGCAAGTACAAACTCTAATAGTAGTTCCATGTGAATTGACAAATACTATAAGAGACAGTTATAATGAAATACAAGATGAATTATCAAGCTGAAAGTAAACAGTACAGGAGAACCGGATATTATGTCATGTGTGAGATATAAGATAAAACTGGAATATAAACAGTGGAAAGTAAACTGAGGTATGAATGTAATCATAAAAGAAAGTGCCATGAGATATTAGAGCGTTATGTGATCGTCTTGGGTCAAGATCAGGCTGTTCCATTTGACCAGCTATGCACAAGTAGTATAATAGTATAAGGATCAGGCCGGCCAAAATGGAAAGCTATGCACAAGTAGTATAAGGTCAGGCTACACCCTACGTGTGGTGAGGGTGAAGCTATGCACAGGTAATAAACAAGTAGGGATAATGATCACATAACCACTAATAACTCCCCATCCTCCGAATAGTATATGGATCCGGACATAACACGTTATGACACATGATTCTCTTAGAGGGTAGCAAATCCCCTTAGGAATCGGCATCTATACAAGTACAAGAAACAACATCGAACAATGTACCAGTATACCAAATAACTCAAGAATGACATCTCATGACAGGATCCGACGTATACTAGTCCGTGTACCATCGTGTCGAGAATCAAGTAAAACACTTCAAATGAATCGGATATAGTAGATATCAAGACAATAAAAACTATCAGAGAATGTACTCTCATGCTGTCCTGAGCTGAGAAAATTGAACTACAAACCACTCAATGAGCTACGAACGGTCAACTCGCACAACAGTCTCCAAATGCTGTAACTGCTGTCTTCGAGTCAGCCTGTCCAACTTCGGTGTCCTTGTCGATTCTCCCAAGCTAACCTTTAATAATACACTATATTTAATATTCTATATAAACACACCATATATTAATTATATGAGTATCTACGCCTCCTAGTTGCTATAACGTTGTTACGACACTGCATCTATTATATAAGTACATATAGGTAACAAAACCTCTCGTAAATAATATATTTAAATTTTGGAATTTATCTCTAAATACTTATATATTGCTATAATACTATTTTTAGTAGCAAAACCCTTTCACAAGAGGTCTTATGTCAATGCCACACATGACTTCCTCAAATCGACCCATTAATTTAGTCCCGAAACAACGATTAAATAACATTAATAAATTCTATAAAAATTCTAGAAATTAGTTAAAATAGTACTTATAATGTTAGAATTTGTACAACTTGAAGTTTAATATAGATTCATGGAGTTTTGACACTTTTGAACACAAGAAAAACATAATTTTTTGGAGTTCGGTGATACGACAAATGTCATGAATTTTTAAAAATAGCAAACAGATGCGAAACCTAACTTTCAGATATGCGTCGGAAAGGTATCGACGTCTAGATTTTGAATACAAATATTAGAAGGGTAGAAACTGAACTTAGATAGGCAAAAAGTGGTCCTCAATAGAATTTGTCAGTTCTGGATACCCTGTCGTAGAATCAACGCCACGGGTAAACCGCTTAGAACTAGGAGATCTAGCGATCAGTGGTTGGAGTAAACATACAAAGGTAACTCTCAGATTTGGTTTTAGGAGAAACAAATGAGAAAAAGTGGATGAAACATCATCTACAAATTGACTAACCTACTGTGACGTTTCAGACTTCGATTCGACGGAGTTTCGGCCCAAGTAGCGCGTCGTGCACCCCTCTAACGGCTGCAAGGTTGTTCCTACAGTTGCTAGGGTGAAAGGAGATATTGAGAGGGACGTCCAAGTGGTGGTGGTTGGCGAAGAAATCGAGGAAAAATTATATTTTGTGAAGAAAGAGGGGTCGACTAGGGTTTCGAGTTTGGAGTGGTGGCCACTAGGTTTGGAGAGATTTGTGGAGTAGTGGGTGGTTATGAAGAGAGAGGAAAAGATTAGGATTTTTTTGTATTTATACTATTCGGGCATGGGATTTGGTTTGATCTAATTTGGATATGATTTGGTTCTCCAAATCTTACTATTATTAATAGGTTTCCTTTTTTGGTTAGATGTTTGACCAAGCCAATTATATAAGGGAATATTACATATGTTTTCAATTAAACCTCTAATATTCTCTTAAATATATGTATACTTGGTTTTGGTACTCCTAGTTTGGCTCTAACTAGTAGGGTTGACTAGGTTAGGGTCCGAATAACATTACTAGTCAAATTGGACCCAAAAATTAATTTAATGAGTCTCATGTGCCATTTGCAAATAAGTAGCCCACAAGAACTCGATTAGATAGTACACCCTAGGCATGTGCATTGTTGACTCAAAATGGATTAAAGTCATATATTGGGTCATACGGTTTCGATCTATGTCAAGTCCAACAATTAAATTAGAAGTTGGCTTAAAATTACGTCAATGGCTCAAATTGGTCTATGTTGGCCCAAAATTGCGCAAAGTCAAAGGAATGTTGAAAAAAAAAATTGGATGAGACATGAAATATCAAACTGAAGGTGGACGAGTCTAGAATTCTAATATGGAATTGGATTTGAGAAAATAATATTTGTTGTGCTTCAAAAGTCAAAGCTATGGTAAACTACTAACATAGCCATTATTGAATTTAATAAATTAAAATATCTATATAAAATAATTAAAAATAACGAAATAAAATCCAAAAATCAGGAGGCTTACAGGCACTTTATACAGCTGTTTATGTTATTAATTTATCTTCTAGTGCTCCTTTGCAGGGTGATGTGCCTGACAAAGTATGGTACAACAAAGAGCCGTCATACAATCACCTGCGAGTTTTTGGTTGTAAGGCCTTCGTGCATGTGCCAAAGGATGAGAGGTCGAAACTTGAGCCGAAGATGAGGCGGTGCGTCTTTGTCGGCTACGGTCGAGATGAGTTTGCCTATAGACTCTACGACCCTGTGGGAAGAAAGCTCTATAGAAGCAGGGACATGGTATTCGTCGAGGATAAGACCATGACCAACACTCAGGATTCCGAGACGCCTTCTGAGGCTGAGGAATTGCCTGAGTTAGAGTCATTTCGCTTCGAACAGTTTCCAGAGGGCATCGTAGAGGATCCAGTTATGGGGGAGCCAGTGCATGGAGTTGCTCCCAACCTTGATCATCAGTCTGCTGATGGTGGTCAGGGTGTGCCTCAAGAGGATAAGCATGCCGGAGAGGTAGTTCATGAAGGAGAGGAGGTTGGTGGTATATAGCCAGCACCAGTGGCTCCATTGAGAAGGAGCGACAGAGAGCGTCGACCATCTACGAGATACTCACCGAGTGAGTAGATGCTACTGACTGACGGGGAAGAGCCCGAAAGCTTTGCAGAGGCTATGGAAATGAACAAAGGCAGGAGTGGATGCAGGCTATGTAGGAGGAGATGAGTTCCTTATACGCCAATTTTACTTACGAGCTGGTACGGATGCCAAAGGACAACAAGACTTTGAAGAATAGATGGGTGTTCAGAGTGAAGCATACGGATGATGCTACTCGCCCTCGATACAATGCGAGGCTGGTAGTTAAAGGCTACGGTCAGTAGAAAGGCGTAGATTATGATGAGATCTCTTTGCCAGTCGTCAAGCAGTCATCTATTCGTGTGGTGCTAGCATTGGCAGCCAGTTTCGACTTGGAGGTCGAGCAGATGGACGTGAAGATAATATTCCTCCAGGATGATCTTGAGGAGTTATACATGGAGCAGCTAGAGGGATTCTGTGAGAAGGGCAAGTCACATTTTGTCTGCCGGTTGAGAAAGAGCTTGTATGGTCTAAAGCAGGCTCCGAGGCAGTGGTACAGGAAGTTTGAGTCATTTATGGGGGAGCAAGGTTATGCACGGACGACGTCGGATCACTGTGAATTTGTGAGGTACTTTTCGAGGATGATTTTATCATTTTATTGCTCTATGTTGATGATATGCTATTAGTGGGTCGGAATGCTACTAGGATAGCGGAGTTGAAGCGCCAACTGGGTGCGACCTTCTCTATGAAGGATTTGGGCGCAGCAAAGACTATTATTGGGATATAGATCAGTCGAGAGAGAGTCCAAGCTGCTACACTTGTTCCAAAAGAAGTACATTCATCGGGTACTTCAGCATTTCGGGATGGACGGGTTGAAGAAAGTGAGTTGCCACCTTGTGACTCACTTTTGAGTTTACTGAGGAGCAGTGTCCATCTACCGAGGATGAAAAAGAAGATATGGAGCGGGTTCTATTTGCTTCAGCTGTGGGGAGTCTTATGTATGCTATAGTGTGTACGAGACCAGATATCACTCACGCAGTTGGCACAGTTAGCAGGTATCTTTCAAATCTTGGAAGGGTACATTGGAGTGCGGTCAAGTGGATCCTACGATATCTTCAGGGTACTGCCGATTGGAGACTTTCTTTTGGTGGTGACAAGCCGAAGCTGGTTGGGTATACCGACGCTGATATGGCTGGTGATGTAGATACGAGACGATCGACTTTGGACTATGTGACAATGTTTGCTGGTGGAGCTGTAGCGTGGCATTCCCGGTTGCAGAAGTGTGTTGCCTTGTCGACGACAGAGGCATAGTACATTGCGGTGACAGAGGCTTGCAAGGAGTTGCTGTGGATGAAAAAGTTGTTGGAGGAAATGGGGCTGAAGCAAGAGTAGTATACTTTGCTTTGCGATAGTTAGAGTGCCATTCACCTTGTGAAGAATCAGACCATTCAAAGTCGGTCCAAGCACATCGTGATTCGGTATCATTGGATACGGGTTGTAGTTGAAAAGAAGGACGCAGAGCTTGAAAAGGTTCGTACAGATGATAATGGAGCTGACATGTTCACCAAGATTCTACCAAGGAGAAGTTTGAGTTCTGCAGGCAGATCGTCGGGATGACGATCCCCTCCACATAGTTGTGAAGGGGGAGATATGTTAGAGTGGGTGGGGTTCCCAACCTATGTGGAGAACACCCCGAAGTGAGACGAGCGCCGTCTGTGTGTCAAAGAAGTTCGAGGAGGTGACGAGGCCAATCGGAGATGAAAAGGAAGCTCGGGAGCTACCAAACAACATTCTGGAACTGGTGAGACTGAACTCGGGCCGAGTTAAGTCCCCAACCGAACTCTGGCCAAGTTCAGTCCCATGGTGTCCAGAACGTTGCTGGTTCGGCCCACATAAAGTTCAGGCAGAACTCTGTGTCGGCGGGCTGAAGTAAATTTCAGGGTGTTTTTGCACCATTGGATCGTATTCTACGGTCCAGATTTCGCTGCAGGATTAAGGGTTTTATATATGGTTTTTCCTAACCCTAATAAACAATACAGAGAAAAAGAAAAAGGAGGCAAGAGTACCATTGCAACTTTGGGAGAGGAGAAGGAGGATTGAAGGTTTTTTTGAAGTAGGATCGTGTTCAGGTAATCTCTACTCGTCGTCTATGTTCTTCGTAGCCTTGTAATCAATATTTCTAGTTCCAAGTGTTGTTGGGATCTGTCTTGGATTCGGAGAAGTTTGTAGAGGGTGTACTCCTTTATTTAATTAGTGAAGGCTTCTCAAGTGTTGGACTCCGATCGTCCTGTGGTTTTTCCCACAAGGGTTTTCCACGTCAAAAATTATCTGTGTCTACGTAGATTGATTGTGTGTGGTTGGTGTTTTGGTTCGTGCGTTGTATTGCTCGGTTCGCTCGCATGTACTCTCTAGTTTGGGGAAAGGTTTTCGTGCTTCTTTCCCAACAATTTTAGTATGTATCTAAGTGTAGTGTATGATACTGCAGTTTAGTATTAGGAAATGTGTAGTATAGGATAGTGCTGTTTACTATCTAGGAAATGTGTAGACAATATAGGTTACAACAATTTAGTATCTAGGCAGACTATAACAAAGTATTGCAGTCACTAGACTTACTATGCAATAGTATTTTGAACTACAAATTTTGGCATTCTGCACTAGAGGATTTTCCAGCGAAGTGTGGGTTGTGTGTTAGGTAGTAGTAGCAGCTGCCTGTAGCAGCAAATTGCTGTTATGATAACAGCAATAGTGTGAGACAGAACTTCTAGCAGTGTGTGTGTGTGGAAAGTGTGTTCAGCGGCCGTGTCCAGAGTGTGTAAAACCGAATGTGTTAATCCCTCATGAGCCTCCAAAGAAAGGATTAAGAGTAGGTGTATATGTGTCATATATTTTCTCACTTATTAGTCAAATAGAGAAGCACAATATATCAGTGTACGCGATCTTGAATCATCATACAAATATAAAGTACCTCCATTCTCAGCTCTCAGTACATTTTTCTTTGATAGATTTTTATGAATATCGTCATGAATTTTTGCCAAGTCTCTGACACCATGTGTTATTTATTCCTCCACAGTGTATAAACAAGTACATCCTCCAAATTTCTCTTTGTACATGACAATGAAGGTTGCAGACAAAATATTAAAATTGCAAAAGCCTTTTGTCCCATCTCTTAAACCTGTACTGTATATATAGGATAATATATATATGTGTGAAGATTTTTTTTGCACATAAGTCCCTTAAACCTGTCATTTTTAGTGTATATTTTGTTTTACTTGCAATTATTTCTTTAATTTTTCTTTGTAGGATCACATAGACAATAAACCAATTTTTGGTGAAGACATTCATGTTAAGAGATCTATTGTAGGCTTATTTTTTGGGAAGACATTCAATTCATGTATTTTTGTTTACATTACAGTTGTCTGGCAGGAATACAGTACATTTGTGGAATACAATATGTTTCTTTTTGAATGGGCTACTTGCTTGATATCATGTTGTGTTAATGGTAACTAATTCTTTGTTCTCAAGTTCTTTGAATACAAATTTCAATGTTTGTAAGTTATTTTCGAAATAAGATTTTTACATTTATGTTGGAAAATATATAGGAAAATAAGAACTAATATAAAAATATAAATTAGGTTTTGCGACACCAAATTGTGTAGTAGGAAGTGTATATATATACTTGGCTACATCGACTTTCGCGACATCAAATTTGTAGGCAAAAATAGTTTTATAATAATAAAAATAATAAAGAACTAGACTTTTGGCAACATGTATTATGTTGTCAATGTATCACCTTTCTGCGACATATAAGACATATGTTGCCAAAAGTAATTTTAAATAAAAAATATGATATGTCGCCAAAAGTAATTACATTCTACGACATGGGTGATTTCTTGTCGCCAAAGACTTTACCAGACAAGGCTACAACGACATATGTGCGACATAGTCAGATATGTCGCAGAAACACTTTGGCGACAGAAATCTAACTTGGTGCTACATATTGCTTATGTCGCTCAACATGCATTTTCTTGTACAATGTCGCTCCAACGATAACATATATAATGTCCATGAAGCTAGTAAAAATAAGATATTGGATAAATACGTCCCAAGCTACATGATCATTAGAGACAACATGTACTAGGAATATATACAATAGGAAACTGAATTACAAAATAGAAACATGCTTCCAAAATACTAAGGTAACATATGTCCTTGGCTAAACACAAAATTCCATGACCCACGCCTATATGTTCGGGTACGGGTGCGCGAGGCACGTCCAACCTACGCTGCAGCATCGGCGTAGTAAGCTGTTTAGATAATCACTATAACTAACCATCTCATACAGATATGTAACTCCAAAGAGAACAATGATATATAATAACAATAATACTCATCACAAAGTCGAATAGGAAGATAACGCACAATGATATAAAGAGAAGAAAATCCCAATGTCACAATGTAGGAGTGTGCATAGACCAAAAATGGTCTGAAGTCCCAAATCCAAGTCTAGATAAACCGAAATCCCAGTACATCATATCCAGAAATATATATACACATCTCAAATAATGTTTCGGAAACAAATTTGGTCATTCTAGGGTAAAAAGTCTAAACTGCATTTACATATCTAAACTAAACTGCTGAGGGGTCTGCCCCCTAGGTCTCCTGAGCTCCATAATATGTTGGACACATGGCTCGTACTCATCGTCGGAAAAATATTATCCATTCAAGATTGTAGCGAAGCACATTTCTAATAGCAGTTCCAATACATGATAAAGACTATAAAAATGTAAATAGCAATGAGATATATGATGAAAAAGGAATCATAGAACCATGGTACAGAACATGTAGTGAAATAGGTAAGTAAGACAATAAATGGAGCCATGTAAACGAAAACCAGTAAAAGAATAGAGTAAACATGTATCCAACAAGTATAAAAATATCTAACACGTATAATGAGTCCAACAATGTGAAGTGAGACCAGAAAGACTACTCCTATCTTGTATGTTCTCAAATACCACTTGCGACATGTAAACGGCTATGGATAATGTATGGCAACTCGTACGTACTGTACATGCGAGTGCTATTGTTCTTGATTAGACCAGTGGGGGTGATTCTAATACGAGTGATTCCAGATTTTGGGTATGTAAACCCCTAAAATTTTAAATTTAT
Source organism: Iris pallida (assembly GCA_029216955.1). Classification (NCBI taxonomy): domain Eukaryota; kingdom Viridiplantae; phylum Streptophyta; class Magnoliopsida; order Asparagales; family Iridaceae; genus Iris; species Iris pallida. The sequence continues at coordinate 35,658,751 of JANAVB010034417.1, forward strand.
ATTTTTGCTTAATTAGTATTTTTGTAGATTCTTTTAAAATCTGTTTTGAAATAGGGAACCCTAATTAAGATGTTAATCAAATTCAAAGTTCATAATTGGTAGTCATATTTTTGTTATTAGGGGCACAAGGACGATGTTTCTAAGCATCTGACAAAGTAGTGATAAGTCAATACTCGAACCCAATACTCCAGGATTATAGAATAAACCAATTTTATGATATGTGAGTGGCCTATAACTCATATGACTATTTTTGAGTCATTAGAACCTCTCCCACTCAAAAAAAAGTGGTAATATCAACAGACTAGTATTTATTGTGAGTAGCTATGACAACGATTTGACTACATACTCTAGAAAATAGTTTATTTAGTCTTAAGCTACACCCTAGATTTGTCTCATAATTTCTTGAATTTATATGATAGTTAATTTGGCAAGAAAATAATTTATTATAGTTGTTTAGTAATTAAAAATGATTAATAATTAAAAATTATTAATATAATAGAATAATTCTAAAAAGTAATAATAAAGTAATCATGTTAATTATGGATATAATTATTGATAATCATTATATAATGATTAGTTAATAATTGTGAGCTAATTTTAATCATTAGTTATTAAAAAGGTAATGATGACTAATCATTTGATGATGATTATGGGAAACACAAAATACTAACTTAAGTAATAATAAGAATGTTAATTCTCCTTTAAGGAGTAGAAAGGTGCGGTCCCTTTTTACTTATTAATTTTGTTGCATTTTTCTTTCACAGTGTCACGTATAGTTTTACTCCACGGACCAATGGAGCAGCCTTGCACCCGACTTTTGGCCCCACCCGCCAAGTCTATATATATTACAGGCAGAACAGAGCAGCTGGCCCTAGAAACCCATTATCCCCTTCGTGTCCCGCGCACGGGCTCGTGTCAGTTGCATGTCGGACACCTTTTCGACTACCAATTTCAACAAAACCACCACCAATGTGACCCCCACTCTCCCCTCATCCACCTCAAATATTTTCCAACCCTCCAAATTGCTCCGATGACGAGTTTTAGTCCGAGGTGTCCAGCTTCTCCAGGACACAAAGTGGATTTTTGATGGCTGAAACTTTAGAGGCTCGCCACGCAAGATCCAACGGCTAATTTCACGATCGGGCTGCACCGTTGCACTCGTGGCGTGATTCTCTTCGACCATGGCGAGTTTGCTGCGACCACAACGTCGTTGGCTGGGTCAAATCGACTAATATTAGCATGCGATGTCCTAGATGTGTCTAGCAATCAAACAACTTCCAAGGGCCGTAACTTCGCATCAGGACCTCCGATTCTTGATCCATTTTCAGGTACGTCTCCCCCTATGTGTTATCTTTAATATGTGCGTTTGGATCACCCAGATTCTGAGCGAATAGTGCGTGACACGTCCATCATTACCCGTTGTCCAGAATTATATATTTTAACTTTTGGAAGATCCAACCGTTGGATCTTCAATCGGTCAATTCCATTGGAACTGGAGTAACTTTTTACCTTAGAATATGAAGTTTCATAGCAAAATAATATCACTTGATCGATCAAACCACCCTACCTTTATTTTTGTGATTACTTGGAATCATGTTCGTATTTCGAAATCCGTTCAACGAAATTAGGATCTGTCAATTCGAGTGATCTTTTATCATTGAAATAGACAAAATAACTGTACGGATTGTCAAGATAATATTATTAACCTTATGGTTGACCATCTTGTCTCAATTTGTGTGTCGTAGGCTTCGGTGCACGAAATATGAGTTACAAGCTTGAAATTTAAACCTAGAATTTGCAATTCATATTATTACGGATAAATAATGATTATAGAGACTAGACTAACCTAGTTCTAGATGATATAATTAATAAGTGGCTTAGGTAACATCGATATTACGCGACTTAGAATGACCAAAGTCTCTAGGTAGGAGTTATTAGTCATATTTGTATTTAATGTGTAATATATATTTATTGGTGATTTGGGTTGATAGATGTTGCATGGAGTATGGTTTAATGGTTCATGGATAGTTGGTTAGTCTTCGTATTACAGTTTCAGCACAGATTGGACAAACTCCAGGTAAGTATACCTTGCCCATTGTACAATATTTTTATGCATTTTTCTATTGTCGTTTTCTCTCAGTCATACTTGGTTACTGCTTCTCATGTTCATGTCATTGCTATTTTTCTCAATTTTCGTGCACATACGATATTTTTTTCATTTTATATATCACTGCTATTTCACATATAGATCCTAATAGTATTGCTTTATCCAGAGTCACGTTCACTTGATATGTCTTGACTTATTACATGCACTTGACTTGAGTCGACTTGATTGGACACTGGATAGTTCATTAAGACAGAGAGGACATTTATTAGGCATGTGGGCTATATGATAGTATTCTGTTGGCCGATAGTTCAGATGAGCTTCGGTTGTGTTGATGATTCTTTGGCCATTAGTTTCGTGCTATGGTTGCGATATTCTGTTGGTTGTTATTCTCGAAGGAGGTGTGATTATGATTATTCTGTTGGTCGTTAGTTTCGGATGAGCTACGATTGTGATAGTACATGTATCTGTTAGCCTAATTGTTGAACGTTGTCCTTGATGTCGTGTCTTTATGTAGATTGGTTAAGAGTACAGTACCATATTTCTGTCATTTTCTTCATGCATGTTTATTTACTGTTACATTCGACATGTATATTATGTATCTTGCTATGTCCCTCTGAGGACCTGGTGATCTCTCCAGGTTATTGCTGGTCTTTTTCTAAGTTATTGCTGACATCTGAGTTAGGTAGATTGGTAGCTGCATCTTCGGAATCTTCATGTATCTTTAGTAGATGCTTTCTTATTTGTTCTTTCTTAGTAATTCTTTTCTTAGTTCATATAGTATAGTTAGCATTGTGGATGATATATGTGGACTGTGTACTTGTATGAACAATGCTTATCATAGATATCGTACAACCGTCGATGCTGTGGCATAGGCTGGACTTGGACACAGACTCGTATCCGAAAAGCGGGTGCGGGTCGTGACAAATTTTTATGGTGGCCCATGCAGGTCCCGTCTTTGCAAAATTTACGAAGTCGTGGTGGTACCTAGGATAGACATACTACTGCGAGCCTGCAACCAATTGAGGATTATGACTCGTTAATACATCCACAACTAGGATTATAGGCTTCCTTAGGACTCTCCAGCACGATTGCTTTCATGTTATTTTCTTTTCGACATAATTGCTTTGTGTTCTTCCTTTCTTGTGATTTGACTAAAACCCTTCCTTGTTGACTTTTTGAGTGATTTTTTTATTCCTTTTTTTTTCTAAAGTTGATTGGAAAAAAATGCCTTATGACTTGGTCCAAGAAAAAGTTCAAAAAATTGTATTATCCTTGTATTATGGAATCAAAAATTCTTACAGCCAGAGAAATATTGGTGGGGCAAGACTTTAGATGATGGCATCATGGTTACATATGTTTCTCGAACTACTTGAACCACATCCTATACAATTTGATTGATCCTTTCTCATGTCGTAAACTAATTATTTGAAAATTTTTATGGATTTGGCAAGATAAGCTCAAGAACCTATATTATCAGGCGTGGCAGATGTGCACTGTAGTCATCCGTCGTATTATGGAACAAGAAAGTTATTTGCAGTCAGATGCACACTGGCGTGGCAGTAACTTCATGTGACATAATAACGGAGATATATGGTTCTCGAGTTTTACCTAGACTACGTCATATGCATCTTGTTTGGCCTCACACTGTTCCTGGAAATAATTCGACAATTCTTCTTGCCTTGCTTGACCTTACCGTTGTCTTATATTGGTATGGATTGCTCGACCCAGCCTTAGGTTCTTGCTACCTTTCTAGGTCTTAAATGACTAAAGTAGACAAACCTTATAGTTACATTGTAGAGTATACTTAAACTAGGTGACTGATGAGATTATAACCTGTGGGATAACCATAAATGAGTGAGTTCCATAGAGATAGATTTTAATGAGAGTATTCGTGTATGGACATCTGTCACCTAGAGCCTATTAGGAGTGATTTCTAGGATCTAACTGGAGGTTCAGCGGTAATGATATAGATGGATAATATTATGGCAAAGATAGGATGATGCGACTATAGTTAGTCAGTTCCGAATAGAGAAAAAAAATTAGGTAGCGAGACCATACAGTTAGAATGTTATTTATGATTGTTGTATGGCTTAACTTTTAGAACTAAAAGTATAGTTCTTGGGTATAGATTATTGTTCTTAACAGTTGGTCCTTAGTACCACTTCTCGTCCAATTATACTCGACCAAATCATCCTCTTATGTCTTGTTGAAGACGACTTACATATGAGAAAATAGATAGGATTGTTAGCTCAATAGAACCGTGTTAGTACTTAGGCTTCATAGAGAATCTATGACTACGGCCAGAAGTGCCTAACACATTTTATCTTTCCATGGGGGCATACCCTTTCATAAATTTTGCAATAGGATCATGACTGCACTTTTCAATACCAACTTAGTTTTTATAAGTTGGGATAGTGTCTTGAACAAAGTACACTCTATTTATTAGAATGTGAGGTCAAAATAGGATCGTAACCATGTCCCACATTCTTTCGGAAAAAAAAAAATCAGTACGATTGGTCGTTGATTTCTTCTACAGTGAACTCTTTTACCCCTTTTCTCCGAAGCTTATTTGTAATTTCGAGGACAAAAGTTTTATAAGTTGGGTAGAATGTAAACTCCTAAAATTTTAAATTTATATTTTCGCTTAATTAGTATTTTTGTATATTCTTTTAAAATCTATTTTGAAATAGGGAACCCTAATTAAGATGTTAATCAAATTCAAAGTTCATAATTGGTAGTCATATTTTTGTTATTAGGGGCACAAGGACGATGTTTCTAAGCATTTGACAAAGTAGTGATAAGTCAATACTCGAACCCAATATTCCAGGTTTATAGAATAAACCAATTTTGTGATATGTGCGTGGCCTATAACACATATGACTATTTTTGAGCATTAGAATCTCTCCCACTCAAAAAAAGTGGTAATATCAACAGACCTAGAATTTATTATGAGTAGCTATGACATCGATTTGACCACATACTCTAGAAAATAGTTTATTCAGTCTTAGGCTACACCCAAGATTTGTCTCATAATTTCTTGAATTTATATGATAATTAATTAGGCAAGAAAATAATTTATTATAGTTGTTTAGTAATTAAAAATTATTAATAATTAAAAATTATTAATATAACAGTATAATACAAAAAATATTAATAATAAGTAATAATAAAGTAATCATGTTAATTATGGATATAATGATTGATAATCATGATATACTGATTAGTTAATAATTGTGTGCTAATATTAATCATTACTTATTTAAAAGGTAATGATGACTAATCATTTGATGATGATTATGGGAAACACAAAATACTAACTTAAGTAATAATAGGAATGTTAATTCTCCTTTCAGGAGAAGAAAGGTGCGGTCCCTTTTTACTTTATTAATTTTGTTGCATTTTTTTCACTGTGTCACGCACAATTTTGCTCCACGGACCAATGGAGCAGCCACGCACCCGACCTTTGGCCCAAAAAAAAAAAAAAAAAAAAAAAAAAAATATTACAGGGAGAACAGGGCAGCCGGCCCTAGAAACCCATCGTCCCCTTCGTGTCCAATGCATGGGCTCGTGTCCGTTGCATATCGGACACCTTTTCGACTACCAATTTTAACAAAACTACCACCAATGTGACCCCCACACCCTCCTCTTCCAACTCAAATATTTTCCAATACTCCAATTTGCTCCGATGACGAGTTATTGTACGACGTGTCCAGCTTCTCCAGGACACAAAGTGGACTTTTGATGGCTGAAACTTTAGAGACTCGCCACGCAAGATCCAACGGCCGATTTCACGATCGGGCTACATCGTTGCACTCGTGGTGTGATTCTCTTCGATCATGGCAAGTTTGGTGCGACCACAACGTCGTTTGGTGGGTCAAATCGACTAATGTTAGCACGCGATGTCCTAGATGTGTCTAGCAGTCAAACAACTTCGAAGGGCCGTAACATTGCATCAGCACCTCCGATTCTTGATCCGTTTTCAGGTACGTCTCCCCCTATGTCTTATCTTTAACATGTGCGGTTGGATCATCCAGATTCTGACCGTATAGTGCATGACACGTCCGTCATTACCCGTTGTCCAGAATTATATATTTTGACTTTCTGGAAGATCCAACCGTTGGACCTTCAATCGGACAATTCCATTGCAACTGGAGTGAGATTTTACCTTAGAATATAAAGTTTCATAGCAAAATAATATCATTTGATAGATCAAACCACCCTACTTTTATTTTTGTGATTAGTTAGTATCATGTTCGTATTTCAAAATCCGTGCAACGAAATAAAGATCTGTCGATTCGAGTGATCTTTTATTGCTGAAAAAAGCAACCGTACGGATTATCAAGATAATATCTTTAACCTTATGGTTGACCATCTTGCCTCGATTTGTGTGTCGTAGGCTGCGGTGTACGAACTATGAGATACAAGTTTGATATTTAAACCTAGAATTTTTAATTCATATTATTACGGAAAATAATGATTATGGAGACTAGACTAACCTAGTTCTAGATGATATAATTAATAAGTGGCTTAGGTAACGTTGATAATATGCGACTTAGAACGACCCAAGTCTCTAGCTAGGAGTTATTAGCTATGGAGACTAGACTAACCTATTTTACTGTAAAATTTGACATGTTTTCCAATTTCGATTTTAGACTTGATCCTAACCCAAACCATTCGACCCAATATATGATTTTGACCTATTTCGAGCCTATGACACATATGCCAATTTTGTGTCACTCAATCGAGTTCCCATGTGCTACTTATTTTCAAATGGCACACAAGACCTATTAATTAACCTTTCAGAGTTGATTTTGATACCATAAATCCTATTGGCCTAGAACTAGTCCAAGTAGCCATGGTAGAGCTTATTCTAGGTTGCCCCAACCTAATAGGATAATTAGATACTAGATTTATTCACTATTTGTAGATCCATGAGTGGTCAAACCCATTAGATTTAACTCCAAATATTGGTTTCAATATTAGAAAACGTAATAAATATTTTAAGATTCAGCTTGACATATCTTGCAAGTTGGACCACCAAAACTTACCAAAATTTACCCAAACCTCCACATGTCAAAAACTAACATATATAAGCCACACAATTTATAATATAAACCAATATTTCAGCCACCACATCCCCATAAAAGTCCCAATCCCAAAATTGCTCCTGGCCCTGGCCGTCGATAGCACTATATGGTGTAACGACAGTTTCGACCCCTTCCCCACCTCCTATGAAGCTCCACGATAATTCTTTTCGAAGATAACATGACCCTATACCATCCTATCAACCTCCCACATGATCACAACCCCTTCTAGTATCCACCAAAATAGTCCTACAAGTCAGCCAATTCCAGCAGCACAATTCTATATGAACCAGCAGGTTGGTCATCTTCCTCGATGTGTTTCATCAACTTTTTGTTATCCGTTTCTCACAAAACCAAAACTAGTGGAAAGATATATGTGTCTATTTTCATGTCCAATTGGCCATCCACGTAGTTCCAAATGGTTTGTCTGAGGCATCCGTCTTACGAACGTGTGTCTAGACTGAACCAATTCCTTCGCGTACGAGTTTTCGTCAACTTTCAGATCACTTTGACCTTTCTAATATTTTTGGTAAGGCTCTAGACATCCTAAAATTTCCATGAATATATTTTTGTATCATTTATTTGAGCTTTGATATTTTAATAAAATCTGAACTTATCGTTGTGTTGTAGGATCACCGAAAAACTATAGGATCTATGTGCTATTTGACTTCAAACTTGTTGGAAATTATTTAATTAAATTATTGTGCATGCTTTGATAAGAAAATCATATTTTTACTTATTTAAGAATTAAGATTCATTAAGAAATTATTGTTTCAGGCACCGATATAATGGACCAAGTCAATGACTATTGATGTAGAATCAATATGAGATATCGGTAGCCATTTTTCTATGAATATAATACACTAAATATTATTATAAAAATATTTTTAACTATTTTTCCAGAATTATATATAATAATATTATGTTATTAATATGCTGCTTTATTGGTTAGAATTAATGATATGTATTAGATTGCGTAGAATAGTTAATATGACTAGTTGGTATATATATTATTATAATTTATATATGGTAAGTTTATGTATATAGTATGTCATAGGCATGCTATTAATAGTTGGTAAATATATTATAGGTATGCGTGACGGACGTAGCGAGGATCTCGGAGCTGGACTTTTATATTCGTAATTGGAAGTTACAGGCACGTGTACCATGTCAATGTTACAGTTTATCGTCATTTTTTTTATTTTTTGCATTTTGTTTTCTTGATCATTATCATTGAGGATGTAGGATTAGTTGATACTTTGCGTCCGTGTTATATTCGGGTGCCGATGACATCTTGTAGTCATCGAGTTTCGACACTTGGCATCGCGTATACTTTATTCGTGTTCATTGACACGATAGACCATAGGACACTGACATGATTCATGATACGGAGTATATATGATTATTCGTGGTTATGGACTTCATGATAGGATACTAGATCGTTACTTGCACTTGTGATTTATTGTATTGGACTTGACTCGACTTGCTAGATCTAGACATGGGGTGGGGAGAACATTACCGACATATCAAGTTATCTTATTGCTTGACCTCGTTACCGTATTTGGGACTTGGTTGTTATACTATTGCTTTCCATTGTCTCTATAGCAGAGCACTGGTGTTATTGTATGCTTGCGCAAGGTACTTTGACATTGTGCCTTGGGTGTCAACCTGCTGCGAAGATCGTGAGCCTCAGTATCTTGAAGCCTGATATCTAGATTATGTTCTCACGTGCATATCACTTAAACTGGATACGGTAGTTACCCTTTAGAGCATATATTACTTTTACTGTTATATTGGCATATTGTATGTACCTTGCTATTTCCTCTGAGGACCTGGTGATTTCTCCAGGTAGTGGATCATCAAGAGTAGTCCGGCAATATGGTGGTTCTGCTATATTCGATTCAGGTATTTTATCGTGCATCCATATTTTACTCATTATTTATATTTTTGTTCTTTAGCCTAGTTTTACAGACATGTATTGTTCTTCAAGTCTAATCAAAGATATATATTATTAGGCTGCACACCATGATACGTAATATTTATTCTTGATATTTCTTATTATGTGGATTGAGATAGAGATATGATAGTTGAATTGATAGATAGATTTAAAAAACCAAGACATCTTATACGTATTCGAACTGGGCTATAGTCTACTTGATACATAGTCAGCATGTATACGTATTCCTAATCCTACATATTTTTGGGCTGAGGCGTTTCATCGACCTCATGAAAAATATTTGTACCGCTCTAACATCTTGTTCTATCATTTCAATATGCTCGTTGGTCATCTCATTGAGTTTTTTTTATATATTTCAAAAATCTATTTCTGTCGTACAAGTTATCGAACGTTTATTTCGTCGAAACTAATATTGCGTTCGAATTGAAGTTTCGTCAATTTTTTATAAAATGATTATTATCTGTCTTTTGCTATAAAAATCATATCTTTTCAGTATTTATTAATTTATTCCAGATTTAATAATTATTTTAAATTTATTTATATTTGGGTTTAATCGGGTCGGACAGTCGACTAGTGTTGATTCAAGTTTGGTATACCAGTTAGACACTAGTTTTCTAGCATATATTATAGTTAAACAATGGTTATTAATATTTTCAGAAAATATTTTCTTACTTATACAAAAATATTATTTTGTCATGTTGATACTAACTTAATATAGTAAATAGATATTTGTTTTCTTGTTATTATTATTGTCTAATTTTTAAAAGTCTTTTAAAAAAATATTCCAAAATTAAATATCATATTTTTATTTTACAAAAATATTTTTATCTAATTTTTGTAAAATCTTTTAAATAAATATTCCAGAATTAAATATCATATTTTTATTTTATAAAAAAATTATTTTTATCGTGGTGACTTGATACTAGGTATATTAGATGTATCTATAAATGGTATGGTACTAGTCTAGTTATAAGATGTTGCATCGAGGGAACATGAGACGGTGTGACCGAAGGAATCAGAGTCGGACAGCAGTACGACACTTGGGGACTATATGCAAGTGTACCTTGCCATGTTTCAGTATTTGTTTGTTCCTTATTTGTTCTTTTCATTTTTATTATCAGGGACGTAGGATTAGTTGATACTTTGTGTTCAAATATTATTCGGGTGTCGATGTTAGTTTATGGATATCGAATATCGAGACTAGGCTTGACATATATTTATTCGTGTCCTATTGACACAATATACCATAGGACACGGACACGATTTATGATACGGAGTTTGACATGAGATGTTCATGGTTATGGACTCTGTGATAACATGTATTACTTGTTACTTTTTCGTGAGATTTACTTGACTTGGCGTAACTCGACTTGTTAATTTTAGAGCAGAGGATGGGGAGGACTCTACCGAAATATTCGACCGTCTAGATTTGTGGTCATGCTTCCTTGTGTGGAGCTTGTTTACTTGCGTGTTGCCATGGTCTCTATAGCAGAGCTCTGGTATTGGTTACATGTTCACTCATCGGTATCATAGCACGATGACATGAGTGATTATCTGTACGGCTGGTCCTGGTATTAGGATTGTCCTTAACTGTATTTTTCACTTGGATGGTTATGGTAGATACCCTTCATTTGTAGATATTCTTTTCACTGTTACTTGGCATGTATATTACGTACCTTGTTACCGAGGGACCAATAGGCAATTCTAGAGGGGAGTGAATAAAGTACAGCGAAAATATCTATCCAATTAAAAAAATTCTAAGTGAAGGCAGTGACCAACTGTACAAAAATATATGCAAAAGAAAAACAAGTAATAAAAGCAGCATAGTGTATAGAGCAAATGCAAACACCAAGATTTTATCCTGGTTTTCCTCTGAGAGGACTAGTCCAAGCCTAAGAACTCTTGCTTGGAGTTCAATCCACTATAGTCACAATAGTAAAACACATGCTTTGAATCCGAAGCATTTGCAACTTCTACAACTTGTTCTTTTATCCGAAGCGCACAATGACTTCAACAACACGAACTTTAATCCGAAGAATTCATTCTCCAGCAACAGAGATAAGCTTTTATAAACCAAGCTTGAACAACTCTTTACAAATTTCTAACTGAGGTTGTACTTGGAACTAGAAGGTTAAGGGAGTTGATCTTAGAGATAGGAAGGTTAAAGCTCAAAGATCACTCTATAGGATAGGAAAGATGAGAAGAGATGAGTGAGTAAGAATGTGAAAATCCAAGTCTATTTATCGGCTTTTTGTGGACAGAGTTCGGCCAGAATTCGGTTATATATTTGATTTTTTCTGAACGTTGGGAACCACAATATATGGTATTTCACAACTGTCTAGATTTTCCAGGATTGTCAAGAACGAGTTTGGTCCGAGTTCGGTTACCAAGTATGGTATAGTTATTGTTATATTTTGGAATGATTTTAGTTTGAATGGGTTGGGCTTTTGTAGCTAGGCTTGTAGGTTATTTGAGTGGACATGTTTGGTTTGTATTTGAGTGGACTTCAGGTACCCAGTGCAACTTGATGTACATAAGTCCTAGACTCAAGAAATATTAAATTATATATTTGACCAACTACAACTTTCAAGCACCACAGCATAGTTGAATCTTCATGTGAGTCATATTTGCGACATATCAAGACATAGTTTAGTTAACTATCAAAATCAAGTTGACTAAGACCAAATGTGCCAACAATCTCTCCTATTTTGATAATTGACCAACTATGAATGACATAGCAAATAACTTTGAATAGCAGAGCTCTCCCGCAACTTGTGGAGAAATTTGATACATCAGTGTGATGAGATGTCTTATTTACACTTATTCTCCCCCATTGTGATTTGATCGAAATGGCTTGCTCCCCCAAAATAAGTGGAGTAATTTGTTTGACAAGGAAACACAAGAGTTAAAGTGCACAATAATAATAAATGACTGTAAGAAGTAACATTGCTTTTATTGATCCATCTACTAAGTTCAAAAACTAAAATACGATAATAAAGTGTAGTGAAATAAAGAGAAGTAGAACCATCTAGACAACTTATTAAGCAGTAAGATCCATCAATCACTATCTTCAGCAGTGGGATCAATAACTCAATTAGGATCATAGAAAGCATAAATAGGATCCATATATCTCTGGATGTAGCATCATCGATGCGATATCCATGACGATTCGGATCACAGATTATCAGAAATGGTCCGATAGGGTGCTGAAATAGAGTGTACTGAATGTCAATCAAAATGTTGCCAATAGCTTGTGTCTGGAGAGTTTGACGAAAGTTAAAAGCTTTGAAATAATCATCTTCCTTTTTAATGCGGTCATGCAATAAGCTAAGGATGGAGTCCACAGTAGTAGGTAGTTCAGAAGTAGAAGGTGGAGATCCAGCAAGATGAGTATTAGAGTTGGAGGATGAATTATAAGGTAAAAGTAAGGTTGGCTCATGTCATCGAACTCGATTCAAGGGATATGTTCACCATTAAATGGACAAGATTCATACAATATGTTGAAGAAAGAAAAGAAAAGATGTAAATTTGAGACATGATTGTTTGTGGAAGATTGAAGGGTATGGAGTAATCCATGTGATATAAGGCTAATATTTCTAAATAAGGGACATCATCAAAGTTAGATCTTTTAGGTAGAAAAGTAGAAAATATGATATGATACATTTTATTGAAATATGAATTAGGATAGTGAGATTAAAATCTTCCAGGTGGATAATTATGCCAAAGTTATGTTATCTATAAATTTAACTTGCGAAATGCTAACTAAGGGTTCACCTTTAGCAGGAATGCGTAGGATGTCGCCTAAGTCAGTTGCATCAAATTCAATGTTAATGCAACGTTCCCTTGAAAAGATTTGCCATTTTCAAAATGCAAGTTGGAGTAAAGCAAACATATAACATTTATAAAAATTCTAGTGCGAGTTGCATCTAGTTCTTCAAGTTGAAGATTTTGAAAACAAGGTAGAAATTTATTGTATTTGAGAAAGTCAATGTGGTGCTCTAAAAAAAATAGGTCTATGAACGAAATCATTGAACCATTCATTTGAATTTTCGAGAGACCGAAATAAAAATCCATCGAATTCTTTAATGTTTGGTATCATGGGAGGGAAAGGTGATCAAAAGATAGATTTTTTTTGGGAGCCATTAGAATTACCTTAAGATGGAAGAGGATGGAAGATACTAGAGATTCTTCAAAGGAGGCAAACCATTAAGTTAACGTTTTGACAAAAACTAGGGTTTGAAGTCTTGGTTGGAGGATTTTCGTTGGTCTGTTCGAGATGCACAAAAAGACAAGAATATATAGTAGCAAAAGCCCTAAGATTGAGTAGGATCGACCAAATCTCAAATGATGCTGATATATGCAGGACCGAGTTCTGTCCGAGTTCGGTTATGAATATAGTTTTGTCCGAGGTAGGTTAGCATATAAAGAATGATTTCTATTGTCATCTTTATTCGAGGAATTATTTTTTGAGTTTTAGATAAAACATATGAGCTATGAGTGCCAAATGGGCTTTATCAAGTCATAAGTTACTATAGGTACATACAATCTTGGAGTAGCTGTAGGGACCAGATCCCAGCTAGCGGTAGTCAGAAAACACTTACACCGTGTCGCGTTGGCTATTTACGCCTTTTTAATAGAAGGGCTCTTTCGGGTTGTATCCAAAATAGTCATAACTTTTAGCAACTTAGATTGATGTAAGAATTTAAAGAACTGTTATAGTCTTATATTTTATCTGAATCAAGAAGTCCTAATTCTCCACGGATAAAGTTGAATTGATCTTCAGCCAGAGGTTTAGTAAAGATGTCTGCTAACTGATGTTCTGTGTCAATAAATTATAAACATATGTCCCCATGTTGTTGATGATCCCCTAAAATTGGATGTCTAACTTTTATATGCTTACTACATGAGTGACATATTGGATTCTTAGTGAGATTAATGGTGCTAGTGTTATCACAAAATATAGAAATATCCTTGTAGTGCATATCAAAGTCTTTTAGGTTTTGCTTTATCCATAAAATTTGTGCACAACAACGTCCTGCGATGATGTACTTAGCCTCTATTGTTGATAGAATGGCAAAATTTTGACTAAACCAAGAGATTAGAGACTTTCCTAAAAACTGACAAGTGCCACTAGTACTTTTCCAATCGACCTTGCATCCAGCAAAATCAGTATCCAAATAACCAATAAGATCAAAGGATGTGGTTTTGGGATACCATAGACCGATCTTTAAAGTACTTCTAAGATATCAGAAGATACACTTAATTACGCACAGATGTGATTCATTAAGATTAGCCTGATATCTAGCACATAAATATATAGAGAACATGATATCTGGACGACTAACAGTTAGGTACAATAAACTACCAATCATACCTCGATACTTAAGTATATCTGTAGGTTTTCCACTTTCGTCTAGGTTAAGCTTTGTTGATATTGCCATCGGAGTTTCGATCGGTCTGGCATTGTCCATGTCAAACTTCTTGAGTAACTCTTTTGTGTACTTAGCTTGATTATTGAATATTTCTTGTGATGTTTGCTTGATTTGTAAGACGAGGAAGAAGTTGATTTTTTCTATCATACCCTTTTCAAATTCTTGCTGCATACACTTAGCTAGCGAACTCGTTACATAGCATCTCATTGTGGATCCAAATATGATATCATTAACATAAATTTGTACTAAAAGCATAGAATTAGCAGAAGTTTTTATAAAGAGGGTCGTATCAACTTTTCCTTTTCAAAAATTGTTTTCAAGTAGAGACAAACTTAGGCACTCGTACCAAGCATGTGGGGCTTCTTTGAGTCCATACAGTGCCTTTTCTTAGCTTGTACATGGTCAGGATGTTTGAAATCTTCAAAACTAGGGGGTTGCTTAATAAAAACTACTTCTTTGATAAAATCATTTAGAAAAGCACTTTTAACATCGATTTGAAATAATTTAAAATTATAAAAGTCAATAAAAGCACAAAACATTCAAATGGATTCTAGTTGAGCAACTGGAGCATATGAGTCATTGTAGTCAATACCTTCCTCTTGGTTATAGACTTGAGCTACAAGACGTGCCTTGTTACTTATGACTGAACCATTCTCATCTATTTTATTTCGAAACACCCATTTGGTGCCAATGAACGGATAATCATTTGGTTTAGGAACGAGTTTCCAAACTTGATTATGATCAAATTGGTTGAGTTCCTCTTGCATAAGAGAGATCCAAAATTCATTAGTAAAAGCTTCTCCTACATTCTTAGGTTCTATTTTAAAGATGAAAACAACATTAGCAACAATATCTTTGTTAAAGAGTGAGTACTTGCACCTTTGGATACATCACATATTACCAATTCCTTTGGATGATCTGAAGAGAATCTTAGGCTCTTAGGCAGATCATCCCGATGACATGATGTGCTTGTATCCTTGGGCTTGTCATTTGCTTGAATTACATCATCATCGTTACTTTCGTGTGGTAGTTGCTGGTTGAGCTCATCGAATGTGATGTTGATTAGAACTTTAATGGTTAGTGATTGCTTGTTAAAAACCTGATAGCCTTTGCTTTTGGCGGCATAAACTAAAAAAAATACCTTCATCGATCTTGGAGTCAAATTTCCCTAGATTATCTTTAGTATTAAGAATAAATCACTTGCAGCCAAAAACTTAAAATAACTTATATTGGGAATTCTATCAAACCAAAGCTCATAGGATGTCTTCTTCAATATAGGTCGAATCAACACTCTATTTAAAACTATTGGCACATTGGTCATAGTCACACTTGATTTTGATAATCAACGTCAACTTTGGTCGATATGCAAGTAACACACAACTATAGGTACAAAATCAGAATATCTACTTCCATACTGCTATCACTCATAGTCTTCATAAAGCAAAGACTACAAATGCTGATCAAGACATATTTTTATATTTTATTATGTGTTTTTTATTCTATTAAGTCTAGAAAAAAATGTTTGGTCGATCGGATTAGCAAATAGGTATGTGACTAAAACTCTACTTTTAAAATAGCCTACATATCCACAAATATTCTATTCCACATTCTATACTAGCCAATACCCAATATCCCATAACCAAAAACCCCAATACCAAATAAACCAAAAAAACAATCTTCATCAATATACCACAAACTGGTCAAGAAACTCAACCTAAGAGTTCGCCCAAACTCTTCCTGAGTTCGGTCAGGGTTGTTCCTGAACGTTAGTGCTCTTCCTGAACATCTGCAACAAAATTTTGAATTATGAAAAATCTGCATTCGAACTCATGTCAAGTTCTGCCCATAGAAATGCTATAAAGAGATAAGAAGTTCCCATTCCGAATAACTCATACATTCTTCTCTTCTCTATCTATTCAGAAGCATTTTGAGAGCTTTAGACTTTCATATCTAGCCTTTGACAACTCCTAGCCAAGCCAAGTGCCTTTCCAGTTTGATCTAGAGTTTGGTTCGAGTTTGTAAAAAAGGCTTTACGAAAATGTTCTAGTTTTTAAAGTTCGTCTTATTTGAAATTGCGAGTCCTTCGTATAAAAACTCATGGTTGTACGGAGCTGCAAGCACTTCGGATTCAAAGCTAGTGCCATAGTGGATTAACATCGAACAAGAGTACTTGAGACTGGACTAGTCCTCTCAGAATAATACCAGTATACATCGTTGTGTCATGAGTTTGCTTTTTTGATGCTCTTATTTTACGTATTTAAATTTTATATAGTTTGTTATCATCTACCTAGCACTTATCATCTGTAATACTGCATATAATTTTTAATTTGGTGATTATCATTTCGCTGCACACACACTCTATTTACCCCTCTAGAGGTGCTCAACGTTCCTACAATTGGTATCAAGCCAGGTTATTTCAAATATAACACCCTAGAGAGTATATATGGTAGCCGTGAAATCAATATTCAGCGATGAAGGGTAGTCCAAAAATAGACCCACACTATTTGATGGAACAAACTATATTTACTAGAAAACACGAATGAATTTCTTTCTGAAATCTCTTGACTTTGACCGCTGGTCTATAGTCATAGACGGCTACAAAAAGCCACCTAGAATAGTGATTGATGGTAATCTTGTAGACAAGCCACATGATAGATATACAGATCTAGAAAAGACACAAGCCAGTCTTGACACAAGAGCGATCAACGCACTATTTTGTGCCACTAACAAGACTTAGTTTAATAGAGTATTTACATGTGTCACATCATACGACGTTTGGAAACTTCTTGAGGTAAGTCATGCAGGTACTTAACAAGTGAAGGAATCTAAGATAATTATATTGACACAAAAGTATAAGGATTTCAAGATGAAGCCAAATGAATCAATCACTCATATGTTTACACATTTCCTTGATATTACTAATCCTTTATCATCTCATGGCAGGAATTACTCAAATCACAGAAATATTCGCAAAGTGCTCAGGGGACTAACAAAGAACTGGAACCCGAAAGCCACTGCGATCATAGAAGGAAATGATCTTACTACAATGCCATTGGAAACACTCACAGATGAATTGATGACTCATGATCTAGACTTACAATACTTGGAAGAATCTACTCCAAAAGAAAAGTCTACTGCTTTCAAAGCTTATCCTAAAAGAGTCTCAAGCGAAGGCACGGATGATGAAGATTCAGATGGTGAGGAACAAGATCTTCTTGTGAAGAACTTCAAGAAATCCTTGAGGTTTGAGAAATCAAACTGAAAGAAGAAAGACTATCAAGAAAGCAATAAAGAAAAAACTATCTGCTATGGTTGCAAGAAGACTTGACACATTAAGAAAGACTGCCCAATAGCCAAAAAGAGCAGTACATACGACCGATCAAGCAGAAAGTCAACAACTAGTCGAAAAGCATGCAAATACCAACATTTGGCATGAGAGAAAGGCCAGTGAATCAGAAGAAGAGAAAAGACACAACAACTTAACAAATCTTTGCTTAATGTCACTTGATAAGGTATCCGACAATCCTCTATATGATGACTTTACTTTTGATGAACTCTCTAATGCTTTTAGCGACCCACTTGATGAATAAAAAAATATTTTAGACAAGTACAAGCAATCTCGAAAAGAGATAAAAGCATACACAATCGAAGTGGCTCGATTGTCTAACTTATTGCAAGAAATAAATGAGACATCTACCACATGTAACATGGAAGAAATAGCTAATATTAAGCTAAGTCTTCATGAGGCTCAATGCATGATTGAATAGAGAGAGAAGGACTATGCAAAAGTGCTTGCTCTATACGACTCTGAGAAGAGATTATAAATTGACACTGAAGAAAAGCTAAAAAAATATGACTGCAAAATATATAGCAACTTGTTCAATCTCTAAAAAGTTAGAGATAAAGTTAGGCAAACATGTTGTTCCTGTAACACTACCTAAGATCTATCCTACTACACATTATATGCCAAATAGGACACGATAAAAAATACGCAAGCAACATGTTCCACATAATCATGATTTAACTTACAAGTATCCACGTAAGACACGAAAGACATATTTGCACTGAAACAAACGACATTAACCCTAGATTCATATATACATACTATGGTCAACATGGGCATATCATAGTACTATAGAGTTAGAAAGTTAGTGGACATGAACAAATATACATGGGTACCCAAAACTAACAATGATGGACCCTCAAAGAAATGGGTACCAAAGGTCACATCTACTCATCTTGTAGGTAGGCCAACCCTCTCATGCAGAAGTAAATGGATCTTTGATAGCGGATGTTCGCGACATATGACAGGAGACGCATCTCTATGCGCGATGCTATCGATGAAAAAAAAGGATATGTCTCATTCGGTAATAAATTAGGAGGTAATATTATAGGTAATGGTACTGTTGGTATTTTTTCTTATCCAGAAATAAAAGACTTTTGTCTTATAACTAAATTAAAACATAATCTTCTAAGCATTATCCATCTTGTTGATAATGTTATGGTATTAATTTTCTTAAAGACAAATGTTCTATATATGATATGTCCTCTGGTAATTCTGTCTATAAAGGAATCGAAGAGGATAATATTTATGTTTTCTTTTTAGAAATTACTAACAGTGCAGGTAAGTGCCTAGTAGTCAACCATGATAAAAGTTGGCTATGGCGTATAAGACTAGGACACGCAAACATGGATACTATTTGCTATCAATGAAGAAATAGGTAAAAGGACTACCAGAGATATCATTCAAGAGAGACATGGTATGTGCTGATTGCGAGAAAAATAAAGCAACTAGATCCTTATTTAAATCCATCAACGCTGTTAGTACTTTTAGACCCTTGCAGTTAATACAAATTGATTTGTTTGGACCTAGTACAGTCGCCAGCATTGGTGGTAAGCTCTATGCCTTTGTTGTTGTTGATGATTGCACTAGATATACATGAGTTTTCTTTTTATCAAACAAAAATTATGCACGTTTTGAATTTAAGATTTTCTGTATAAAGGTTTAAAATGAAAATGATTTCATGATTACTCGTATTCGAAGTGATTATGGAGGTAAATTCGTAAAATCATATTTTAAAAAGTTTTACGAAACAAATATTTTTTCTCATAAATTTTCATGTCCTAGAACTCTCCAACATAATGGTGTTGTGGAGTGGAAGAATAGAACTCTAAGCGATATGGCTAGAGTAATATTAAACTAGCACCGCCTTCCGAAATATTTTTTGGGTTGAAGCTGTAAGTACAGCTTGTCATATTTTGAATAGGGTTCTGATTCAACCTATATCGAAGAAGAAACCTTATGAATTATTGTTCAATCACATTCCTAAAATTTAAATTTATAAGTTTTTTAATGTCGTTGTTTTATCCTAAACACTAAGGATAACTTGGGTAAGTTCGACTCAAAGGCAGACGAAGGAATATTCTTTGGATATGCTACCAGGAGTAAGTGATATAGAGTTTTCAATAAAAGTTCTATGATTATTGAAGAATCGATTAACGTTTTATTTGACGAGCTCAACAGTCAAATAGGAAGTGACATTGATGATGAAGGCACAATACACAATTTTAAAGCACCTGAAGATACTACTGCTGACAAAGACTATCTGGAGAGTCTATCAAAGAAGATAAAATTCATGGCAGACCATCCAGAGTCCCTTGTCATAGGTGATGTATCGAAGGGAGTTGGTACACGTTCTTCTACTTCAGATATAGCTGCTAATGTTGCATTCATTTTTCAAGGAGAATCTAAATCAGTATATATGCATTCTTAAATAAATTTTAGATTTATGCTATGCAAAAGGAACTAAACCAGTTCGAGAGAAACCAAGTTTGGGAATTTGTTCCTAAACCTATTGGTCAATCTATAATTGGTACCAAATGAGTGTTTTAAAATAAACTAAGAGAGCATTGACAAGTTCTACGTAACAAAGCACGTCTAGTGGCTCAAGGTTATAATCAAGAAGAAAAAATTGATTATGACAAGATTTACGCTCCTGTTGCTAGACTAGAATCCATTCGCATGCTTTGTGCATTCGCAGGTTTTCACAATTTTAAACTTTTGTAAATGGACTTGAAAAGTGCATTTTAAAATAGTTTTATAAAAGAAGATATTTTTGTGAAACAACCCCCTGGTTTGGAAGATTTTCAATTTCTAGATCATGTTTTCATGTTATATAAGGAACTTTATGGAATCAAATAAGCCCTCGCGCTTGGTATGATCGCCTAAGTTTCTTTCTATTTGAAAATGGTTTTTTTAAAAAGGAGAGTTAATACTACTTTGTTTATCAAAACTTCGAATGATGACATTTTACTTGTTTAAATTTATGTAGATGATATTTGGTTCTACGAACGAACATCTATGTGAAGAATTTGCTAAGTATATGTAGAGTGAGTTTGAGATGAGTATGATGGGAGTGCTGAACTACTTCTTCGGACTACAAATCAAACAAAACTCTCAGGAAACCTTTATCAATCAAACTAAATACACGACGGACTTGCTGAAGAAGTTTGACATTGACAATCCAAAGCCTATCAGGACTCCTATGGCTACATCAAACAAACTTGATCTTGTTGAAAGTAGCGAACTAGTCGATCATTGTAAGTATCGAGGTATGATTAGTAGTTGATTATACTTAACTGCTAGTCGACCTGATATTATGTTTAGCTTTTGTATTTGTGCCAGATATCAAGCTAACCCTAAGGAATCACACTCATGTGTAGTTAAGCGTATCTTTCGATACCTTAAGGGTACTTCTACTGTGGCTTATAGTATTTTAAAACTACATCATTTGACCTAATTGGGTATTCTCATACAAATTTTGCTGGATGCAAAGTAGCCGTAAAAGTAAGAGTGGTACATGTCATTCCCTAGGAAAAGCTCTAGTCTCTTGGTTTAGCAAGAAGCAAAATTATGTTGCATTGTCAACGACTGATGTCGAATATATCACTGCAGGTAGTTGTTGTGCACAAATTTATGGATGAAGCAAACCTTAAAAGACTATAATCTGCACTACACTATTCCTATATATTGTGACAACATTAGCACTATAAATATGACTAAGAATCCTATATGTCACTCACGCACTAAACACATTGCAGTACGTCATTACTTTCTACATGATCACCAACAACCATTGGCTGAAGAAAAATTTATTAGATCAAACAAATAATAGTTTTAAGCTATTTGGTCAAACATAAAACAACATATGCTTCACATAATTCAGACATACAAAACTTAGACCAAACTCTGCCCGAGTTCAGGACAAGTTTGGTACTCCTATTTACAGACTCGACCCGAGTGCTGGCTTACACCTGTTTAAGTTACATCTCTATCAGAACTCTTCCTATCTTTTTTTCGAACAAGAAGCTGAAAAACCCCATCTGCAAACCCTAAAATCAAAACCTTAACCCTAGAAATTCTAGGGTTTCCAACTCCAAGCTTTTGGATTCAAAGGATTTTTGATGTTCTTTTCCAATCTACATAATTCTTTTAAGATAATTTTTTCACTTTTCTTCTCTAATTTTAATGGCTCCTAGATTTGATAAGAAAAAGAGGAAAGGAGATGGTGCTTCAACTTCGAACCCATCGCATGACCCTCTCGAGAGTCTCTTTAGTCCTCCTCGTCTTTCTGATGAGGATGAATTTGATGCTACTCTATTTGTCGACTTAGCAACATCTATTGCTTGGTTTGATGACTATCACAAAAGAACTATTTGTACTAGAAATTTCATTAGTTTCAATATATTTCTAGAATATTGTTTGACTTTCCAGAAGATAGGCCGATGTGAATTTTTAGAAGTTGCCAACCCAATATATAGAAATGCAGTTCGCATGTTCTACTACAACTAGCAATATTCATTGGGCATCATGTATTCTTCTGTCTGTCGAGTCGAGATGGAATTTGATGATGATGACTTGAGTGAATGGCTCCAAGTTTCCAACACAAGAGATGCTCTTGTTGACATCAACAAATTCTTATTCGGTCTCGACTTGAACTTAGAAACCTTCAAGGACGTGATGTGTGCACCGAACCCCAGATCCCCGGGACGGTTCATGCCACGGTACTTGAACCAACACTTCTATGAACTCCATCGAATCATCATGGTGTCTATCTTGCACAAAATAGAATCTACCGATGAGATCACATATTTGGAATTGTCTGCGATGTATCACATTCATTTTGGAATTCATTTTAGTCTTCCCAAAACTATAATGGCATCTATGGTCAACTGTAAAATGGTCAGAAGTAACCTTATCTACTCGATGATTCTTCCTATCATATTTCGTAAATACAACATTTCCTTGGATTTGTGTCCTATTGACGACACTCCATATAAACTCCATAGGCCTCGTAGGTTTCCTCGTCCTCCTCCTGCTGTTGGTACCGGAGGCATTCCACATGTTGCTTAGGCTCCTCAGCCTAATCCAGCCTCTACTGATGTCCCTCCTGCTCATACTATAGATCAGCTTTATGCCTTGATGACTCTTCAGAGCGAGCATTTTGAGGCTCGTTGTACACTTAAGGATGAGCGTTATCAGGAAGAGCGCATGCATCAGAGAGACAAAGACTACCGTCTCACTTACCAGTTCTAGACCTTATGAAATGGTATTGTTGATATTCAATAGACTATGACTCATCATCCCTCTGGTCCCACTCCTTTGCTACATCATTAAAATTTTGATGGACACAGATTTGATGGCCGTTAGGCTCGATGATATTTCAATTACACTGCATCTTACATTGATCCGACCCACTCTGCTGATATTGGTGACGATGCTTGCTGACGAGGTGTTTGGTCTTTTGGATTTGTGTGTTGCTGAGGATGATTTTGTAGTTATTTTTTTTGTCTTAGACTTTTCATTATGCACTAGTTTGTATTAGTTATGGTTAAGTCTATTTCAGACGTCCATATTATCTTAGTAATTTTTATGCTACTGTTACTGCTGTTTATTTTAGTTCTACTTCTATTATTGTTGGCTTTGTTATTACTTTATCTCTTAGTATTGCTATGCTTTTTTTTGTTTGTTGTTTATGCTCACTATTTGTGGGGGAGTATCCATTTTGTACAAATGACAAGGAGAAGAATTGTATACCAAATACACCCGAGAATCGAGAGAAATTACAATGATCAAAGGGTATAAAAATTTCCAAGTTATTATTTTTTGATATTATTTGGTATAAACTCAAAATTTGTCAATTATCAAAATGGGGGAGATTATTGGCCCATTGGTCATAGTCACACTTGATTTTGGTAATCAACTTCAACTTTGGTCGATATACAAATAATATACAGCTACATGTATAAAAATAGAACGTGTACTTCTACACTGCTATCACTCATCGTATTCATCAAACAAAGACTACAAATGCTGATCAAGACATTTTTTCATATTTTATTCTCTATTTTTTATTTTAATGAGTCTAGGAAAAATGTGAGGTCAATCGGATTGACAACTGGCTATGCGACTAAAAGTCCACTTTGAAAATAGCTTACCAATCAACAAATATTCATTTCCACATTCCATACTAGCTAATACCCAATATCCAATAACAAAAAAGCCCAATACCAAATATACCAAAAAAAACAATCTTTGTCAATTTACCACAATCTGGTCAGGAAACTCAACCTAAGAGTTCTGTTAGAGTTCGGTCGATATTTGCTCGAGTACGGTCAGGGTTGTTCCTTTACGTTAGTGGTCTTCCTGAAGATCTGCAAAAAAAAAATTTGAATTACGAAAAATATGCATCCGAACTCATGTCGAGTTTTGTCCATGAAAATGCTATAAATAGTTAAGAAGTTCCCATTCCAAATTACTCATTGATTATTCTCTTCTATATTTATTCAGAAGCATTTCGAGAGCTTTTTCATATCTAGCCTTTGACAACTCCTAGCCAAGCCAAGTGCCATTCTGGTTCGATCTAGAGTTTGGTTCAAGTTTGTAAAGAAGGCTTTCCAAAAACGTTCTAGTTTTTAAAATTTGTCTTATTTGAAGTTGCGAGTTCTTCGGGTCATGGTTGTAAGGAGCTACAAGTGCTTTAAATTCAAAGCTTGTGTCATAGTGGATTAACATCGAGCAAGAGTACTCGAGACTAGACTAGTCCTATTAGAGGGATACCAATATACATCTATGTGTCATGAGTTTGCTTTTTGGATGCTCTTTACTTTACGTATTTATCTTTTATATAGTTTTTTATCATCTGCCTAGCACTTATCATCTGTGACACAGCATATAACTTTAATTTGGTGATTATCTTTCCGTTGCACACACGCACTCTATTCACCCCCTCTATAGCTGCTCAACGTTCCCACAAAAACATGGCATGCTGTATTTACAGCTTTAGCCCAAAAATAATTCGGAAGATTCTATTGATTTAACATGACTCTAGCCATATCGCCGAGTGTTCTATTTTTTGTTCCACAATACCATTTTGTTGAGGAGTTCTAGGATAGGAAAGTTTATTCAAAAAACTATTTTGTTTACAAAAGTTTTTGAAATCACTATTTTCGAATTCATATCCATGGTCACTTCGGATGCGAGCAGTCATGAAGCCCTTTTTGTTTTGTACCTTTTTACAAAAAGCGACAAACTCAAAAATGCTTTATTTTTATTTGCAAAAAAGCAAACTCAGAAAATGACATATGTATAAAGCTTACCGCCAAGGCTGGCGACCCTACTAAGTCCAAATAAGTTCATATACAGAAGTTGAAGGGGTCTAGAGGTACTGACACCGTTTATTGACTGAAAGGAGGATTTAGTAGCTTTGTTCTTCTCATAGTCAGAACATACCATATCATTCTTGAAGGGAATATATGGAAGTTCTCTTACTAGTTTATTTGTGGATAGTCTAGAGATGGTGTCCATATTTCTACGTCCTAGTCGCATGTACAATAGCCAGCTGTCATTCTTGTTGGCATATAGGCATCTTCCTGCATGGTTAGTATTTTTTGACAGATAAAGAATATAGATATTATCTTCTCTTATACCATCATATATGATATTGTTTGTAGTCCTTTCCTATATAGAATTTTATCTTTTACAAAGTTAATGCCATAACTGTGATCAGCAAAATGACTTATACTGAATAAATTATGTTTTAATTCCATAACTAGACAAACGTCCTTGATGACATGATAGGAAGGAATACCTACATTACCATTACCAATGATATATCCCTTAGGGTTAACCAAAGAAAACATATCCTTCCTTCTTCATTGATAGCGTTGCAAATATGTCGGCATTACCGGTCGTATTTCGTGAGCAGCCGCTATCGAGAATCCACTTCCTCCTAGCATGAGAAGGAGGTTCCACCTACAAAACATGTTGTAGTTGTAACCTTTGGCACCCATTTTCTAGTAGGTCCTATTGTGTTAGTTTTTGGTACCCATGCATAGACATTTTTATCTACCAACTTTCTAGTTCTACAGAATCTAGAAATATGCCATTTTCTTCTGCAGTAGTGACATATGGCAAGGTTTTTGGTGCTAGGTGCATGATGATAGGTCTGTTTATGTGAAGTCGTGCTCTGTATTTTACAAGTATATCTATAGTAGAAAGCGTGATTGTGTGGCATGGTGTTTTGTGATTTGCATCCATAGTGATGAGATTTGGATTGGTGTATTCTGTATGCATGATGATGAGATATATATATTATCCTTTCCTAGATAAGTCTTATTGTGCATGCTCATTTGCTTGGCTACGTGTCTCGTATTAAGTTGGACAATAAGTTGTTCAACTATTTTATCCAATCTAGCCTCTAATCTTTTAGAGGTAGTACATATTTCAACATACTTAGTAGTTAAAGCATCCATTCTAAGAGTAGCTATACGATAATTCTTTTTCTTCGAATTCGAGTTGCTCCATGAGTTTAGTTCTTTTCAGATCTCTTGTCAATGTAATCAAGAGCCTCACGAAGACTAAGCTTAAATTTGGATATCTCGCCTTGATTATTACAAGAAGATGTATCATTAACTTCTCCTAGTAGAGTAGTAAGTTTTTTAATCTCAGTTTGATAAGATTGAATATCTTTCTTGGCATGCTTGAACTTACTATTGAGCTTTTTATATTCCTCTAGTAGATCACTGAAGGCATCACCTAATTCATCAAAAGTAAAATCATCATAGTTGGTTTTATTTAATACCTGATTAGTTAGTGCTGTGAAGCAGAGGTTTGCAGAGTCTCGAGTCTTTTCTTCTTTTTCGGACTCACTTGCTTCGCTCTCATGCCAGATGCTTGTGGTAGCATACTTTCTTGATAAAGTTCTTCTGGATGGATGATCACTTTGGCTTCCTTTTTTATCATCGGGCATTCTCTCTTTATGTGGCCAGACTTCTTGCAGTGATAGCACATTGGCTCTTCATCCCCGTTGTCGTTTGACTCCTTCTTTGATCTCTCAATTTTTATAAATTTTTTGAAGTTTCTGGTCATAAGGGAAATATCGTCGTCTTGAGAGTCATCGTCGTCAGAGTCATAGTTGGAGGCTTTCTTGTGATGATGTGCCTTTAGTGCAATCGTCTTTTTTTTGGCATAGGTTCTTCAAATTCCTTAAGATCTAGCTCATGAGTTATCAGCTTCCCCATGACCGTCCCGAGGGTCATTGTTGTTAGATTCCCCTTCACGAATGTTGGGCCGTGGGATTTCAGTTCTTGGTGAGTCCTCTGAGTACCTCTCATGGTTGCTGTACTCCTTTCCAAGAGAGGATAGAGGATCGACGATGTCTAGAAATCATATGAATATCTGATTCAATGTCTCATTCTGCTTCATCTTAAATGCTTCATATTCTTATGTTAGATGACTGATCTTTGATTCTTTTACTTGCGTGGTTCCTTCATGAGTGACCTTAAGAAGCTTCCTTACTTCGTGTGAAGTGGTAAAAGTAGTGACCCTGTTGAATTTAGTTCTGTCTAAAGCACAAAATAATACGTTAATAGCTTTAGCATTAAGACTAGCGTATTTCTTTTCTGTGTATGTGTATTTATCATGTGACTTCTCAATAAGGTTGCTATTTATGACTATTCTAGGTGGCTTATGATACCTATCTATTACTACAGACCATATATCAAAATTAAAAGACTTTAACTAGAAGCTCATAAGGGTCTTCTAGTATGTGTAGTTGGTACCACCAAATAGGGTCGCTTATTTATCAATTGTCCTTTACCATTGTTGGTGTGGATAGATCCAATAGTTGCCATAACCCTTGATGTTAGTCCGATAATAAGAGATCTAACTATGATAAAAATTATGAGATTTATAGGCAACTCTAGAGGGGGTGAATATAGTGCAGCAAAAATATCTATCCAATTAACAAAATTCTAAGTGAAGGCAGTGATCAACTGTACAAAAATATATGCAAAAAAGTATTAAAATCAACAGAGTTTAGAGAGCAAACATAAACACCAAAATTTTATCCTGATTTCCCTCTGAGAGGACTAGTCCAGGCCCGAGAACTCTTGCTCGGAGTTAAATCCACTATAATCATAATAGTAAAACACAAGCTTTGAATCCGAAGCGCTTAAAGCTCCATCAACTTATGTTTTTATCTGAAGTGCACAGCAACTTCAACAAGACGATGTTTAATCTGAAGAACTGGCGACTTCAGCAACAGATATAAGCTTTTATAAACTAAGCTTATACAACTCTTTACAGACTTCTAATCGATATCACACTTGGAACTAGAAGGCTGAAGGAGTTGATCTTAGAGATAGGAAGGTTAAAGCTTAGAGGTAACTCTATAGGATA
This sequence comes from Iris pallida, assembly GCA_029216955.1. Lineage (NCBI taxonomy): Eukaryota > Viridiplantae > Streptophyta > Magnoliopsida > Asparagales > Iridaceae > Iris > Iris pallida. The sequence continues at coordinate 35,687,072 of JANAVB010034417.1, forward strand.
AGAAAGATGAGAAGAGATGAGTGAGAAAGAACGTGAAAACCCAAGTCTATTTATAGGCTTTTTCTGGACAGAGTTCGCAAGAATTCGGGTGTATATTTAAATTTTTTGAAAGTTAGGAACCATAATATCTGGGATTTCACAACTGTCTAGATTTTCTAGGATTGTCAAGACCGAGTTCGATCTGAGTTCTGCCAGAGTTCGGCTACCAAGTATGGTATAGTTATTGGCTGGTTTTGGAATAATTTTGGTTTGAATGGATTGGGCTTTTTGTTGATGGGCTTGCAGGCTATTTGAGTGGACATGTTAGGTTTGTATTGAGTGGACTTCAAGTACCCAATCTGACTTGATGTACATAAGTCCTAGACTCAAGAAATGTAAAATTATATATTTTACCAAGTACAACTTTCAAGCACAGCAGCATAGTCGAATCTTCATGTGAGTAATATTTATGGCATATCGAGACATGTTTTAGTTAACTATCAAAATCAAGTTGACTGAGACCGAATGGGCCAACAATTACGTCCTTACGACAAACTGGTGATCTCCCTAGGTTGTTATTGAGCTGGCTCATAGAATAGTTGGTGATTGACGGTTACATCTTCATCATTTCAGGTATATTAATAGTTGCATTTATCATATTCCTCCATTAATATGTTTTATTATCATTGAATACTCTGCTATTATAGCCTAGTTTTACAAGCTTTATTTATTTGTCATGGGCTTGTTCAGAAAGTTGTATAAAGGTCTGGCCAACTTTATTACATATTGTCTTTCTTGGTATTTTATTCTTGTGGTATCAGGTGTATTACTGTTTGATCAACATTAGTACACTTGGATCTCACTTGAGATGATATCCTGTGAATTGGGATATAGTTGGACTTGTTAGATATAGTTAGATTTGATCTCTAGACAACTTATACATATTCGAGTTTAGCTGGAGTCCACTTGATATGTAGCTGACATGTTTACGTATCCTAGTCCTACGTATTGTGGGACTGGGGCGTTACAGCTGCGCAAGTTCAGCTATTCTCTGGAAGAGACATGTTTCCATTAGGAATTATAGGAAATAAACAAGATGCAAAGTAATTTAAGATGATAATATGGAAGGACGGTCAAGGACAATATTCAATAAGTGGATGAGATCCTATTACTAAGCTAAATTGTAGGCTCGCATCGATACAATAACGCAACCGAGGCAAAAATTTACCTGCATGGGCCACCACAAAAACCATGTCATGCCCAAGTCCAAAAATACTTAGGACTAGATACGTGGCTTGGTCAGCTGGTACACACTCAAGGGTAACCCATTCTATGGAAACCCCTCAAGCATGTACTTATGCTGTCTATAAACTTAAGAACAATATATAAGTCTCAGGTTTTCTCTATATCTCATCCATAAAATAAACAAAAAATCAACTGATAAGATAAGCGAGCAACAAGTCAAATATAACAAAGATAGATGCTAGGTTTGGTGGAGACAAATCCGCTACTAATAGAATGAAAATAAAAGCAAGAAAAAAAAGTCCAAGCTAAAAAGTTAAGCAACATCATTGACAATATCTTCTCCAGGGTCAAGTCTTAATCCATAAACCTGTAGGTATTCTTCTTCAACACCTGGAGAAAAGTTCAGGTCCATAGGAGATATAGCAAGATACATAATATACAAGCATATTGTACAATTTATGTAACATACATAAAATAATAGGAAAGAGTAACAATATGAATAATGAAAGTATATGGTAAGGTATGAAGAGACATATAATTAATGACCTAAAATGGAACTACGTGGAAATAAGAGTAGCTAGCAGAAAGAATAAATAAATAATATCGCAGCCCAGCGAGGTACTCATGGCCCTATAGAGAGTAGTCCAGTGAGGAGATCTCAATCTATAGTAAGTCTCTATCGTAGCCCAGTACGGAATTCTCGAGTCGAGAGTGGTCAAGTAGCCAATCCTAGTCTCGACTAAGGGTCATATCTGTTTTAACACAAAAAGTCCAAAGGACGAAACTTTTGTATTAAAATAAGGAATAAGTATAATGAAATCATTAACAGGAATTCCAAGTACAATAGATCCTGGGATTGAGGCGATGAAAGTTAGGTCTACTTCGATTATCTGATACGAAGGTTGATGAAGCTTGTCCACTGAAGAACTCTTGACAGAAAAGGAAACTCTATCACTGAAAGCTCTCTTTGGAAGTTCTTAACAAAATATAGCATATGTAGTCTTTCCGTGTGTGGGCTAGGAAGACATTGTCCTCTATTTATAGCTTTTCTTTACTGGAATAGCTATGCACGCATGGGCAAAAAATACATTGTCTTTTGTCTCAGAGCCCATGAAAATGGATAGGCACAAAAGCATCTGGGGTTAGTGGGGAGTGAATGTGTTCGAGAATCACGTATAGCTCGGCATGTGGCTTGAGACGTACTGCACGAAGCACTACCATGTCAGCACACAATCTCTTCACTATGGATTGGCTATGCGTCAAATATTAAACGTATAACATCTGACTGCATATTACAAATAACATTTAACAACGTTTAACTACATTTTGAAAATAGTCGCATAATGCTAGTCTTGTACAGTTGTAAAATTGTAATAATGATGGTAGCATAATAACTGACACCTTACTCATAATCTGTATACTGAACATTGCCCAAGGTTCATTATTTTATGTAGGAGACAAGAAAAATCATTCGATATATAGTCATACGTCAAATGGACCATGCGTCTTTCTTATTCCTTTTTGGTTATGCTTCTTAAAGACTAAACTACTTCAGACTTGAGATTTCACACTTAGGCGCAAAAAGTTCATATGCCTCTCTTTTGTATTTTTCATGCCTCTACAGGACCCTCTTTAAAGTTTTTAAAACTTGAACAAGTTTTGAAATACTTTGAAAGAAGCATGAGAGGGAACTTTGTCGCATAAAGCCTAGAAGCGTAAGTTCACTTGCCATTCTATCACTGCTTTGACTTTGTCCTTTAAAATCGGAACCGTCTTCGAAATTCATGGCAGCCGTTTTTCATAATCACTTGGTGTTCTCCATCATGTTTCTTCTTTTGTTTGGGTGAAAGATGTGTTTGGGATGATATGTATCTTTCAGAGGGATAAGAAAAGAAGAAAAAAGTTGAGACATGACCCTTTTCTTTTCCTTTATATTATTGCAATTTTGAATAGTATAACAAAGCCCTATCAGTAATGATTTTCTAGTACAAAAGAAGATTATAGAAAAGTATGCCTATGGATATCGAGTACTGTAATGACCCATTTACTCCATTTACGATATAATACTTAGTAGCTTCTCGAAGTGCTCTTATTAACTCTCTTCTGTGTATCTGGTACCGTCAATGATGATCTGAATTGATCAGTTGATGATCTGATTCTTTCTTTTCTTTTTTTTCCTCTTTATTTACCCAAGCAAGCTATCAAGGAGGTAATGATGAGGGAGGATCTCCTGTGTGGAAGACTCCATCTGGGTTGTCACAGTTATTTAGGTAGGCGGTTTAATCGTTGGCCTAGTTGAGGCACTGATTATGCGTCAGTTGCTATAAGAGCTCTTAAGGATCCTCGGGTGTGATTGTTGGCGATTATGACTGCCCATCCGGATGGCTTAATTACATGTGACCCAGCATGCATGAGTGTTTAGGACAACCTGTTGTTTGAATGGTGCGGTTATGTAATGCACGTGCCATAAGCGGAAGACTTAAATTAGGTGGCACGATCTTTGGTCGATACGTGACACTGGCCGTGTTTTGAAGAGAATATCTGGTTTAAATAGGGCAGTTATTGTGCACACACCATAAACGTGGGGTTAATCCTTTCAGACGTTACAAATAGGATTTGAGGTGATCCTTTTTGGAGCACAAACCAACGGTTGATGATTCGGTTTGAGGTACGAACCAGCTGTTGATGATCGGTTCAGGGTGCGAACCAGCTGTTCATGATCCGATTCGGGGCACAAACCAGCTGTCTTAATATAGAGGATGGCTCAGCCAAGGACTCTGGCCGTCTGCCTTGATGTGGAGTCTAGTTGGACCGTTTGAGCCGCATGCTCTATTGGCCGCATGAGGCTTATTGGAAGAGATCTCAATACCACATTTTCGGATTGGGTGATTTTTCACCAAATTAAAATTTTCTATTAGTGTGCCATTAGAATGACAATGAACCCAAGCTTATAGATTATAATTTCCTAATTAATGGAATCTAGTCATGGCTATATTAGGTGCAACATTAATAAATAGCTCAAACTGCTTAGTGTTCTTAAAACCCTTCTACTAACTAATTGCCATGAAGGAGTTTAGGGCCTAACCAAACCCTAATTAAATCCACACAAAACCCACATGGCTGGCCACCATAAGAATAGGGTTTTCCATCATTTTTTTATTCCACACTCCTCTAAATTTTCTTCCCACTTTTTCCCATGGTGTGCTAAAGAGTTGGGGAGCTCAAGGAGGTTTGGTGGAGGCTCTAGCAAGATTTTGGGAGCTACTTCTTCTTGCTCCTTCCCCAAATTTGTAGGTGCTTTTGTAGGCACCCTTCTCCATAGGTATAACTCTCTATTTTTTATTTACATAGTCAAATTTTAAGTATACATATAAGAGACCCCTCTAATGGATAGATCCAAACTTCTAGGTAGTAAAATAGGTGTTAGAAGACTCATTCCTAATAGATCTATGGTTTAGAATGGTGGCATTAGGGTAGTTACGGGATTGTGACCACCAAGTGTTTGATACAAGTTTTCAAAATAATTTTGTATCATGTTTTGGTATAAGCTTTGGTCCATGTGTCCTAACTATGGTATCGAAGGTTGTGTCACGATATGGTGGGATACGCTTGGCCCATTTGGACAAATCCCTACTTGTAATGTGTCTCAATATGAGCTTGGTAGCATATTCATGGCTATACTCACATTTACTTAGGGGTTTGGGTATGGAAAAGCGTATCCATGTGTCATTGAGCCTTTTGTATCATAACTATGATGCATGTATCAATACATTATAGACTTCATGGGCTTTGGGCATGATATTCATTTTGGGACATAGATTATATAAGTAATATATATGATATATATGAAATAATACATGTGTATTCATGATTGTTAGAATGGGGGTATTGGTTGGAAATTGTAGGTCATTAAAATATCACGTGTTATTTTAGTACATATACATTTGAAGAGGAATGTGTGTTTTTGAGAAAAACTGTTATAGCTTGCACACAAATTGATCATGTGTAATTGGGAGTTGTGATCCGTATACACATGTAGTAGTATAGGCATAAATTGGATATTAGGATGTTATGATGTGTACCTTATATTAATATGTAGGTGGCCTGTGTGTAACAAAAAACCTGTAGGGTCATTAACAACAATGCAAACTGTCCTATGTGCAATCTGTCCACAGATGGGCGTGTATAGATATAGCAGTGTAGGGAAACCTGTTAGCAATAATAGGAAATTCCATGTAGGTTTGTTGTGCAGGCCAGTGAGGAGAGGATTCCAATAGGATTCTCATGTGTGAGTGAACCAGTGTAATCAGGGTGGCTATCCTAAGCTCTGTGTGTGTACATAAGTCTAGGGAAGTTCAGACCTGTGAATAGTTGTAGAAAATTGGGTGCAGGACAGTGTGTAGTATATAGAGGGGTAATGTCAAGCAAAGAAAATAGTAGGTAATGCATCTCTCTGTGTGTGTGGCCTCTTTGTGCAAGGACACACCAATTGCAGGCTCTTGTCTGTGTGCTGTGATACACACACCTTTTTGCAATTGTGCGCATATCAGTGTGCATGGGTTGTATGCAAGAAAATTAGATGAGGGTAATGTGTGGCAATTATATTTGCATAAATGGATAGCATGTGTATCTAGATATTACCTTTGTGTGCTGCAGGGGCAGGGTATGGGGGTTTCCTATGTGGGTGTGCAACAAGCAAGCAGGCAGTGAGATGAGTGTTAGGCATGGATATTAGACATTAGGAGAAGTCATCTATGAGTATCGGAGGGCATTTTGCATCAGTGTACTGATGTGCAGTGAATGCACATCTGCAGGAACATGATTCCTGTGCACCCATACACAAGGGTATGACAGGTGGTGTACACACATGTAAGTGAGTGTGTAACTGTCTGTTTTCAAAAATGTGGGTAAATTTATCATTTTTTATATTCCTATATTTTTTTAAATATTTATTTATTATTATTGTATTTTAGGGATTTGTTTAGTCGGGTTGGAGTTTCGTCTAGTTTTGACTTGTGTTAGTGGTCTGGATAGTTTAGACTCTAGTCGGAACCCAAAGATTATATAGGCATGGCCCCCAAACTCATCTCATTAGGCTAGTGCATTTAGACTAAACCCACATGACAAGTTTAGTCATTTAAAGATTAGAAACTTGACCCTTTTGACCCCAAACCTTTGCATGAGTTAAATTAACCAAAGGGGACCTATTAGGAGCATATTAGACATTTCCTATTGGCCCAAACCTAACCCTTATGGCAGAAAAAAGAGGGTTCCATCTCCTTTTCATTTGCAATGTAGCCTCCATTCATATTTTAGTGTTCTTCCCAATCTTGAGAGCAAATCCCATCGATTCATCTCTCAAATATTCTCTTTTCTCTACCAAATTCTTTCATTCTTGCAATGAGAGGGAGCTACAAGGATTGTGGAGCCAAGAGCAACGAGGGGTGTCCATTTTCTAGAAGAGTCCGTGTCGAATTCGTGTCCTTTGGGTTGCTCATTGGAAATCAACTCCCAATAGGTATCACTCTCTCTAAACCTTCTCTATTTCATCTTTCTCTTGCATATTTGTTAGTTTTGAACCCATAGGAACCACTCCCATGCATGAACCACCATTAGAAATGTTTTAGAAGCTCTTTTGAGTCCTCTTTAGGAGTTTAGGATAGGTCTGGTGTCTCCAATGGAGATATTCCAAAGGGGGCACACCATGTGTTTGTGTTTTTGCCCCATAGGCTTATTTGTCTTCTAATTTCATATTTTCATGTGTTAAAGAGTAGATTAACCATGGTTAGGATGTTTAGTTTTATTTTCATTTGGATACCAATATTTGAATCTATGTATTATGGCCTACAAGTCCGATTTTTATGTAAAAATATCAAATATTGTTATATTTATGGATGTGGACGGATTTGGGAGTTTTTGTATATATATATATATATTGATATGTGTCTTGTGTGTATGTGATAGAGTGTGGGTATGTTAGTGTTAAGTTAGTGAGTTAGATAATCTAGTTAGTATCCTAGATAATATAATTAGTATGTGTTTCTTTTGTCCAAAACAACGCAAATTCGTCATAATTTTCATCCACGTTTTTAGTAGCCAGAGCAACTTAGAAATGCCATAACTCCTAGCTCAAGACTCCGATTAATCTCTCATTTTTTTAAAAGAACCGTATCGAAGTTAGCTTTCTAAATAAAAATATTAATAGGCCAAATTCATTCTAGAACTTTCTTTAAAACTATTTGAGTGTCAGCTGTCCGAAAGATGAACGCGTTTCGGTATTTTTGAGATTCTGGGAGCTTCCAGACACGAAAATGCGATCCGTTTGAAGTTTCAGAAAGCTAATTTGAAGGGCTACGACATACTATAATCCTAGAATATAGTGAATAGCTCTAATCGGTGCAGTATTAATTTTAAGTAGAAAACTGACTATACGACATGGACATTTTGTGTATCCTATGAGCATATGTAGTATGGATATCATGTGAATGCAGGTATCATAGGTTGTCAAGAATATGAATGATATATATATATATATATATATATATATATGTATATATATATATTATTGTTAGGTAATATATTTTAGTATTGTGTGTATGTTTGAATGAGATAAGGATGTGTGTGGTTAGTAGAGAGAAGTGAGATTGATAGAAGATATGTGCTAGTGTGTGTTTGATATTGTATAGATGGTAGTGTAGTGTGTGTGTTGTGAAGGTGAGAGTGTTGGAAGGATCATGCCATCCTATTTCACTTGAGGCTAGTGTGGTTTGTTGAGTGATTTGTGTTTTGGTTGAGTGGTAGTGTGTTTGTATATAGATGTGTGTGGGTGTGTTTGAAGAGAGGGGTGGATTTGGTGTATGTGTTTGTGTGTGTGTTAGTGTTGGAGTGGAGAGGGATTTAGATATTGTATGTATGGATATGTTAGTATGTTAGTGGTTATGTTAGAATCTATTTAGAGGTTAGAGGTATCTTAGAAGTTAGATAGTGATATCTTGTATAAGTTAGATAGTTAGTTGTGTTAGTCTATGTTATTGTTAGTTAGAGATGACACATGTTAGTTGGTTAGAGTTAGAGATGGATATATATACATATATGTTATGATTAAATATTAGTTAGTGGATGTTAGGTGTTTTAGGTTTCTAAGTTAGAATAGATGGTTAGAAGTTATATGTTAGAGTTGGTTAATATCTTGTATTAGAGATATAAGTTAGAATATAGAGTGATATCTTGAGATACCATAGTGGTATCTTAGAATATTTTAGGTATTTGCCTATTACCTTAAGGTAATGTATTTATCGACAAGGTAAAGGGGACTTACCTACAAGGTAGAGGGGGTTTACTTTATACTAAGGTATTAGATACTAAGGTATTATCTATCTAATATTTTAGGGTGGATGGTTAGAGGCTAGATATTTAAAGTATTAGTATTAGAGGTTAAGGTATTAGTTTCCTACCAAGGTAATGGTTTATCTTACCTTAAAGTAATGGGTTTACCTTATTACAAGGTAAGTATTGGGTTTACATCGGTAACTAAGGTTAGATATCTAAGTTATTGGTTAGCTAATAGCTTATGATAGATATTAGATATCTAAGATTGGTATCTTGGTAGTTAAGGTATTTATATCTAGACTAAGGTATTGGGTTTCAACTAAGGTGTTGGTATTAGGATATCAATAGGACTAAGATATATAGTATCTTGGGGTAAGATATAGGTTGGTATCTTATTAGTATCTAGTATCTACCTTAGTGAATTAGGATGTAGATGAGTGTGTATCCTAAGATACAAATCAGTATCTTAGAGGGTAAATTAGTAGGCTAAGATAATGTCTAAGGTATTGACAAGGTAATGGGGATTACCTATAATCTAAGGGTAAGGTATTGGTAGGATATTGAGATAGATGGTTAGATATTAGAATAAAGTATTAGTAGGATCTATTAGCCTAGGTTAGTGAGTTATCTACTAACCTAAGGTAATATATTACTAAGGTAAGGGTATTACCTAGTATATAAGGTATTTGATTATCTTGGAAGGTAATGGTTAGACTTGGGTTATCTTGATAGGTAATGGTTAGACTTGGGTTATCTTGGTAGGTATAGTTAAAAGTCGGTTATCTTGGTAGGTAATAGTTAGAAGTGGGTTATCTTGGTAGGTAATGGTTAGAAGTGGGTTAACTTGGTAGGTATTGGTTAGAAGTGGGTTATCTTGGTAGGTAATGGTTAGAAGTGAGTTATCTTGGTTGGTAAATGTTAGGAATATGATACTTGACTTAGATTTTACCCTGTTTGACTAAGGTTGACTGTTTTGACTCAAAGTCAACTGCAAGTCAATATTGGATCTAGATTGGACTAGGAGTTGACCAGAGTTGACCAGTTGACCAAAAGTCAACTGTGAGTCAACTATTGACCACTTTGACCTAGATTGGATTAGAAGTTGACCAGAGATGACCAGTTGACCAAAAGTCAACTTTAGGTCAACCCTTGACCTAGTATGATCTAGATTGACTTGGTTTGACCTTGTTTGACCTAGTTTGACTTTGTTAGACCTATATGACTTAGTATGACTTAAATTTACTTAGATTGACTTTGCATAACCAACTTTGATCTAGTTTGAATTTGTTAGATCTAGTATGACTTAGTTTAATTTAGTTTGATTTAGTTTGATTTAGTTTGACATAGTTGACTTGGTGTGACTTAGTTTGACTGAGTTTGACCTAGATTTGCATAGCATATACTAAAAATCATGTCAAACACTGTTAAACCCTAATTAACTCATGATATTTCATCTTTAGGTCTGTGACATCACTTTGAGCATCTATTCTCACTAACAGCTCAGGACCGCAGGCGAGTACATTCACTGATAGTTTTCATTGTCTTGATATCTGCTATATCCGATTCAGTTGTAGTGTCTTACTTGATTCCCGGCACGATGGTTCACATACTAGTATACTTCGGATCCTGTCATAAGATATTATTCCTGGACTTTCCTGGTATATTAGTATATTGTTCGATCTTGTTTTTGTTGTACTTGTAAAGACATTAATTTGGGAGTAGGCTGGCCCCCTGCTTTTGAATCCCGTGTCATCACGTGACATGTCCGGATCCATTTTACTACTCGAAGATGGGGAGTTATTAGAGGTTATGTGATTAATACCCCTCCTATATTTCTGTTACTACTTGCATCATAGCTTTACCCTCACCTCACGTAGGGTAAAGCCTGACCTGTGTTACTACTTGCCTCCACTTTCTATTGTGGCTGGCCTGATTCTTGTCTTCTTGTATTTTTTGACTCATAGCTGGTCAAATGGAAGAGCCTGATCATGTGTCCCAAGCCGATCACATAACGCTCTAATATCTCAAGACACCGTTTATGTTTACATTATACATCAAATATTCCAGTATTGTTCTACATTCCAGTATTTTATACCCTGGCATGATATCCAGTATTATATATCCTGTTTATATTTTCTGTCTTGATATTTCATCTTGTATTTTATTATAATTCTCTTATAGAATTTGTCAATTCACATGAAACTGTTGTTAGCGTTTGTACTTGCTCATATCCTGACAGGATAACCCTGTTGATATTTACAAATAATTTAGAGGCCGATTGCTCGACCTTCTATGGCTACGGCATAGATGGCAAGTATGACTTGGATATTCCCGTGGAGCGGGTGCTTATAGAGGATACACCGTCTGCTTAGACTAGTTAATTAGGCTTGGCTGGACGATGATCCAGCTAGTACGTGAGACTTGTAGTATACTTATTATTTTGGGATATTGTGTTATGTTTTGAACTCTAACTTGTGTTGGGATCTTGTATCTATTTTTAGTTATTTCCTTCTATCATGTCTTTCATATTGTGTGCTATCTTCCTTAGATGTCTTATGATTGAGTTGTGACATTATATACCTCCGTACGGAGATGACAGGTACCTTTATATTGTGTCTAGATGTTGTATGTTATAGACGACCTATACAGCGTTCTATCGCCGATTCTACGGTGTAGGCTGGGCGTACCCACGCGCTCGTACACCTACTTAGGGTACAGGTCGTAACACATTTTTGTGGTGGCCCATGCAGGTCAGAAGTCATAATTAGTGCGATGTCGTAGTGGTACTCAACTTAGAGTGCTGCTACGAGCCAGCTACAGGTTTAGAAGATATAGGCTATAGGCTAAGGATACTCAATCACAGTTATTATTTCTTGAGAAGATTCCAGAGACGACTCTTGAGAATCTTATGAAAAACTATCTCGAAATTCGATTCCAACTGTTTCTGTCTGTTCTTCCTTGTCCGTGGTTGAATTTGATTCTTGGTGTTCATTGATTTTCTACCAGGATAAACCATTGGACTAATTTGCCTCGGTTATGGAATCTAGAGTCTTCCACAGCCATATTAGCAGGCATCGCAAAGATATAGGGTCTGATTTTGGTTGTATTTCTCGGGTTGTAAGAATTTATGGTTTTCGCAGCCAAGCATGCGGCAATGCAAAAATATTAGATACCACGATCTTAGAGGTATGTACCGTAGTTGCAGACCCTATAGTTTATTACAGCCGTACTTATTGGCGTGACGAGGATTCCGATAACATTATTCTGGGAAGACGGGTATGGTTATCAGATTACAGAATAGATACCCTATAGAGGGTACCCTAATATAATGGAGTTGGTATCGGTGGAGATGTTACTTGGATATTTTAGAGAAGAGAGTGGGAGCTAGGCCACCTGTGGCTATGGCGCAGCATCATGTCCCGCACCAGCTGCGGGATATACCCCGCCAAGATAGGGCTTTTGCGATGACGGTCGAGGAGACCCACACCACAGGTGAGGGACTAGGAGGTTAGGTCTTGTTCTTTCATTTTTCTGTTTCTTTCTATCCATTGATTGTTTGATTGCTTTCTTAGTACCCTTAGCTTTCATATGTGATGATCAAGCTAGATTAATACAAAATCACAATGGAGACTACAATAACATGATACTGTAGAGATTAAAACAAAACATGTTTGTTCCTATTCCATAGAATTGCATGTTGTATAACTTTAGATAGAATTTTGTAGACTTTAATTGTTGGGGGCTTGACCTAGAGAAGAGTACAACCAACTTAAATTTCGAGGACAAAATTTTTCTAAGGAGGTTAAGATTGTAACTGTCTGTATTTAAAAATGAGGATAAATTTGTCATTTTTGTATTCCTATATTTTTGTAAATATTTATTTATTATTTTTGTATTTTAGGGATTTGTTTAGTCGGGTTGGAGTTTCGTCTAGTTTTGACTTGTGTTAGTGGTCCGGATCGTTTAGACTCTAGTCGGGACCCAAAGATTAGATAGGCATGGCCCACAAACTCATCTCATTAGGCTAGTGCATTTAGACTAAACCTATATGACAAGTTTAGTCATTAAAAGATTAGAAACTTGACCATTTTGACCCCAAACCTTTGCATGAGTTAGATTAACCAAAGGGGACCTATTAGGGGCATATTAGATATTTCCTATTGGCCCAAACCTAACCCTTATGGCAGCCAAGAGAGGGTTCCATCTCCTTTTCATTTGCAAAGTAGCCTCCATTCATATTTTAGTGTTCTTTCCAATCTTGAGAGCAAATCCCATTGATTTATCTCTCAAATATTCTCTTTTATCTGCCAAATTCTTTCATTCTTGCAAGGAGAGGGAGCTACAAGGATTGTGGAGCCAAGATCAAGGATGGGTGTCAATTTGCTAGAAGAGTCCGTGTCAGATTCGTATCCTTTGGGTTGTTCATTGGAAATCAACTCCCAATTGGTATCTCTCTCTCTAAACCTTCTCTATTTCATCTTTCTCTTGCATATTTGTTAGTTTTGAACCCATAGGAACCACCCCCATGCATGAACCACCATTAGGAATATTTTAGAGGCTCTTTTGAGTCCTCTTTAGGAGTTTGGGATAGGTTTGGTGTCTCCCATGGTGAGATTCCAAAGGGGGCACACCATGCGTTTGTGTTTTTGCCCCATAGGCTTGTTTGTTTTCTAATTTTAGATTTTTATGTGTTAGAGAGTAGATTAACCATGGTTAGGATGTTTAGGTTTGTTTTCATTTGGATACCAATGTTTGAATCTATGTATTATGGCCTACAATCCGATTTTTATGTAAAAATATAAAATATTGTTATATTTATGGTTGTGGACTGATTTGGGGATTTTTGTATATATGTATATTGATATGTATTTTGTGTGTATGTGATAGAGTGTGGGTGTGTTAATGTTAAGTTAGTGAGTTAGATAATCTAGTTAGTATCCTAGATAATATAGTTAGTATGTATTTCTTTTGTCCAAAACAACGCAAATTTGTCATAATTTTCATCCACGTTTTTAGTAGCCAGAGCAACTTAGAAATGTCATAACTCCTAGCTCAAGTCTCCAATTAATCTTCCTTTTTTAAAAGAACCGTATCGAACTTAGCTTTCCAAATATATATATATATATATATAATAATAGGCCAAATTCGTTTTAGAACTTTCTGTAAAACTGTTTGAGAGTGAGCTGTCCGAAAGATGAATTTGTTTCGGTGTTTTCGCGATTTCGGGAGCTTTCGGACACGAAAATGCTATCCGTTTGAAGTTTCGGAAAGCTAATACGAAGGTCTATGACATACTTTAATCTAGAATTTAGTGAATAGGTATAATAGGTGCAATATTGTTTTTAAATAGAAAACTGACTATACGACATGGATATTTTGTGTATCCTATGAGCCTATGTAGTTTGGATACCATGTGAATGTAGGTATCATAGGTTGTCAAGAATATGTATAATATAGTACACACATACATATATATATATATATATATATATATATATATATATATATATATATATATATATTATTGTTAGGTAATATATGTTAGTATAGTGTGTGTGTTTGAATGAGATAAGGATGTGTGTGGTTAGTAGAGAGAAGTGAGATTGATAGAAGATATGTGCAAGTGTGTGTTTGATGTTGTATAGATGGTAGTGTAGTGTGTGTGTTGTGAAAGTGAGAGAGTTGGGAGGATCATGCCATCCTATTTGACTTGAGGCTAGTGTGGTTTGTTGAGTGATTTGTCTTTTGGTTGAGTAGTAGGGTATTTGTATATAGATGTGTGTGGGTGTGTTAGAAGAGAGTGGGTGGATTTGGTATATGTGTTTGTGTGTGTGTTAGTGTTGGAGTGGAGAGGAATTTAGATGTTGTATGTATGGATACATTAGTATGTTAGTGGTTATGTTAGAATCTATGTAGAGGTTAGAGGTATCTTAGAAGTTAGATAGTGATATTTTGTATAAGTTAGATAGTTAGTTGTGTTAGTCTATGTTATTATTAGTTAGAGATGACATATGTTAGTTGGTTAGAGTTAGAGATGGATATATATACATATATGTTATGATTAGATATTAGTTAGTGGATGTTAGTTGTGTTAGGTTTCTAAGTTAGAATAGATGGTTAGAAGTTATATGTTAGAGTTGGTTAATATCTTGTATTTGTCACGCCCAGCTCCCGCAGGAGCGATCGTCCTCGCTAAGGCGTGATGCCGCACGGGCCTAGGTTGCGCCCGTGCAAGGCCAAGTCCAGAAACGGCCGATTTGAGCTAGGCCACAGAGTCGTACAGGGTGTCCCCATTTGTAGCGGAAAGTAATTGAACACAAGTTGAAACGAATTCAAACTCTTTTATTGATTTTCAAGAAGTTTACTAGCGGCGCTAGGCCGATATTACAAATCGCTCAAGCTCTCTCTCTGAAACATAAAAGGCGTGCCAAGTGGCTTACAACATGGAATGATTCATGGCGATGTTCTAATACATTATGTCCTGTATAGGGTGCTTCAGCTCCTTGGAACGCTCCAAGGCTCCAGAGATAACTCCGCACCCGCCGACGATACCTGCATCCTGCAAGCAGACTGTGGGGTTATCAGTACATTGTTATGCACTGGTGGGGAGGCTAGCTCGCCCACAATGCTATCATTACCAAACACGTTGCATTTACTTTTGTGCACCGTCTATCGTTCATTGTCTTTCTAATCTTGCCTTAGGATCAGTTTCATGGCATATATCGTAACCCATATCGTGTTGCCTAATTCAAGTATCTGCATTAAAATACATGCACGACTTACCCATACTTACCGTCCGGCCTTCCCTGTCCAAGTAAACCAAGTTAGTCAACAATAATTAACATGAAGTAGCTTGACGTGATTCATGTAAATATTCAATGTTACGGGCGTGTCTATGTCTCGGGTTCTAGCACGTCGTGGGCATGTTCTAGTGTTGCGTTTCGAGCATGTTCAAGAGGCACATTTCAAGCATGTTCGGGGTGGTATATTTCAAGCATGTTCAGGCATGTTACATTTCGAGCATGTTCATGTTCAGGATGTTACTTTACAAGCATGTTCAGGAGTGTTACATTTCGGGCATGTTCAGGAGTGTTATAATTCGAGCATGTTCAGGAGACACTTCATTTTGTTAACTTAGACTACTTGTTTTAATCCAAGAACTTGCACGTGGATTGCCACCAGCATAGTCCACTTAATCTACATGCATGGGTCGCTGGCTTTACAAGCCATTTTGGACATATCACGTGGGCATTCTCACCTATCGAAGCGTGATGGCTGGTACACCTTGATAGTTTCTTGAAATGCCTGGCCTTACGTCTCTTTGAGTGGCCGAGCCCCCACTCAAAGTAGCCCGTAAGCCCCATGTCTGATTCCGCCTAGGCCGGCCACGGTATTCCCCCCCATCGCCCGTGCCGCATAATCCTTCCTCAAGACGGCTACGGTATTCCCCCCATCGCCCGTGCCGTTTGTCCACGACCATTTCGTATTTTACTCGTCATTTAACATATCGGCTGTCTTGAGCCATTTATCGACCAGGTTGGCGTCCGTACAGCGCGGGTAGCGAGCCCCGTTGCACGTGCCCGTCATACCTGTCGCTAACGTCTTTCATGTCTTATCTTGTATTCACTCTTTCATTTATTTCTTTCACTTGTTCGTTCATTCATTCATGTTTCACGTATTTATTCATTCGTTCATTCATTCGTTGATTCATTCATTCACGCAGTATGCAACTCCCAGTACGGGAGTCTCCTTGGAGACCCATCGGTCCCATAGCCTTTCAATGTTGCTATACTTTACTCGGAACGACTATGTTGATAGTCTTCCCATTTCATTGTTGTAATCCATTCATTGTTTCATTGTTGAACGCATACGGGACTTGAACGTAAGCTTGTGCCGTAGCACGAGCGTAGAGCGCGGTGCGAGAGTTTCTATATTTGCCGAGTTCTTTTCCATGTTCTAAACAAGCATGCAAGATGGGATTATTCCCTTAGCTAGGTGCGTTGAGTCATTTATTAGCATGCGCGGGTTATCGCCTAGCGATTCTCGTGATAGTGTCCGCATTGTTATGTGTTTAGGCTAAGCAAAGACGGGTTCATCGGAGCCACCCACCTTAGCGATGTTTGCATCGGCCGAGCGATACTCCGAGCGCGCCTTTGAAAGTCTAAGTCTGGATTCATCTTGACGGGCCAATACAAGCATTGCATCGATTCTTCATCGGTCGATGCCAACTCTTTGGGTCGACAGCTCGTTTGAGTCGTTGCACTTGCCGTGTGGATCGGCGTTCCGCTAGGGCGGAGCGGGTCGTTACATAATACACCACTCAAAATAAGTCTCGTCCTCGAGACTTCTTGAGTGCAGGTCATCCTATCATTCCTTAACTCGTGTCGTCGCGTTTCTTAGACAATTTCTTCGAACGGCTCTATCGTTCGATAGAATTGAACCATACTTGATATCTTTCTAAGTTCCGTGTCGCAGGCGTTTGGTCGATTTTGTTGAATAGCCTTTCATTCATTTTATAGTTGATTGTACTTATTCAATTCAAGTGTTTCTTCGTCTTGGTTGCTATTTCTCTGTGTCATGGGACGAAAATATTCGCATGAGGCACATTGTAATTTGTCAAATGCGAGGGTTGTAGGCTGAGGCAAACTCACTTTCGTTTATCTCGGTCATCGAGATGACCCGATTCGCTTCTCAAGCGTTCGTGTCCACGAAATCAGTATGATTTCTACTTAGCGGGGTCGACCAAGTCTATGTAATTTTCGTCCGATTCAAGACTAAGTATTGCACTATCCTCGAGTATATCTTCCTATCAATGGTCCAATTCGTTATACCAACTTTTATTTGCACGATATCGATTCCATATCATTCACTTGTTTAGGGCCAATCTTGTTGTCGTTCACGCACACTCCGCTTACACGTTTCTTTGATTCCGAGCCACGCTCGTACTAGTATCGATCCTTAACGCAATTTCAAGATCTTCGACACTCTCCTATTTCTCAAGTCTTGCTTGAACTCAATGTATCACTTGGCTGGATCGTGCACGCATTCCAAGCGTCCCCAAAATACATGTATTCAACCAAGCTGCATGATCTAGAAATTTGTCATTCTCACTCGAGTCGCATCGTGCACATAGTCAAGCGTCCCTGAATATATGCATGTCAGCCAAATCTCGTGAGGGGTATTCCTATATTCGTGATTCACACTACCCATCCATGCCAATCCTCAAGATCAATCCTTCGATTGATAACTCATGAAACAGGGCGTCTCGCCTACCTGCTAGGCCATCTTTTCGAGGCTAAGTCAATGTCAGGATTGGAATCATAGTTCCCCAACAATAATGCCAACACTGACCCCAATCTTAGGGTCAAACCAAAGTTGATAGTACGGGATTTTCTACCCAAGCTCGCGTCACTCAGATTTCTAAATATCGAGCACGATTACCTATTCGCATCAACGCATTCGTTGCGCGTATTCGAATCCATTCAAATCACCAATTTTAACCAATTCATGTATTCGATCACGAGGTCATCTAGCTCGACAATACGTTGTGCCCCAATCTCACGCGAGTCCGATTATCCACGGTGGTTCATGAATCACCATACAACGCACCCGCGGAATAATCATTCTCATTGGAGCGTAACTCTTGTTTGAGTTTAGACTAACTCATTTTCGATACGCGGATTGGACCTACTCAATCCTCAAATTCGATTCTTCAAGCACACAAATCCATTCTCGAGTCACCTTCGCGTCAAACCACAAATCGAAGCACACAAATTATCACGCCAAGCTAGGTCAATCACCCCCGCTGTATGAATCACCATACCAGCGCTCACGCGGAGTGATCGCCCTATTCGGCGCGACGCATGTGCGAGGCTGGAGTTGCGCTCGCATAAGACAAGCATGTCGACGTTGGGGTTATCGTCGAAGTAAATCCAAGTATTTTTTATTTTCATTCGAGCCAAGATCGATAGTCCATTCGTCATTTCGTTCAACTAGAAAATCCACGAGCCACGTCTATATTTTCCTCGACACGTTTCAACATTCCAAGTATAGCTTCCAATGGAACAATGACATTTGCACGATCGTCATTTGTCAAGTCAGAGTACCTCCGAGTTATCGTATATCGATCTTTGATACGCCTCAATACCATCGACGATATGCGTAACCTGACGATCTTCCTTTGCAACCAATTTTGAGTCGTACATTGATGCTGTTTGTCCGAGTTGGATATTCCACAATTTTATTTAATATTCAAGATCAAGTTCAACTGCTATTCCTCAAGCTAGTTTCAAGATCGTTGTTCAAACTCAAGTCACAATTCATTTGAATCAATCCGAAATCGTACGTGCGATCCTCTAAGTTTCCTCGATCAAGACCATTCACTTTCATTCATCGTTCCGAATCATTTTCTAACATGCGTTGCCTATTCACAAGTTGTCTGAACGACATCTCGTTCGGGACATTCGAAGTCACGATCAACTAAGCGTGACACGTTCTAAGGCTTTGCGCGATCGCATCGCCTCGCCGACATACCCGTTCTATCCGTATATCTTGTAGTCTCGCTCGAACAATTTCTATAACGTCCATACACCACTCAGGGTTTGAGCCACTCGACTAGTCGTCGTCACTCATTCTTATTCTTCTTCCGAACCTATCACATACACCACTCGAATTCAAGCCATATGATCTAGTCCTCAATCCTGTTCGCGTCATGCGCTAAGACATCCTTCAGATTCGTTCGACGAATCTCTAGCGTAATGCTCACGTCGCCTCGACGTACTAAGTCGTTCAGGCTAATCCTCAAAATCCAAGCCAATCTTTCGTGCACGCCTAAGCGTTAGTTGATAGCATTCCTATCGATATACACTCTAAGTGTATCTCCGTTTCCGACCGAGCGGTACTTGATATCGCTCGCAACTCAATTGCACCAGAAGTCGAGGTGCGCAACACACGGACTAAGTTGTGCTGCATAACCATCTCGTGCGGACTATATTTGAGTTTGCACGCTCACTTACTAGGTCGACGCAAGACTAGTCAGGCACGCACGCGACATATTAACTTAGCATGTGTTCTCTATCGAGTCAAGTTTAACATCGTTCGGCACAAAGGCCGTCGCCTATCGATCCCGTTCAACCGAGCACTCGTACGAGCTTTTGAAAATATTAGACTTATTGTATGGAACATCCCGAGGCACAATGAGAGAGAGCGTACACTTCTTTTGTTTCCAACCGAGCTTTCAAAACTGAGAAAATCGAAATAAAGTCCAAGGACGTAAAGCCGTGCTCTGATACCAATCTGTCACGCCCCGCTCCCGCAGGAGCGATCGTCCTCGCTAAGGAGTGATGCCGCACGGGCCAAGGTTGCGCCCGTGCAAGGCCAAGTCCAGAAACGGCCGATTTGAGCTAGGCCACAGAGTCGCACAGAGTGTCCCCATTTGCAGCGAAAAGTAATTGAACACAAGTTGAAACGAATTCAAACTCTTTTATTGATTTTCAAGAAGTTTACTAGCGGCGCTAGGCCGATATTACAAATCGCTCAAGCTCTCTCTCTGAAACATAAAAGGCGTGCCAAGTGGCTTATAACATGGAATGATTCATGGCGATGTTCCAATACATTATGTCCTGTATAGGGTGCTTCAGCTCCTTGCAACGCTCCAAGGCTCCAGAGATAGCTCCGCACCCGCCGACGATACCTGCATCCTGCAAGCAGACTGTGGGATTATCAGTACATTGTTATGCACTAGTGGGGAGGCTAGCTCGCCCACAATGCTATCATTACCAAACACGTTGCATTTACTTTTGTGCACCGTCTATCGTTCATTGTCTTTCTAATCTTGCCTTAGGATCAGTTTTATGGCATATATCGTAACCCATGTCGTGTTGCCTAATTCAAGTGTCTGCATTAAAATACATGCACGACTTACCCATATTTACCGTCCGGCCTTCCCTGTCCAAGTAAACCAAGTTAGTCAACAACAATTAACATGAAGTAGCTTGACGTGATTCATGTAAACATTCAATGTTACGGGCGTGTCTATGTCTCGGGTTCTAGCACGTCGTGGGCATGTTCTAGTGTTATGTTTCGAGCATGTTCAGGAGGCACATTTCAAGCATGTTCGGGGTGGTATATTTCAAGCATGTTCAGGCATGTTACATTTCGAGCATGTTCATGTTCAGGATGTTACTTTGCAAGCATGTTCAGGAGTGTTACATTTCGGGCATGTTCAGGAGTGTTATAATTCGAGCATGTTCAGGAGACACTTCATTTAGTTAACTTAGACTACTTGTTTCAATGCAAGAACTTGCACGTGGATTGCCACCAGCATAGTCCACTTAATCTACATGCATGGGTCGCTGGCTTTACAAGCCATTTTGGACATATCACGTGGGCATTCTCACCTATCGAAGCGTGATGGCTGGTACACCTTGATAGTTTCTTGAAATGCCTGGCCTTACGTCTCTTTGAGTGGCCGAGCCCCCACTCAAAGCAGCCCGTAAGCCCCATGTCTGATTCCGCCTAGGCCGGCCATGGTATTCCCCCCCATCTCCCGTGCCGCAGAATCCTTCCTCAAGACGGCCACGGTATTCCCCCCCATCGCCCGTGCCGTTTGTCCACGACCATTTCGTATTTTACTCATCATTTAACATATCGGCTGTCTTGAGCCATAATGCGTTATCGACCAGGTTGGCGTCCGTGCAGCGCGGGTAGCGAGCCCCGTTGCACGTGTCCATCATACCTGTCGCTAACGTCTTTCATGTCTTATCTTGTATTCACTCTTTCATTTCTTTCTTTCACTTGTTCGTTCATTCATTCATGTTTCACGTATTTATTCATTCGTTCATTCATTCGTTGATTCATTCATTCACGCATTACACAACTGCCAGTACGGGAGTCGCCTTGGCGACCCATCGGTCCCGTAGCCTTTCAATGTTGCTATACTATACTCGGAATGACTATGTTGATAGTCTTCCCATTTCATTGTTGTAATCCATTCATTGTTTCATTGTTGAACGCGTACGGGACTTGAACGTAAGCTTGTGCCGTAGCACGAGCGTAGAGCGCGGTGCGAGAGTTTCTATATTTGCCGAGTTCTTTTCCATGTTCTAAACAAGCATGCAAGATGGGATTATTCCCTTAGCTAGGTGCGTTGAGTCATTTATTAGCATGCGCGGGTTATCGCCTAGCGATTCTCGTGATAGTGTCCGCATTGTTATGTGTCTAGGCTAAGCAAAGACGGGTTCATCGGAGCCACCCACCTTAGCGATGTTCGCATCGGCCGAGCGATACTCCGAGCGCGCCTTTGAAAGTCTAAGTCTGGATTCATCTTGACGGGCCAATACAAGCATTGCATCGATTCTTCATCCGGTCGATGCCAACTCTTCGGGTCGACGGCTCGTTTGAGTCGTTGCACTTGCCGTGTGGATCGGCGTTCCGCTAGGGCGGAGCGGGTCGTTACAGTATTAGAGATATAAGTTAGGATATAGAGTAATATCTTGAGAAATCATAGTGGTATCTTAGGATATTTTGGGTATTTGCCTATTACCTTAAGGTAATCAATTTACCTACAAGGTAAATGGGACTTACCTACAAGGTAGAGGGGGTTTACTTTATACTAAGGTATTAGATACTAAAGTATTGTCTATCTAATATTTTAGGGTGGATGGTTAGAGGCTAGATATTTAAAGTAATAGTATTAGAGGTTAAGGTATTAGTTTCCAACCAAGGTAATGGTTTACCTTACCTTAAGGTAATGGGTTTACCTTATTACAAGGCAAGTATTGGATTTACCTAGGTAACTATGATTAGATATCTAAGTTATTGGTTAGCTAATAGCTTAGGATAGATATTAGATATCTAAAATTGGTATCTTGGTAGTTAAGGTATTTATACTATTGGGTTTTCAACTAAGGTATTGGTATTAGGATATCAATAGGGCTAAGGTATATGATATCATGGGGTAAGATATAGGTTGGTATCTTACTAGTATCTAGTATCTACGTTAGTGTCTTAGGATGTAGATGAGTGTATATCCTAAGATACAAATCAGTATCTTAGAGGGTATATTAGTAGGCTAAGGTAATGTCTAAGGTATTGACAAGGTAATGAGGATTACCTATATATAGTCTAAGGGTAAGGTATTGGTAGGATATTGAGATAGACGGTTAGATACTAGTCTAAAGTATTAGTAGGATCTATTAGCCTAGGTTACTGAGTTATCTACTAACCTAAGGTAATATATTACTAAGGTAAGGGTATTACCTAGTATCTAAGTTATTGGGTTATCTTGGTAGGTAATGGTTAGACTTGGGTTATCTTGGTAGGTAATGGTTAGACTTGGGTTATCTTGGTAGGTAATAGTTAGAAGTTGGTTATCTTGGTAGGTAATGGTTATAAGTGGGTTATCTGGGTTGGTAATGGTTAGAAGTGGGTTATCTTGGTAGGTAATGGTTAGAAGTGGATTTTCTTGGTAGGTAATGGTTAGAAGTGAGTTATCTTGGTAGGTAAAGGTTAGGAATATGATACTTGACTTAAATTTTACCCTGTTTGACTAAGGATGACCGTTTTGATTAAAAGTCAACTACAAGTCAACATTGGATCTAGATTGGACTAGGAGTTGACCAGAGTTGACCAGTTGACCAAAAGTCAACTGTGAGTCTACCATTAGCCAGTTTGACCTAGATTGGATTAGAAGTTGACCGGTTGACCAAAAGTCAACTGTAGGCCAACCCTTGATTTAGTATGATCTAGATTGACATAGTTTGACCTTGTTTGACCTAGTTTGACTTTGTTAGACCTAGTATGACTTAGTATAACTTAGATTTACTTAGATTGACTTAGCATAACCTAGTTTGATCTAGTTTGACTTTGTTAGATCTAGTATGACTTATATGACTTAGTTTGATTTAGTTTGATTTAGTTTGACATAGTTGACTTGGTGTGACTTAGTTTGACTGAGTTTGACCTAGAATTGCATAGCATATACTAGAAATCATGTCATACAATGTTAAACCCTAATTAACTCATGATATTTCATCTTTAGGTCTGTGACATCACTCTGAGCATTTATTCTCACTAACAGCTCAGGACCGCAGGCGAGTACATTAACTGATAGTTTTTATTGTCTTAATATTTGCTATATCCGATTCAGTTGTAGTGTCTTACTTGATTCCGGACACGATGGTTCATAGACAAGTATACGTCGGATCCTGTCATGAGATGTTATTCCTGGACTTTCCTGGTATATTGGTACATTGTTCGATCTTGTTTTTCTTGTACTTGTATAGACACCAATTTGGGAGTGGGCTGGCCTCCTGCTTTTGAATCCCGTGTCATGACGTGATATATCCAGATCCATTATACTACTCGGGGATGGAGAGTTATTAGAGGTTATGTGATCAATACCCCTCCTGTATTTCTGTTACTACTTGCATCATAGCTTTACCCTCGCCTCACGTAGGGTAAAGCCTGACTGTGTTACTACTTGCCTCATAGCTTTCCATTGTGGCCGGCCTGATTTTTGTTTTCTTGTATTTTCTGACTCATAGCCGGTCAAATGGAAGAGCCTGATCATGTGTCCCAAGTCGATTACATAAAGCTCTAATATCTCACGTTTCTGTTTATATTATACATCATATATTCTTGTATTGTTCTACATTCCAGTATTTTATACCCTGGCATGATATCCAGTTTTATATATCCTGTTTATATTTTCTGTCTTGATATTTTATCTTGTATTTTATTATAATTTTCTCTTATAGAATTTGTCAATTCACATGGAACTGCTGTTAGCATTTGTACTTGCTCATATCCTGACAGGATAATCCCGTTGATATTTACAGATGATTTAGAGGTCGATTGCTCGACCTTCTATGGCTACGACATAGATGGCGAGTATGACTTGGACATTCCCGTGGAGCCGGTGCTTATAGAGGATACACCGTCAGTTTAGACTAGTTAGTTAGGCTTGACTGGACTGCGATCCAGCTAGTACTTGAGACTTGTAGTATACTTATTATTTTGGGATCTTGTGTTATGTTTTGAACTCTAACTTGTGTTGGGATCTTGTATCTATTTTCAGTTATTTCCTTCTATCATATCTTTCATATTTCGTGCTATCATCCTTAGGTGTCTTATGATTGAGTTGTGACATTATATACCTCCGTACGGAGATGACAGGTACCTTTATATTGTGTCTAGATATTATATGTTATAGACGACCTATACAGCGTTCTACCGCTGTCACGACCCGCTCCAGAATAATCGGACACGAGTCGGACACGTCCTGCCTTCGTCGTTAGACACGACGAAGTAAGCTGTACCAAGCTAGGGAAATCTAATCAGATAAACGTAAATGTGTACAATCACATCATCTAAAAACGTTCCCAGAAAGATCACCATAATCCATAAATCCAGATAAGGAATGAAAAATGCTATGAACTCTAAAGACAATATCTAGAAGTAAAGCTAAATAGTCTAAACCTGAAGCCTCAAGCTAAGTCTCATCCTGCTCAGCTAATATCCTGGGCTCTGGCCCATAGAGTAGAATGGTACCCTGCAAGTATACCTACAACATATCCTAGTCAGGAGCGGACCTAAGTATATTCGAGGAAATGAACATGAACATCATGGTATGAACAAGAAACAGGAAATATATATAAAGAACGAGAAATAAGTTAAGACATAAAACTGAATAGAAAATACTAAAAGTAAATACAGGGAACATGGTAAGAGTTCTGAACATGAAATACGACCATGAATCCTGAAATACAACCTGAATCCTGACATGTGCAATATTGAAATACTTCTAGATTGTGTGATCGGCTTGGGTAGATGCAATGAACATGAAATGGTACGGCTTTGGTCCCGCGTACACGATGCGGGATCCAAGCTATTTACATGAATAGTAACAGGGTTTGATCATATATCTATAGTATTTCCCCTCCCAGACACAAGTAATCCATGAAACATAAAACTAGACAATACCGTGATACATCGTGTCAACAAGGAGATACAGGAAAGAATATACAAGACATGAAAAATGAACAAGTCCGAGGAGTATACTTGCCTTGCTCAGGGTGATCGGGGAAAGGAGTAGATCAGTATGTCTTCCTGCTGGTGGGTACATGTTGGTTAAGATCAATATAAAAATCTCTAAGTGTAACAATACTAAATTCCTATACACTAAGCAAGGGTCCACTGTCTCATAATAAATTGATCAATACTGAGTACTAACATTATTTAGGTAATATAACTTTTCCATAGAAAATACTTTAAGATAGCTAATTAGTAGAATGACACTTTTTAAAATTATAACTAATATTTCAAAGTATCTGCTCTTAATCATGTTACTACAAATAACTAGATAATGATATATAGAAATTAAATTCTATACGCTACTTAGTCCACACAATCATATTCTAAGTCCACCTCCTATCATCATACTAGCTATTAACCAATTTACATAAACTTATTGCCAGATTACATAGAACCACAAATGACCTAATACTTACTTAAGGCCAACCATCTTTCAACTTATGGAGCAAAACTCAATACAGAAATCAGCTAAAACATAAGATCCTACTGTCTTCCTGATAGGCCTATACAACAACCCATGCCTAAAGTGACAATTTGAATTTGTAATCGGCTATTTACTCAGACTTGAAAGAATTTAGAAATGAAAACACTTGATAATATAAGACTACAACCAACAACTATTCTGCACATGCATATACCAAGTGTTGTTATCCCCATCACAATTTCCTCATTCACATTATGTCATAATTTAGAGTCAACACACCCAGGTTCACCCATTCAAGTATAACAGATCAACCAGGCTCAGTCACATTTGGTCCACAACTAAATTTCCAGGTTAACTTTCATAACCAAACCAGAACACTTATTAGAACCCAACGGCTACATCTCCACTAATTAACAATTTGAAAAGTTATAGCGAAGATTACAGAGCCAAAGAAAATATACAACCAAATCGAAAGCTAATACCAAGAAATTGGTCCAACACAAAAACTAGCCCAGCCAATACACCCATTGGATCGAACAGGGTTCAAAGCAGTAAATTCACTATTAACTAGACCAGTCCCATTAACTTCTGATGAATCAAGGTTCAGTAGAATCCATCATTTGCCAACTACCTGCAGACCCCCAACCCTGGTATGTCTTCTCGAATTTACCGCTACTCCGTCACCCCCGGACACGCAGATATGGTTGGACACGAACAACAATTAAATGCAGTCGACACATGGACACTGAAAAGAACCCAAAGTTCATTGACCCAAATTCAGCAACAACTGATGGTAATCGGAAATGATGAATCATTACCTGAAGAGACGGATTTAAATATGGAGTGAAGAACGTCTCCAGGAATCGGACACCCAATTTTGGATCCGAAGTCCTACTCGATTTGATATTTATGATCAATTGCTCCGATCATCATAATCCAACCCCGAGCAAAGAGCTGTTCATCACAATAATTTACAACAGAAGGAAATTAATATAACGATCAGTCAAAACTGTCAACATTCCAAGGACTCACAAGTTTAACTAACCGTGCCGCACTAGCGATCGCTGGAGACTCGCCGAGAAAGAGAGGAAGAAAAGAACGGAGGAACCTACTACTCGCCGTGGATT
This sequence comes from Iris pallida, assembly GCA_029216955.1. Classification (NCBI taxonomy): domain Eukaryota; kingdom Viridiplantae; phylum Streptophyta; class Magnoliopsida; order Asparagales; family Iridaceae; genus Iris; species Iris pallida. The sequence goes on from JANAVB010034417.1 coordinate 35,714,270, forward strand.
CGTCGTCAACAGCCACTGGAGAAGGAGATCAGACTAATCATCAATTTTTTGATCCGGAAATCCAAGCCAAGATTGAACAAGCATTCAAGAAAAAGAAGAACAGAGAGATCGGAAAGCTTACCGGAAAACTCGAGCACGCGTAGGTTGACCGGGAAAAGATGCCTCCGACGTCGCCGCTCGCCGACCATCGCTGTGGTGGGGAAGAGGCTGGACGTCGACCATCGCTGATGTTCGTTTAGCCGTCGGGAGAATGATCAACCCAATCGAACGTCACCGTCGTCAGAAGATGATGTAGCCGGAAAGAGCTAATCGTGCTCTGCTCGACGTCGAGGAGAGAGCTGGCCGCTATCAGCGGGTGCGCCGTCGTCGAAGAAGATCCTCATCGGTGGAGCTGGAGGAGAAGACTCCCGCGGTTACCGTCGTCGCTAGTGGAACGGTTGCCGGAGGGGTGCACCTCGTCGCCGCCGTGAGCTGGTGGCCGTGCGCCGCTCGTCGCCGGTGATGGATTAGGGTTTGACTCTGGAGACGAAATTTGGGAAAGAAGCTTGAGAAAAAAATAAATAAATGATCTCTCTCTCTCCAACAACAGTTAATAAAAGAGAGAAAATATAATTTTGCAACTAAGTCCCCCCGCTCAAACATTTTTGCAAACCAGCCCTTCCTGATTTGGTAAATTTTTAAAAACCCCCTTTTCTTTTTCATTAATTGCAAGATCTGATAAAATCAGTTGGAAAGTTGTTTTAACAATAATTGGGGACCATTAAGTTAGTTGTAACAAACTTTTAAATTATTTTTAAAAATATATTCTGCTCCCAAATACTTTTCCTCCCAAAGTATTCATATAATATATTTATAGGAAAAAGAATGAAGTATTATTAAAAAATTTCAATTCTACTAAAATGAGAAAAGTGGAGTTACAAATCTCTTCCCCTCAAAAAAATTTGGTCCTCGAAATTCGAAGAACCACAAGGTAAATCTCAGAATCACAAAAGATTCAAACACAAGTCATTTATTAAAAATAGAATTTCAAACACAAGAATACAATCAAGCGAACAACTAGGACAGCGCTCTCGCATCTCGTCCTCGCGCTCCCATGTGGACTCTCCCGGAGAGTGATGTCTCGACATGATTCGGACAAGCGGTATTATCTGATTCCATGGTTGTTCTACCTCCGATCAAGATCTCCACTGGCTGCTCCTCATAGGTCAAGCTCGGACCCACCTCTAGCTCTCAATAGTCCACCATATGTGTCACGCCCCGATTTATAGAGTCATTTATTCACATATTTTATCCCTTGGAATCGATCATCCTCGCTTGGGCGTGATGCCGTACAAGTCTGGTATTGCACTTGTACAAGGCAAAGATGGTACATAAATGATTTTTCTTTAAATAGGAACACATCGCAGCAGCAGAAGCAGATAAATTGAAGTTAATGAGGACAATCTTTCTTATTGAATAGAAATACATCACTTCTTTATAGCAGCGGAGATAAGAGAATAACTTGAAGTCACATAGAGATATATAGAACTTTATTCTCTCTATTGATAATTGAAGAAGAGTACAAGACTTGTATTGAAGCATAATGTTTACAGCACATCTCACTTTACATTGAAAGCCAACTGAACAATGCTATACAGCTTACATTTGATATTTGGATACATTGGATTACAACTCGATATACCGACTTGGCTTACAATCTCACTGGTACAACTGATTACAATTTTCCATACATTATGTCCTTTATAAACAGAAGACATCATCTTGTGCAAGGAGAGCTTCTGTATGCCCAACAAATCTTCGATGTCACGGGACCAATCAAGCCAATCTTCGTGTGTAGAACATTCCAAGCACGAGCACCTGCCCACAAAATGTGGGTCAGCACATTATCTATGTAATGGCGAGCAGAATCCAACCCACTCGCCTAAACCAACACTAACTGGTCAATTTTAGCAAGCATTTAATAGAATGATCTTTCTACTTGGGGCCTAGCATCAGTTTACAGTTCATGGGCAATAATCATGGTGAAGCATGTAAACATATTCTTAGCAATATTCATGTGGACATATCATTATAGCATTCTTGGTGTTATCATGCAAAGGCGTCATTGAGGCATCGTTAATATTAACATCTTAAATATGTTATAACAATTCTCACTTCAAGCATCACTTAGCATGGATGTTATGTTTGAGCACTATTTATAGTAAGGCATCTTTCTAGCATACTGAATGGAACATGTTAAGCAGGCAAGTTAAACCAACTTATACAATATCACAATTATGTGATTTCTTACCGATAGCCGACTTCTCGTACCTGCATCAAATACATGTTATCCGATATACTTACTCTGCCTGCACAAAACATTCATTAGCATGCATCCCGACTACATGGTCACTGGTGTTGTTAAACCATATGGACTCTTTTCATTTCATTTCATTTCAAGATAATGCAGTCAGCATAGTAGGTGGCGAGCCTCTATGCCACCCCGCCTTATCTGTACTCCTATAGCACTCATCATTATTTCCTCCTAGGCCGAATCGGTCCCCAAGGCCCTAGGAACCGTTCGAGGAAATTATTACTCAAACCTTGTATACAAGTTGTCCATGACCATGCGAATACGTGTCCGACTCGATTGTGAACAAAATTGCATGGTAAAATATATAAAGTAAGGGAAACAGTGCATCATTAGTCATATTCAATGACTTATTTATTTCTATCATTTCATTTGGTGATCTCAACGATCCCAGCTTTATCATTTCTCATTCATTGCTTCATTGCAATGTATCTCATATCATTCCTTTCTTAAAAGGAACGTAACATTCATTTATTTCATAGGAACATTTATTCATTCATTCATTTCTTATAAGGGACAGGCATCATTTCATATTCTTGCAACAGATATACAGAGAGTACATGATTCTAGTGTTTCATTCAGTTCATTGGTTCGATTGCATAGCCAGTTCATTTCTTATTCTATCATTCATAAGGCATCTCATTATTCAAGTGTCTATTTGTTCCAGCAGTGTTAAGCATAAGGGGCAATATTATCAATTCATTCTCAGGCCTCAAATCACATTAGCAGTTCAATGTGTTGTACATTTCCATAATTCTCAACATAGGCATCTCTTTTATCCAGCAACTAAAACATGGAACATATAGGGACAATTCATAGCATTTCAATACATTATTTATTAAGCATGAAGGAGTAAGAAGGAGGAAGGACAGTTCCACTCACCTGCAATAAAGGGTCTTCCTGATCCGATCACACATAATTCCACTAGGCGTAGCTCCACCAGTGAGCCACGTTCCAATACCCATTCCGTCTAGCCAGCTAAGTGAGACTGCATCAGTCTCAATTCTCCTGATTCCTAACTTAAGTCACGGTACAATATTCTGATAGCATTAAACAAGCCAACCAAATGCCTCGTGCAGAGCGGGGCATTACAATATGGCTCGGATCTGAAATATAGCGTCGAAGCTGGGACACGTAGAAAACGTCGTGCACTCCCTCCAAGCTAGCTGGAAGCACTAGTCGATATGCCATCTCGCCAATCCGCACCGTCACGTCGAAAGGGTCGATGAATCTTGGACTGAGCTTCACGTCTTTGCCAAAACGAATGGTGCCTCTGGTCGACGAGATTCTTCAGGAACACTCTACTTCCAACTGCGAACTCCGGTGGCCATCTGCTGTTGTCCGCCTAGTGCTTCTGTCGATCCATGATGCTCTGGGCCTTGAGACCAAGTACACACAAGAAGTTGGAATAACACGATCAATGATCAAGAATCAAATAGGCACGAGATAGAATGAAGTTCCAATTACAACTTAGAGGAGCAAAATCATGAAGACACAACTATTAAGTACGATAAAAAAATTGATATTTTAACACAAGTGGACTAGGACAAGATAGAAAAATCATGGTCAGATAGTCATGATTTAAGGTCAAAGTTTTAGACAAGACACAAACGAAGTATGGAATCAAACTCTGGCAATGTATAATTTTAAGGAATTCAATAATCTAACGATAAAATACTAGAAGGGTAATTAGCAAGGGTTGATTGAGGAATGTATGAAATACTCAGGAGATACAGTATCAAATCAGCATAAACGTGCAAGGATTTGTGATTCTCGAAAACCTATAATCATAGGAAAAAGGAAATATAGTTTCCATGATACCCGAGAACATATAGGTATTTGAAATCACTTTGCTTAGAATCCCTACCCCGCCAGTATATATCTGACTGCAGTAGACTTTCGGCTCTATGACTCAAATAACAATATGTCACCGAATATTTTGTGCAGTATATCTATTTTCCAACAATCATCAACAAAGCAACCCAAGAGATCACGACATGAAGAATTTTGGACAAGTCTCCATAATACCGAAACCTATGAATGTCTGAAATCACTTCAACTTACAGTTCCTGCCCCGCTAGTGCGCTGCTGGCTGCAGTGAACTTTCGGTCTCCGCAATCCAGATAACGGCTGCAGCGCACAACTGTCACGCCCTAGTAGGTCATCGAATAGTCTTTCAACTTTATCCATAAAAATTTTTAAGGAATTAAAATAAGTTTCAATAGTTCAAGTCACAAAAATGGTGAGGTTATCTGACTATTAGAATACAATGGTTTATTAGGTACTAAGAGACGACAAGTGATCCAATCAGTGAGTACAAAAGGCAACCAGGGAGATTTAAGACAGTGAGCGAAGTTTCAATTTATAACGGAATTTTAACTGATATCTAGAATGGTAACAAGATTCCATATATGGGACATTACCCCGAAGGGATAAAGAGTCTCGAAGGATGAACTAAAGCAAGGTATCAGATAGGAGACAAGTTTCAAAATAAAATCCCGTACTGGAAACAAGTTTCAATAAAATCTCGAATAACAATGAAGTCTCAAGTAAAAACTTGAATAGAAAACGAAATCTCCAACAAGGTACACAGTGGAAAAATAGAAAATCAAGTATCAACATGGTTGTGAATAAGGAACAAAATCTCGAATAGAAAATCTCAACGAGGAATCAAGATTTTGAATAGTAACTAGAAAATAGGTTTCAATAGAAAACAAGGTATTGGATCGTAAATAAGAAACAAGCGAATCTCAATAGTAAACAACGTCGATAAAGAACGAGTCTCGAATAAAGTCAAGAGTAGAAAATAGAATCTCAAACAAGCATTAATAGAAGCGAAGGTTCAAACAAGGTTTCAGAATGATATTTCGAGTAGGAATAAATCTCGAATAGTACAAGTTTGATTAGCGAACAAAATATCAATAATGAGTAGGAACAAGTATCCCAGAAACAAACGAAATCTTGGATCGGAGACAAGGTCGAAACAAGTAGTGGACAACAATTTTTGAATAGAAAATCGAAATCATCAAAGAAAATGAGCAAACAGTATCGAGTAGTGGATTTCAAATAATTATCGAATTATGGATCTGGAACAAATTTACGGACTAGAAAACAATATCTCGAAATAAATTTCGATATCAACCAAGGTTTCAAACAAGAAGTTTCAAGAAATAATCTAGGTGCTTCAAGGAATTTAAGGGGAGGCTGGATTGCGAATTAAGATACATGGTTTCCCCAACCGTGCAAGAGAAATCTTCTGCCTTCAGTCTGTCCTCAGTATTCCTCCGGGACTGGAATCTCTTCAATGTCTTCAGCTGTCCTGACGTAGGCTGGTCCCTACGATAGTGCTCTATGTGATTGTTGAATATGGAGTAGCGGGTCCCCGTTCTAAAATTCTGGTGCTCCTCTTGCTCATCCTTGGATAGTGAGATCAACGGTCTCCGGGCAATCCTTGACTTGATGGACAGTCGATCCACAGAATAAATATAGCCTCGGTCTCTTACGGCACTCGAATACGAATGATCGTCGGCTGAATTTGAATCTGAATCTCCCGCTGAGGCTGAAGTGCAGAGCCTCTGATAGAAATATACGTCTGCTAGCGTGCTGGCTGTTGAGACCTGCTTCCGATGATACAATTTGCTGGCAATCCTTTATTAAGTGAATGTGGACCTGAATTTGCCTCTGATAATGCAGCTGATGACGTGACTGAAGAAACACCGTCTGAGTTGCGATGCCTTGCGGGTCTAGGCTAGTTGCTGTCTTCGTCATAAGTCTTCATGTCTCTTATGTGCTTCAGCTTTCCGTCTCGTTCCATTGTTTGTGCTGCGTTCGGGATCAAAGGAGTCGGATCCTCATTGACTTGGATGTTAACAGTGGCGGCTCCTGATTCTCGATGTGTTCCTTGGTGCAAGATATGTGCTCGGTGTCGGGGAAGTCCAAGGTCTGAGAGTCTGGAAGTTAGAAGTCCTCATTGACTCGGGAAATGCATTTGTAATTCTGGATTGGACAAGGACGGCCCGCTGGTGTCAAGGAACTCTTGAAATGTCTCCGTCAACTGCGTACTACCCATGGGGATAGTAGAGTGATAGAAGGTAGTGGGAGCTCGAAACCCTCAAGTGTAGGTGGATCGACTGTTCCGGTATCGCGTGCTTGAACTATCTGAAAAACAGAAAACTGTTAAAATGTCCTAATCCTAAAACAACAAGTGTTTATTGATATCAATATACCTGATATACCTGATATACCCTTATTCCCAATTTTTCCTATGCTGTGATCAAGTTTTCCTAGTGTAATCAAGTCCCCCAATAGTGCGCTAAGACCTAGGTACCATTAGGATAGACCTGCATAGGCCACCACTAAAAACATGTTACGACCCGCTCCCGAATAATCGGACACGAGTCGGACATGCCCAGCCTTCGTCGTTAGACACGACGAAGTAAGCTGTACCAAGCTAGGGAAATCTAATCAGATAAACATAAATGTGTACTATCACAGCATCTAAAAAAGTTCCCAGAAAGATCTCCATAATCTACAAATCCAGATAAGGAATGAAAAATGCTATGAACTCTAAAGACAATATCTAGAAGTAAAGGTAAATAGTCTAAACCTGAAGCCTCAAGCTAAGTCTCATCATGCTCAGCTAATATCCTGGGCTCTGGCCCGTAGAGTAGAATGGTACCCTGCAAGTACACCTGCAATATATCCTAGTCAGGAGCGGCGCTAAGTATATCCAAGGAAATGAACATGACATCATGGTATGAACAAGAAACAGGAAATATATATAAAGAACGAGAAATGAGGCAAGACATAAAAATGAATAGGAAATACTGAAAGTAAATACAGGGAACATGGTAAGAGTCCTGAACATAAAATATAGCCATGAATCCTAAAATACAACCTGAATCCTGACATGTGCAATATTGAAATACTTCTAGATTGTGTGATCGGCTTGGGTAGATGCAATAAACATGAAATAGTACGGCTTTGGTCCCGCGTGCACGATGCGGGACCCAAGCTATTCACATAAATAGTAACAGGGTTTGATCACATAACTATAGTATTTTCCCTCCCAGACACAAGTAATCCATGAAACATGAAATCAGACAATACTGTGATACATCGTGTAAACAAAGAGATACAGGAATGAATATACAAGACATGAAAAATGAACAAGTCCGAGGAGTATACTTGCCTTGCTCAGGGTGAACGTGGAAATGAGTAGATCAGTATGTCTTCCTGCTGGTGGGTACAAGTTGGTTAAGATCAATATAAAAATCTCTAAGCGTAACAATACTAAATTCCTATACACTAGGCAAGGGTCCACTGTCTCATAATAAATTGATCAATACTGAGTACTAACATTATTTAGGTAATATAACTTTTCCATAGAAATACTTTAAGATAGCTAATTAGTAGAATGACACTTTTTAAAATTATAACTAATATTTTAAAGTATCTGCTCTTAATCATGTTACTACAAATAACTAGATAATGATATATATAAATTAAATTCAATACTCTACTTAGTCCACACAAGCATATTCTAAGTCCACCTTCCATCATCATACTAGCTATTAACTAATTTACAGAAACTTATTGCCAGATTATATAGAACCACAAATGACCCAATACTTACTTAAGGCCAACCATCTTTCAACTTAGGGAGCAAAACTCAATGCAGAAATCAGCTAACACATAAGATCCTACTGTCTTCCTGATAGGCCTATACAACAACCCATGCCTAAAGTAATAATTTGAATTTGTAATCGGCTATTTAATCAGACTTGGAAGAATTTAGAAATAAAAACACTTGATAATATAAGACTACAACCAACAACTATTCTGCACATGCATATACCAAGTGTTGTTATCCCCATCACAATCTCCTCATTCACATTATGTCATAATTTAGAGTCAACACACCCGGGTTCACCCATTCAAGTATAACAGATCAACCAGGCTCAGCCACATTTGGTCCACAACTAAATTTCCAGGTTAACTTTCATAACCAAACCAGAAAACTTATTAGAACCCAACGACTACATCTCCACTCATTAGCAATTTGAAAAGTTATAGCGAAGATTATAGAGCCAAATAAAATATACAACCAAATCGAAAGCTAATACCAAGAAATTGGTCCAACACAAAAACTAGCCTAGCCAATACACCCATTGGATCGAACATGGTTCAAAGCAGTAAATTCACTATTAACTAGACCATTCCCATTAACTTCTGATGAATCAAGGTTCAGTAGAATCCATCATCTGCCAACTACCTGCAGACCCCCAACCCTGGTATATCTTCTCGAATCTACCGCTACTTCCGTCACCCCCGGACACACAGACATGGTTGGACACGAACAACAATTGAATGCAGTCGACACATGGACACTGAAAATAACCCAAAGTTCATTGACCCAAATTCAGCAACAACTGATGATAATCGAAAATGATGAACCATTACCTGAAGAGAAGGATTTAAATATGGAGTGAAGAACCCAGGAATCGGACACCCAATTTTGGATCCGAAGTCCAACTAGATTTGATGTTCATGATCAATTGCTCCGATCATCATAATCCAACCTCGAGCAAAAGAGCTGTTCGTCACAACGATTTACAACAGAGGAAAATCAAAATAACGATCAGTCAAGACAGTCAACATTCCAAGGACATCTTTGAGTGGGAAGGATAAGGTGTGCAGTGTGTATGTGAGTATCTGTGTGTGCAAGAATAGGTAGAAATCTATGTGTACTGCTGTGTGAGAGTGGGTGACCTGTGTATGTGTCCAACTTGCGTGTATTTACAGGAATCATCAGATGAGGTCTATAGCAGACCTACACAAAGTCCCTGCTTTCTGTGTGTAAACTGTGAGTAGCAATAATAGTTTAAATCTGTGTGTGTATTTAAGGGGAATGTAAGTAGGTCTAGGTAGTTGTGCAAAAATTAGTAGATAGGTGTCAAGTGCAGGTACAAACCAGTGTGTGTGTTTAGTGCAAGGAGTGGCATTGTCTGTAATTGGTATCAGTTCATCACTGGAAGTTTAGGGAGTTGGTGTGTGCAGTGAAATCGCTACTACAAGGGGAGTCCGTAGATTGTATGCACCTATATGGGTGTGTAGTGGTTAATAGTGGACTGATTACAGGTGTGTACCTAGGTTGGTAGCGGGAAGTTCCCTGTGGGTTTATGTACAGACAGGAGAGAGCATGGGATTGAAGTTTAAGTGTCAGTAGGTAATAGTTAAATTAGGAATCAATATAGGGTGTACATGACCAAATATGTGTGGGGCAGAGACTAATGTACTTGTGTCCAGTTAGTAAGTGGGTAAGGGTCATTAATAAGTATAGTGTATGTGTGTCTATAGGAAAATTGTGTTAAAGTGTCATGAATAATATGGCAGTCCATAGGGCATAGGGGAAATATATATATATATATATATATATATATATATATATATTTTTAGGGGAAATATGGCAGTCCATAGGGCATAGGGGAAATATATATATATATATATATAAATATTATATAAATATATAAATATATAAATATATATATATACCCCAAGGTGGCTCACGAAGCCGATCAAGGAGCACACCCTCCCCCTGATAACACTACAGATATACAAGCGAAAATGTTGGCCAACATAGAACATGAACCAGTAGCAAGGCTGCAACAAGCGCTCGATGCCGGTATCACACGACCGGACAATCACTTCGGAACCTTAGCAGAACTGCAGTGCGGTCGCAGCCGATAAATGACCCTGTCGATACCAGCAAGGTCTGACACCCTAAGGAGATCGAAAAAGCTGACGCCAACAACAAAAAATTAAGCAAAAAAAGTTCGAAAGGGGCCACGGCCATGAACACTCGATCTACCGCTAAATCCTCTACCTCCCCCCTCTCCAGCCATCTATATGATTAACATCCTCTACTGGAATGTTAGAGGCCTTGCGAACAAACCCACCTTGAGAAAAATAAAATGCCTACAGAGAATACACATAATTGATATTCTTTTGATTATTGAACCAAAAATCCCTCCCAAAAAAATTAAGTCCATTCAGCTTCAGTTAGGCTTTTCCTCCGCCATCGTCGGCTGCCACGACATATGGATTCTTCATACGGCCGACACGAAGTTAGACATCATACATGACTCAAGACAGACGCTCTCGTGCAGGGTGGAATACCCCATGCTTCAGTCTACATCTCTCTTATCTGCAGTGTACGACAGCTGCGACATTTTCGAGCAAAAATAGCTCTAGAATTCCCTAATAGACATTCACCATCAATACAACAACCTTCCCTGGATCTGCGTCGGTGATTTCAATGCTATCACATGTAGGAAGGAAAAATCAGAAGGTTCGGCCCCTCCCACGTCAGCGATGCACGAGTTTACCAACTTTATCTTCAATGCCCACCTGTCTCCGCTTCAGTTTTCAGGCAATACCTTCACATGGTATAACATACAGAAAGGTGCCCGACAGCAATTCTCCTGCCTTGATTGCACCCTCATCAACTCGTAGTGGTCTAACCTTGACATTAATACCAGACTCACGCACCTCAATGCCACTGAATCGGATCACTCCCCGCTCCTCATCGAGATCAGCAGAACGTCTCATCAGCCCAAGAAGAATTATTTTTCCTTGACCTGTGGAGCCACCACCCGCAGTTCAGAGATATCATGTCAGCTGCTTGGAAAAGCATTGAGGTCCCCGACCCTCTCTACCGCGTGGCCGCCAAACTCAAAGCCACTAAGAAAGCCCTCACATCCTGGAGCAAAGAAGCATACGACGACATCTTCCAAGCTGTCCGTGTCGCTGAGGACGATGTCTCCCGTGTCAAGATTCTTTTCGCCCGCGACGGCTCCCCTACGGCTCAAGCTTCCCTAAACCTCACCATAGCACTTTTGAAGTTTTGCCAAAAAATTGTAGAGGAATTCTGGAAACAAAAAGCCAGGATTATTTGGGATATCGAAGGAGACATGAACACAAGTTACTTTCACTCTTGCATCAAGGGGTGCAGACAACAACTCAACATCCACCAGATCATAGACGAGAGTGGCCGCACCTTCAAGGACCAGCAGGATATTCAGACAGCGACGACAGACTTCTATTCCCAACTGTTCACCAAAAAAGTCATTCACAAGGATGAGGCCTTTCTTGCGGCGATCCCTAGCTTGATTGAAGACAGTGACAACTTCCGTCTGCAACTCCAACCCTCCGAACATGAGGTGGAAGACGTTGTGTGGGCGTTGAACGAGCATAGTATGTCTGGACTGAACAGTTTTTTCGTCATCTTCTTCAGGTCTTGCTGGGATATCATGAAGTCGGATGTCCACAAGGCCATGATCGCCTTCTTCCAAGGAGCCAGATACCCCAAGTCGATATCCAGTGCTAACTTGATCATGATCCCCAAGAAGGAGAATCCGGAGACCTTCAAAGTTTTCCGTCTTATTAGCTTATATACCTTCACTAACATGATTAGCTCGAAATTATAGCTAACGACATGTCCGGGCTTCTACCCAAGATTATCTCAAAAGAGCAAAGCGGATTCGTCCGTTGACGGAATATCTTAGATAATATTCTGCTGGCACAAGAGATGATCAACTGTATAAAATTTTTATCCAGAGAAGGGAACATTTCTATCAAGCTTGACATGGAAAAAGTGTATGATAGGCTCGATTGGCAATTCATGATCTGGGTGTTCAGGGCCTTCAAATTTTCGGAGACATGGATTGATATCGTCTGGCGGTCGATCAACAATTCGTGGTTCTCTACTGTAGTTAACGGGCAAGCGGACGACTTTTTTAAAGCAACCGCGGTGTCAGATAAGGTGATCTCTTATCGTCACCATATTCATTATCGCAGCAGAAGTGTTGAGCAGAAATTGTAACCTCATGGTAGGTACCCCCGCTTCTAGCACTTCCATATCGCTAGCGGCTACCTGATTATCAACCACCTGGCCTACGCCGATTACATTCTCATCTTTTCATCCGGGAATGCGGGGTCCGTTGAGGTGGTGAACCACATGCTGAGGAGATACTCCAGATGCTCTGACCAGTGTGTCAACCCTAACAAGAGCATTATCTTCGCCTACCACTCCCATGCTCACGAATATTACTTCCTTCTCCGTCGCGTACCCACCTTTCACCTATCTCGGGTACCTGTTGGTGTACGAAAGATCCAATAAGGTCTGTTTGACGGATTGGCGGGCAAAATCGGAAGAAAGATTAAAGGATGGCATAATACGATCTTATCGTCGGGCGATAAGATAATTCTGATCCAGCGTACTATCGTCCATCCCGATTCATACTTTGGTCACTTGCTCCCCACCCAAGAAGGTCCTTACCAACATCGAAAATCTCTTTGCCAACTTCTTCTGGGTCACAGTGATGGCAAGGACAAGCATCATTGGGCTAGTTGGGAGGGTGGCCTAGGTTTATGCAGGTTGGCTCACGTTGTTGATGCTTGCTCAATGAAGATGTGGTGGAAGCTTCAGGAGAACTGCTCCTTATGGACCCGCTTCATGAAGGCCAGATATTTTAAACACAAGCATCCGACGGTCGCCTCCTCCAACGGCAGATCCTCAGCTTCTTGGCATCGCATCTTGAAAGGAAGACAAATTGTTGAACCACTGATCTGCCTCCAGCTGGGCTCGGGTGAATCGTCCTTATTCTCTGACTGGTGGTGTGGGGATACCCTCCTTCCTAATCCGGGTGTCCCTTCCAATAGTGCGATTAGAGATATTTGGGTCGACAATGTAGACTAAAACAGGAAGAGGGTCAGGGCGTAGCTCAGTGGGGAGGTCGCTGCAGTCTTAGCTGACTCCGAATTGGTGGTAGGGACAGAGTCTGACTCTCTGTGGTGGTCCCTGACGGCTAACGGTTCCTTCACTCTGTCAATAGCGCATAGAGCAGTCCGTGGCACTGGCATCCCATACCCCACCATCGGTTTGTTCTGGTAATCTTGTATCCCAAGAAGTGGTCCTTCCTGATTTGGAGAGCATTTCGTAAGAAACTCCCTACTGATGATGTTCTCACCACCTTAGGCTTCAGCCTAGCTTTCGCGTGTCATTGCTGCTCGGAGCGACAACCCGAAACTGTCGAGCACATTCTCTCGTCTGGCGACCTAGCTTTAGAAGTTTGGTCTAGGTACTCCAACTATTGCCTCTTGAACAAGAACGTTGGGGGCTTCCACGTTCTTTTAGCCACCTGGGGACAAGCCTCGCACGGACATCAAATCGTCGCAGCTGCCATCACGTGGGTCATCTAGAAGAACCGTAATAAGCACAGATATGAATGTGACCAGTACACATCCAACCAATTGATCAAGGAGGTTCTCAGACAGACTTACAAAGCCCGAAGACTATGCAAGCACGTTAGGGAAGGGTTCTGTAACTCCCTGAACAGCTGACTTGTCCGTCCGAGGTTTTTGTCCCGAGCGGGAGATCGCTTCCCTGCTCCTTTTCCTTATCGTGCTTTTGTCTTTCTCTTTTGCAAGTACATCTGTAAAGGCTTCGACATTTTGTGCCTTCGGTATATATATATATATATATATATATATATATATATATATATATATATATGACAAGCAGGTTTTGGTAAAATATATAAATATATATATATATATAATATTTTATTATATATATATATATAAAATAATAATAATAATTTATAGTATAAAATAATATATATATATATATATATATATATTTTTTTTTTTTTATAGTATAAATAATATATAGTATAAAATAATATATATATATATATATATATATATATATATATATATATATATATATATATATATATATATATATATATAAAATATATATATATATATATATATATATATATATATATATATATATTTTATATATAAAAAATATATATATATATATATTTTATATATATATATATATATATATATATATATATATATATATATATAAATATAAATATATATATATATATATATATATATATATATATATATATATATATATATATATATATATATATATATATATATATAAATATATATATATATATATAGTATAAAGGTACATGGATATATGGGTAAGGTGAATAGCTATCTATACATTAAGGTAATCACAAGTAGGGTAAAACATAGGGAGTAGCATAGGTCAACCTACAGAGCAATAGAGACCCATGTAACCAACAGAGCCTAGAATTAAATTGACTATCCAGTTAAGCCTTAAAAATTGATTGTCATTTGGTTGAATTAATATAGGTTTACTAGGCATCGATTTGGACACCGATTCGACCTAATTCTAGCTTGAAGTACATGTATTAATTTTATTTCATTTTCTAATATTGTCCCTATTTTATGATTATATATTCTTATCGTGTTTGTCTCACTCTCATTACACGTGATTAGTATTCTATGGATTTATTTTAGTATTACTCGTGATTCATGTCTTATCGAGATTACCGTGATTCGTACAACTTATTTACGTGAATTAAATCCATGAATGCTAGTGTCGGGCGAAAAAAATACATCAGTAGACGTGTGAACACCCTATCTATACTCTGTGTCTAATCGTGCGGATAACAATCACACATCTCACGTGTGATTTGTTGTATCGTGTGGATAGCAATCGCACATTATTGTGTACGATTTGTCGTATTACCCGAGCCATTCACATGTGAAACCTGATATTTTCATTATGTAATGCCCAGTCCCAAAGTACTTAGGACTAGGTACGTAGACATGCCAGCCGTATAATAAATATACGGAAGCTGTAAAATGTAATAAACCATGACAACTAATCTCATCCACAAATGAGAGAATAAATATATCATAAAATCAACTTTGAATTTGTCTTTTTGTACATAACGTTGGGCAGAGACAAATCCACTACCAACCATTTAAAATGGGAAGAAAGAAATACAAGAAAAGAATTTATAAAAGTAGCAAGATGACCCAAGAGCAATCCGCTTCGAAAGAATGAAGAAGATCACGGCCTTGGCTAGAACACCTGCGAAAAATCATAAAAGCACACACCTGGAGAATTCACCAGGCCCTCAGAGGGACGTAACAAGATACAAGAAACAACATGCCATATAAACTGTAGGATAAAGTAAAGATGCATGCAATAGGGTACCTAACAATTCTATAGTAATTATGCAATTAAGGACAACCTCCAACATAAGGGCACTCTGGCTATATTGGCATCGTCCCTTTTCTTTGGGAACCAGGTGCCTACGTCTATAACGTTCCGTGAATGTCAGTAGGAATCAGTAATAGAATAGGTCCGTAACGTTCCATGAACGTCAGAGGGAATCTGTAACAGAATACGTCCGTAATGTTCCATGAATGTCAGAGGGAATCAGTAATAGTAGGGTGAACCTGCATCTTCGACGGAGCTTCAGGTTACATTGGTGTGCATGTGGCCCATACATCATGGAACTGTTCTTTCCACATAATGCCTATCTATGTCATCTCTATAACATATATGAACCTTTAATAACTGTGAAGTCCACTAGTCATGCGATTCTATTGGCAGTTATTCCTTAACCGTCGTACGTCTCATACGTATCGGTAGCCAGCCGACTACACGAGTCTGTATCCTACATGTGACTCACAACTCGTGATATAGCATGTGTCAAGGCCATATGAGATATACCAATACCTCATCTTCAGTGGGTGGTCAACTAGTGTTATGTTAATGCAGAAGAAGAAAATAAAATAGTAAAACGATAAATGTAGTCGCTTGCACCCAAGTATGACTTGGACTCACAGTATGATAGAAACATACAGTATAAGAATAAACTAAATAAAATAACAGAAAAATAGTAATAATTGACAGAGTATAATGGCATAGTATCTTGCTTGAGGACGGTGTATTGAAATAGCAAGTCCAGTGATCAGAACGGTCGCAATAAAAAGTCAGATCCCATAAACGACTCCGAATGCTGAAATAAACATCACGAACGTTTTTAGTATAAAAAATGTCTACCCAAAATTCCAATTCTGAACATAGGGGAAAAATCGTAATTTTGGGTCAAAACGATATCCGCCGTTGGATGCCAATGCCTACGATATCTAAAGTCGTTAAACTATATGTCTACTGGTCCGATTTGACGATACGAACCCAACCGTATGTCCAAAGTTAGATTCTAATGGGTCGTGCGCAAATTTACCCACTGGATCGGGTCGCGGGCCAGCCAAAAGGGCATTCCGGCCGACCTTCTCAGAATTGGACCAAACATGGCATACATGACCAAAAAATGATACAGTCCTGGCATAAGTTTTGTCTCGATACGACGAACATGCACAAAGTTATGGCCTAGTTTGTAGAAGGGACGATACGGGATATCTCGATGGATACGCTTCAATTTTATCGTGCACGCACAACGAAATCGAGTTCTCTCGAATCCCATACGTCGACAACATCTATACACACCTTTCGATGATTATGGGTTGCCACCACGTCGCCTAGTTTGTCGGGGCGCATGCCGTATCGAGAAACTTTTCTAAGGTTTCAGTTTTCAAAAAATAATTTTTTTGATCTTAACTACGAATAACTTTCTGTATAATAATTGAAAAATAAATCTATAAAAAGGGAATTGATCTCGTATAGGTTGTTTCTAATTGTTTTAAATTGGTTTTGGTAAACTGTTAATAGGTCGACAGGAATTTGCCTTCCAAAGTGTGTGTCTGGACTGTGCTAATACCCTTTATAAGGACAAGTTTTCATCGATTTTTCGACTAACTTCTTTGTTGATCTGGGGCATCTAAAATTGAACTAGTTGTCGTGCCTCATAGCCGCATAGGTTGTCTTTATGATGAACCAATTGGTTCATAATTTGGCTATGTGATGAAAAAGAAAGAGCGCGATGAACTGGGTACATGGGTTCGGCTGTAACAGAGTTGGCTCTGTTCGGGGTCTGTCAGCGGCCACTGTGGTCGTGCAACGGATGAAGGCGATCCTCGGGGAGTGCACAACCGTTGAGGTGCTCGGGATTGCTGCGGAGGTTGGGGAGTTAATTTTGAAAGGTTTTGCAAGGGTTTTTTTCCCATGGTTTTGTTTCACTTAACAAAATACCTGGAAATCGGCTTTTGAAAATAAAACAAGAAAAAGTACAAGAAGTACAAATTGTTCTGGGAAGTATTGCTATGGAAGTCTGATCTGAAGGCGATCACTTTGTTCCTTGGACCATACGATGATGATGAAGATCACTGCTAGAAGATGAACAACTGGAAGAACTAAGTCACCAGAAAGGTATCGACGCACTTGGGCACTGATGGCGAGGTCGAACGCTTTCCTGCTTTGCTTGACTCTGTTCTGGAAGAAAGGTTGAAGAAGAAGAATGCTCTCGGAGAATCAAAGTTTCTGGGCTCTGATCTCTATGTATTCTCCTCTGTCTCTTCTTGTCCTTTTATATGAGAAAAATAAGTCTATTTATAGACTTGGCTTTTTGTGCGTAAAACTCAGCAAAAGTTCTGTCTTTACGCTAATAACTGCCACCCATGACTGAAGTCATCCTCTACATACGTTGACACGTGTCCCATGATTTTAAATAAAAATAGGATGCACGTACACACGTTCTTCGAAATGTGTGGTATGAAAACTACGTAGGCAAACCACGTTCCAAACTAATCAGAAAGGATAGGGCGTAAAAACAACCCAAATATACCCTGAGCGTAAAGTAGTAAACTAGGCGTAAAATAGCACTAAAATGGACTTTTCGCGTAAAGTGGTTGATAAAACAACCTTGAGCGTAAAGGTAGCCCAAATAAACTTTATGCACATGTCAACTTTGAGCGTAAAAAGGCTCATATAGTATTCATGCGTAAAAGAAGCCATCTTGTGAGCGTAAAAGTAGCTCAGTCCACATACTAAACGACAAATATGGATTTCTGTGTAAAACAAATCCTTTCGAATCCTGTTTTATGTCAGACCCATTATTACTTTGCATTAAATGCATGATTTGACAATTTGTCTCTGCCTGTCCCTGGCGTAAAATGGTTGGCGTGTCCCTAGTGTAAAGCAGCTGATCTGTCCCTGGCATAAAGCAGCTTATTTAAGTGGAAAGCTCTTATCCTTTTGACTCAGTCTATAAAACATTTTTTACGCTCCTACAAGACCCCCTTCAAAGTTTTCGGAATTTGAAAAGATTTCAAGAATTTCGAAATACTTTGAACATGAAAAGTCAAGAAATGGTGCCGGTCAATACTCAACCGTCATAATGAATTTTCTCTCGAAACATTCGAACGCCTCTTCATTTCCCCGAGTTGCATTAATAATGATCAGTTTCCCATAAGCAATATAAAGAGTTGATTTGATTGTATATATAAGGAGAAGTTCTTCATTCTCACTTTTCATCCTCATATTGTCATGGCACCGAAGAAAGAGACTAACAATGAAAAGGCTCCGAGCTCCAGGATTGACATAGAGACGGAGATCGAGCAAGCACGTAACTTTCTAGAGTGCTTTGGACTGACTCCAGCAATCGTCGGCGTATAAATGGTGGTCCCTCAACTACGTACGAAGGATCAGGTGATGTAAAAGCATTCCTCAATCTGATGCGTCATTTCGGGATCCACAACATGCACGAGTTAGGTGCCTCCCTTCGTCAGCCCAACGAAGGAGAGAAGAAAAAATAATGTTTTATGTAGAAGTGTCATCTATGCATTGTGAAACTTCAACTTATCTATAGGGGCCTACTCCTTTTTTTATAAAAATAAAATCTTAATATTGATTTCATCTTTATTCATGTGGTGCATTGGTATATAGAATTGTTCTACACCTCTTTTAACTGCATCAATGGTCGTTCATTCCCAAGAGAAACAAAACAACACGTGGCAACCATCCTGTGGTTACGAGTGCCTTTTATTAGGATCTTTCCCGAAATAAGCTCACGCCAACCGTTTCTTCGACCCTTTATAAATAGCTGAGTTAAAGAATATTTTATGTATTCTCATTCTTATTCTCATCTTTTCTATCCAAAGATAGCTACTTGTAAGATTTTATTCTCCAATAAGAGATTGATAATGATGATGCTTTCCAATGTCGTTCCTCTGTACGCTCGGTCATCAGACATCGATTCAACTACTCTTAGAGTCGAACCATCTGATCTTGATGGTAAGTTTGATTCATAAAACAATCTTCTGTCTTTGAGCTTTTTGTTGAAAACAGATGCCTATCTTTAATAGATAAGGTACGCCTACTGAAAATAAGCACAAGTCCTTGACAGATACGGAGCGCATGAGACACAAGTGCAAAGGCATAAAGCCTCGTAGATAAGGTGCACATGAAACACTGGCGTAAAAACTCGGGCGTAAAGCCTTGTAGATAAGGTGCACATGATACACTGGCGTAAAACCTTGTAGATTAAGTGCACATGAAACACTCGCATAAAACCTTGTAGATAAGGTACGCCTATTGAAGACAAAACAAGGTGCGTAAGCATCTTTTTTTAGTTTTAATTGGCTAATATGCGTCCGATGATACTTCTGTTTAAAATAATTTTTCTCTGTTGTCTTCTGTAGAAGTTTGGTTGAAGAACTTTTCCAAAACCGG
This sequence comes from Iris pallida, assembly GCA_029216955.1. Classification (NCBI taxonomy): domain Eukaryota; kingdom Viridiplantae; phylum Streptophyta; class Magnoliopsida; order Asparagales; family Iridaceae; genus Iris; species Iris pallida. The sequence goes on from JANAVB010034417.1 coordinate 35,734,159, forward strand.
TATTGGCGACATGGATGCTGTGAGGAACATTCTTCTGACATCAACATCAGGGAGCTCATGCGCTTTTGACGCGCAAATCAGACAACTCAGAACTCTTCGTGGGATAAAAGGGTCTTCCTCAGATGGTAGGAAGAGCCTTTATACATGGAAAGTTGGATGGTGGAGTCAACTCTATTCCAATAAATTGGGTAGTAGAGTTCCTTTCACGGCAGAACTAGGAATCGTATCCCAATGCTGGATACATTCCTATCTCTTCTGAAGGGCCGCCATTTTTCCACCAATTTTATTGGCAGCAACGTATCTTCGGGCTGCCATACTCTGGGATTCTTCTCTCGTCTGAGAGAGAAGACCATAGTTAATTTCTACTATTCTGGTCGCCATTGAGGCTCAAACAGCAAGGAATTGACACCAACAACGAATCCGATGAAGAAGATCCAAAGAAGAAATAGATCTCGATTAGGTCATCGTTGTTGTATAGAATGAAAATCCAAGATGTAATAGATTTCCATTATGAATTGTAAGAAAGTCTAAGAAATGTAATAGACTTTTATGATGATAAAGTGAGAATGGAAATGACAAGTCTTCTAAACTCATTAATTTGTATCTATCCAGAGGTAATATAGACATAAATGAAATCTCGTTTTTTTAGAGTATACAACACTATCAGAGGTAATATGGACATGATAGATCGTAACAACTCAAAGAAAAATAGATTAATATCTATTCAGAGGCCAAATGAACATGATAGATAGGAAATACAAGAAGATTTAATATTTATTCAGAGGTCATGATAACATGATAAATAATAAATCCAACTTTTTATACCAACTGGTATGATAAAAGATTAAAAAATTCTCTCCGAAGAGACAAGTTACCATTTTAACCAAATATTGGTAGCTGGGGAAATAAGAAGACAGGTGTCATAGAGGATATATGCAAATATTGATAAAAGAAAGAATGAACCAACGCATCTTTCGGGACAAGAGAAGGTCAATTCAATTCCATAAAATGGATGAATCTGATGTAGTGAATGGACAGGTCTTTTCGGGAATAAAAAGTTGTTTTCAATTTTAAAGACCAGTTCATTAATAGATTTCTCCTATAAATATGTGAGAACTCTTTGTAACATTTCATTCTTATTTCCAATCCTCTATCGGAAATGTCTTCCAAGGATGTGCAGCAAAAGAATGAAGTCTCCATGAAGGTTGAGGACGTTATCGAGACGCGTCCCGTTGAGCCAATTGTGTCAGACCCAACCAAAATTGGCGAAAGTTCCTTTACGCCCAAGCCACCACAAGACATCCTCGCTTTCTTAGTAGAGCCAGGGAAAACTCCTGAGGAAGAAGTACTGAGGATGTCTGCCTGCAAATTTTTTATGAACTCAGGCAACAATGCCTTTGATGCATTGGCTGACTATGTATTCAATAAGGAAGGCAGTGGTCCTCGTCCTTAATCCATTGTTCAGAACAAAAATAAAAGAACTTTTATTTTCATTCTGTCCTTTTTTTATATACATAGTACTTCTTAAGAAATTTTTCATTGATCGACATCATGAGTAGATCTCCATTGGGCTTTGATAACCGATAGGTGCCATTAGAAAACACGGTATCAATTACATAAGGACCTTCCCATTTTGTTTGGAATTTCCCTTTGCTTTTGTGAGTCATCACCATCGGTCTTTGAACAGCTAATACCAGCTCGCCAACCTTGAATACCCTCTCTTTAACTTTACGGTTGAAAGTTTGAGATATATGGGCTTGATATAGCTCAATATGCTGTTGTGCTTGAAGACGCTTTTCGTCCAATCCTTCAAGTTCTTGGAGTCGTAAGCGATCATTATTCTCTATAGTTAGCTCATTAGCAATGGCTATTCGAAGAGATGGAATCTGGATTTCCAATGGAAGGACAGCCTCACATCCATAAACCAGTGAGAATGGTATAAAACCAGTAAGAGTTCGGAGTGTTGTTCAATAAGCCCATAAACATTCTCCAAGTTTCTCATTCCAATCACGTTTATTAGAAGAGACAAACTTTTTGAGAAGTTTAATGATCGTCTTGTTGAAAGCTTCGGCTAAACCATTAGCAGCTGGATTATAAGCTATAGAAGCCAGATTTTGAATTCGATTCTTATCACAGAACCGATAAAATGCCTAACTGGCAAATTGTGGTCCATTGTCATGAATTATTCGTCGAGGAATCCGGAAATGATAAATGACATGGTGTATAATGAAGCTGATCACATTAGATATTTTTACTTCAGTAAGTGGGACTACTTCTGCCCACTTAGAAAATTAATCGATTATAGCCAATATAAACCGATGTCCTTTAACAGAAGGAGAATTAATCGGACCAATGATATCCATACCCCAAGCTTCGAAGGGCCAAGAAGCTGCTGTAGGATATAAAAATTCAGAAGGTTGGTGAATAAAGTCAGCATGAATCTGACATGCTTTACATCTTTTGGCGTAATCTACAGCAACTGCTATCATGGAAGGCCAATAATACCCCATTCTTCGAATGCGGTCCTGTAACTTCGGTCCTGGCTGATGAGCACCACAGACACCATCATGAGCCTCACGGAGTGTCTGTTTAGCTTCACTTTCTGAAAGACAGCACAACAAGAGTCCATCGTATGAACGACGATATAACATAGGTAAAGACGAATCATAGTAAAATCGAAATGATCGTCTCTTGATTGATGCAGCTTCTTTTGGATCTTCAGGTAAAATCCTATGAAATGCATAGTCAATGAATAGACTTCTCCAATCCTTCTGCTGGGAACTTGACTCTGTAGTATAACTTTGTTCAATATACAGATTATTCGTGACACAAAATAAGTCTCGGTCCAACAAAGTAATGGTATTTTATCTTCGAATTGGAACAGCCAAGTCTGCAGCTAAGCTAGCAAGAGCATCAGCTTCCACATTCTGAGAACGTGGTACGAATTCGATGAAGAATCCTTTGAATGAAAAGATCAACTCAATTACCACTTGATGATAAGGGATGAGATCAGGATTTCTGACTTCATAAGTTCCTCTAACTTGATTAACAATTAGTTGAGAATCTCCATAAGCTTCTAGGAACTCGATATCCAATTGCTTTGCTACTTGGAGCCCAATCAGCAAAGCATTGTATTCTGCTACATTGTTAGAGCTTGGCTCATTGAGAGAGTAGGCACGATATATGACCATTTTATCAGGAGAAACCAAGACGATTCCTACTCCAGAGATGATATTACCTTTAGGTCCAACCCGTGATGCTCCATTAAAATATAATTGCCAGATGTCATCCCTCAAAGTCATGTTGCAATCCACGACTTCATCTGGAATATCCTCATATAACTTCGATATTTTAGGTATAGGGTGAGCAGCTAAGAAATCAGTTAATGCTTGACCCTTCACTGATTTTTGAGGTACATAAACCATGTCATAAGGAGTGAGCAACATCGCCCAGGTAGCTAACCTAGAGTTAAGAATGCTTAGTTTTCTCATCAATACCCGAATGGGATTTATTCTAGAGATAACATGAATAGTCTGTCCTGTCACATAATGTCTTGTCTTTTGGACAGCAAAAACTAAGGCCAGACATTCTTTTTCTACAGGAGTATACCTGTGTTCAGCTCCAACCATCATTCGGCTAAGATAATAAATTGCTTGTTCATGCCCCATATCACTTTTTTGTGCAAGAAGAGCACCAAATAAATGATCCAAAGTTCGAACATATAGCAAAAATGGTCTTCCTACCACTGGAGGTACCAGAACAGGTAGATTTGTAAGGTATTGTTTGATATCATTGAAGGCTTTCTAACACGCTTCATCCCAAACAAATGATACACCCTTCTTTAATAGACGGGAGAAAGGTTGACATCTCCCAGAGAGATTAAATATAAATCTCCTGATATAAGTAATACGACCCTGAAAGCCACGGAGTTCTTTCAGATTACGAGGAGAACGCATTTCAAGAATTGCTTTAACCTTATCAGGATCAACATGGATACCCTGAGAAGTAATGACAAATCCTAAAAACTTGCCACTGGAAACCCCCAAAAAAGACTTAGTAGGGTTCATTTTCAATTGATGTTGGCGCATCAAATCGAATACTGTCTTCAAGTCTTGAATGTGATCATCTTTTGATCGACTCTTGACAGCAATGTTATCTACGTAACATTCAACTGTTTTCTGTAGATGTTCTTGAAAGATGTTGCTCATAGCCCTTTGATACGTGGCACCGACATTTTTAAGACCAAATGGCATAACCGTATAGCAGTAAACCCCAAGGGGTGTATGAAAAGCAGTATGCTTCTCATCTTCTGGATGCATCTTAATTTGATTATATCCTGAGAATCCATCCATGAAAGACATACGTTTAAAACCGCATGTATTGTCTATCATGACGTCGGTAATCGGAAGTGGAAATTCATCTTTTGGACAAGCTGTATTAAGATCTCAAAAATCTATGCAAACTCTAACTTTTCCGTTCTTCATAACAGGAACAATGTTGGCAACCCAATCGGGGTGTTGTTCTTCACGAACAAAGCCAAATGTGATCAGCTTTTTGACTTTTGCCTCAATTGCATCCATCATATCTGGTCGAAAATGCCGTTGCTGTTGTTTTACAGGCTTGGCATTAGGAAGAATATTAAGTTTATGAGTAGTAACTTTAGGATCTAGACCTGGCATATCCTCATAACTCTATGCAAAAATATTAATATATTCTTTGATCAGTTTTATCAACTCTTCCTTTTCATTTTTAGAAAGGTTTTTACTGATGAATATTGGTTTAGGCGTAGTTCCATCTCCAACATCAATCTGGACAATCTCATCCTCTATAGGTGGTTGTCGCTGCTCAAAACGAAGTTTCCATTGAGTGTCCATCTGTTGAGCCCAAGGATCATTCTCAAATGGTTCAGATTCACCATCAGTTTGAACCATGTTTACTGAGAATATTTGTTCAGATTCATTATAATAACCTCTTCTAACATACGAGGAGTGAGATGTATCGAATTCGATGAATTGGATTTCTTCCAAATCTGATGATTGTGAAGAGCTAGAAGAGAATTCTTCTTGAACATCGTCATTAAACATATGGGACGGATCATATCCCAACCCATGATGAGTTTTCTGATAAAACGGATCACCACTTAATGGTAATCGTCTACCCTTGCCTTGATTAAGATCTTGCATAGTCTTCAAATCATATCCCATATTCTGGATAATCTTGAGAGATTGTTGACTATATTTGTCAATTCGAATTCTTCCTTTATTTTTATCTCTCAGATCATCTGTCTGAGCAACAGGGATATTTCTAGCCAGGCCAAACACAATTTGATGCTTGTTTTCTTATCAGACGGAATCACGAAATAAGATTCCTCGTGATGTCTATAAGTTACACAAGCTTGCGATGAAGCGACTACAGGAAGAAGATAGGAAGAAGATGTTAGGAACCTCTGAGCATAAGGTCCAACATCGACATGAGGAGAAATTTTTTTTTCTTATTGTCAATGTATAAGGTTTCCTCTGTATCTATGTCGTCTTTATATTGATGACTTTGATTATCAGAAGATAAAGTCATTCTTTCAACAAATTTGACAGCCATATACTCAAAAAGGAAATCTTCATTGATATCGGAAAGTACAAAATGATCAATATTTACATTATTTACAATTTGACTACTACGCTTTGGATTGATCATTAACGGACCATCATCAGTCTTCTGCGTAGACTTGCCAAGATTAACGATCAATGGTGGCTCTGGATCATTCGTACGAAACCAAAACGGCCCGTTCGGTAATGTAACATAACCAAAACGGCAAACTTGACCTGCATGGGCCACTAGAAAAATATGTAACACCACAGTCCCAAAGTATGTAGGACTAGGTACGTAGACATGCCAGCCATATAATAAATATATGTGAGCTATAAAATGCAGTAAACCATGACAACTAATCTTATCCACAAATAAGAGAATAAATATATCATAAAATTTAAATTTGAATTTATCCTTTTGTACATAACGTTGGACGAAGACAAATTCACTACTGTCACGACCCGCACCCTAGAGTAAGGGCACGAGAACGTAACAACGCCCAGCCTACGCCGCAGTGTCGGCGGTAGAACGCTGTCCTAGGTCTCATGTATCTAACAGTATAGGGCTAAGCAGTTTATACTCCCCGAATAGGGGTGACATAGCAGAATGTAAACTCAATCACATCTAAGGGAGAGCATAATGGAAGATAGATAAAACATGAAATCCAAAAGAGATACAGCAGATAGAAGTCTAAGTGTCTAAGATAAACAAACCCAGAAATACATCTCAAAGCTCAAATACAGAAATCCATAATTACAACTCAAGACAACTGAAAATAAACTAAGCAAAACCCTAGCTGCCTATACAACCTCTACTGTGTCTCCTCTAGGCTAGCAGGCAACCTCCAAGCTATCTGTAAAATTTATCAACAGGTCCAGTCAGGACGGGAGCGAGTACAGTACATCTCAACAAATTATAGCAGGTTAGAAAATATAATCATGCAGTAAAGTAAGATACAGGTACTGAAAGAAATGTAGTATGTAAACAGAGAGAGAGCTGTAATAGAAATATCTACTATAAATAGAGACTAACAGTGGCTAGTGAGTCAGAGTACAATATAGACATGTAAATGGCATGGGATGATTCTGATGCTACACTATGGAATGATTCTGATGCTACACTACTTGGGTATTATTCACATATCCACTTCTACTCCTCCGTACCCCCAATCAATACACAAGGATCCAACCAGGTTATGTTATGATTCCATGCAAAGGCCCCCGAAGGGTGATACATGGATGTCCCATAAATGGGGATTCTAGGAGATTCTAGGATACCCAGTAAATGGGATAAGGATTCTAGGAGACTCTGTGATCATAAGAGTATATGTCACAAGTGATCAAAGAACCAATGAAGCACAGTGATATGCCATGTAAGTGAAACACACAGAACATGTAGTACCCGATGCTCCCTAAGGATAACATCTCAAGAAGGGATCCATATAGTACCAATCCGTGTGACCAACGTGACAGTAACAAGTAAAGTAATTTAATGCAGGAAATAATTCTAAGCAGGATATGAAATGATCAGAGAATGTACTCGCCTTGATTGGTTGGAGTTGACGTGCACGACACGAACGTATCGACACACGGTAGGTACCATGCTAATCCCCATAGAGGGTCCCAGACGACGACACGGGCAGTCCCAATGAGTCCAAAGTAGTCCAAATAGCCTAGTTCGATATATAAAAGTCTAAAATCAGGGTTTGGTACGATAATAAATCAAGAAATAGAAAATGACTATCATAGTCACGATTTATGATTTCAGAAAAATATAATTAAATAAATATAATAAATATTTGGAAATCCTTATAATGTTAAAACTACATCTGTATTAATCAACATATTTTTGATACTATTTCAAAATCCAGAAATCATTTCTGTACTATATTCCAATTTTATCAAATATGAATTTAGGTCAAAACTTAATAAACCAATACTTGAAAAGAATATTTTTAAAATAATAAAACTTTAGGCTAAAACCATTTATTAATTCTCTAATTATAAATTAATAAATTAATTGATAATATTAATAATATTAGTAACAAAATTACAAATAATAACTTTAATAATAATAATAAGAAATAACTATAAATACCAATTTATTTCCACTATAATACAATATATATACAAACTAATAATTTATACTATTATATATCAATCCATAAACTAATATATATATATATATATATATATATATATATATATATATATATATATATATATATATATATATATATATATATATATATATATATATATATAATTATAAACTAATATATATACCAATATATATTAATACATGTACAAATATACATTAACACATAAATTAATATATACCAATATATATAAATACATAAACTAATACATGATAACTATTATATAAACAATAAATAAACAATTATATACTAATAATAAACAATCATATAATATATAATATTATTATTATATTATATAACTATTACATAAATACGATCAGTGAGGGGGGGGGGGCTCTGTTCCCCCTAAACTAAAATCTAAACTGACATTGAAGAAAGGGGCGGAACGGAGGGCTCTCAGCCGGGTTTCTCGGCGGGGTTGCGCCGTCGGGGCGGCGATGGACACCGGGGCAGTCGGCGGAGGCAGGGCGGAGGCCGGACTCGAAACGGCAAGGGCGACGTGGATCTGACGGGGACGGTCGGCGACGGGATGGACTCGCGCGGCGAAGGCGGCAGTGCCCTAGCGGCGGTGGTTCACCGTCGGCCGCCGGAGAGGCTCGGCGGAGGCGATTCAGGTGATGTTTCTCACCATCTCTCTTTCTCTCTTTTTGGTGGCGGTGGTTGTCGTTGATGGGGCGGCGGCGGTAGTTTGATGGCAGGGGCGGCTGGTGAAGGTGATGGAAGTGGTGGTTCAGGTGGTGGTGGTGGATCTGATGGTGGCTGATGGTCGGAGTCTGGGTGGTCGGTTGTGATGGCCAGGGGATGGCCGGAGGTGGCCTGATCTGGTGGCGGTAGAGGGTTGGCCACAGGGTGGCGGAGGTTATTGGTGGTGTGGATGATGAATGGCGGCGGCGGTGGTGGTTTGTGGCGGTGGAGGTCTGGGGATGACGGTGGGGGCAGTGGCGATGGTGGCGGAGTCGTGGAGTTGGCTGGGGATGATCGGGATGGGCGGTCGGGAATGGAACAGTAGGGTGGCGGCTGTGGTTGGTTAAATTTTAGGGATTTGGGGATTTGGGTATGGGTCTTGGGAAGTGTGCTACTTATAGGGGAGTGGGGAGAAAACCCTAAAAATGTATATGTAATAGAAATTAGGAATACTTAGTGGAAAACTAACACACTAACATTAATGCTAACTGCTAACATATCACTATCTGCCAATTAATTAGTACAAAATAAATATTAGTTATGAATTAATAATTAAAATTACTAGTTAATACTAATTTAACAAATGGCTAATTACAATTTAGACAATATTTTTAAAGACATAAATAATACTAATTTATTTACTTAATTATTAAATATATTTAACAATCATTTATTTACTAAATAATATATTTTGAAAGTTCGAAATTCAATAAACGTTTTCATATAGAACAATAATTAAAACTTATTGATTCAAGAAAAATGACAGAAAAATTCTAATAGGACAAAATCGCTTAAAATAGTAAACCAAGCCAACAAGGATCGATAGCAATCACGGTCAAATTTGTTTTCCCAAAAATTAGAAATTGTACGCTCTTCGAGATTTAGAAAATTTAAAGTTTTGAAAAAAATACGAAATAAAATAAAAATACAAATTTTCGAAAACATCCAAGAATTCAATTAACGGAGGTTACAAATCTACCCCCCTTGAAGAAATTTTATCCTCGAAATTAAGCTTGGCCAGGGAGTTAAAACATGATAGAATTTAGGCAATAACTCAGACACGATAAAAGACAACGACCATGGCACGATCAAGATAATCAACTCGAAATTGTTTAGGCACGACTATTGATTTGGCACGATAGAATCATGGTATGGTCGAATCCACTAGGCACGATTTAGAACGAAGATTAAGTATCTTAGGCATGACTCGAGTCGCGACTAATATAATAAATTGTTGTTTTGGTTATGATCAAGATAGGGTCAAATCTGAGTATAGCACGATCAACAAAATCTAGGCTCTAGGTCGTATAAGTACGATCAAGATCCAAACTTAGTTATGAATGGCGATAACATCATGATCTCGGAATCAAGGTTGTAAAGGTACGGTCAATACAAAAAATGATGCGATTGGTCATCGCTAGGAAAAATGAAACGTTTGGCACGATCAATTACTAAGGATCAAACCACTTGATCACGAACCAAATCGAGGCTTAAAACCTTGGAATGACTAAAATCACTTAGGCATGAGGTATGTAGAGTGACAAAATCAAAACCTCGTCATGGAATAGGAAAGAAATAGCAGTACGGTGACTAGAGGATCGAATTTTAGGCACGATGGAGAAGTTATTTTGGATATGATAACTAAATTTTATGATAATCAAATCGGGTAGTCGCGATCGAGGACAAAATTTTAAGCACGATCCAGAGGCAAAATTGGTACGTATAGTCATGATCTTAAGAATCACGACCATGGATTTCATAGTCATCTAGTCATGCCGAGTCATTTATGTCACGCCCCAGAACCAGAATACTGGAGAGCGAGGGCAGACATAGCCAGCTACGTATAATGAAATGGAACCCACGTCACTATACGGTCACGGCTGTCTAGATATATGAGGGTTTAACTACAATCCATCAGTCTCCTATGGTCAAGAACATGCCTATTGTCACAATCACAAGCAAGTAGTAACAGTCATAAGATATTAGAGCACCAATATACAATAGTAAGACGTCCCATACATTACATATTGGATGATCATGAAGCTAGTCGTACAAAATGTCAGGACTAGCAAGAGTTTTAGTCAATACATGATCATCCATAGGATTTGTCAATCATGTTACAGCCTATAGGCAGACAGTAAATAAAGGTGCAATACGAGCTAACACGTGCTCGCCGGCTAAACGCCTCAAAAGAATAATTTTATAATAAAGTGGGAGACAAAAGAAACCCACTCATTGCCAGGGTTACGCCTGGTGTTCACCATCTGGCTGGTAGGTAGGTAGATCCTCTGGTGCTGCTCCGATATCTGGTCATACAAAACCAGCTGGGTTAGACCCCAGAAAGAGCAAGTGCCACAAAGGAGGCTTCACTTAGGAACTAAAACCAGCATATCACAATAGAATATTAAAGATAATAAATAAAGAACTGATAATAATAGAGATAACAATAGTAAACTGAGTACGAGGAAACCATTCAAGTAGCCAGGTCACAACCCTTAAACCAAACAAGGACCGAGGTTGTAACCCTTCACCTGAATAGAAACCCGTCTCAAATACTATTGGTATAGTAAAGACAATAAACAAAAAGAGGACACAGAACTGCTCCGGGATCCAGGTTACAACCCTTAAACCAAATAAGGACCGGGGTTGTAACCCTTCGCCTGAACAGAACTGGACCCCTGATCTTTATTGCTAAGGCCAGCATAAGTAATCATGGTATTAAGGTAAGGTAAAACATGACGAACATGGCATGGGGTTGCAATAAGACAATAACGAAGAGAGGACACAGAACTGCTCTGGGAGCCAGGTTACAACCCTTAAACCAAACAAGGACCGGGGTTGTAACCCTTCGCCTGAATAGAACTGGACCCCCGATCGTTATTGTTAAGGCAAGCATCAATAATCATGTCATGTCACAATCTTGCACGGGATCAGGATAAGACCAAGCGGGAATAAACTCCATCCAATCAATCACGGCCAATCAAGAGTATGGCTTGATACTTTTAACTAACTAGGGTTATCACAAGCCTAGTTACTAGCAAGATGCAATGAGATTATCCCAACAGCCACAAGCCCTGCAGACCATCCGGTTATCCAGGTCGAATGTCCGTTTATGAAGAATGCAACACGTGACTGTGTGCTAGAAATGTGCCCTACTCGTCGGTAGGATACAAGTCCACTTAATGCGCCTAGACAACGGAATTGCCTGTAGCTGGAAATCTCTTCATGTCTACTGAATTATTCTAGTTTATTAGCCTTAGTCAATTGTAGTAGGTATCCCTGACCGTGGTACTCAGGGATCCCCATCCTAGACATGAGGCAAGACAATACCAGTTTATTTGTACAAACAGAATCGCCCACGGTGTCCAGATCTTTCATACTTGTCATGTCAGGCTAGCTGTCGTAACAGCATACCGAGATATATCATGTTAGTTTACTTGTCAAGAGTGCGCCACAGCGGGCCACTATCGTGTTCTATTCTTACCTTATCATGAATGAGAGAAACTTGCATAAAACAACTAGTGACATATTCTTGAAGCCAAGGAAAAGATCTACAACTTTCATGTTTTGAGTTTTTCGAGATTCTAGCTACAAAACAACTTAAACAGGCAAAAACAGCAAAATAGAGAAATTTCGGTGCATGGGATTCCTGCACAATCGGCGCATGGGATTCCTGCACAAAACGACGCATGGGATTCCTGCGCAATCGGCGCATGGGATTCCTGCGCAATCGGCGCATGGGATTTCTGCACAAATCGGTGCATGGGATTCCTACACAAATCGGCGCATGGGATTCCTGCGCAATCGGCGCATGGGATTCCTGCGCAATCGGCGCATGGGATTCCTGTACAACTCGGCGCATGGGATTCCTGTGCAATCGGCGCATGGGATTCCTGCACAATCGGCCATGGGATTCCTGCGCAATCAGCACATAGGATTCCTGCACAACTTGGCGCATGGCCTCCCGGCGCATGGGGTTCGTCGTCCCCAAACAGCAAGTTCAGCCATGAAAGTTCCGAAAACTTGCCATGGCCATAACTTTCTCATCCGGAGTCGAAATTAAGCGAAACAAAAGCCAAAACTGAAGGAAATTGAATTCTCTACAACATAGAACCATTAGTTTTTGGAAATACCAAGTTTTTAGAGATCAAAACCAAGAAAACTAAACAAGAAGGAACTTAAAACTTAGATCTACAAAAATATAACCATCAAAATAGAAAATGCCAAGTTCTAAAGTATCTTAGAATCTAGTAAGGAAGAGAATGAAACAATAAAACTTTGAGATCCATCATGAAGCAAGTTTGCACTTGCCTAAGCTCTCTCTCTCTCTCTCTCTCTTCCTGGCAGGTGTAGAAGTAAATGTGGAGAAGAAGAAGAGTAATAAAGAGAGAGAATGAGGGAATGGGTTAATAAAGGATGATGGGGGTGGTAGGTAGGGGTTTTCTCTTGGTCCATGATGAACCAAGCAACCCAACCCGAACCAAGCCAACCCAAACTAAATTGAGCCAAGCCAAGAGATATGTAATACAAGATGAAATACGTACACGTATTCCAAGATACGTAATACGAACTACAGGCATTACAATTTAGGTACGAACAATTATGAGAATTTCAGATGATATTAGGAAATCAAATCATGGTCAAAAAATATTTTAGGCACGAGTGCAAAATCCAAACATGATAAAATTCGGAATTGACATGATCAAGATAAGGTCAGTCTAATCTTGGTCGAATAGTATTTAAATATGATAAAGAGTATCGCAGTAGCCTAGGTACGATCAAGCAGGAAATTCGGTATAATCAAGGATAGTATGAAGATAAATCAGAATCGGAACAGAACTTAGTCGTTTCCATTCAGAGTTTATGCACGAGTGATATGGGTATCGAAGTTTGATTACGACTAAAATTAAAATATTGACACGATGAAGAATAAAGCTAATCAATATTTGAAATTTAGGTTCGAATTTTTTTTTTGAAATTGAGATTTTTGAGCACGAGCAACATATGATAGAGATCCAAGTCACGATGGAATTCAATAAATTGAGTACGGTCAAGGGTTAAGACTATTAGTACGATGAAAGGCACTACTCAAGGAAAATCAAAATCAAAGTTTAAGGAACGAATGTCAATAGTATTGAAATCCAACCACAATAATATTAAGAAATTTTAGTCACGATACCATCTAAGTTGATCAATTTTTGGAAACCAAGATTTGGGCAATATGGAGGACAGGTTCATCGAAGTCTGAGCACGAGCATACAAGAATGGGGATCAGGTCATGATTAAGTTTAATCAATTGAGTACAACCCAAGATATTAATATGATAAGAAAAGATGATCAAATTCGATTGGTCGTGATTAAGGGAGCTAGGATTCAAGGATATTAAAAACCTTTTAGGGAAAACAGGGAAAGATCTCATAAGAAGTCAAGTTAATCATCTCTCTCTAATACCATCAAGTTTATCATTTGCCAATTATATTTTTCTCACAAATCCCAATATATAAAAAATCAACCGTTATATGACTACCATCAAAATTTTACCCTTCCGTCATAAAGATTTGACCTTGCCATGATCCCCATAGGCTAAATTCCAAATTTCTAAAACACTTCCCATGAACATACCCCTCTTAATTAGGTATCAACACTTATCCATTTAATCAAATTTTCAAATTCTTTCACCTCGTTCTAAATTAGATCCGAAACCTCTAAATCCAGTTTATGAAATCCTTGGACTTGTTTAAATCAAGTCTCGTATTTACTCAACTCCAATACCACCATGTCATACAAAATTTATTTTTATTTATAAATCAACCTTCGTATTTCTTCAAAGTTCACCTTCAGTATTATCCGTTTTGAATTCTATAATTTTTTTTCCCAATCATCAAAATTAATTCCTATAGCTTAAAATCCTTGTGTTCTCTCTGTCTCTAGTCACCCTCTACAATATCTAGTTCAATTTTGCATAATCATTGAATACAATTAAATTCTCCTTTCTATTTCTAAATTTCTACATAGCCTTGTAAAAGTTCCAAGAATCAATAACCAAGATTTCTAAGTTCTCAAAACTAGGTTGACCTTTGATATCCTCATTAGTTTTTTTTGAAACACATCCATGAATTACTCATAACCAAAATTTTCTGTGATTGTTTCTAAATTGATAACATTCATCCCTCAATTTCATTTTAAACCTTTACCACCTCTCCATTTTAAATTTCATATTTGACATCCAACATTTTGATTCCTACAAAATCATCATATGATAGCCAATTACGTTATTTTTGACCTAGATGATTCACGTCACTTCCTCAACATTTCTCAGAATAAAATGATATAAGGATTCATGGGTTCAAGTACAACTGACAGAATGTGATACGAGACAGAATTGATATAATCAGGACAGTTATATAAGACAAGGGATGATGGTAATAAAATATTGGTAGGAAGAGAAATGATAATAGAATCCGTTCTGATTATCTGTTTAAAAGAGGAACCCATTTTGAAACCAGAATTATAATACCAAATCCATAATAAGGTCTAGCAAAATCATTGATTCATTGTATTATGAAGAATTTTATAGCAAAATTTACACCAAGGTTTATAATAACAGCTAAAGCTACTCCTATTCCTACTCCTAAGTTAAATAATGAGAAGAAAAACAAAACAACCAATAATTCTTTTTCTGAAAGACTGAACAAAAGTAGAGAAAACATGTTCAAGTTTTTAAGGTACAATATGATAATCATATGCGTCTATCTAAAATCATGGTACTCTAAATTCTCGTCATATTAGTAAGCAAGGCTACGATAATCACAGAGTCCTCGACTAAGGCACATACCTCTAGAGTCGTGGTATTTAACATTTTTGCGATGTCGCTAGCTTGGCTACGAAAATCTTAAATTCTCGTACCCGAGAAATATATCCAAAATCAGACTATATTTCCTCACCATGCTGGCTAATGTGACTATAGAAGACTAGATTCCAAAACTTAGATGACCTAGCCCATATAATTTCATCTTGACAAAAATTAAATTAAATCAACAATGGATACTCAAAAATCAAATTTACCAACGAACATCAAGATTCAAAAATGAACAAAATCCTTCAATCATATAAATACAAACTTTGATGCTACAGCTAACATCAAGATTCAAAATTCAACAATCATCCAAAATCAATAAATACAAACTCAAATTCAACAATAATCCATCAAAATTAAATTCAACAACATAAAATAAAGATAAATCAAATAAAAAAAAGAGTTTCAAATCGAAGTTAAAATAAGATTCTCGAGGGTCGTCCCAGGAATTTATTAAGGGATCCTAACTGTGATTGAGTACCTTCAAATATCCTAATCCTACTGCAGGCTATAGTGGGCTCTAGTTCGAATACCACTACATAAACTGGACCTGCATGGGCTACCACTAAAAACGTGTCACGACCCGCACCCTAGAGTAAGGGCACGAGAACGTACAAACGTCCAGCCTACGCCGCAGTGTCGGCGGTTAGAACGATGTCGTAGGTCTCATGCATCTAACAGTATAAGGCTAAGCAGTTTATACTCCTGAATGGGGGTGAATAGCAAAATGTAAACTCAATCACATCTAAGGTAGCAGCATAATGGAAGATAGATAAAACATGAAATCCAAAGAGAGTACAGCAGATAGAAGTCTAAGTGTCTAAGTAAAAAACCCAGAAATACATCTCAAAGCTCAATACAGAAATCCATAATTACAACTCAAGAACCTGAAAATAAACTAAGCAAACCCTAGCTGCCTATACAACCTCTACTGTGTCTCCTCTAGGCTAGCAGGAACCTCCAAGCTATCTGTAAAATTTATCAACAGGTCCAGTCAGGACGGGAGCAAGTACAGTACATCTCAACAAATCATAGCAGGTTGGAAATATAATCATGCAGTAAAGTAAGATACAGGTACTGAAAGAAATGTAGTATGTAAACAGAGAGAGAGCTGTAATAGAAATATATCTATAAATAGAGACTAACAGTGGCTAGGAGTCAGAGTACAATATAGACTGTAAATGGCATGGGATGATTTTGATGCTACACTATGGAATGATTCTGAAGCTACACTACTTGGGTATATTCACATGTCCACTTCTACTCCCCCGTACCCCCAATCAATACACAAGGATCCAACCAGGTATGTTATGATTCCATGCAAAGGCCCCCGAAGGGTGATACATGGATGTCCCATAAATAGGGATTCTAGGAGATTCTAGGATACCTAGTAATGGGATAAGGATTTAGGAGACTCTGTGATCATAAGAGTATATGTCACAAGTGATCAAAGAACCAATGAAGCACAGTGATATGCATGTAAGTAAAACGCACAGAACATGTCGTACCCGATGCCCCTAAGGATAACATCTCAAGAAGGGATCCATATAGTACCAATCCGTGTGACCAACGTGACAGTAACAAGTAAAGTAATTTAATGCAGGAAATAATTCTAAGCAGGATATGAAATGATCAGAGAATGTACTCACCTTGATTGGTTGGAGTCGACGTGCACGACACGAACGTGTCGACACGAGGTAGGTACCATGCTAAGCCCATAGAGGGTCCCAGACGACAATACGGGCAGTCCCAATGAGTCCAAAGTAGTCCAAATAGCCTAGTTCGATATAGAAAAGTCTAAATCAGGGTTTGGTACGATAATAAATCAAGAAATAGAAAATGACTATCATAGTCATGATTATGATTTCAGAAAAATATAATTAAATAATATATAAATATTTGGAAATCCTATAATGTTAAAACTACATTGTATTAATCACATATTTTGATAATATTTCAAAATCCAGAAATCATTTCTATACTAATATTCCAATTTATCAAATATGAATTTAGGCCAAAACTTAATAAACCAATACTTGAAAATAATGTTTTAATATAATAAACTTTTAGGCTAAAACTATTTATTAATTCTCTAATTATAAATTAATAAATTATAATAAATTAATAATATTAGTAACAAAATTACAATAATACTTTAATAATAATAATAAGAAATAACTATAAATACCAATTTATTTCCACTATAATACAATATATATACAAACTAATAATTTATATATATATCAATCCATAAACTAATATCTATACCAATATATATTAATACATGTACAAATATACATTAACACATAAATTAAATATACCAATATATATAAATACATAAACTAATATATGATAACTATTATATAAACAATAAATAAACCGTTATATACTAATAATAAACTATCATATAATATATATTATTAAATATTATATAAATATTACATAATACGATCAGTGAGGGGGGGGGGCTCTGTCTCCCCCAAACTAAAATCTAAACTGACATTGAAGAAAGGGGCGGAACGGAGGGCTCACAGCCGGGTTTTTTCGAGGGATTGCCGTCGGGGCGGCGACGGACACCGGGGCAGTCGGCGGAGGCAGGGCGGAGGCCGACTCGAAACGGCCAGGGCGGCGTGGATCTGACGGGTCGGTCGGCGAC
>JANAVB010034417.1:35757098-35817648 GCA_029216955.1 Iris pallida
ACTTGGGGCTGTATATTTGGTAACTTGATGTTTGCTGGATTGTGATTTGACTTGGATATGTTTCATGATATTCAGAATCTTAGTTTGAGGTAATTGAGTATGATTCTTATTATTCCTATCTCTGATATCTTATCATTGTGAGATGATATACTATTGTGTAGATGGAACCTTATATGAAGTTAAAACAGCTTTCTACCGCAGATGCTGCGGCGTTGGGACGTACCCAGACTCATGCTCAATTTCGGGTGTGGGTCGTGACACATTTTTATGGTGGCTCATGCAGGTCCAGCTTCGCAATTAGTGCGAATGTCATGGTAGTATCTTGGTTTAGAGGGTTATTACGAGCCTGCAATAGGACAAGGATTAATAGAAGATTTAGGAAGTACTCAATCACAATTAGGATTTGTGTTCTGCATGAATATGCTATCTTTAACTCTATTCTTGAATGAATGCTATCTCAATATATTTCCTTCCTTGATATTATCTTGTGCTATATTGATTTCTCTTTGTTTCAATGTCCCCAGGATGGCACCAGTGGCCAGGGCTCGTGTATCGAGGAGAAGGAGCACCAGGTACCCTTTCTGAGAGGTCGAAGACTTCTTGACCGGCTCCTCGAGGAGCGACTGATGTTGTTCCTCTACTGGTTTAGGATGATGTACCGACTTTCCAGTCCCAGGAGATAGTTTCAGCTCAAAGGATCATTCCAGTTGTCTCAGAGGGTCTACCACCTCCACCACATTTTCTTTCCTAGAGGTATGCCCTGATGGGGCACAGTTGTTCGCTCTTATCTAGGGCATGGTGGATGCTCAGAGGATTCAGGCTGAGCTCAAAGGGTGCAGGCAGAGGCACATAGAGCTCAGACTGAGCTGAAGGGAGGGCATTGTGATTGCTCATCATATAGCACAAAAGACCTTGGAGAGGGTTACTATGCAGCAGCCGCTCTGTGCTCTTATCCAGGGCATGGTATGCTCAGAGGATTTAGGCTGGGGTCAAAGGGTACAGGCAGAGGCACACAGAGCTTAGAATGAGTTGATGAGGGAGGGCATTGAGAGTGCTTATCATGTTGCATAGAAGACCTTGGAGAGGTACGTAGCAGCCCGCTCCACGGCAGCAGAAGCAGGGTACCATTTCTGACTTCAAGAAGATGTGTACCCGAGAGTTCAAAGGTACGGAGGGTATCCTTTACGTGGACGAGTGGCTTGAGGATATGGAAAGGATCTTGCGGGTAGTTTATTCTGGACAATCTGATGGGAGGGGTGGGTCTACATCTCTTCAACCTTGCGCTCACTTGGTTTCAGAAAGAGCCCCAATTGTCACCACCTGTTCTGACTTGGGATGGGTTTAAAGATATCTTCAAGAAAAAGTTTTACTCTGATATGGATCGAGGGGTTCTGGAGAACCAGTTCCATAACTAGTATATAGAGGATTACGGTAGATGAGTACGTTCTCGAGTATGGCAGACTGAGCCACTTTGCTGAGTATATGGTAAAGGATCCTGTGGATCGAGCCCATAGATTTATAAGGGATTTGGCCAAGGAGATCCGAGTGTATGTTACCATGAACAAGGATGCAATTTTTGCTGATCTGGTAGCATTGGCTCAGGTGGCAGAGGAGGACTTGGGTTTCAGGTACAAGAGGAATCGGGATTCTATCGGGGATAGCGGCGGTCAGGCACCTGCGAAGTGTCCCCAATTCCAGCCGAAGGCTTTCCAACCACCAGCCGAGCAGTAGTCCCACATCAGCCTCAAAGGCAGACTCAACCAGCTCCTACTTATGCCTACTGTAGGATGATCGGGCACTCTTGGGATATGTGCAGGAAGAGGCTTGGTGTATGCTTTTATGGATCTTTTGTACACCAGAGTTTTTCTTCGGAGTTTCGAACTGTCGTCCAGCTCCGAGGATAGCTCCAGCCCCTAGATCACTGGCGAGGCCTATTGTAGCACAACTGCAGAGAGGGCCATTACCTACTCAGCATCAATGCCTTATCCAGCATTGATAGAGGGCAAGGCATTGCTATGATGGTCGACGAGACCGGCACCTTTTGATGTGATTGCAGGTTCAATACTTATTGATTCATTTCTAGAAATTTCTTTATTTGATTACGATGCTACTCATAGTTTTATATCTATAGCTTTTGTGTTTAAGCATAACATTAATCTATGCCTTTGGATAGTAGTTGTAAGATTTTAACTGACGGGGCATTATTCTAGTCAAGGATATCTGCGTCGAGCGTCATATTACCTTGGGAGGCAAGATTTGTGCGTCAGATTACTCGTAATGCCACTTCTGTGCTTTTATAGTACTCGGAATGGATTGGTTGAGTGCGCAGTACGCCAGTATAGATTGTCGTCGCGGATGCATTGTGTTTAGTCCTCCTAGAGAGTGTATTTGAGTTTGCTAGAGGAACCATGGAGCAGAGTAGCAAAGCTATTTGTGGAGCTTTGTAGAGCAGAAAGAGCTACCTGAACTAGGTTAAAACTTGGCCAAAGTTCAGTCAGGGTGGTTTTGACCATTCCCTTGATATCTGCATCCAACGTTCGAATGCGATATTTCTGCATCTGAACTTTGCCTGAACCCTTCCCGAATTCGGTCCCCAAAATACTATAAATAGAATTGAGATTGTCATTCATTTTACTCATCCATTTCATCTTTCTCTTCTCCATGTAATGTGTTCTAAGATTTTTACTTTCATATCTAAGCCTTTACGACTCTTAGCAAGCAAGTGCAGTTTCTGTTTAATCTAGATTTGGTATTAAAGAGTTTTATCGGAGGCTGTATTCAGAAAACATTCTAGTTTCCAATTGCCTTCTGTAGTCGGTCGTGCGCTCATCACCAAGAACAGTATTGTGAAGTCGGTCATGCACTTGTCGCCATGTACGGTGTTGTAATAGTTGCAAGAGTTCAGTTAAAGCTTATGCTATAGTGGATTAACAGCGAGCAAGAGTACTCGCGACTGGATTAGTCCTCTCAGAGGGAAACCAGTATATATCGTTGTGTCATGAGTTTGAATTCTTGACTCTTACTTTACCATATTTTATTTGCCATCTTTTAGCTGCTATAATATAACTGCATAATATTTTAATTAGTGATTATTTTTGCTGCACACGCACACACTCTATTCACCCCCCTCTAGAGGTGCTCAATGGTCATATAGGGCTCATCTGCTGTTACCTCCACTTGGGCTTCTTCTTGAGGGGCACTACAAAATTAATGAATTCATAAGAAAACAAGTAGACGAATAAGATATAAAGAGTTATGCCAAATGTACTTGCTGGGTTAGTGGGTATGTACGACTTCATCAAATCTAAAAACTCCATGCTCGAAGTCGAAAGAAGTAATCGGAGCAATAGGAGACTCCTCGACGGCTTCGTGGCCGCACACCGACTGATTACCGACCACACGCCTTGCCATTTTATTTTTATTTTAGAGGGAGAAAAGGTCGCATATCCGTCGCTGGGCTGTCGGTATTATAGCGACGGATGTCGAGTCGTCGCTACGTAGTCGATTATTTGGCGGGAATTGTGTAGGAATTTGGCGGTACATTTCTTCTACTACGTAGCGACGGATATTCAGTCGGATAATCAATAATAGCGACTAATTGGCGACGGATTTAGCAGTCGCTATTCCGTCGCTAAATTTATGTTCCAGACTTAAATAAAAAGGCGGGGAACTTTCGCATTCCCCCAAATTCAATCTCTCTCTCTCTCTCTCTCTTGCGCGGCTTCGGTGAACGGCGTCGGCGTCCTTCTCTCTCTCTTACGAAGGTAATCCCCTCTCGATCTCTCTCTCTCTCTCTGTGTCGCGGTTTGTCGACGTAAGGGGCGGGGGCGGCGGTTTGGAGACATTCGGGCTTGGGGCGGGGGGGGGGCGTCGGGGGCTGGGCGGTGGGCTTGGGGCGGGGGCGTCGGGGGGGGCGGCTGGCTTGGGGTGGGGCATCGGGGGCTGGGCGGCGGGCTTGGGCGGGGCGCGGGGGCTGGACGGCGGGCTTGGGGTGGAGGCGTCGGTGGCTGGACGGCGGGCTTTGGTCGGGGGCGGTGGGGGGCTTTGCTTATCAAATCATCTAGTTTATATTGGCTAAATAATGTGTTATCCATATTGGGGGTTATCCATTACTTTGGTGGTGTTGGAATAGTAAATATGAATATGGAGTTTGGGTTCATGGGTGTATATGTTCACTGTGTCAAGGACAATGCGAGTTCTTTATCTGCATAAGTTGGTGCTTCTATATAGATGTATATATCTATACATCTAACTGTGATATACATATATATATGTGTATGTGTGCTTTAGAGAGTGAGGAATGAAAGGCAGGCCTACCATACCTTAGCATGCAGGACGGCTTGGGGTGTAATGTGTGATGTAGATATGGCAGGAATTATAGGTAATTAATGCTAGTGTGACTAGACTAAGGTAGTGCTGCTAGATAATAAGGACACTCTAGTATCCTAACCAAGTTAATTTTAGACTAGATATTAGGATATAGCTCCAATATCCTAGAAGTGGACTCTTACAATTAGAAATAGATAGATTGACTCAGTTTGGTATCGGTATCGCACTATCGGTATCGGTATCGGTATCGCACTATCGGTCAAGCTTCATAATATCGGTATCGGAATCGGTTTCGGACTATTCCTATGAGTATTGGTATCGGCGATATCGGTAGTATCGGCGGTATCGTATCGGAGAGTATCGGACTTGGTATCGGAAAACAAATAATTATTAATAAATATTTATTTAAAAACATATATTTTATACATTTAGCATAATTTTAAATATTTCAGTTATTTCTTAGTAGTTTAAAATTATATGAAATAATAGTCACCCTTACCGATTGGTTTTGCCGAATTGACGGAACAAAGACCCCAACGGTATCGTTCAATATTTGGTATCGGTCGGTATTGGATCGAAAACATGCCAAACCGTATCGGTACGGCCGTATCGGATTGGTATCGGCCGATACTTTAAACCATGCTATCGGTATCGAACTATCGGTATCGGTATCGGTATCGGTATCGCACTATCGGTATCGGTAGGCATTGGTATCGAACTATCGGTATCGGTATCGCACTATCGGTATCGGGTATCGGTATCGCACTATCGGTATCGAACTATTAGTAACAACTGTATTTAGATTTTTTCTATTCTCGAGCTAGATACTAGCGGATCCACCAGTTATATGATTAATAAATTCTGTTTAGTTTGTCTACTATACAGACTTTTACTAATCTGTGATAGATCGTTATTTCGTTGCGTACATGGATGTACAAATGACAAAACGAGAACAGAATAGGTGTGAGTGACAATTTTCAGGCAGGCGTTGGAAGTGTTTCTTAAGTATGCCATGAGGAAAAGCTCAGTTTATAGACGGTAACAAAATCAAGTGCCCATGTCGTAATTGTCGCAATAGACGTACGAAGAAGTGGTGAGTGTAAGAGATCATTTGACCCGTAAGGGTTTCGTACGTGATTACAGCCTGTGGTCATTGCAAGGTGAACTATATGCCAAAAGATAGGTTACGAATGCTGCTACTTATGCTTTTGATGATAATGCTGCAGCGGATTTTGTCGTCGATAACGACGAATGCTTCATTGATTATGGAGACGTGCAGAACCTTGTACGAGATATGGTGTACGACGCGGCAGGCCTAATTTTGATCCGGAGGATCCTAATTCCGAGGCGAAGGAGTTCTATGATATGTTTCAGGATGCTGAAACTTCTTTATATCCTGGTTGTGATCCACATTCCGTACTGTCAGTGACGATGCGGTTGTTGAACATAAGTCCGATTTTAACTTGCCACAAACTTGCTATGATCGGATTACACAACTAATGAAGGAGGTGTTACCGAAGGAATCAAAAGAGCTTCCAAAAAACTTCTACAAGTCGAAGATGATGGTCCAACAACTGGGACTGGGGTACGACAAGATAGATTGTTGTCGCAACGGATGCATGTTATACTACAAGGAGAACGAGGATGTAGAAAGTTGCCGCTTCTGTAATGCGGATCGTTACAAGGAAGTCAGGGGAAAAGGAAAGTCAACTAGAAAACGACGTCCTTACAAGTATATGCATTACTTGTCGATCACGAAGCACTTGTAGAGGATGTATATGTCTCAGAATACCGCAGAACACATGACGTGGCACAACGAAGAACGCACAAAGAGAAACTGTGGAAGAAAAACCTGCAGATTGTGCTGGAGATACTGCGGAAGGAGAAACTGTACGAAAAACTCTCAAAATGTGAGTTTTTCTTGGATCGGGTGGAGGTTTTAGGGCATGTGGTGACAGGAGAGGGGATTTCTGTAGATCCCAAGAAGATTGAAGCAATAGAAGCTTGGGCACCTCCCACATCAGTAGCTGAGATTCGTAGTTTCCTGGGGCTAGCAGGATACTACAGGAAGTTCGTGAAGGACTTCGCCAGGATAGCAGAGCCTATGACGAAGCTTACGCAGAAGGACGAGGAGTTCATCTGGAGCGACGCCTGCCAGTCAGCATTTGAAGAATTGAAGAGAAGACTCACAACAGCGCCAGTTCTAGCTTTGCCGTCAGGATCAGGAGGATTTGTCATCTACAGCGACGCTTCAGGAAGGGTTTGGGATGTGTGCTTGAGCAGAACAAGAAGGTTATAGCTTATGCTTCTAGACAGTTGAGGCCCCATGAGAAGAATTATCCTACACATGACTTGGAGCTTGCAGCAGTCATATTTGTCTTGAAACTGTGGAAGCATTACCTGTATGGAGAGCGAGTGGACATCTTCACGGACCACAAAAGCCTGAAGTATGTCTTTACTCAGAAGGAGCTGAATATGAGGCAGCACAGATGGCTGGAACTCATGAAGGACTTTGATATCAGTCTGCAGTACCACCCTGGGAAGGCGAATGTGGTTGCAGATGCTCTCAGTCGTTATCCTATTGCTATGTATCTCACCATGGACCGGCATCTCTTGGAGGACCTTGAAAGTCTTGGGATTGAGGTTGTTCTGCCAGGATATGGGGGACAGATGATGCATATGCAGATACAGTCGGGATTATTGGAGAGGATCAAGGAGGCCCAGATTCTTGATGAGGGACTCCGATGTCTTAGAGCTCAGGCAGAGATGAGTTTGTTCGACGATTTCACCATTGTGGAGGACGGATCCTTGAGGCACGGGAGCCAGCTGTGTATGCCCAAGGACTTACGAGGAGGTGATGCAGGAGGCCCACCAGTCGCAGTATTCTATACATCCTGGGTCTACCAAGATGTACAAGGATTTACGAGAGTATGTTTGGTGGTATGGGATGAAGAGAGAGGTCGCCAGATTTGTTTCCAGATGCCTTGTGTGCTAGCAAGTCAAGGCGGAGCGCCAGAGACCAGCAGGACTACTCCAGCCTTTACCTATCCGGAATGGAAGTGGAAGCATTACCATGGACTTTGTCTCTGGATTGCCGCGTACTCCCAGTGTAAGGACGCTATTTGGGTGATCGTGGATAGATTGACAAAGTTCGCTCATTTCATTCTATTCAAGGTTGGGCTGTCGACTGAGAAGCTTGCAGACCTACATGCGTCAGATCGTGAGGATTCACGGGGTGCCGTGAGCATCATTTCAGATCGAGACAGCCGCTTCACATCACACTTCTGGAGGAGTCTACAGACGAGTTTGGGATCACAGCTGAAGTTCAGCATGGCCTATCATCCACAGACGGACGGGCAGTCCGAGAGGACTATTCAGACCCTGGAGGACATGCTGTGGGTTTGCGCACTCGACTTCGACGGTTCGTGGGAGGACCATTTACACCTTGTGGAGTTTGCCTATAACAACAGTTATCAGGCTAGCATCGAGATGACCCCGTTCAGGCGCTGTATGGACGGAGATGCCGCACGCCGCTATCTTGGGACGACGTTGGCGAGAGAGCTTTGCTTGGGCCAGAGATGGTGGTAGATTCAGCTGAGAAGATCAGATTGATCAGGGACCGTCTCAGAGTTGCGCAGGATCGGCAGAAGCACTGGGCGGACAGCAGCAGACGGCCATTGGAGTTCGCAGCTGGCGATAGAGTGTTCCTGAAGATCTCACCGACCAGAGGCATCATTCGGTTCGGCAGAGGCGGGAAGCTCAGTCCGAGGTACATCGGGCCTTTTGAGGTGACAGCACGGATTGGCGAGGTGGCGTATCGACTAGCGCTTCCAGCTAGCTTGGAGGGAGTACACAGCGTCTTCCACGTATCTCAGCTTCGACGTTACATTCCAGACCCGAGCCATGTGGTGGACTATTCTGAGCTGGAGGTGGGCCCAAGTTTGACCTACGAGGAGCAGCCAGTAGAGATCCTGGACCGGAGGGAGAAGCGACTGCGGAACAAGACCATTTCTCTTGTCCGCGTCATGTGGAGACATCACTCTCCGGGAGAGTCCACATGGGAGCGTGAGGATGAGATGCGAGAGCGCTACCCTACATTGTTTACCTGATTGTATTTTGTATTCAATTTCCAATATTCAATAAATAATTCGGGGTGTTTTCGTAAATCAAATTTTGAATTATATCTAATTTCGAGGACGAAATTTTTTCAAGGGGGAGAGATTTGTAACTCCACTTTTCTGAAATATTGCAGAAATTTAAATTTTTATATTAAGTCATGATTTGGGAATATTTTTATATTTTATAGGTGAAGTTATTTTCTCAATTTTAATCATCCCATTATTTCTTCTTTGGGCTAACTCCCATTTAAACCCAATTAGGGTTGGGCCATCACTGCCAGCCTAAGCTAATGCTTTTAAACCAACCTTGATTTCAACTAACCTTTCTTTCCTACTCTTCTAATAGAATCCCTGGCACGAGCCCTCAATTTCGAAATTTCTAACGGCCATGTGCACTCTCTCTCCTCTAACGGAATTGTCAGAGAGAGGAGGTGGAGTTTCCCGCCGAATTGTAGCCTGAGCCTCACGCTACTAACTATCTATTTAAGGAGCCAACCACTCATCCTTTCTTCCTCATTCCATAATTTGTTTCTGTGGAATTCTTCTTCTTCCTTTCCAAATCTCGATTTCGACCAGAGGATGAGGATGGAGCTAGCGGGACCATGCGTCGATCCTTGAAGCCAGGTAATGGTGATTCTCCTGGTTCTTCTCTGTTCCTACTTGATTCGAAAACCAAATGTTACATGGATGGTTGAATGACTCATTCGTTCAAATTTTTTTTTACCTCCTGATCTGTTATTGATGGGTAACAATCAATTAATAGTATTTATCTATCTCTTGATCTAGATCAGAAGTTGCTGATACAACATGTATGCTAGATTGAGTTGTTCCTTGTTGTTGAGGTTTTCTTAAGAATTTGAGGAGGGAATCGTTGGGCTTAGGAGAAGGATCAGGTGTAACCAATTAGATCGGTGAGTTTGTGATGGTTTTCAGTGATCTTTTGAACAATTCAAATTTCATGATTTATTTGACCTTGTTCTTGGTCACCACATGTTTGTTTAATTGCCTGATCAGGAGTAAAATCCTGCTGGACTCGAGGAGTTGCTGTGTCGTTCATAGTGTCCTAACTTCAGATCGAGTTGCAATTCCAGGTATGACTCTTTACAATAATAACTGAGTATATGTTTTATGATAATTAAATTATAAGTTTATATCTGGATAGGGAATTAACTGTGTTTGGATTGATTATGTCAGTCTTCTTTTAGAACTGAGATTAGGAAGGGGGTGGTAATTGGCATGTATTGAGTCAGTTTTATTCTGTATTTTGGAGTTGAGGACATGTTGTATCCTGGATTGAAGGATTATTAACCTAGTCATCTGTCAGTGAAACCAAAGCTCCATACCATTGATTTTAGTGCTGGGGATTTTGGAAGGATTTTAATTAATCTTTGTATTTTAACTGAGAACCCTGTTGTATGTAATTTTATTTATGAATTTTTGTGTGTTTTCATATTGGGATTGACATATGATTTCGTATATGAATTTCTATGTGTTTCATATAGGGATTGACATATGATTTCATATATGAATTTCTATGTGTTTTCACATATGGATTGATATGTGATTTCGTATATGAGTTTATATGTGCTTCCATATACAAGTTTATATGTGCGTGCATATATGAGTTTCTATGTGGACAGTCGATTTCTTCCTGTTAACTTTTAGATATCGTTTAATTGGATTTGAGGACATGTGAAATTATGAACTGGGATTACATTGGGACTAGGCCTTGTAGACAGCCTTGCATTATTTTCTTTAATGATTGTTGTTGAATACCTAAGCTAAGGATGTGAAAGGCAATGGATATTGGACTGACTTGTATCAGAGCTATAGGACTGAATCCTGGAAATAAACCAAGGATTTTGGCAGAATTATAACTGTCCTGATATTATAGACTGAATCAAATCAATATCCTGTTAGTAGCCTGGGACTGATGGTGTAGCAGTTCATGTTCAGTCCTGCTTAGGACAGAACCATGGTATCAGTGAACCCAGACTGAATAGGTAAGGACTGGAACCAACTAATGGTGCATCAGCCATTCTTAGGTTTGGTTACAGTTGTCTTCAATTGTTCGAGTCCTATTTAGGATTTGGACCTGTCCTGTTTTGGACTGTCCTAGAACAACCTTGGATTCCTGTAAAGCTTGTTTTAAAGACTGGTCCAGATAATTAGATTTCTGTTCATCTATTACCAGGTTGTGTGAACCTTCAGGTTAAGACTTTCTGTAGTTGATTGTTTAGTCCTGAAAGAGATTGGGTGATGACTAATGTTTAAACACAATATCCTGCCACTATACTGATCTGTCCATAATCTTACCTAAGGTATTATGGGAGACAGGTACAGGACATTGAATGGGACTGGAGGGGAGTTTGACAGGTATTCCTATTCATTTAGAGGGAAGGCTTTCAGTGGAGACTACTTGGAGTCATTGTATTTCTTAATACCAAGTAGAAGCTATCACTGTGTTGGTCTCTTAGAATACAGGAGTTTAGACAGCATGTTCAGATGTCCTGCTGTCTACTGGATTCTAGTTAACTGCTATTTTAGAACTAATGTGACTAGGAGGATGGCACATAGGTTTAAGCCTACTATAGCTAAGGTTTCTAGCTGTGAGTCTCTGAGTTTTGACTCATACTCACATCCTGGAAACATGATGTGTCCTGTCCAACAGTTTAGCAGTCCAATATAAATCCTGGACTACATTATCAGTACAATTGGAGAACTGAACTACCTTTCAGTAAACCAATTGTACATAGCAGATGAAGGATTGATGTAGAATTCAACACTGTTAAGGGTTGGAATAAATACTCTGGCCTAGAAGCAAGGTTAGGATTAAAGTTGGAGAATAGCCCTGGTTTGATCCTGTGTATGTTTGTTTTTAACTCAAACATTTCCCTTTTGGTATCTGGAGTCATCATAGTAAGAAGTTATTGATGGGGTTAGATGATATAATTGTCATCCTGAAATTGGAATCCATAGCAGGACAGTGTCATTCAGATTTGACAGTGTCCTGATATTGAACTGAGGTATTGAACTGGTTATTGGGTTGGATAAATCTGAGACTGAGAAGTATTATTACTACAGTCCTATTTTAAAGCATAATAGCTGACAGTGCTATACCTTAGATATATATATGACTGTAATCTAAATAGTTGATTTTGTAATCTATACTAGTAGCCCTGTTTAGTATTGATAATACAAGGAGGTGGATGCAAGGTTAAAAAGCTAGGTGTCCTCATTAGTATGAAGGACTAGTGGTTTTAGCCTAAAAGAAAGCAGGACTATTTAGTTCCAACCTTCTAGCTAAATACTTATAGTTTCATGTCATTACATTTCTAAAGTATATCTTTCCAATGGTAAGTTATAGAAGCAAACATGATAGGTTGTGTTTAGACTATTATGTGGTTATAATGAAGAATTGATTTATAAATATAGATTAAGGTAGAGGACTAAGCTAATGTACTTTATTCATGATTAGAATTGTGGATAGCTAAGTTAGAGTTAGTCAGTTTATTAATTTCTTGAAATTATTAAACAGGAGGACATACAGCTTTACTACCCTTTCTTGATCACCCGGAGACAGGCAAGTATACTCCTTTGAATTGTTCATTTCTCATGTCTTCATTATTCTTTCTTGTATCTCTTGGTGACACGATATATCACAACATTGTCTCATTTCATGTTCCATGTTTCATTGTGTCTGGGAGGGGAAATACTATAGAGATGTGATCAAACCCTGTTACTACTCATGTGAATAGCTTGGGTCCCGCACCGTGCACGTGAGGCCAAAGCCGTACCATTTCATTATCATTGCATCTACCCAAGCCGATCATACTGTAGAAGTATTTCAAATATTGCACATGTCAGGATTCAGTATTGTATTTCAGGATTTCATGGTTGTATTTCATGTTCAGGCTGTATTTCATGTTCAGTTTGTATTTCATGATTCAGGTTGTATTTCATGTTCAGGACTCTAACCATGCTTCCCTGTTTTACTTTCAGTTTTCCTATTCAGTTCATGTCTTGTTCTCATTTCCTATACTTTACATTATTCCCGTTTTCTTGATTCATACCATGATGTACATGTTCATTTCTTTGGATATACTTTGCTCCGCTCCTGAATAGGATATGTTGCAGGTGAGTTGGAGGCTTTATGTGACACATTCTATGGCGAGGAGCCTATTGATGCAGGAGAGCTAGCTGGTGCAGCTCATGACTTAGAGGCTGCAGAAGCCTAGAGATTTCCTTTAGTTTTCCTATTTCCATATATTTGAGACTAGTAGACTTTCTATCTTTCTGGAATGTAATAAGTTCTGATATTGTACTTTACTCTGGTTGGGACACATTTATATAGATGTTGTGATTCATTCATGTTCTTATTATCTGGTTAGTTTCCCTAGATTGGTACAGCTTACTTTGTTGTGTCTAACAACAAAGGCTGGGCGTGTCCAACACGTATCCGATTATTCGGGAGTTGGTCGTGACAACAAGACATTGCCGAGATATACAAGCGTCCTTATCTGAACTTGATACAAAGGGGAGCTGCTGGACAATTAAGTAAGCCGATAGCACAATACACATTGAGCAAGGAAGATAGATTAATAATCTGTAAGTGGGTATCTACTTTAAGATTTCCCGACGGCTATGTGTCGAATTTGTCTAGATGCGTTGACCTCAATGAACGCAAGCTAACGGGAATGAAGAGTCATGACTGCCACGTGTTTATGGAAAGATTACTGCCCATTGCTTTGAAAGAGTTGTTGCCTTCTGCTGTATGGGTTCCGTTGGCCGAACTATCAATATTTTTTAGGGATATTTGTTCAACTAAGTTGACTGTGCAACACATGGTTGAACTTGAGGAGAAGATTATCTTAACAATTTGCAAGTTGGAGAAAATATTTCCTCCTGGCTTCTTCGACAGCATGGAGCATCTACCGATTCATCTAGCATATGAAGCCCGTGTCGGTGCATCTGTTTATTATCGATGGATGTACCCATTTGAAAGGTACATAAATATCGATATAATTTAAGCTGAATTTCAGTGGGTTTTAAAATTCTTTCTTAATTCTCAAGATAATTTGTCTCTCTAGATACCTACACCATCTAATGAAGAAAGTTGGCAACAAAGCTCATATAGAGGCTTCGATATGCGAAGCATACCTTATCGAAGAGGTGTCAAACTTCTGCTCCATTTATTTCGATACTCATATTAAAACAAATCGAAATAGACCTCAAAGGAATGACGAGGACGTTGAGGATGGAGGAAGATTCAATGTAAGGGGCAAGCCTGTTGGGGCTAGTAAAAGACGGTGGTTGACAGACGACGAGTATGATGCTGCTCACCGATATGTCTTATTAAACTGTGACATACAAGAAGTGAGAGATTTGGAGAAGTAAGTCAGTACACTTGCACTCGTTATAATCTCGAATTTGATGAAGTGAGTGACTACACTTATATATTCTTATTTTCTCTAATAGTGTATTTAGAGATGAAGTCAAACTGAGGAGACCCGATATTACCGATGAGGGACTTCAAAGAGAGGTTGATTGTACATTTCCATCATGGTTTCGCAAATACGTAAGTAACTGTGATTATAATTGAGATTATTAATATATAATCTGAAACATTTAAATTATAAATATTTGTTTACAGGTTTTATTGCCTGAAACAACACTCACTCATGAGAGTGTTCGTTATCTGGCACTGGGACCGAAGAAGCAAATAAAGACTTGGCCAGGCTATATCGTTAATGGCTTCAGGTTTAAGTCAACTCAGAATGCTATAAATGTCGAATTTATCAATGACGGCATCAGTACCAAGGATTCCGGTGTTTGCATAAGAGGCACCGTCTATGACGACGAGCCGGACTTTGACTATTATGGAGTGCTTCGGAATATTATAGATTTACAATATACTGGCCTATATGATATGCATATTGTGATGTTCAAATGTGAGTGGTTCGATACGACACCAAATATCGATTGGAGAATCGATAAACAATTTGGATTCATCGATATAAATTATCGCAAGAGGTATAGAGGGTCCGATACATTTGCGATAGCAAATCAGGCTGTTCAAGTCTACTATACAAGCTACCCAAGGCATCGTAGAGATCGATTTGACTGGTGGGCAGTATGTAAGATTAAATCTAGAAATACATTCAACGTTGGAGATCCAGCATACCAAGAGGACCAGATCGAAAAGTCCCAATACTTGGGACAACACTCAGATACAATGGATGTTGAAGATATTGTTGAAGAAAATAGAGGGAAGGAAGAGGTTGATACACAAGATTTAGCTGTAAACCATGGGAGAAAGAGGCATCTTGTCCCAAATTTTGAGGCAGAAGAAGAAGAAGAAGAAGAAGAAGAAAAAGAAGAAGAATTTGATGGGGATGAGGATATAGATGAAATCGACGATGAAGATAAGGATGAGGATGAGGATGAGGAGGAGGAGGATGATGATGAAGACGAGGCCGAGGATGAGAACGAAGACGATGATTAGGTTAAATATTGTTGTACATTAAAAACACTTCCAATTACGTGAATTAAGTTTGACCTCATAAAAGCAATTACGTGAATTCATGTTTTTTTCATTCGATTATTTACTTATTGCAGATGGCACTCCTAGTCTTTTTTGTCGCGGCGGCACTCGTCTCCCTACTGGTGGTATGTATATTTTAGTTTAGTTTTTTATATCTATTTACACTTTTATATTGTTAATTATGT
Organism: Iris pallida; assembly: GCA_029216955.1. Classification (NCBI taxonomy): domain Eukaryota; kingdom Viridiplantae; phylum Streptophyta; class Magnoliopsida; order Asparagales; family Iridaceae; genus Iris; species Iris pallida. The sequence continues at coordinate 35,772,275 of JANAVB010034417.1, forward strand.
TTATGTGTTCTATTTACAGGTCATGATGGCTGGCCGTGGTCGTGGTGCTGGTCGTGGTGGTGGTGGTGGTGGTGCGGGTCGTGGTCGTGGTCGTACTGGTGCTGGTGGTCATGGTCGCATTCAAAGTTCCCGGGATGTGACCCCATCGAGCGAGCCCGACCCGGAGAGTACCCCGGGCAAAGACGCATCCCGCCCTCGATCGGCCACTTCATCGAGGCATGAGTCCGGATCTGCTAGCGGATCCGTTCCGCTATCGGAACCACCAGCAGCGGATCCACCAGGGGATGCCCCAGTTACTGCACAGTGGGCCCCGGAGTACCCCCATACTCGGTTCCATCCGGTTACTGGGGAGTACATACGCAGACCCGCGGATCCTCCGACGGCACCAGAGAGGCCGAGAGGCGAGTTCCGACGAGAGCTATGGCCCGCGGGGACCTCGTAAGTAAATTTAAGTTAATTTATTAATTTTTTTTATTTATTCAAGTTAATAATCCAATCGTTTCTTCTTTGTAGGTTTTTTTTCGTTTAATGTTGGCAGGGCCCTTGGAGAAATTATCAGGGCTAACTTCTACGGTCCCTACCTCAACTTTTCGTCGGTGTCCCCAAACGTGCAGTACGTCTGGCTCGACGAGTTGAGGGTATATATCTATATCTTCTGGTTAATTATTAGTTACTCTTTAATCAACCATTTTTTAAATTACGTGATAATTGATTTTTTGTATTAGACAACGTACTGGTGGCCCCCCATCGTGAGGAGGGGATCCGCAGGACCTACAGAAGCGCTTGCTCGAAGAAGATACGGGATATGATTTATGACCTAAAAATGGGGCATACGAGGCCGAATTGGATCCGGCAGGAGTATTATGAGGACCTATTAGGCATGATGGATACCCCTGCATACAAGAAGAAATCGGAGAAGGCGAAGGTGAACCGATCTGCCGTGGACCTTTATACGGAGGGATCAAGGTCCCACGCAGGAACACTTACAGATCTGGTGAGCAACCATAAATTTATTTCACTATCGAATTAGGTATTATTAATTAAAGGAGTTAATTAGTTTCTACGGAAATTTCGTATGCAGGCCCAACGGGCGGTGAAGGAGGGAAGGGCGCCAGAATCGGTCACCATGCACGACGTGTTCCAGCATACGCACAAAAGATGGAAGGACGGGAGCTTCGTCGACGAGAGGGCCAAGGAGACTGATGTAAGTACTTATGTTTATGAGATTAACGTTACAATTAAAAGTATTCGAACTATAACTTAGGTAAACTTAGGATTCACACTTAACTTAGTGAAACATAGGATTTTGATTACAACTTAGGTAAATCTTATAATATAAACACATTCATTTAATAGGCTGCGTATCGTGGGGCCCTTAGTTGGGCTCAGTTAACTGACACCGAGGATGTCGGTGAAATGACGCCCTTCCGGACGCCCTCTTCTTTGGCCGCTCGGAATGACTTGTTCGTAGATACCGTCGGCGGCTTTAAGAAAGGGTTCCTGTACGGAGTCGGCTCCCTAGGGCCATTGCACATGGCGACGCAGAGATTTCCACCGACACCGCCTCCTCCCGTGGCCCCGGAAGACGATGATGTTAGGTCGCAGCTTACGTAGCTGCACGAGGCGGTGTCGTCCTTACGGGAGCAATTTGCCACGTACTTTCCGCCTACGTCTGCTGCTGCCGGTCCGTCTGCTGCTGCCGGTACGTCTGCTGATGGTGCTCGTCCATCTTCTACTGGTCCGTCGACTGCAGGTGTCGTTCCGTCTTCCGTGGGCCATCTTTCTCTCAACCCTGATGCCCCTGTGGTACCGCCTACGACTGTGACGTCACTCTTGGATCTCATGTCCGCAGAGCAACTACGCCGACTTCCGAGCAGTGTCTACGATGGCTTGCCTCCGTACCTTGTGGAGGAGTATATTCGTCGGTCGCATATGGGATTACCACCACCGGACAATCGACCTCCTCCTTCTTAAAATATTGTATTAAGAAAATTTGGATTATTTGTGAGAGCTTTGGATTAATTGTGCTATAATCGGCTTATAGCACCGGATATTATGTTACTCTTTAGGATAATTGATATTTATTTTCTATTAATTTGGTTTGGTCTGTGATTCTTGGATAATTGGTGTGCATTAAATTCGTATGTGCATATTTGGTCTATGTGATTCTTGGATAATTGGTGTGCATTATATATTTGGTCTGTGTGATTGTTGGATAATTGGTGTGCATTATATATTGGTTTGGTTTATGTATATATTTGTGAACAGGGAAAATGCTGCAATTTTTTTCCCAAAAAACTCAGTTAGCGACGGACTAGTGACCGTTTAGCGATGGATAATCCCAGTTGCCGACGGTTTTACGACGGATTAGCCGTCGCTATCTGGAGTTTTTAAAGTATTTCCAGGTAGCGACGGATGATCGACGGATTATCCGTCGGCAAGGTTCTGGTGGTATAAACTTCGACGAAATAGCGACGGTCTATCCGTCGCCAGGGCGACTGATAATCAGCCGCTAAGTAATCGCTTGCTCTAGCGACTGCTTAGCGACGGACAATCCGTCGACAAGGTTCTGAAAATGCTTGACATTTCTAGATCGATGGCGACGGATAATCAGTCAGTAATCCGTCGCTGTGGCGACGTTATAGCGACGGATTAGCGACTACTCTTCCGTCGCCATGGTGCTGGAAATGCCAAGCATTTCCAGAACCTGATCGACGGATAGTCCGTCAGCATGCCGTCGCTAATCCGTCGTTCGTTATCGACGAATACCGACGGGTGAGCGATGGAACGATACGCTCTGATACGCTCTGATACGCTGTTACTACGGATTACCGACGGAATTTTACGTCGCTATTGTCTACACAGTTCAGTACTTAATAGTTGAAATGGACGACAGTCCATCGAAAATGCGTCGCTAATGCTTCGTATTGTGACGTCGATAATCCGTCGCTATTCCGTCGTTTGACGACAACGTAGCGACGGACTATTATTAGCGACGAGCTGATTGCCGACGAATTTTTTTGTCCAAAATCCGTCGGTTATCGGTCGCTAATAGTAATTACCGTCGGATTGGCGACGGATAGGGCCGTCGCTAAAACGATAAATTTTGGTAGTGTCAACCAGCTCCTACTTGTGCCTACTGTAGGATGACCTGGCACTCTTGGGATGTGTGCAGGAAGAGGCTTGGTGTATGCTTGTTTTGTGGATCTTTTGTACACCAGTTGAGGTAGTTTCCTTCGGCACCTGTTCGTCCAGCTTCGAGGATAGCTCCAGCCCGCCTATTGTAGCACAACTGCAGAGAGGGCCATTACCTACTCAGTATCAATGCCTTATCCAGCATTGATAAAGGGGCAAGGCATTTGCTATGATGGTCGACGAGACCGACACCTTTTGATGTGATTGCAGGTTCAGTACTTATTAATTCATTTTTAGCTATTTCTTTATTTGATTCCGATGCTACTCATAGTTTTATATCTATAGCTTTTGTGTTTAAGCATGACATTACATCTATGCCTTTGGATAGTAGTTGTAAGATTTTAACTGACGGGGGCATTATCCTAGTCAAGGATATCTGCGTCGAGCGTCACATTACCTTGGGAGGCAAGATTTGTGCGTCAGATTACTCGTAATGCCACTTCTGTGCTTTGATATAGTACTCGGAATGGATTGGTTGAGTGCGCAGTACGCCAGTATAGATTGTCGTCGCGGATGCATTGTGTTTAGTCCTCCTAGAGAGTCAGTATTTGAGTTTGCTAGAGGAACCATGGAGCAGAGTAGCAAAGCTATTTGTGGGGCCTTGGTAGAGCAGAAAGAGCTACCTGAACTAGGTTAAAACTTGGCCCAAGTTCGGTCAGGGTGGTTTTAACCATTCCCTTGATATCTGCATCCAACGTTCGAATACGATATTTCTGCATCTGAACTCTGCCTGAACCCTTCCCGAATTCGGTCCCCAAAAACACTATAAATAGAATTGAGATTGCCATTCATTTTACTCATCCTATTTAATCTTTTCTCTTCTCTATATAAAGTGCTCTAAGATTTTTACTTTCATATCTATGCCTTTACGACTCTTAGCCAAGCCAGTACAGTTTCTGTTTAATCTAGATTTTGGTATTAAAGAGTTTTATCGGAGGCTGTATTTAGAAAACATTCTAGTTTTCCAATTGCCTTCTGTAGTCGGTCGTGTGCTCATCACCAAGAACAGTGTTGTGAAGTCGGTCATGCACTTGTCGCCATGTACGGTGTTGTAATAGTTGCAAGCGTTTAGTTAAAGCTTATGCTATAGTGGATTAACAGCGAGCAAGAGTACTCGCGACTGGATTAGTCCTCTCAGAAGGAAACCAGTATACATCATTGTGTCACTGAGTTTGAATTCTTGACTCTTACTTTACCGCATTTTATTTACCATCTTTTAGCTGCTATAATATATAACTGCATAATATTTTAATTAGTGATTATTTTCCACTGCACACGCACACACTCTATTTACCCCCCTCTAGAGGTGCTCAATGGTCATATAGGGCTCATCTGCTGTTACCCCCACTTGGGCTTCTTCTTGAGGGGCACCTACAAAATTAATGAATTCATAAGAAAACAAGTAGACGAATAAGATATAAAGAGTTATGCCAAATGTACTTACTGGGTTAGTGGGTATGTACGACTTCATCAAATCTAAAAAGTCTCCATGCTCGAAGTCGAAAGAAGTAATCGGAGCAATGGAAGACTCCTCGACCTGGGTCGTCCATATTGGTCCTGTCACCGGAACCTCTTCCGGGTCAATAGCCATCTCAGTCTCTGTAATCCATGGCACCTCAACCATGGAGGCCCCTCAGCCTGGGTAGTTCATTCAACCCCAACCGAGGGAGGGCCCTCAGACAGTACAGAGGTCTCAACCCTGACCGCTAGATATGCTGGTACCCAGGAGGATACCCTAGTAGCAGCTGCCTCGAGAAGGTCTCCGAGGACTTCAAACTTACAATCGGTCAAATCCTTCTTTGACCGTTTCAATTTCTTCACCAGCTGTACCAACAAAGGAAAACCAACAGAATAAAAAAAATCCTAGAATTCATAAATAAATGTATGCCAAATTCCTGTGAAGGGGACTCAGCGGGCTGTCATTTCTTCCGCTTTGCGGACAATGAAGCCGGCTGCTCCGATATGGTCAGGGTATGGATAACCCATTTCACCCTCTTAGATGATGGGGATCTTACCTCTGTGGAGGCCCAACGTTTAAAAAAATGTAACTATGGGGGCCTCTTCTTCTTTCGAGGTGGCGCTGGACCCCTCCGATACCTTGCCACCAGAAGGTAGATGATCTCGGATGGGCTTAAGGACGGAGAAGCCTCCATCTTGGTCCCAACAATGAAGCTCCGTTCCCAATTGTAGCTCGGGGAAAAATTGTTCGTCAAGCAGTAAAACTTTATGACGGAATATATAATTAGTATTTCAGGCCGGCCGGCGAGCACAGTGAAGCTTACCCTAGTGCGACTGGCGATGTAGTAAAGCCACATGCGTGCTGTCCAACAAACTCCCTTCATAACCCAAGCAAGTGCTTGCGTTATCCATCATTATTTGGCTGTAGCCAAATTGACGCGCGAACCGACTCGGTCGAATTGCAGCCAATAAAAAGCTCCACGTATCAAGGTACTCGCCTAGTCGCCCTTGTCCTCCAGTATGTCTCCCGCGAAAAAGCTTGTGTAGGAGGGTGGGATCCTAAAGAAATCGTAGCCAGTCAAGTGACCCAGTACCCATATACAAACGGGGACACCTTGGTGAATCTACTTCTTCCTATGACAGCGGCGTATGGAGGTGTCCCCATCCATATAACCTTCTTCTGAACCAAGGTCCATCAAGCTCGGGTGGTGTAGCACCAACCAAGCCATCAGGTAAAGGTAGTGAAGCTCCACCTGGGGAAATTTACCTTCATTCCCGCCGTGATTAATTATCCTTTTCGAGAACTCCCATAAGCCTCACAGAATATTGCAAACCATGGCAGGAAGGAGGGCAAGACGATATCCAAACACTAGCTTGACGGTCGGCATAATGAGGTTCCTGCTCATTCTCTCCATTAACCCAGAACCATCCGGAGGCACACAAGTGCGTAACCATGTAATCAAAAAGGCAGCCAACACCGCCTTTGGAGTCATGGCACTCAGATTTTGACAAAAATAATTGTGGACTGAAGCGGTCGGCTTCCCCTCAGTATCCATCGAGGGGCTTTCCTCCCCCGCTGCTGCCATCAACGCATCAACTTCAGTAGGGGTATATTCCCGACGAGTAGTAATATGGACCTACCTCGGTCCTGCGAGATGTTCAGTTATGACGTATGTAAACCCCCTAAAATTTTACTAAATTTTTTTATATAATTAATTTATTTTGGTATTGTTATTTTTTTGTATTTGTATGTCGAGTACGAATACGTATAACGAAGTATTTTATTTTTATAAAAAAAGTTTTTATAGAAAATATATTTTTTGTTTCAATATATTACAAGTAAATATTTTATCTATTAAGATATAAAAGCGTCAAAATTTATTTGCCAAACTTTATTTTAATATAGAAAGGGCTACTGATAATTTAGTAAATAATATTTTGTAAATATTCTATTTACATGCAAGGAACATGAAATTTAATTCATGTATATATTTTGATTTTTGAAATTAACTATTATATTTTTATTATTTATAAAAAGATATTTTAAAATTTGTTTGATTTAATGTTTAATTAATTATGGTGATTTTAAATTGGAATTGATTTTATTATAATAGTTTTAAAGCTGGGATTATATAGATTTAAATTGGATTTGGATTTGATTGAATTGGTTTTAAATTGATTTAATTTAAATGGTGAATTATTTAATGGGGATTTAATTTTCCTACTCCTTATCTAACTAGGAGTCTCCACTACCTATATAAGGAGAGGCTCCTTTGCTATTTTTTCCATAAAATCTTATAACCTAAATTGCTCTACCATAAAGTATCCGTGCATCGTATACGTGTCCACCTTCCCTGTGTCAGCCGTGACGGCCTCGGGTCCGACCCCGGGTGTCTTTCCACTAGTTATTCATTACAATTACATCATCTCTCTCGTGTCCAACACGCTGGACACAAAAGCAAAATCCACAAAAAAAATTTGTGTCAGGACACACCACAATACCAACCCCAATCCTAAACCTAAATATGGCCGCAGCCACCTGTCGTTCTGCCAACTTCCGGTGAACACCCACCGTCACCGCCTTAATTCATCGTCCGACCCGCCGCCAGCAACACCACCTTCGCCACTCACTACCACTCCTACAGCCCTCCGCCACCAGCAACTTCTCATCAAACGCCCGATCCCACCACAGCCAGTGCCCACTGCCGGCTACTACCTTCTTATCCGTCACAGGCAAACCCAACCAAATACATTGTACCATATATTACCACCACCCTCTGTCAAATCTCGTCTGCCAATCTTGTCAGGGTAGCACAACCAATGAACCAACCATGCCTCGACAACCACCGCCGCATCAAAAACCCTAAAACACAAACACCATAAACCCTTTCCTTTCCTCCGACTTACCGCCGTTAGGCCAATACTGGAGCTGCGAGCATGAACACGCTCTCCCCGCCCCTCCGTACTAGAGAAGGCCAGCTTCCACCCAACTGCTCCTTCCGTGCTGCCGCCACGGCATTGCCAAACGGACTACCGTCGCACCTGGGTGTGCACTGCCGTCCGCCGATGTCACCCTCATTTCCCATATTTCCAGTATTTCGTATTTATACTCGTATCTGGATTTTGGCATGTATTTTTATTTTTTTCGACTTGTGGAATTTTGATAATTCTCGTATTCTTGGGTTTTTGGCATGGCTCGGTTTTAATTGGGGTGGTTTGTTTTGGTTCGATTTATGCATGGAGCACCTTAACCTATGCTACCCCTCATCCCCACCATAACTCCTCCTCTTTATATCTCCACCTACCACTCTCTCTCTTCATTACCACCACCATTAATTTTTTTTTTCTTCTTTTTCTCCTTCCGCTACACAACTCTCCCAACCCTAGTCAAGTGCATCTTGCCACTACATGAGAACCCTCTTTTCCTTATCCATTTGATAGATTAGGACATGGTGATCAACATTAGAACTTGGGTTTTTGTGATTTGGAGCCTCCATTGTGATAGATCTAAGTTTTCCTATTTTTGGATTTTGTATGGTTTGATCTACTTTAGTTGGATTTTATGGGTTTTTGATGCTTCTATGTGGAAGAGCATTCAGTTTCACTCCAGTTGGAGCCTTGGAAATCCGAATTTGGAGTTCGGATGGCTAAGTTGTGATACTGTGTAGCCTTGAGTTCAACCATGGTGTTTTTGCTGTTTGGAGAAGACAGTGTGCAGTGTGCAGAGCTTCTTAGCTTACGCCACTGAGCCTGGGATATGCTTCCTGTTGGAAGCGTGTCTCCTTCAGTGTGCGTGACTTTTTACGTACACTGCTCCCTTGAGTGTGCGTGACTTTTCACGTACACTGCTCCCTTGAGTGTGCGTGACTTTTCACGTACATTGCTCCCTTGAGTGTGCGTGACTTTTCACGTATACTGCTCCCTTGAGTGTGCGTGACTTTCACGTACACTGCTCTCTCAGCGTGCGTGACTTTTCACGTACATTGCTCCCTGTAGCATGCGTGACTTTTCACCTACGCTGCTCTCTCAGCGTGCGTGACTTTTCACCTACGCTGCTCCCTGTAGCGTGCGTGACTTTTCACCTACGCTGCTCTCTCAGCGTGCGTGACTTTTCATCTACGCTGCTCCTTTGAGTGTGCGTGACTTTTCACCTACGCTGCTCCCTGTAGCGTGCGTGACTTTTCACCTACGCTGCTCCCTTGAGCGTGCGTGACTTTTCATGTACGCTGCTCCCTTGAGCGTGCGTGACTTTTGTGTACGCCGCTCCCCTGCATGCGTGACTTTTGTGTGTACGCTGCCCCCTGACCCCTTGCTTAACCCATTGGCTCTTGGAGTTTTAGTCTTATTTCCTTAAATGCTTGGCTCTTCTATAGCCCTGTATATTGATATTTTATTAGATATTTTACGTCCATTTTATATCCTTACGCCTTTTGTCCTGAACTTGATAATCACGAATTTACTGGATATGTTTGGAATTGATAATTGAGCATGACCTGATAAGTGGCCTGTCGTGGCGCACTCCTGACTAGTACACTTGATATGACCACCTGACCTGATACATCTTGAATAGCTGTTGCGACGGCTACCTGACATGACATGACATGTATAATTAATCCTGACACTGTGGGCGATTGTGCTCGTACAAATAATCCAGTCATGTCTTGCATCATGTCTAGAAGGGGACTCCTGAGTACCACGGTCAGGAGTACCTACGGAATTAGACTAAGGTTAATAATTAGTATAATTCACTAGTCATGAAGAGATGTTCTCCAGTTACAGGCAATCCCGTTATCCCGGCCGCAAATGATTGGACTTGTAGCCTGCCGACGAGTAGGGCACATTTCCAGCCCACTGTTATGTGGGGCACCCTCCATTGTCACTTAAATGATTGAACTCTATTGTCACTATAATGCATGGTACTCTCTAGATTGTCACTATAATGATTGCCTGGATAACCTGGATAGCTGCAGGGCCTGTGACTACTCGGAGCATCTCATTGCATCTTGCTAGTAACTAGGATTGTGATAACCCTAGTTAGTTAATGTAGAAAGCCGTAGGCAATGATTGGCCGTGATTGCTTGGATAGAGTCTAGTACAGTATAGTATTATCTAGAATTGATTGATTGTAAGACTGTACCAGAATAATTGAACGATTGTCACTCCAGATTGTCACTATAATGATTGTCACTCCAGATTGTTACTTGACCTAATTTCTTATATTTATCTTGCCGATAAATGGTGAGAGAAACCAAGTTCCGTTCAGACGAAGGGTTACAACCCCGGTCCTTGTTTGGTTTACGGGTTGTAACATAGCTATCTGAATAGTCCTATGGTTATCTCATCGTATATCATCCTGTCATGCTTTTCCATATGTCCTGTCTTTTAGTGATTCTATGCAGGATTGTCTTTTATAATTACCCATCATGTTTTTTCCTTAAATTACTGTCTCTTATTATGTAATTATATTATTGTGCTAATTTGCTGGCTTTGGTTCTTATTTTGTGGCCTCCTTTGTGGCACTTGCTCTTCCTGGGGTCTGACCCATCTGGTTTTGTATGGCCAGATATCGGAGCAGCAGCAAAGGATCTATCTGTCTTCCAGCCCGATGGTGGTCACCAGGCATAACCAGGGCATCGAGTGGGTTTCTTTTATTCTCCCACTGTAATATTGTAAATTATTCTTTTGAGGCGTTTAGCCGACGAGCAAGTGTTAGCTCGATTGTACTTACTTACTGTCTGCCTACGGGCTGTAACATGATTGACAAGCCCCGGGGGTTGATCATGTATGACTGAACTCTTGCTAGTCCTCACATTTTGTAACGACTAGCTTCATGATCATCTGGATATGTAATGTTTGGGACGCCTTACAATTGTATATTTGGTGATCTAATATCTTGTAACTATTATTAGTTGGCTGAGATTGAGACAATAGGCTATTTTATGACCGTAAGAGACTGATGGATTGTAGTAAAACCCTCACATATCTAGACAGCCGTGACCGTATAGCGGTGTGGATTCTATTCCGTTATACGTAGCTGGCTATGTCTGCCCCCGCTCTCCAGTATTCTGGTTCTGGGGCGTGACAGCCGAAAACCTCCCACTCCAGAGATCCTCCAGGTCGAGCGCCTCTGCAACCCAGCAACTCTCCTACGTCAAATAACCCTCCTCCGTCGCGTCCGGCCTCGCCACGCCTGGTGAGTTCCCTCGACCTTCCCGCCTCTCTCCTACAGATCTCCCCCACTCTCATGCTCCTCTCTCAACTTTGACTTCTTCTTCTCTCCCTCCCGCTCTCCCTATCTCTCTCAGTTCTCTCCTCTTCTCCTTCCTCTCCTCTCCGATCGAAGCTCTCTCTCCCCCTCTGCTCGTTTCATCCCTCTCACTCTCTATCCTCTCTTACTTCTATTATTTCTTTCTGTTGAATTATTCACTCTTAGTTTTCCTTAACCATTAAGGAAGGTAGAAACAAAGTTAACTATTATTTAATACTAATTATTTATTTATTTATTTCTTATTAGTTAGTATATATGGTATAAGTCTTAATACATGTATGTTTTGAAATAGTAATATATTTTATTTATTAGTAGTGATTAACTATACTATTAGTCATATTAATATTATTGTTATACATAATTAATATGTCTAAAACTATATTGTAACAAAATATAACAATAGGCTTGCCTACATTAATTTTCAAGTAGGTTTTAAACTATAGAAACATTTTTATTATATATTTTTAATATTAAAATAAAGCTTTAATATAAAATGGTTTGCTAGATTCTAAAATATTTATCTAAAAATATCTTGACCCGTAAAAGTTGTCTTCAAATTATAAAATAGTATTTTTAAATAGTTATCTAAAATATTTTTACTAATGAAATGTAGTTTTCCTATCTAGAAATTTTATTTTTGACAAACTTAGAATTTTTGACTAAAAACAATTTTTAGATTTTCAAATAATTTCCAAAAATTATTTTAACTATTAAAACTCTATTTTTCAAGTATTAAAATATTTTCTAAAAGTAGTATAAGTTTTTACTCTCCATAAACTTCCTTTAGTTATCATCACTGATAATGACTGATCATATTCTCTATTTTCTCGCGAATTCAGATCCCTTCAAGTGGACCATGGCTGTAGGACAAATTGGGACACGTTAGATCACCACACAATACCAGACAAGATACCTTACTATATTTACTGCTTATATTTAGTCTGCATCTTTATTGTTTAGTTTTGCATATTTATGGTTTGTTTATTTCCAATTCATCCAGTTACATCTTTGTTACTGTTCATGATTTACTTACTGTACTTTTAGTTATACATGATGAAAATGCTAGTCATATTTTTCTTCTTATATTTCAATCTCTATATGGACATAGAGTTATGGGACTACAGTTTGTTAGTGTATTATCATAAATTTGTCACGTCTGTGCCATGAGATATGTGAGAGTTATGAGTAGCATATAGAGGTACTTGCGTGTTGGCTGATTATCCGTGCACATGCGTTAGGTCTAACTGCTAATAGAGGCATGTTTGAAGACTTGGTAGTTAGTAGAGGTACATGGTCATGGATCGACGTAGCTAGGTGCATAGGGTGGGGAGAATATTTCCTTGTCATATGGGCCACTATTACACTTTTTCTTTTAGTATACCGAAAGCTTCGCTAGAGATACCGGTGAGCTTACCCTCTCAGGTTGGACACTGACGTTTGTAGAAGGTTATGTGCTTGGGCCCTGGTGCCCAAGTGGGGATTATGTCGAATCCCAATTATAGCTAGAAGTGCCCATGAGTTGAAGGTTTGTTCTTAACTGCATGTACATCGTAGAATGGTTAGGTGACCTTAGTTGATGTCATGTCACCATTCGTTCTAATCGTGGCATAGGATAGTGTCACATCACAGAATAGTGTGCTACCCTGGTCCTTGTTTGGTTTTAGGGGTAGTCTATTGTTTAGTTGATGGAATACTGGACCTTGTTATGATTTGGACTATTTTACTTTTACTTGTGACTTTGTGACATACTTTATATTTAGTTCAGATGGCATGTTTATATGTATCTTATTACGTCCCTCCAACGACCTGGTAATTTTTCTAGGAGTGTGTTTTCATGACTTTCCACAGGTGTTCTAGCCAAGGCCGTGATCTTCTCTATTCCTCCGAAGATGACTTGCGCTTGGATTGTCCTTTGCTACTATTAACAAATCCTTCATTGTTATGTATTACTTCTCATTTAAAATGGTTGGTAGTGGATTTGTCTCCACCCAATGACTTGTATAAATGACAATTTATATTCGATTCTATGATATCTTTATTCTTTATTTTGTTGATGATATTAGTAGTTGTGTTTATACTGTATTTACAGCTTACGTATATTTATTATACAGCTAGTATGTCTACATACCTAATCCTATGTATTTTGGGACTAGGGTGTTACATATTTTTGTGGTAGCCCATGTAGGTCAACGAATATAATTTGTTTGGTTACATGACTGTACCAAATAAGCCTGCATATAGGATTAGAGTCTAGGATTCTCATCCACATACTTGACCTCCTTTCTTATTCCCTTTTCGGAATCTCGCTTGACGTCCTTAATTTGCATCTTGCTTAACCCATTTCTACCATAAACCTTATCCTTTTTTTGTGCTTGATATAGGTTAGGAAGATGACTCGTACTAGAAATACATGTTCCTTGGTTCCGCTACACTATTAGTTGAACTCTTGTATGTTGGGGTAGAATGCCTCACGACATAGCATCCTTTTGTCCTTATGACCCATTAAAGAGGATACTAAGAGGATTACCTAGACTATAAAGTTTAAAGGACCCTAACCTATTAGGTCAACCAAGACCTTAGACAAGAAGACAGTAGGATGACTGTATAGGCATGAACACCGGACAAGACTTAAATACTTAAGGAACTTGAACTACTTATATTTTCTTGCATCATTATCTCGCGTACTTATATTTTTACTATCTTGACTGATGCTGCTATTATAACCTAGTTTTGTAAGCTTACTCATTATCGAGCTTGTTCTGTACATATGTTTTATTGTGGACGCCTACTAGTACATTGTCTAATCAGAATCGGTGTATTATGGTCGGATCAACCATAGTGTACTTGGTTCGCTCTTCATATAATTATTTTATGTGGATTGGGATATAGTTAATTTGCCCTCTAGGATCTCATCCGCAGCTGCGTTGACAACTCTCTTTGAACTATTTAGTAGCCTTTGAACGCCGTATTTACATTCAAACACATCTCCCTTGAAATCTTTATTATTTTTTGTCACCTATTTCAGAAAAAAATGCTCATAGACACAGAATATTCCCTTATGACCAAGATAGTTGTATATACACTAGTGTAGCTAGCCATCGATCAAGTCATGTGACTATAACCTTGCCTTGAGTTACTTGTCCTTTTCCTCGACCCCGATCTATTATCATGACCTCTAATCATTTGAAACTTAAGAATGATTAGAATCATTTCCTTAAATCGTACCCCTAACCTATACGATTATCGTACAATCTGTTCTCTAAGAAATCATGTACCATTGATCTCTAATCATTTTATCTTGATTTCTTAACCCTTATTCTTTATATTTCTTGTATTAAACCATCATTTATTTTCGAAACACTTACCACGATCATTAAACCTAACCATATTTTTTTTCTCATAGTTAAATTGTTTCACTCATGGAGAATTTTTCATTAAACTCCTCCGTGATTTATGCAAACCTTATTTCTTATATGCTTCCCTTATGCGAACATGGAAATTGGATCGTGACACCCATTAGTTATAACAGAGCTAGATTAGAAAATCTCATAGAGGAGATTAATGGTATAGTTGATTAGGATGCTTATGCGATTACAAGGTATATATACGATCGAATATAAATCCTATTAGTTGAGGAATGTGATTTTTGTGATATGATCAAAGGAGATTAGACTTCTCGGTTGACAAGAATTAGTACTTGGAGATAAATCAAGAATTGGAAAAAAAAATTTCGTAATGGATATGAATTCTTATTTGGGTGAGTTGATTTCTACTTTCAACTAAATTGAATTTAAGGTTTATTGAATTTCAATTCCGAAGAAATTTTGAAAGGCAAAATTTAGCGTGAGAAAGAAGAGATATAGAAATATATATAGAAAAAGATTAAAGAATTATTGAATTGAATGTTTCGGGTCTTATTGAATTTCTATTATGAAATATCAGATTTAAAAAATATATTATGGAATCAAAATTTTGAGAGTTAATTTTTGAGAGCAAGTCTCAAATGGAGTAAGGAAGAAAATGAAATGCGTTCAAGAAAATATAAAATTTCATGAAATATAAAATTTGAGCAGATTTGTAAAGAGTTAGTAATGATAAAAGCACTTGACAGGTTGTTAAATTACAAAAAAAATGACAATATTGAATGGAAATTAATATGGGTTATTGATCAATGTTTGAGGTATATAAGGTTATTACCTACTTATGATATTGCACGATTACAAGATAAATGTTATCTTCGATCGAATTTAGATACTGATTGGGGTATCATGTATGTGATCAAAGTTTTATTATTTATAAAAAGATAGTTTATAATTTGTTTGATTTAATGTTTAATTAATTATGGTGTTTTAAATTTGGAATTGATTTTATTTTAATAGTTTTAAAGATATGATTATCTAGATTTAAATTGGGTTTGGATTTGAATGAATTGGATTTAAATCAATTTAAATTAAATGGTTAATTATCTATTAGGGATTTAATTTTCTTGCTCCTTATCCAAATAGGAGTCTCCACCTCCTATAAGGAGAGGCTCATTTGATCTTTTTTCCATAAAATCTCATAACCCAAATTTCTCTATCATAAAGTGTCCATGCATCGTGTCCGTGTCCGTGTCCACCTTCCCCGTTTCAGCCGTGACAGCCTCGGGTCCGACCCCGGGTGTCTTTCGACTAGTTATTCATTACGATTACTTCATCTCTATTCTGTCTAACACGTTGGACACAAAACCAAAATCGACAAAAATCTTTCAGTGTCAGGAAATACCCCGACAAGAACCCTAACCCTAAACCAAAATACTGGCCGCAGCCACCTGCCGCTCCACAAAATTCCGACGAACATCCATCATCACTGCACCACCTCGCCGTCCGACCCACCGCCAGCAACACCATCTCCGCCACTCTCCACTAGTCCCACAGCCCTCCACCACCAGTAACACCTCATCAAACGCCCAATCCCACCACAGCTAGTGCCTACTGCCGGCCACCGCCTTCTTGTTCGCCATCGGTAAACCCAACCAAACTAATTGTACCATCCATCACCACCCCTATCAAATCCCATCGGCCAACCTATCCGAGGCAGCACCACCAACGAACCAACCATGCCCGGAGAACCACCGACGCATCAAAAACCCCAAAATACAAACACCACAAACACTTACCTCACCTCCGACTTATCGTCGGTGCCAGTCCACTGCCGGAGCTGCGAGGTCGAACAACGCTCTTCCCTCCTCTCCGTGCCGAAGAACGCCAGCCGCCGCTCAACTGTGCCTTCCGTGCTGCCGCCACAGCATAGCCAAACGCACCATCGTCGTACCCGAGCATACGCCGTCGTCCGCCAAAAACCTCCCGCGTCGGAGATCCTCCTAGTTGAGCACCTCCGTCGCCCAGCAATTCTCCCACACTGAACCATCCTTATCTGTCGTGTACGGCCTCGCCATGGACGGTGAGTTACCTCAACCTTCTCGCTTCTCTCCTACAGATCTTCCCCACTCTTCCGCTCCTCTCTCAACATCGACTTTTTCTTCTCTCCCTCAGGCTCTCCCCATCTCTTTCAGTTCTCTCCTTCTCTCTTCTCCGATCGCAGCTCTCCCCCTCTGCTCATTTCTTCCCTCTCTCTATCTCTTCTCTCTTACATCTTTTATTTCTTTCTGTTGAATTATTTACTCTTAGTTTTCCTTAACCATTAAGGAAGGTAGGAACAAAGTTAACTGTCATGTAATATTATTTATTTAATTATTAATTTCTTATTAGTTAGTATATATGGTATAAGTCTTAGTACATGTATGTTTTGAAATAGTATTATAGTATTTTATTCATTAGTAATGATTAACAATACTGTTAGTCATATGTGTTATATATAATTAATATGTCTAAAACTATATCATAACAAAATATAATAATAGGCTTTCCTACATTAATTTTCAAGTGGGTTTCAAACAATAGAAATATTTTTATATTATATTTTTAATACTAAAATATAGCTTTAATATAAAATGATTTGCTAGATTCGAATATATATTTATTTAAAAATCTTTTGACCAATAGAATAGTTTTTAAATTATAAAATAGTATTTTCAAATAGTTATCTAAAATATTTTTACTAATGAAATATAGTTTTCCTACATAGAAATTTTATTTTGGACAGACTTAGAGTTTTTGCCTAAAAATAATTTTTAGATTTTCAAATAATTACCAAAAACTACTTTAACTAATAAAACTATATTTTTCAAGTATTAAAATATTTTCTAAAATTAGTATAAGTTTTTACTCTCCGTAAACTTTCTTCAATTATCATCACTGATCACAACTGATCATGTTCCCTACTTTCTTGTGAATTTGAATCCCTTCAAGTCTACCACGGCTGTTGACAAATTCAGACATGTCGGATCACCAGACAACACCAGGCAAGATAACTTGCTATATTTACTGCTTATATTTAGTCTCCATCTTTATTATTTAGTTATTGCATATTTACTGTCTTTTTATTTACAGTTCATCCAGTTGCATCTTTGTTATTGTTCATGATTTATTTATTGTGCTTCAGTTACACATGATGCAAATGTTAGTCATATTTTCCTTCTTGTCTTTTAATCTGCATATGGACCTATGTCTTTCAATCTGCATATGGACCTAGAGTTAAAGGACCACCGTTTGCTAGTGTATTATAATAAACTTGTCACGACTGTGCCACAAAATATGTGTGAGTTATGAGTAGCATATAGAGGTACTTGCGTGTTGGCTGATCCCCCGGGCGCTTGTGTTAGGTCTAACTACTAATAGAGGCATGTTAGTAGACTTGGCAGTTAGTAGAGGTACGTGGTCATGGATATGACTTAGCTAGGTGCATAGGGGGTGAGAACATTTCCTTATCGTATGAGCCACTATTACACTTTTCCTTTTATTAACTCGAAAGCTTCGCTGAAGATACGGATAAGCTTACCCTCTCCGGTTGGTCTGTGACATTAGTAGAACATCATGCGCTTGGCCACTGGTGGCCAAGTAGGGACTATGTCGAATCCTAATTATATCTAGAAGTGTCCATGTGTTGAAGGTTTGTTCTTAACTGCATGTACACCGTAGAATGGTTAGGGGACCTTAGTTGATGACATGTCACCCTTAGTTCTATTCATGGCATGGGATAGTGTCATATCATAGAATAGTGTGCTATCGTGGTCCTTGTTTGGTTGTAGGAGTAGTCCACTATTTCGTTGATGGAATACTGGACCTTGTATGATTTGGACTATTTACTTTTGCTTGTGACTTTGTAACATATTTTATATTCAGTTCATATGGAATGTTTATATGTATCTTCTTACGTTCCTCTGACGACCTGGTAATTTTTCCAGGTGTGTGTTTTCGTGACTTTTTGCAGGTGTATTACTTCTCATTTAAAATGGTTGGTAGTAGATTGCCTACGTCCAACAACTTGTACAAATGACAATTTATATTTGATTCTATGATATCTTTATTCTTTATTTTGTGGATGAGATTAGTAGCCGTGTTTATACTACATTTTCAACTTACGTATATTTATTATACGGCTGGCATGTCTACGTACCTAGTCCTACGTATTTTGGGACTGGGGCGTTACATGTTTTTGTGGTGGCCCATGCAGGTCAACGAATAAATTGTTTGGTTATATGACTATACAAAATAAGCTTGCATATAGGATTAGAGTCTAGGAATCTCATCCACATACTTGACCTCCTTCCTTATTCCTTTTTCGAAATCTTGCTTGACTGCCTTGAATTGTATCTTGCTTGACCCCTTTTCTACCATAAAACTTATCCCTTTTTGTGCTTGATATAGGTTAGGAAGATGACTCGTACTAGGAATACATGTTCCATGTTCCCACTACACTATTAGTTTAACTCTTGTAAGTTGGATAGAATGCCTCACGACTAGCATCAGTTTGTCCTTATGACCCATTAAAGAGGATACTAAGAGGATTACCTAGACTATAGAGTTTGGAAGATATTAACCCATTAGGTCAACCGTGACCCTATATAAGAAGCCAGTAGGACGACTGTATAGGCATGAAAACCAGACAAGACTTAGATTCTTAAGGAACTTGAACTACTTATATTTTCTTTCATCATTATATCGCGTACTTATATTTTTACTATCTTGACTGATGCTGCTGTTACAGCTTTCTTTTGCAAGCTTACTCATTATCGAGCTTGTTTTGGACATATATTTTATTGTGGGCGCCCACTAGTACATTGTCTAATCAGAATATGTGTATTATGGTCTGATCAACCATAGTGCACTAGTTCGCTCTTCATATAGTTATTCTACGTGGATTGGGATATAGTTAATTTTCCCGCTAGGATCTCATCTGCAACTGCGTTGACAACTATCTTTGAACTATTCAGTCACCTTTGAACCCTGTATTTACATTCAAACACATCTCCCTTGAAATCTTTATTGTTTTTCGATACCTATTTAGGAAAAACAAACTGTAAGCACCCTGATTTTTTTAAATTATTATTTTTTATTATATATGATATTTTTTATTAAATTAGATTTGATTTTTTTCATGACTATAGATGTACTTTTTCGTAGCTGTGATTTTTGGAGCACAAGAAATGTCAATCTATCGAATGTCCTTCATGAGTTTTAAAGTAGACAAGTCTACCTTTAATGTGATATATCATGTCCCATCCAAACTTGTCATGCCCCAGAACCAGAATACCGGAGAACGAGGGAGTGACTCAGCCAGCTACGTATTACGGGTAGATAAATACCGTATAATACGATCAATGCTGTCTAAAAGACGAGGGGGTGCATACTACATGAAAGTCTCACTATGGTCACTCAACGTCTATTGTCTCAATCATTCAAACAAGAAGAAATAATAGAGAACATGTAAGATAAAGCAATAAGGCGTCCCAAATGCTTAGTCAAAATGTTCTTAAGATCTGGCTGTACAAAATATAGCCAGAAGGTATAGCAAGGTATACACAATCGTTATCAGCTACAGTCTGACTTAGTTACAATTATGTAAAAGTAAGTACACGACAATCCGACTAACATGTCGGTGCGAAGCGAAAAAATATAAAGTAAGTAGCAAAATGAGCAGGGAAGTAAAGAACCCACTAGTGTCCTCCTGCGATCATCCCTCTAGTATTGACCATCTCGGAGGTAGAAGAAAGTTGAGTCCTCGGGAACTGGCTCTAAATCTGGCCATGCAAAACCAGAGAGGTTAGACCTCTAATAGCAAGTACCACAAGGAAGCACGACATGAGAAGTAAAACCAGTGAGAAGAGTTAAGAATATGATAAATAAGTCTCCGCTTGCTACTGGGGTTCACACAACATCACGACACTTCAAACCAACTTTCCAACCAAACAAGGATAGAAGTTGACCCGTCGTGTCCTGACATTCTGATCATCTCAGTAGTTAACAGAGTAGGTACAATGCACAAATAAATCAATTTAAACGGCCATACAAGTACTACGGCTTGCTACTGTAAGTTCCAAGTTAACCTAAAAATATACAATAAGGGATTCCTCAGTTCTTACTATGTACAAGCAAGGCTAGTCTATCCAATAATCAATTGCGCCAAACATTAATTAGACGAGTCCCAGCGGGACGCCCGTCATCAGTATACAGTAAATAAATATAGGCAGATACCGCTCCCTGCCCGTGTGGCAGATTTGTATTATCTGTGGGAACCAGCCGTCATGTCGGGCACTAATTATCCCAAGGATGGCTGCCATGTAAGAACCCGGGAATCCATTCTCTCCATGCAATCGTTATTTTATTTAACTTATTAGTCCCTATGTTAATTGAAATCCCATGCCGTGGATCATGGTCATTCAGAATGAGTACTTTCGTACAAAGTACGATATGCACAACTCTACAATGATGCCCGTGCGGTTAGGTTGTAGGTCTTACATAGCATAATACAACAATCAAACCTAGCCACGGAATAATTATGCCTTGACTGTAAAGTGCACATGCCGCTTTTGTAGAAAATCAGTTGAAGCCTGCACGTGTTCATATGCCCATGTTCGGGATCGTCTAGTCGATTGAAATGGTTCATAATTGATATGAACGTATCTCATTCGATTTCAGTAAGACGACTAGCCAGTCTCTTTAGTTCCAACTAGGAACGCATGATCAACCATTAGTCGAGGTAACAAGCAATGTCAATTTGTGATAAGGAATGAAAGTCAACTAGCATTTAGTATGGTCGAGTTTATAACTCTCAGGGTTAAGTTCCAGTCATTCTGGGTATCCATAAACCAATCGAGACATAGGGCACATTCCACACAATAATATGTATTAGAATATTAACATATCATGATTATATCGAGTTCATGATTAATGGGGGGTGCCATGTACGCCAAAGAAATACGCTCAATGAAGTACGCGTAAAGGAACTTTACGCGTGAGGGAAGTTTACACATGAAATAATAAAGCTTACACGTAAAGGAGTACGCTCAATGAAATGCGCGTAAAGGACATAGTTACGCATGAAACTTGCATGCATAAAAAGTCGAGTTATGCGTAAAGCTTGTACGTGTAAAGAGTTAGAGTTTATGCATGAATGAAAGCGCGTAAAGAACATAGCATTGCACGCGTAAAGGAAGTACGCGTAAAAAATAACATTACGCGTGAGCCATTGTACGCCAAAGAAAGGTGTTACACGTAAAACATTGTACGCGTAAAGGAATCGTTACGCGTAAAATAATGTACGCGTAAAGAATACACCAAGCCAGAGTAGACTTGCGTAAACCAAATTCACGCTGACCCGAATGAATGTGGGCGTAGAGCTTGATATTATGCGGGCACGTATAAACGTGTCCGTAGAGCCTGATATTACGCGAGCACGTATAAACGTGTGCCTAGAGAACCTTCGGAACTCCAATTCCATGAACTTCAATCTGAGCCAAAAATGGGAGTTTCCACGGATCGAAAGGGGTTATAACACAAATCTCACAATCTGGAATCGAACGCAACTTGAAAATAAAGAAGTTTGATAGATCAAAACCCACAAAATACGAAAAGGGTAATTTCTAGGTCTACTAAAAAAGAAACTTCAAAATGTAAAATGCCAAGTTCTAAACTATCTTAGGATCACGAGAGGAAGATCAATGGACCATAAAAAGATGGGTTCTAATGTGGAGCAAGATGTACTTGCCTATGGATTTGTAGGTGGAGAGGGTTATGAGGAAGAAGAAGAGTAAATGAGAAAGAAGAAGTAATGAAGAAAAAGAAAGGGGTTAGGGCTTTAAATGGAAATGATGGTAGGTAGGGGGTTGGTCGGGTTCATAGTGGACCACCAAAATCCGGAAATAAACCAACCCAAGCCGAACCCAATGAGCAAAGCAAAATCAGAAAATAAAATACAGAAAAATAATTAGCGCAAAATTAAAGGAATTAAATATGGAATAAATCTATGATAAATATTAAATAAATATATTCCAGCAGTACACGTTTTAAAATACGCATTCTGGGACCGGGAAGTGACATCTCTACCCTTCTTAGAAAAATTTTGTCCTCGGAATTTCAAATCCAAGCAGGATAGAAACATCAGAGCTAAACTAATCCAATTACAAGCATTTTTAGCGAGCAAGCAGTCATCTTACAATATCAATAATAAGTAATATACCTATATCTATATATATATATATATATATATATATATATATATATGATGTATGTATATATCAATTCTACTATATCAAGAAATTCTACTCAAAAAAAAATATATATATATATATATGTATGTATATATCAATTCTACTATATCAAGAAATTCTACTCATAGGGTAATAAGCATGAGGAATCAAGTCAATCAAGGTACACGGAAAGAAATATACCTTGTGAGTTAAATAGGTGCAGATACTGTGATCGGATATCATCCTCACATTCCCACGTTGACTCTCCTAAGGAGTGATGACCCCAAGCAACACGGACAAGGCCAATTGTTCGGTTCTTGAGTATCTTCTCCCTTTGGTCCAAAATGGACACAGGCTGCTCCTCGTAAGACAGGTTGGTACCAACAACCAGCTCAGAATGATCGAGGATATGGCTTGGGTCCGATACATACCTACGCAACTGAGATACATGAAACACGTCATACACCTCTCGTAACGAAGGTAGAAGAGATAAACGATAAGCAACATCGCCTACCCTATCGAGGATAGCAAATGGGCCTACGTATCGCGGACTCAACTTCCTGCGAACGCCAAATCTAATGACCCCACGAGTAGGTGAGATCCGCAAGAACACGTGGTCTCCAACAGAAAATTCTAGCGGCCTACGATGCTGATCCGCCCAATGTCGATGTCGATCTTGCGCAACTCGAAGTCGCTCTCTAATTCTTTTAACCACTTCAACCGTCTGAACAATTATCTCTGGGCCTAATATCTTCCTCTCCCCGATATCATCCTATGCCAGTGGCGACCTACACTTCTTGCCGTATAGTGCTTTGAATGACGCCATCTGGATACTAGCTTGATAACTGTTGTTGTACGAAAACTCGACTAAGTGCAGGTGAATCCCCCAAGACCCTCCAAAATCTAGGGTGCAAGCCCGTAACATATCTTCTAAAGTCTGAATTGTTCTTTCTGATTGCCCGTCTGTCTGTGGGTGGTAGGTCGTACTAAATCTTAACTTGGTACCCAGGCTATGATGTAAACTCTTCCAGAAATATGATGTAAAATAGGTATCTCTATCTGACACAATACTGACAGGGACCCCATGCTGCCTGACTATCTGCTGCATATACAACTCTGCCAACTTTTCTGTAGATTGCCCAACTCTAAAAGGAAGAAAATGTGCCACTTTAGTAAGCCGATCCACTATCACCCAAAAAGCATCCTTACCACTTGGTGATCTCGGTAAACCGGTCACAAAATCTATAGTGATGTGCTCCCACTTCCATTCCGGGTTAGGAAACGGCTGTAACAATCCATCTGGCCTCTGTTGTTCTGCCTTCACTTGCTGACATATCAAGCAACGAGAAACGAATCTAGCTATCTCTCTCTTCATTTCGTTCCACCAAAAGTGCTGCTTGATATCTTTGTACATTTTGGTCCCTCCGGGGTGTATAGAATACTGAGAACTGTGGGCTTCTGTCATAACCTCCTGTCTGATATCCCCACTTGGCAGACATAGACGTGATCCAGATCTAAGTGTTCCATCTTCGTGAATTTTTATCTCCTTTCTGAGTCCTGACTCACATTCTGTCCTAAGCTTCTGAATCCATAGGTCCTGTGCCTGAGCTGCCTTGATCCTGTCTACCAAGTTGGATTAAACTCGTAGACTTGCCATAATTCCTATATCACTAGAAAGTATAACCTCGATGCCCATCTCTTGAAGGTATTCTAAAATGTGCTTTTGTGATGTCAACATAAATGCACCGTCTCTCCTGTTTAGAGCGTCTGCTACCACATTAGCCTTGCCTGGATGATACTGAAGCTCCACTTCGTAATCCTTGATTAACTCTAACCATCTTCTCTGTCTCATGTTCAGTTCCTTCTAAGTAAAGATGTAGTTCAGACTCTTGTGGTCTGTGTACATGTCCACTCGATCACCGTACAAGTAATGCCTCCGTAGCTTCAAAGCAAATACTACTGCTGCCAACTCCAAGTCATGAGTTGGATAATTCTTCTCGTGGTCCCGAAGTTGCCTAGATGCATATGCTATCACCTTCCCATGCTGTATTAGGACACACCCAAGTCCCTTTCCCGACGCATCACAATATACAGTAAAACCACCGGGTCCAACCGATAATGTAAGAATAGGTGCCGTGATCAACTTCTGCTTCAAATTTTCAAATGATGCTTGGCATTCTGCCGACCAAATGAATGGCACATCCTCCCGTGTCAAGCGGGTCATGGGTGCTGAAAGTCTTACAAAGTCTGATACAAACCTTCTGTAATACCCTGCCAATCCCAAAAAACTTCGCACATCTGCTACGGTCTTAGGTACTGGCCAACTCTCTACTGCTTCTACCTTCTTGGGATCCACTGCTACTCCAGCCCCTGATATGATGTGCCCCAAGAATAAAATATGATCCATAAAAAATTCACACTTGCGGAGCTTGGCATACAATTGGTTCTCTCTCAGAACCTGTAACACTTTCCTGAGGTGATCTTCATGCTCTTCTTCACTAGCTGAGTATACAAGAATGTCGTCGAGGAATACAACGACAAATTGATCTAAGTATGGCATAAAGATGCGGTTCATCAAATCCATAAATGTTGCTGGAGCATTGGTCAAACCAAACGGCATTACTAAGAATTTATAATGTCTATACTTTGACCTGAATGCTATCTTGGGAATATCCTCTTTCCGAACTGTCACTTGATGATACCCTGATCAAAGATCTATCTTAAAGAAAATCCTTGCTCTACTCAACTGATCAAACAAGTCGTCGATCTTTGGTAGTGGGTGCTTGTTCTTTACTGTTGCCGCATTGAGCTTTCTGTAGTCAATGCACAATCTTGATGACCCATCCTTCTTCCCTACCAGTACCACTGGTGCTGCATGGTGATTCGCTAACTCGAATGAACTTCTTCTCCTTCAGTTCCTCTATGTGCTGATATACCTTGGCCTGTTCTGAATCTGCCATTCTGTAAACTCGATCTGATATCGGTTTAGTTCCAAGTGCCAATTCTATACTGAACTCAATATCTCTGATAGGTGGTAGACCTGGAAGTTCTTCCGGAAATACATCTAGAAACTCTTCAACTATCTTCGGAACTTGGACTTCTTCCATTGCCGCTACTATTCCTTCTTCTTGTTGTGTTGCCACTGATCTGACTAAGGTAAATTGCTCCATTCCTGGAATATTAAAAGATACACTCCTTCTATGACAATCTATTTTCGTATGACCGTCTTTCAGCCAGTCCATGCCTAAGATAACATCAAAATTTCTAACAGGAAATTCTATCAACCTGACGGGTATGGAACGCCCGTAAACTACAACGCTACACGCTAGAATAACTCTACTAACTCCTACGAGCCCATTACCAGTGAGTATATTCAACCTTCCTGGCAATGCCTCGAATTCCATTCCTAGTTGTTTGTAAATTGTACAGATATAAATGAGTGTGATGCTCCCGAATCAAATAATGCTACTCCGGGATATGAGGTGACGAGAATGTTACCTGCCACAACATCTCTCGATGCCAATGCCTCTTCCAAGGACAGGTTGAATGCCTGCCCTCAGCCTCTTTGTTGGTTCCCATGTTGCGGCCTAGCCTGGTGTTGCTGCTGGCCCCTGCCTTGGTGATGCTGGGGTGGTCTACGTTGTTGTTGCTGCATCGACGGTCCCTGATGCCGAAACATCTGAGCCTGTGACAAGAACGGGCATTGTGCCAACGGTCTCACCGCTACCGCTGGTCCTCCTGACCTCGAATTCATGGGACAGGTGGAAACCCGATGATCTGGACTTCCACATATCCAACATTGTCCGTCAATGCCAGACACACACCTCTAGTGTGCCCTACCTTTCCACAATAGGTGTAGCCCGCTGGGGGTTGCTGGTTCTTCCTCTGCTGCTGGTGCTGCTGCCTTGCTGGGGGTACTGGCCCTCGCAATGCCACATCGTGAATGTGAATGCTAGGGGATTGTGCTGTAAAAGGATACTGGAATGTCAAGCTAGGGTCGAGAGTAACGAATCATGAGATCAAGGGAAAACATGTGTGATTGAGACATCCTATCAATTAAAACACCCCACAAGTCTAAAATCAGACCTGCATAGGCCACCACTAAAACCTTGTCACGCCCCAGAACCAGAATACCGGAGAGCGGGGGAGTGACTCAGCCAGCTACGTATTACGGGTAGATGAATACCGTACAATACGATCAATACTATCTAAAAGATGAGGGGGTACATACTACATGAAAGTCTCACTATGGTCACTCAACATCTATTGTCTCAATCATTCAAACAAGAAGCAATAATAGAAAACATGTAAGATAAAGCAGTAA
The DNA here is from genome assembly GCA_029216955.1 of Iris pallida. NCBI lineage: Eukaryota > Viridiplantae > Streptophyta > Magnoliopsida > Asparagales > Iridaceae > Iris > Iris pallida. The sequence continues at coordinate 35,799,149 of JANAVB010034417.1, forward strand.
GGCTTCCCAAACGCTTAGCCAAAATGTTTTTGAGATCTGGCTGTACAAAACATAGCCAAAGTGTATAGCAAGGTATACACAATCGTTATCAGCTGCAGTCTGACTTAGTTACAATTATATAAAAGTAAGTACAAGACAATCCAACTAACATGTCAGTGCCAAGCGGCAAAATGTAAAGTAAGTAGCAAAACGAGCAGGGAAGTAAAGAACCCACTCGTGTCCTCCTGCGATCATTCCTCTAGTATTGACCATCTTGGAGGTAGAAGTAAGCTGAGTCCTCGGAAACTGGCTCTAAATCTGGCCATGCAAAACCAGAGGGGTTAGACCTCTAATAGTAAGTACCACAAGTGTGAGTCCTTGGACTAAATATTGCTACTAAATTTTTTTATATATATAATATTAATGTTGTCAAATTTTGATTGAGTATTTATATATAAATTTTGATTGAGTATTAGGCAAATGGCCATTAATAGGTTTAGAAAGGACTCTAGTATAATATTAATTAGGCCAAGGGTTTTAGTGTAAAACCTTCAGATTCAAATTCCTTTCCAATGGCTAAAGCTCTCTCTGTTATAATTCAAGCACAAAACCCTCTGTTTAAATTCCTAAAGGAATACTAGGATTGTTATGGATAAATCCAAATATGATTCAAATTCTATTTCCCCAAATCCTTTCTTTATGATCCAGCCGAAACCCTAGTATATAAGGATGGAAGCAGCCGACCCTAATCTCTTTGCAAACCCTAGAAGGAATCGACTACAATTGGCCTCGTATAGCTTTCGTCCAAGACACACTTCAGGAGCAATTTAAGGTTAGTATGATTCTAAGCCTTATTTACAACATTTACATTGTTTTGGAACACCATGTATTCGACAATAGTCCCGAGATAATAGAAGCCATAGCCTGGGTATGTATAAAAATCGGAAAACCTTATAGTAAATTGAGTTGAATACTCATGACCATCATGAAGAATTTCTGAGTTTTGTCTTTATACAGGTGACAGAAGGGAGTAGGGGCCAGTTGGTATCGAATTGTAGGTTTGAGTATCGGTTATTGACTGATACGAGTAGATATCAATAGGAAAAGTAAGACCTTGTTTGTATTTGACAGTAGGAAGGGGGTTCATATGAGAGAAGGTGTAGGTTATTATGTAGTATAGTACCTTTGTCCATGTTCAAGGTATTTATGATACATGGGACATCTAGGGGTGCAGGGCAGTAGGCCTGTCCATCTGCCCAGTAGAGTCCTGACTGCCATTGGCTCTCACTTGACAGTATCGAATTCCTGTTGGTAGCCTGAGTATGAGTATCGTATCGGTAATGCATTGTGTAAAGCATCAGTAAGCATAGATACATTGTGTCTTGAAGGGTGTCAAGGAGTTGGACACATGTGTAAGTACCAGATCCCTCCGTATCCAATCCTGGGATACCTGAACATTAGTATCCGACTTATCATATAGAATTGGGGTATCAGTTTGATGCCAATGAACTAGATAGGCAGTAGAGAATAATGTTTCTAACCTGGTAAGACAGTGCTATACCATTATGATTCAATCCTTGTATCTAGATATAATTCAGTCCCGATATGCTAAGTTCAGTCCATATATCACTTTAGGATTCAGCTAGAAATGTATCAAACCACTTAATATTCAGTCCCCTGTAATTAACTTTAGTCCACTCAAATGTGAGTCTACTCCATGATTAACCAAATGCACCTGTCCTTACCAGTTTCAGTCTTTGGCTAACTGTCCAGCCCACTTAGCCATAATCATTCATGTTCAGTCTTCACATTATAACTGGATGTTCAAACCCACTAAAACCAAATGCCAACCTTTGTTGATGTGTCCTGCTGTTAAATTGTTTCAGTCCCATCTCACATATATATCAGTCATGAGCGAATCACAAGAACTCGAGTAGCCTGATTTCAGTCCCCAATTCAGAGATTATGGTCGAGTTTCCAGATCTCTTCCTGCAAAGGACAACAGGGCACCAGTATGGGGGTCAGAACCGTAGGTAGGCAGGGTAGTATAAGTGGGTATGTCTGTACAGATTTGTGCAAGTATGGACTGTGATGTGCAACAGCAGGTTGCTATATGGGGAGTGTGAGAACAAGGAGTTAGGACTTTAGGCATATTGTTGGGTGTAAGGGGCATGTCTTGGTTGTCTTTATAACTGTACCACGGCAGAGAACTCATTCCAGTTTAACTATTGGCAATGTCCTATTGCATTGATCAAGGACTGGAAACTAGTAGCGGCTGGTATTGATACCTTGAGCAGCCCTTGTATCAAAAGAACACATGAGCAGTTATACCAAGTAGGTAAGTGCCAGGGTTAGTTTCCAGAGGAAATTCGGTTCAGTCAAGAACATGATTTCCAACTCTTTGATCAGGTCCTAGTATAAGATGTAGCGAGAAGTAGCAGACCCAGGTAAGCATCAACGAAGGATAGTAGAAAGATGAGTGTGGTCATACAAGCACCATATGGACCATAATGACCACCCTTTGTTCAGACCCCTCTTTGTTGGGATTCAGTAAATCAATAATTTGATCCTAACATTAGATTATATTATTCAGTCCTTAGGAAATTGCTGTGATTAGTGTCAAACCACATTTAAGTTATCCTATTACTAATGGAGTCAGTCCTACAATGCCGAATATCCATTTCCCCATGAACCATATTACCCTAGGTTAAGACTTTTTTCAGTTCTCTTGCACACTCGTAACGTCCTACACCATGATGCCTCCCATTCACTTTTGATCAGTATTATGAGGCAGCAACATACTAATACATGGAAGCCATGACATACATCAGTGAGCCATAGAAGCATCTCTGCACAAACAAAGCAATAGGAAGGGTGCATGAGGGAATCTCTTTTAGCTAAGGACAGCTTAATACTGTCACTACCCATTAGAATAACTAGGATGACCTAGGTAGCATTAGATAAAGATAGTGGTCACATTAGAGGGGGAAACATAGGATGAGTCCTACATTAAGGATAGGCTATCATAGCTATTTTGACTATTCTGAGAACATTGGTAATGTTTATTTCAGCTTTCGGAGACAGTTATGATGACTTGGACTTTCTGACTTGTTGATTGGCGATACATTGTTGGTTCACCGTGCAACCCCCAGGCAAGTATACCTTGCCTTCCTCTACAGTTTTACTTACATGCATTTTCTTTCATTTTTTCAGTCATTTGATTATTTATGGACATGTGCTTTTCGTGTTATTTTCTGTGGAGTTGTTTTTATTGTTTATAGCCATGTCCATGTTTGGCCTTGTATTTATGCTTGGAGTTTTCCTTCATTACCTTGCTTGAGTCGTGTCATAGAACGAGTGCGTGTAGTGAACTGCCATAGCCTTGATTATCGTTTTACACAATCAGAGAGTCCACACTCGGGACGAGGGTTGTTCAGTGCACCAGAGAGTCCACACTCGGGACGAGGGTTGACCAATTACACCAGAGAGTCCACACTCGGGACGAGGGTGTCTTGCCGTGAGCTAACCAGAGAGTCCACACTCGGGATGAGGGTTAGTACTTAGTTCGAACCCGTACGTCCACACTCGGGATGAGGGTGTCACGACCTGCACCCACTGTGAGGGTACGAGCACATAAAAATGCCCAGCCTACACCGCAGTGTCGGCGGTAGAACGTTGTTCTAGGTCACTATCTAACCAACAATCATGCAATTATAAAATGTACTTGTCAAAATATCAACTCCGAACAGAGGACAAGTAGTCACGCCCCAGAACCAGAATACTGGAGAGCGGGGGCAGACATAGCCAGCTACGTATAACGGAATGGAATCCACACCGCTATACGGTCACGGCTGTCTAGATATGTGAGAGTTTCACTACAATCCATCAGTCTCTTAAGGTCATAAAATAGCCTAATGTCTCAATCTCAACCAACTAATAATAATCACAAGATATCAGATCACCAAATATACAATTGTAAGGCGTCCCAAACATTACATATCCAGATGATCATGAAGCTAGTCATTACAAAATGTGAGGACTAGCAAGAGTTCAGTCATACATGATCAACCCCCGGGGCTTGTCAATCATGTTACAGCCCGTAGGCAGACAGTAAGTAAGTACAATCGAGCTAACACTTGCTCGTCGGCTAAACGCCTCAAAAGAATAATTTACAATATTACAGTGGGAGAACAAAAGAAATCCACTCGATGCCCTTGTTACGCCTGGTGACCACCATCGGGCTGGAAGACAGGTAGATCCTTTGCTGCTGCTCCGGTATCTGGCCATACAAAACCAGCTGGGTCAGACCCCAGGAAGAGCAAGTGCCACAAAGGAGGCCACAAAATAAGAACCAAAGCCAGCAAATTAGCACAATAATAAAATTACATAATAAGAGACAGTAATTTAAGAAAAGCATGATGGGTAATTATAAAAGACAATCCTGCATAGAATCACTAAAAGACAGGACATATGGAAAAGCATGACAGGATGATATACGATGAGATAACCATGGGACTATTCAGATAGCTAGGTTATAACCCGTAAACCAAACAAGGACCGGGGTTGTAACCCTTCGTCTGAACGGAACTTGGTTTCTCTCACCATTTATCGGCAAGATAAATATAAGTAATTAGGTCAAGTAACAATCTGGAGTGACAATCATTATAGTGACAATCTGGAGTGACAATCATTCAATCATTCTGGTACAGTCTTACAATCAATCAATTCTAGATAATACTATACTGTACTAGACTCCATCCAAGCAATCACGGCCAATCATTGCCTACGGCTTTCTACATTAACTAACTAGGGTTATCACAATCCTAGTTACTAGCAAGATGCAATGAGATGCTCCGAGTAGTCACAGGCCCTGCAGCTATCCAGGTTATCCAGGCAATCATTATAGTGACAATCTAGAGAGTACCATGCATTATAGTGACAATAGAGTTCAATCATGTAAGTGACAATGGAGGGTGCCCCACATAACAGTGGGCTGGAAATGTGCCCTACTCGTCGGCAGGCTACAAGTCCAATCATTTACGGCCGGGATAACGGGATTGCCTGTAACTGGGGAACATCTCTTCATGACTAGTGAATTATACTAATTATTAACCTTAGTCCAATTCCGTAGGTACTCCTGACCGTGGTACTCAAGAGTCCCCTTCTAGACATGATGCAAGACATGACTGGATTATTTGTACAAGCACAATCGCCCACAGTGTCAGGATTAATTATACATGTCATGTCATGTCAGGTAGCCGTCGTAACAGCTATTCAAGATGTATCAGGTCAGGTGGTCATATCAAGTGTACTAGTCAGGAGTGCGCCACGACAGGCCACTTATCAGGTCATGCTCAATTATCAATTCCAAACATATCCAGTAAATTCGTGATTATCAAGTTCAGGACAAAAGGCGTAAGGATATAAAATGGACGTAAAATATCTAATAAAATATCAATATACAGGGCTATAGAAGAGCCAAGCATTTAAGAAAATAAGACCAAAACTCCAAGAGCCAATGGGTTAAGCAAGGGGTCAGGGGGCAGCGTACACACAAAAGTCACGCACGCAGGGGGAGCTGCGTACGCGAAAAGTCACGCACGCTCAAGGGGAGCAGCGTACATGAAAAGTCACGCACGTTCAAGGGGAGCAGTGTACGTAAAAAGTCACGCACGCTCAAGAAAAGCAGCGTTCTTGAAAAGTCACGCACGCTCCAGGGAAGCAGCGTACATGAAAAGTCACACACACTCAAGGGAAGCAGCATACATGAAAAGTCACGCACGCTCAAGGGAGCAGCGTACATGAAAGTCACGCACGCTCAAGGGAAGCAGCGTACATGAAAGTCACGCACGCTCAAGGGAGCAGCGTACATGAAAGTCACGCACGCTCAAGGGAAGCAGCGTACATGAAATTCACGCACGCTCAAGGGAGCAGCTGCGTGAAAAGTCACGCACGCTCAAGGAAGCAGCTGTGTGAAAAGTCATGCACGCTACAGGGAAGCAGCTGCGTGAAAAGTCACGCACGCTACAGGGAGCAGCGTACGTGCAAAAGCATGCAAGCAAAGAGCTGCGTACGCGTAAAAACAGGCACGCAGGATCTGGGTCTTCTTCTCCATGGCTGAGAAGAAGCTCCAATGGCTCCAAAACTTCAAAACCTCATAACTTGGCTATCCGAACTCCAAATCCGGATTTCCAAAGTTCTAACCAGGGTGGAATTGAATGCTCTTCCACAAGGAAACATCAAAAACCCATAAAATCCAACTTAAGTAGCTCAAACCATACAAAATCCGAAAATAGATATAACTTAGATCTACAACAATGGAGGCTCCAAATCACAAAAACCCAAGTTCTAACGTTGATCACCATGTCCTAATCTATCAAATGGACAAGGAAAAGAGGGTTCTTATGTAGTGGCAAGATGCACTTGCCTAGGGTTGGGAGAGTTGTGTAGAGGAAGGAGAAAAAGAAGAAGAAGAAAATTAATGGTGGTGGTAATGAAGAGAGAGAGTGGTAGGTGGGGATATAAAGAAGGAGAGTTGTGGTGGGGATGAGGGGTAGCATAGGTTAAGGTGCTCCATGCATAAATCGAACCAAAACAAACTACCCCAATTAAAACCGAGCCATGCCAAAAACCCAAGAATACGAGAATTATCAAAATTCCACAAGTCGAGAAAAAAAATACATGCCAAAATCCAGATACGAGTATAAATACGAAATACTGGAAATACGGGAAATGAGGATGACAACTCTACCCACCTTAAAAGAATTTCGTCCTCGGAATTTAATCAAGGAGCTAGAGATTGTCACGACAGGCTATACTAAGCACCAACAACTACACTAAGCAATTCAATCATACAATCATACAATGCAAGCAAGGAAGGGAAAACGTAAGGCATAAGGAAGATATTATACCTCACGAGTCAAACAAGTAGGGATAACGTGATCGGATATCATCCTCACACTCCCACGTTTGACTCTCCCAAGGAGCGATGAACTCAAGCAACATAAACTAAACTGATAGTCTTGCGCTCGAGGCCTCTCCCCTTGGTCAAACAGGGACACAGGCCTATCCTCATACGAAAAGGTTGGTACCAATAACCAGTTTCGAATGACCTAGGATATGGCTCGGGTTCGGGATGTACCGTTGTAATTAGGATACATAAAATACGTCATGCACCCCGCATAATGACGGTAGAAAAGCAAGATGAGAGGACACATATACCTCTCGGTCGATTCTGAACCTGAGCCTGGGCTAGGGCAAACTGCCGCGGGTTCTGTTGCTGGAAAGTCTGGGCCTGAGTCGGCAATGGCATCGACAACGGGAACTGCTGTTGCTGGTGAACTAGAGCTGGTACTGGTGCTGGTGCTGGTGCTGGTCCCCTAACCGAGGGACTAGATACTGTTGATGCTGAATCGACTCTGAATGGGCAGGACCCCATCCTATGGTCCGGTGCCCCACATAATAAACACAATCCCAACGCCTTGCGACACTCCGCTACCACGTGTCCAGGCTTCCCACAATAAGAACAGCCCGCGGCGGAAGGCTGCGCTTGCTTCTGTTTCTGCTGAGGGTACGTCGGGGTCGAGTACTGGACCGACGTAACTGAGGTTGCTTGCCTCGGAGTTCCAATAGTCAAAGCCCTAGCTGCCGGGGCTGGTGCTGAAGGCTGATTCATCTGACTATGGGACCGCTTCCTACCTCCAGTCCTGTCTACTATTCTCTGGGAGGTATACTCGTGTCTCCTTGCTGCTCGCAACACCGCATCATAGGTCTGATGCTCGAACTGTTCTACTGCCAATATAATCTCTAGGTGAAGTCCCTGCTGGAACCTCTGTGCTCTGTCAAACTCGGTTGCTACCAAGGTGGGAGCAAACCAACTGAGTCTGGAAAACTCGGCCGCATATCCGTCGACCGTCCTCCCCATCTGCTTAAGATTACTGAACCTGGTCTACAAGTCATACCGAGCCACTGCATCATAATACTTGGTCTGGAAATTTTCGCTGAACACTGCCCAGGGGACAGGTGTTGTCAATCCCACTGCTTGTACGGCCCACCAACTGCGGGCTAGATCCAATAACTGTAGGCGCACCACAGCCACCTTATCTTCTTCTGGAGTCTTCGCGGCTTCGAGAATCACCTCTATGTCTTGTAGCCAAGCATCGGCAGCAATGGCATCCTCGCTGCCATCGAAGAATGGAGGGTTCAGGCGCTTAAAATTGTTGACCGCACTGTTCCCTCGGGGTCCACTTCTATTCAGAGCATCTTCCACTGCCTGGTGCAATACATCGCCTCTACGATCTTGGGAAGCTAACAATGATCTGATGAGACCCACCAAAGTGCCATCATCAGAATCTGTAGGCTGGACTGGCTGAACTGGCGGCTCTCCTCCAGTAGGTACGACTCGGAAGGCTGCTCCTGAGTGCTGGGCCTGATCTTCTTGTTGCTGCTAGTCCACGGAAGGTGCTCCTCTTTGCTGATCGGCAGGGTCAGGTACAGTGCCGCTGAGGAAGACGACACAGGGAAACAATAAGGAAGGACCAGGACAGATCAACGATACAAGCATGTAATCAGGGCAAGAATTTTCAGGAATCAAGAGGATACGAGATGAGATCAAGGGCGAGTACAGATTGAGACATCTATTCGGTAAACCCTCACACATCTTGATTGACAAGACCTGTATGGGCCACCACTTAAACCATGTCACGCCCCAGAACCAGAATACTGGAGAGCGGGGGCAGACATAGCCAGCTACGTATAACGGAATGGAATCCACACCGCTATACGGTCACGGCTGTCTAGATATGTGAGGGTTTCACTACAATCCATTAGTCTCTTAAGGTCATAAAATAGCCTATTGTCTCAATCTCAACCAACTAATAATAATCACAAGATATCAGATCACCAAATATACAATTGTAAGGCGTCCCAAACATTACATATCCAGATGATCATGAAGCTAGTCGTTACAAAATGTGAGGACTAGCGGAGTTCAGTCATACATGATCAACCCCCGGGGCTTGTCAATCATGTTACAGCCCGTATGCAGACAGTAAGTAAGTACAATCGAGCTAACACTTGCTCGTCGGCTAAACGCCTCAAAAGAATAATTTACAATATTACAGTGGGAGAACAAAAGAAACCCACTCGATGCCCTGGTTACGTCTGGTGACCACCATCGGGCTAGAAGACAGGTAGATCCTTTGCTGCTGCTCCGGTATCTGGCCATACAAAACCAGCTGGGTCAGACCCCAGGAAGAGCAAGTGCCACAAAGGAGGCCACAAAATAAGAACCAAAGCCAGCAAATTAGCACAATAATAAAATTACATAATAAGAGACAGTAATTTAAGAAAAGCATGATGGGTAATTATAAAAGACAATCCTGCATAGAATCACTAAAAGACAGGACATATGGAAAAGCATGACAGGATGATATACGATGAGATAACCATGGGACTATTCAGATAGCTAGGTTACAACCCGTAAAGCAAACAAGGACCGGGGTTGTAACCCTTCGTCTGAACGGAACTTGGTTTCTCTCACCATTTATCGACAAGATAAATATAAGAAATTAGGTCAAGTAACAATCTGGAGTGACAATCATTATAGTGACAATCTGGAGTGACAATCATTCAATCATTCTGGTACAGTCTTACAATCAATCAATTCTAGATAATAATATACTGTACTAGACTCCATCCAAGCAATCACGGCCAATCATTGCATACAGCTTTCTACATTAACTAACTAGGGTTATCACAATCCTAGTTACTAGCAAGATGCAATGAGATGCTCCGAGTAGTCACAGGCCCTGCAGCTATCCAGGTTATCCAGGCAATCATTATAGTGACAATCTAGAGAGTACCATGCATTATAGTGACAATAGAGTTCAATCATTTAAGTGACAATGGAGGGTGCCCCACATAACAGTGGGCTGGAAATGTGCCATACTCGTCGGCAGGCTACAAGTCCAATCATTTGCGGCCGGGATAACGGGATTGCCTGTAACTGGGGAACATCTCTTCATGACTAGTGAATTATACTAATTATTAACCTTAGTCCAATTCCGTAGGTACTCCTGACCGTGGTACTCAGGAGTCCCCTTCTAGACATGATGCAAGACATGACTGGATTATTTGTACGAGCACAATCGCCCACAGTGTCAGGATTAATTATACATGTCATGTCATGTCAGGTAGCCGTCGCAACAGCTATTCAAGATGTATCAGGTCAGGTGGTCATATCAAGTGTACTAGTCAGGAGTGCGCCACGACAGGCCACTTATCAGGTCATGCTCAATTATCAATTCCAAACATATCCAGTAAATTCGTGATTATCAAGTTCAGGACAAAAGGCGTAAGGATATAAAATGGACGTAAAATATCTAATAAAATATCAATATACAGGGCTATAGAAGAGCCAAGCATTTAAGAAAATAAGACCAAAACTCCAAGAGCCAATGGGTTAAGCAAGGGGTCAGGGGGCAGCGTACACACAAAAGTCACGCACGCAGGGGGAGCTGCGTACGCGAAAAGTCACGCACGCTCAAGGGGAGCAGCGTACATGAAAAGTCACGCACGTTCAAGGGGAGCAGCGTACGCGAAAAGTCACGCACGCTCAAGGAAAGCAGCGTTCATGAAAAGTCACGCACGCTCCAGGGAAGCAGCGTACATGAAAAGTCACACACGCTCGAGGGAAGCAGCATACATGAAAAGTCACGCACGCTCAAGGGAGCAGCGTACATGAAAGTCACGCACGCTCAAGGGAAGCAGCGTACATGAAAGTCACGCACGCTCAAAGGAGCAGCGTACATGAAAGTCACGCACGCTCAAGAGAAGCAGCGTACATGAAATTCACGCACGCTCAAGGGAGCAGCTGCGTGAAAAGTCACGCACGCTCAAGGAAGCAGCTGCGTGAAAAGTCACGCACGCTACAGGGAAGCAGCTGCGTGAAAAGTCACGCACGCTACAGGGAGCAGGGTACGTACAAAAGCACGCAAGCAGAGAGCTGCGTACGCATAAAAACACGCACGCAGGGTCTGGGTCTTCTTCTCCATGGCTGAGAAGAAGCTCCAATGGCTCCAAAACTTCAAAACCTCATAACTTGGCTATCCGAACTCCAAATCCGGATTTCCAAAGTTCTAACCAGGGTGGAATTGAATGCTCTTCCACAAGGAAACATCAAAAACCCATAAAATCCAACTTAAGTAGCTCAAACCATACAAAATCCGAAAATAGATATAACTTAGATCTACAACAATGGAGGCTCCAAATCACAAAAACCCAAGTTCTAATATTGATCACCATGTCCTAATCTATCAAATGGACAAGGAAAAGAGGGTTCTCATGTAGTGGCAAGATGCACTTGCCTAGGGTTGGGAGAGTTGTGTAGAGGAAGGAGAAAAAGAAGAAGAAGGAAATTAATGGTGGTGGTAATGAAGAGAGAGAGTGGTAGGTGGGGATATAAAGAGAGGGAGTTGTGGTGGGGATGAGGGGTAGCATAGGTTAAGGTGCTCCATGCATAAACCGAACCAAAACAAACCACCCCAATTAAAATCGAGCCATGCCAAAAACCCAAGAATACGAGAATTATCAAAATTCCACAAGTCGAGAAAAAAAAAATACATGCCAAAATCCAGATACGAGTATAAATACGAAATACTGGAAATACGAAAAATGAGGGTGACACAAGTATAGATATAATATAATCTCAATCACAGTCTAAGCACGATATGATAGCACATAAGATCATAACTAAGACTAAATAACAGAAATAAAACCAACAACTAAATAATATAATCTCTGACAATCTCAACTACGTAACTCAACTTATTTACAACTCAAGTTCTAAAGCATGAAAACTAAAACAAGACAACTAGCTAAACTCCCGATCACTCCTGAGTGTCGGGGCCATAGGTAGCTAAGCCATCTCCTGGTCCGTAATATGTAGGGCATGTGTCCTCAGGGCAATGATCTGTAAAATTTTCAACAGGTCCAGTCAGGACAGAACGAGTACAACTCATCAAAAAAACTCAAGTAAATGACAGAGAACTATAAAGCAGTTATAGGCAGTTTTATTGATGAACATGGTGGTTTATAGGCAGGTGATGGTATAGAGAAACAGATAAGACACAAGGAAAGTAAAGTAACTAAAACAAGAGAAGCATCATGTCAATGAAGACTGTAAATATAACTAGCTGAACTAGAGAACACGGTATAAGTCCAGACCGTAAATATAACAAGTGTAATCCTATGTAATTCCAGTACGGGACGAATCTCATACAAGATGAATCCAGTACAAGATGATTCTAGTCAGTGATCAAGAATCCAGGTGAGACCAGCTATAATCTAATAGTGTGTTTTAAAATACTGAGATCGACAAGTAAACGGCTGTAGGTATCAAGCACATCTCTCACTGATCAGGCGAGAGATGGCTATGCTTCCAGTAGATTCTAGTAAGAAGATTCCAGATTTGGGGTATGTCTACATGCCTTTCTCAATATTTCTCCACCCCGTAATACAAGTGAATCCAGTACAAGATACGAGAATCGAGAGAGTCCAGCCAAACACGATGATACTAGTAATGATTCCAGTAATAGAGGCCAAACAATATGGTAAGTGTGTCGCATACATGAATCCAGAAATATCCATATGTGTGGTAACAGAGAATTATATAAAACTAACTAGAACTGAAGTACAGTAACTGACAAATAAATGAGAGAACTATCAGAGAATGTACTCGCCTGACACTCTGAAAAGAGTAGTATAATATCAGATGTCTGCAACAGAGTCACAATATCCTAAACAGAGAAATATAGGTTATAATGTGTTTAAAATAAGACAAATTATAACGCCCCAGTCCCAAAATACATAGGACCAAGTACGTGAACATGCCAGCTGTACATATACAAAGAACACTCCAATATATGGAATTCCTCATATATGCACATAAGCTGTAAATAAATAATCACAGGCCAGAATAACATATCTAATCTCACCACAGCTCAACACAGAAGATAATAAAGTCCAAATAAATAAATTTGAGTATCAAAAGATAGCCGGGTGAACATACTCACTCCAAACATCTATGAAAAATAGTCTCACAAGATCGGAGTCCGACCACCACAAAATAGAAAGAAAAAGAGATGTAAAATAATGTCTACAACTGTCTCAGATAAGAAATAGACTAGGAATCATAAGGCACTGCCTCATCATCAATGTAAGATAGCTCCAATGCCGCTCCGTACTCCTGTGGAAACTCGTCTAAACCTGGAAAGATAACCAGGTCCTCAGGGGACATAGCAAGATACAAGAAAACACCATGCCATATAAACTGTGATAATATAATAAGAGAAAAAGGAATGCATGCAATCGAGTTCCTGACCATTCTACTGTGAATATGCAGTTGAGATACAATCCTTTGACGCATGAGCCCTGGCTGAAAATAGGATCGGCATAGTTCCCATAGAGGGTACCAGGGGCCTACGTCCGTAACACTCGGGAAGCGTCAGAGGGCACCATGTGCAAAGGGCTACGTCTATAACGCTCTGGGAAACGTCAGAGGGCACCTGGAGCCTGCGTCTCCGGTGGAGCGCACAGGTAATCATGGAAGTGTAAAGAAGCCCATACGTCGGGTATTGTTCTCCACCTAATGCCTAGTATCATCATCTCCATGACTGATATGAACCTCTAATAACTGCCAAGTCTTCTAATCATGCAATACTATTGGCAGTTACTCATATCCGTCGCACGCTCCATACGCATCGGTGGCCAGCCAACTGCACGGAAACGTGTCCTATATGTGACACACATCTCGTGATACAACAAGTGTCAAGGCCATATGAGATATACCAATACCTCAACATCAGTGGGTGGTCCATAAACTAAGTCAATGCAAGAGAATAAATAAAGCAAGAGAAACGACCGATAGAGTCGCTTGCACCCAAGTGTGACTTGGACGCACAGTTTAAATATCACGAAACAATGCTGAAATAACAACTGAAAATAAGAATATAATAATCACAAAGTAGGGTGGCAAGGTATCTTGCCTGGTGGTACAAAGTGGCAAGTCCAAGAGTAGCAAGTGTCCGCACCAAAAACTCACAAATCATAGATGACTCCAAACGCTGAAACAAACATCAAAAATGATCTCGGTAAAGAAGATATACCTAGGAAACGCCTGTCCAAAAGTCAAATTCTGGAACATGGGTAAAATCGTAATTTCGGGTTAAAACGATGTCCGCCGTTGGACCCGCTTTTCACCGAAATGCGTGCCAAAGTCTACGGTCTCTAAAGTCGTCGAACTATATGTGTACGATTTCAGTTTGAGGAGAGGAACTCAACGTTATGTCCAGTTTTGGATTCCGAGGAGCCGTGTACAAAATCTCCCGTTTGAGTGGGTCGCGGGCCCGCCAAAATTGGGTTTCGATTCGACCTTCTCAGAATCGAACCAAACTTGGCATGCAGGACCAGAATTTCGATCCGGACTTGTTGGCATAAGTTTCATCTCGATTCGACGACTGTACACGAAGTTATGGACAAGTTTGTAAAACGTCGATACGGGGGTATCTCGACGGATACACGTTGATTTCGTCGCACACACGCGACGAAACTGAGTTCTGTCAGTTCCCACACATCCGCAACGTCCATACCCGCCTTTCGATGCGTATAATACGCGACCACATCGCCCGGTTTGTCGGGGCGTACGTCGTACCGTGAAAATTTTCTGAAATTAACACTTTTAAAAACTGTTTTTCGTCCAACTTCAACATCAGTTTATTTCTTACACGCTAATAGAAACAACGATCCAGAAGATGCGTTGTGATCTTGGTTAGGTTGTCTTCACATGTGTTCAATTAGTTTCTGCCAATCCTTAATGCACAGTAAGAGAATTGGCCGACAAGTTGTCATTTCGAAACAGTGTTTAATATTCAGAAAAGTGGGTTTTTCTCCAACTTCGTCTCGATTTTTCGAGCAAGTTGGATGGCCATATCAAAATCCACCTGGGGGATCTTGAAAAGAGTCATGAGGGCTTTCTACACGAATTTACGGCTCTAAAAACGGACTAGAATCGAGAGAGAAATCAAACGGGGAAGTTTGGTACCTTGAGTGGGAAAACTGCTCCGTGGGTGACGCGGGGCTGACTTCCAATGCTCCGTTCGTCGCACACAAAGCTCCGTTGCTGGTGAAACGAAGTCGTGGACGAAGAGGGTATAATCAGCCTCAACTTTCGTTTTGGAAGATTAGGGTTTTGAGGCTTGTGGAAAAAGATGTATTTATAACAACTTTGCATCAAACCTATTATAAGTGGGTTTAGAATACAAGGAGCCCACGGGTGTGGGTTTAAGTGTTGCGGTGCTTGCTACTTTAGCAGCACATATGTGGGAGATGGGGCCCGCCACTTTAAGTGGTGGGGGGGGGGGGGGGGGGGTTGTAGTTCTTTCCTATATTTTGTTTTTTTTTACTAACTCCTATCCAACTCTGTTGTGGTCGGTCCCCCCCGGGCCGACCACCAGAGCTATTATTTTTTTTTTCTTTTTTTTAACCAATTATATATATATATATATATATATATATATATATATATATATATATATATATATATATATATATATATATTATATATATATACACACACTCACATATATACATATATATGTATATATTCACAAAAATCCTATAAATGGTAATTAAGTAACAAAATTATTTGTAATAACTGTAGGCTATATTTAGTAGCATTAAAAATATCAAGCACACAACAAACCTATATTATATACATCTATAATTACACACATACATATAATTATCACTTTAAGTCCAATAATGTAAAAATAATTTTTAAAGCACTAAAATAGTTGGAAAATATTGGGGGTTTACATCCTACCCAACTTGAAGAAAATTTCGTCCTCGAAATTAAACTAAGGTCGGGAGATTAAATGCAATGCATAAAAAAAATATAAATGCAAGACATACCTTCGTCTTCGAACAAATGCGGGTAGCGGTTTCGGATGTCGTCCTCGCGCTCCCAAGTAGACTCCCCTGGCGAGTGATGCTTCCATGCCACGCGAACCAATGGAATAGATTGATTCCGCAACACCTTCACTTGACGATCGAGGATACCTACTGGTTGCTCTTCGTACGACAAGCTCGGTCCAACTGTGATCTCGGAGTGATCAAGCACATGATTGATGTCCGCCACGTACCTCCTCAACTGAGATACATGGAATACGTCATGTACTCCCGCTAGTGACGGTGGCAATGCCAATCTGTAGGCAACCTCTCTAACACGTTCCAAGACATCGAAAGGCCCGATGTACCTTGGACTCAACTTGCCACGTCCTCCGAATCGAATCATGCCTCTAGTGGGGGATATCTTCAAGAACACATGGTCACCCTCTTTGAACCCCAAGGGTCGACGACGATTATTTGCCCACTGCTTCTGACGATCTTGCGCTGCTCGCAGGTGGTTCTGAATCTTCTTCACTGTCTCCCCTGTGCTCAAGACCAACTCGGGACCCAATAGCTGTCGTTCTCCTATATCACTCCAACAAACAGAAGACCGACACTTCCTACCGTACAACACTTCAACGGAGCCATCTGTATGCTCGCTTGATAGCTATTATTGTAGGAAAACTCAACAAGATAAAGATGATCCTCCCACGAACTGCCAAAATCAAGCATACACGCTTTCAACATATCCTCTAGAGTCTGAATGGTACGCTTCGACTGGTCGTCTGTCTGCGGATGATACGATGTGCTAAACTTCAATCGGGTGCCCAAACTCTCTTGCATGCTCCTCCAAAAGTGTAAGGTGAATCTCGAGTCACGGTCCGACACAATACTAACAGGCACACCGTGCAATCTCACAATCTGCTCCATATACATCTCCGCCAATATCTCTGTCGACTGGCCCACTCTAAAAGGCAAGAAATGGGCTGACTTTGTAAGTCTATCAACAATCACCCATACTGCGTCACGTCCTCTAGGACTCCGAGGAAAACCCGTGATGAAATCCATAGTAATGTGCTCCCACTTCCACTCGGGAATGGGTAGCGGCTACAATAATCCGGCCGTCCTCTGGTGCTCCGCCTTAACTTGTTGACATACCAAGCACTTAGCAACGAAACGAGCTATCTCCCGCTTCATTCTGTGCCACCAATAATACTGTCGTTAGTCACGGTACATCTTGGTCCCTCCGAAATGAATGGAGTATGCCGAACTGTGAGCCTCTGCCATCAGCTCCTGTCGTAGATCTCTATTGGGAACATAAATACGATCACCACATCGCAATGTCCCATCGGTGTGGATCCTCAATCCTGTCTGCTCTCCTGCTTCAGTCCTCTCCTTCAGCCGTCGAAATCTAGCATCATTAGGCAATGCTGCCTTGATGCGCTCTACCAATGATGATTGCACTTGAAGGTTGGCTAATACGCCATCTGCTCCCGGCAATACTACCTCAATACCAAGCTGCTCCAAGTCTCTAATCAATTCCTTCTGTGTAGTCAAAAGTGTGCCATGGGCTTACGGCTTAATGCGTCTGCCACGACATTAGCCTTGCCCGGATGATAATGTAGCTCAATCTCATAATCCTTCATCAACTCGAACCAACGTCGCTGTCGTATATTCAACTCCTTTTGTGTGAACACGTACTTGAGGCTCTTATGATCTGTGTAGATATCAACCTTCTCGCCGTACAAGTAGTGTCTCCATAGCTTCAAAGCAAAGATAACCGTGCGAGCTCTAGATCGTGGGTTGGATAATTCTTCTTATGCACTCTCAACTATCGCGATGCATCTGCTACTACACGACCATGCTGCATCAATACACATCCTAATCCCTTCCCGGATGCGTCGCTCTAGATCACAAATCCTCCTGGGCCCGATGGTAGTGTCAAGATCGGTGCTGTGGTCAATCGCTTCTTCAACTCGTCAAAAGCGGCTTGACACTCGTCTGTCCATATAAACTCCTGATCCTTGCAAGTCAATCGAGTCATAGGCCCCGCTATTCGAGAGAATCTTCTACGAACCGTCAGTAGTAACCCGCAAGTTCGAGGAAACTTCTCACTTCAGAAGCTATTGTGGGAGCGGGCCATGATTTGACTGTTGTGATCTTCTCGGGTCTACCGATATACCATCGCCCGTAACAATATGACCAAGGAATGATACTTCTTAAGAAAAAAATCACACTTGCTAAGCTTCGCAAGAAGTCTTCGTTCCTCAATGTTCCCAAAACTATCTGTAGATGCTGCTCATGCTCCTCTTGACTCTTGGAGTAAATTAAGATATCGTCTATAAAGACTACTACGAATTTGTCCAAATATTGGTGAAAGATCTTGTTCATTAAATTCATAAAAACTGCAGGAGCATTGGTCAAACCGAAAGGCATGACCAAGAACTCATAGTATCCATACCTCGATCGAATGGCCGTCTTGACAATATCTTTCTTCCGAACCTTCAATTGGTGATAGCCCGATCGTAAGTCAATCTTGGAGAATACTTTTGCTCCACTCAGTTGATCGAATAGAT